>JAJHSJ010000018.1:19324037-19917679 GCA_021015155.1 Magnolia officinalis | reverse complement strand
TTTTTCCAAAAATTCACTCATATCTCTTCTTCTTTTCATTTATACCATGAAAGAATCTTAAAAACTCATTTAGGCTAGATCTAGACCTATTTTGGGATCAAAACAAATGATTTGAATGAGATTCAACGAATCAAAGCGAAGTGGATCGTTATGGGAAACATTGGAAAGAAGGGTAAACCTTCACTTTCTTTTTAATATTTTCATCTTCTTGTTGTTGTATTTTACCCATCACTTTCTTTTTTATATTTTCATCTTCTTTTTGTTATAATTCCAATATAATGGGCCATTGTTCACCAAATCATGTTTATTTAGGGCCCATTTAGTTGACCTTCAGCATGTCAAATCGACAGACAACATTCTCATCAAAGAATGGTCTGATACACCATTGAATACATGGTCAAAACACAAAAATGATAGATTCTCATTTTTTTCCTATTTTTCTGATATTTTTTCATATTTTTTTGCTTAAAAAATAATTCTGGCTGATACGGGCTGATGTGGCCCCGATTCTGATACGTGATGCTGTATTGTATCATTTTTCCTTGGGCCTTGGGGCCAATGCGGTGGCCGATACTGTCATTCAGAGCCATAGTCTTTGTCTTCGAAGACAATTTATTTGTGCAGATGTTACTTTTTTTGAGTCCACTGGATTCATCTCGAAGGACTGTAGATTTCTTGACTTGGAAGTTTCACCATCAGTTCCTGTTCTTATTCTTGGTGAAGAAGATACTATCGAATCGCTTCCTCTCATTGGTTCATCCATTCCTGCTGTGCCTACACTCAAAGTTTACTCACAACGAAAACGGGTTGATAGTGCTGCCAACTATGATGTGCTGTCCACTCTATCATATTCTGAACCTGTTGTTCCAATCATTCCACTTGTATTTCCTGATTTGTCTGATTTCCCTATTGCTTTGTGGAAAGGTAAGAGTGCTTGTATCGACCACCTTATCTCCAAATTCATTTCTTTATAGTGTTTGTCTTCCTTCTTCTATAGATTTCCAATGTCTTTGTCATCTCATTTGTTCCTTAGTCATACCAAGAAGCCTTGTCACATAAGGAGTGACAGCAGGTTATGGAAGAAGAAATGGCCAACTTCATCAAAATGACACTTGGGAGCTAACTAGTCTTCTTGTTGGTAAACATACTTTTTGTTATTTGTGGGTGTGTACCATTAAATTTCAGCCTGATGACAAAGTTGAGTGATTGAAGGCTTTCTTATTGGCTAAGGGATACACTTAGACGCTCAAAATCGGCTATACCGAAACCTTCTTTGTAGTTGCTACGATTAATTCCTTAGAAGTTGCTATATCAAAGGAAGACATTAATCTATCTCAAAGGAAATGTGTTTTGGGTATACTAATGGAAATGGGTCTTCTTGGTGCTAGGCTAGATGATATGCTAATAGATCTGAATCATAAGCTCATTAGCAGTTAAATATATCTGGTTAAAGACCCAAGAAGTGATATAAGATTGGTTGGAAAGCTTATCTACGTAACCATTACTAGGCCATATATATCATATGCTATGAGTGTAGTAAGTTAGTTTATGAGTTCTCCTGGAGTGTCTCACATTGGTGCAGTTGTTTGGATTTTGAGGTATCTAAATGTTGCACTGGGCCAGGGAATTTTATATAAAAAGAATAATCATTTGCAAGTTAAAGGGTATTTTGATGCAGATTGGGCAGGCTCCCTGACTGATAGGCTGTCTACTACCAGGTACTGCACACTTGTTGGAAGAAATTTGGTCACGCGGAAGAATAAAAAGCACTGTTGTAGCCCGGTCAATCGCTAAAGTAGATTGTAGGGGAATGGTTCATACCATTTGTGAGCTCGTGTGGGTCAAGAAACTGTTGCAGGATTTTTTTATTTTTTTATTTTTTGTTGTTGTTGCAGTGAGCTCACAAATGCTGTTATTTTGCAATAATCAAGTATCCTCATATATTGCAAACAATCTAATTTATCATGAGAAAACTAGAAAACCATGTATTTTGAAGTTGATTTTCATTTCATACATGCGAAGGTGTCTGGTGATGAATTTTTTGCTCTATATGTTTGGTCTCAAAATCAATTTGCTGATGTGGTCACCAAAGCTCTTGGCCGCAGTCAGTTTGCACGCATTTATTCCAAGCTAGGCATCAATAACATCCATGCCCTAGCTTGAGGGGGAGTGTTAATGACTATGGATGTGGGTCGTACAACTAGGAGTGTTAATGACTATGAATGTGGGCCATACAGTTGTACGACCCACCTAGTCTCGAGTTTAGTCCCCGTTCTCTTTAGGTAGTCAATTAGGTATACTTGGTATTGAAGTTTCATACTGTTAGAGATGGTTTTGGGATATATATATATATATATATATAATATATATATATATATATATTATATATATATATATATATATATATATATTAGTAGTCACTTTATTTATTTTTTCGTCTTGCATAAATAAAATAAGCAAAAATGAAAAATAAGGAAGAGAGGGGTTTAGAGAAAAACTAGGATTTTTGAGTGTAAATGAATTTAAAGGACATTATTAGACATCACAGTATCATTAGGGTTTTGGAATATCTTTAATATCAGATATTGTAAAAAAAAAAAAAGAAGAAGAAATCTTTTGATGAAAATACCAGGAAAATATCTTTGTACTCAAAACTGTAGGAGATATTTGTCAGAAAGATAGCAAGATGCTAATCTCCCAGTTATATCCTTTACTGCTTTTATTAAATGCTTTCCCTTGTTGTAAGCTTTTAACTTCCTGCAGAGCAAAATTTCAGGTTACCACATGTTTCCTCATTCTTACCAATTTACTTGTTTAATTGCAGGTCTGGTGTAAGGCACACCAATGTGTTACTGAGAGGGGCAGTTTTTCGAAATTTCAGTATAAATTTTTTCACATACGGTTTCCCGGTAGGCATTTTATCAGTAGATAATTTATTTGTTCTTCATGATTATATTCTTTTCCAAAATTGAAGTCTACTCAACAGAAACTTTGAACTGGTTTTAGTATCCTTCTTGAAGGTCAGACCTGAAATTGTGGTGATTGTGAATTCTGTTACAATAATCAATGATTTGGGCAATGGGTGTTGTGTGTGTGTGTGTGTGTGTGTGTGTGTAATAGTGGTAGATTTTAGTTGTTGAAACACAAACTAGAAGCTCTACTGTTTGCATGGAGATCTTTAGTTGAAACAAGCTGTAGAATCCACTTTTCAGCTAGAATAATACTGTTCATTAAGTGCTCGAAAGAATAAAGTTTGCCTTAGTAGAACTGATTATACTGCTGGCCTCATCCATGCTTCTACCCAGGACCCATACTATCTCAGGCAGACACTATGATGCTTTCGACCTCTTACAATCGAGTGACTAATTTGTTCATTGTCCAGCTTATCCTTAGACAACAGAACTCCACAATCCAAGGCTAAAATGTTCAAAATAAACTCAACCAGGCAACCACTCTATTTGCTTCTAGACTAGTGAGACTTGGTCAGATGCTGTTGAAGTTTCTAAAATGCCACATGGATTGGAGTGTTTCATATAATAGGGACAGTTCAATGTTGTTATGTGGAGAAAGTTGGGTCCCACATTACCCGTTGAAAAAGTGGGAAAAAAAAGAAGGTTAGCCCCACTATATGTTAATAGCATTTGTAGATGGCAGTTTCAGCATTCCAAGGGATCTGGACCCCTTGTAATACTCATTAAAAGAATAAAAAGCAGGTGATTAGTTACAAAAATTGTGATATTGATGAGGATGTGGACAATCAAATGCTGATCGATTGGGATGATATACTTGCCGAGGAGTTTTGGGATAGATTAGAGGGCGGGAAGGGGCCCAAATATCTTTCAAAATGGGCCAAATCCATAAATCCATTAATAGACCACGTATTGTGGCACATGTGATACACTTTTTGGGAAGGTCTTTTGGTGGCATTTACCAAAGTTACGAATTTTATCTTATTTTTGAATGAATTTTGGTGTAATTTTTCTTTGCATATGTCTCACTGAAATAGATCATAGTATTTTACTCATGTTTTAATTAAGAATGTAGGGCCAAGATTATAACATCTAGCCCATACTTTATGCTTGATGTACAACCCAGATTAGTGTTAGGCCTTCCCTTCATTTTTTGATATTTATTTCTAAAGTGTGGGACTTACTTCGTGAGGATTTTTGGGTGAGTTGGGTTATTTCGGGCTGTGTTTTGAGTTTTCTTTGGGCTTAGCATTGGGGTGGAGGGGGGTCATGATGCAAACCCACAACCCACTTAGGTCCATAGGTCCATAGGCACATTGTATGGCCCAATAAGACAAGGCTAATGCAGGGGCATTTTCACACAGGGCTCGAGTGAGGTCGCCTGTGGGATGCAGGGGCCGCTCAGGGTTGGTGACCCATGTGATTTGGGGCCCACGGGGGAGGTCTCGTATTCGAGACTCCTCACCGGGGGTGATTAATACGCATTTCACACCGGACTCGAGTGGGGTAGCCCGTGGGATATGGGGACACACTCGGGGTAGGCGGCCCATGTGATTTGGGGCCCACGAAGGGGGTTCGGCCGAGGTCCTAAACCCATGAGATGTGGGGCCTGGGCTATGAGATAAAGGGATTAATTCGCCATACTCTAACAGTTCGAGCTTTTAGAGCAAGTGGTTAATTGTCCTGCATCAGAGGCCCATAGCCTATCGTACGCCCAACACGTGTTGATTTTTCGACGGTTTATTTACAGATTTGGGCGCCTAAATCAAGGATTATAATTTATTATTTTTGGGAGATACAAGGGATGATTTAAAGATGTGGTATATGTGATTGAAGATATAAAGAGAATGTGATTGATATGATTGAAGATATGAGGCTGATTTAGAAATATAATTACTTTCTATATTTGCTTGCTTTTTATTTATGCTTTTACCTTATTAAGGAAGATTAGATTGGTTTGAAATAAATTGTGATTTATTTGAAATCAATCTCTTAATTGGGGGGATTTCAATTAAAGATTCATTTAGGATCTATAAAAGGGAGTGGTGGTGTAGGAGTTAGTCATTCAAATATATATATATATATATATAATATATATATATTTAAGTATGAGTTTTCTTAAAGTTTTGTAAGAGAAGAAGGTTGATACCACTAAAGTTCTTTCCCTCTCTACTACTCCATTGTTGTTGTGGGTATACTTTTTTTTTTTTCAACTTGGCTATCAAGATTTCATTGACTCGATAACCAGGTTGCACCAAGTTAAAAAGTCTAGGATGCTTGGCACCTCTCTCTATCGGTTGTGTGGTGGATGATTTGGGGAGAGAGAAATAAAGATAGTTCCGTAATGGTTTTAGATCGCTTGAGGCAGTGGTGGAGGATGCAAATATTGTTGTTTTAGAGTGGACTGCTAGTTTTTAATTGTTCTTTTTTCTCCCAAGGCTAATCGTGCTTTTGTATGTTGTGGTGTTTTTTTTCCATCTTACTGTTCTAGGCTGGTTGCTTTAATAATTTTTTTCCTTAATCTTAAAAAAAAAAAGAGAAAATGTCTAGCAATTTTGGGACAATTTTCCTTTATACAAGAAACGCTAGGCATGAACCCTTTCCTAGAATTTGTGTAGGTGCATCTTTTCACAAGTGAGGTGTGTGATCTAGGCCATCAAAACTGGTGAGCGTTTTGATTGTTTTGTTGGTTATTGCATTGATTTTTCATTATTTTCAAGTGGAAGAATCTCTATTCTTGGATTGGGTGTGATTTGGTGCTAAGGTTTGATATAGCTGTGCGCAGTTGACGATTCTCATTCATTGCCTACACTTAGATTTGGTATCAGAGCCTCCGGTTTTGTTATTGTTTCATTCTTGTGTGAGCTTGTTATCTGCGTTCATGTTATTTAGAGTACTAGAGGTAGAGGTCGTGGTGCACAAGGAGTGGATGAGGAAGGCGTAGATCCAATAAAAGAGAGATTTGCTATATTAGAGAGGCAAATGTAGACCATCTCCCATCAACTCTCTATGGTATTAGCGAGAAATGAACCAGTGATTCAGGAAGATGACGATGAATCAAGTGGAAGTTATATTAACCCGTTCCATCATGTGGCTCTGTTTGTTGAGCCTCGACGAGCAGGAGGAAGGAGGGATTATTATGATTTGAGTAGGGAGTTGGAAGTGAGGATGGAAGTCCTTGAATATCATGTAGTATGCATTGGGACAATTTTTTGGTTTGGATTGACGCAATGGAAAGGACTTTTGATTACAAAGATGTGGAAGCTGCAAAGAAGGTGCATATATTGGCTTGAAGTTGAAAGATAGAGCTTTAACACAGTGGCAACAGGTTAAGGCCACTCGAGAAAGGCGCGAAAAGTTAAAGGTGATAATGTGGGAGAGGGTGAAGTCTCTCATGAAGGAGGCCTTTTAATCTGTCGATTATGTGCAATCTCTCTTCCAATGATTATTGCATATCTAGGAAGGGGACATGATCGTAGAGGAGTATGCAGAAGAGCTCCATCATCTGGTGACTTGGAATAATTTATTCTAGATCGAGAAGCAACTGGTCACACGTTTCATGGATGGGTTGCAACCCACTATTGAAGATTAGTTGGGTATTCAGCTGGTGTTTATAGTTGCTGAAGCATGTAGGAAAGTTCCCTTAGTTGACAAGAGGAATAAGCCTAGGTATGGTTGCTTGGAAGTTTGTTCCAGTGGTATTCATGCTAGTAGTGTAAGCTTTAGGGGACTCGAGTCGGGCTAAAAAGGCCACTCTAGCGTCTGGTTCACGAGTTTGGATTGACGGGGTGGTTGGATGGACATGTGGTGCTACAAATGCAACAAAGTTGGATATTTCCTCCAAATGAGGAAGGGACAAGTCAATTTGGTTGGTAGTTCCAAAGCAATTGTGGAGGACCAGCTGGTTGACGATGAGGGTGAAACGACAGGTAGTGCTGATATATCCCACATGTTTGATCCGATGAGCATTTTCAATTTCCAATCCCCTTATTTTCGGTTGAAATTATGTTAAATCGGTGCCAATTGGTTACAAATCCATTGGTTCTTCATGTTTTGCATGAAATATCATGGAGTTGGAGCTTTGATTTCGATATCCGTTGGTTCATCATGTTTTCTATTTTTATTTTTATTTTTTATTTTTTTGAAAATTTCCTCAACCAGCTGTCAATTGAGACTAATTTCAAAGTATTTACGAGTATTTGATAAAATGATCATCACATACACTCTTATTTCAAAATTTGAGTGTAGGTGGTCCAATTTGGGGAAAATTTGAAATTTCCCCAATTTCTCCCATATTGCTTGCAATATTGCACTCCAAACATGAAATCAAGCATATATGAGGGCTGATCTACTGATTTGTTGAGTCCTTGTCAATTTTCAAAAAATAAAAATAATTTTTTAATTAAAAATTATTTAAATATTAACTTTTTTCAAAATTCCCCTTCAACTAGCTGTCAATTGAGACTAATTTTGAAGTGTGTTTGATGAAATGATCATCACATACACTCTAAATGTTATACATTCAATTTGAATATAGTTGCATAGTTCAGTCAGATAGTGGATAACTTAGGACCCTATACAAAGAGAAGCAATTATGTGCACTTCTTTTTTGAGATATTATGATTTAAATGTGTCTTAAGGTCTTTTAAACAATCCTTGAAGTTTCATTGATAAATTCAATCATTTTCCCAATGTTTCCCCATGTTTCCTAAAGAGTGCGTTAAGTTACCCGATGCAAACGATATATTCTGTACGATAACCGATACATATCTGTATCCCAAGGATGCGATACATAACGTAATACCGATATTTCGAACACTGGAATGCATGATGCGGAATATGATACCAAGAGTGGAGATGATGAGATATATGGGAGACGTTGGTGATTCAAAAGGTTCTTCTTGCACCTAAGTTGCCTAAAGAAGATGAATGGTTGCGGACTAATATCTTCTACACGAGTTGTATGATGAATGAAAAAAATGAGTGATTATGCAAGGGGGCATCTATGAAAATATCATTTCAAAATAGGTCGTTAAAAAGCTCTAGTTGAAAACTGAGAAGTATTTGGCTCATTGCAAACTTTGCTTGGTTTAAGCAAAGGAATTTGATAAAGGTTTCCCGTCACTGTTTAATTCCATTTGCTATTGATATGACAATGTATGGTGCGATGAGTTCCAAGGTATGGACCTGTGCCACATATTGTTAGGTTGGCGATGTGAGTACGATCGACGTACAAGGTATGCCATGACGTTAATGGTGGGCTTAACATTCCCCATAGTTACCATTGTGTGTAACGGCTATTACTCCCCTTCAACGGGTTTTTTTTTTTTTTTTTCAACAAAAATTCCATAAAAATATGGAAAAAAATCTCAAATATTTAGAGGATTTCTATTTATTTATTTATTATTTATTTTATTTATTATTTATTTTTTTAATTTTTAATTTTGTATTAAACATGTTTATGATGACTTAATGGTCCACTCTTTGGTAAGAGTGTTGTCTCGTTTTGTCTGATGATTTTATGAACTCGACAGGCTTAGATCGATTGCGAAACTCCTACATTTAATTTTCTAAATATCTAATACCAATGATAAGATTATATTAGCATGAATGTAATACTAATAATGAAATAATTAATGATTTTATATTAATATCATCTGCTGTGTCGATCCCGAGTAAGAATTTCCATCAATGGTAGATAAAGATCCCATAGCCAAAGTCATAACTACCAAGCCCACCACGGCGCCACCATAGCGCCGTGCCCATACTCGTATTCAATGTTTTTAGTATCGATGATATCAGTCGATATATCCCATGATATATCGTGTATCCCACCTCGGTGATATGAAGGTAGGATATGAAATTCTTCATATTGCAGAAGATATCGCATGATATTGCATTGTATCACATAATATCGTTGATATTGCGAGATATTGTGACTAGTCTCTTTTATAAAATTCTCGACATCGACGATATTAGTCGACATCGACGGATATCGGTCGATATCACATAGAAACATGGGAAGTCCAGTGCTTTCTTCAGAAAATTTGAAAACATCGATTCTAAATCTCCTTTTCTTGATTCCTCTCCATCCCTTTGAATAAAAACACAAATTGCAAGTTGGAACCTAGATCCAAGCCGATTTGGGGCCATTTTCAATCGGGTGAGCATTTGTTAGTTTCAATCCTTTTTTTTTTTGAAGTAATATCATGTGAAATTAGTGTTAAATGGTTAGAAATCAATGATTCTTCATGTTATGCAGGCAAAATCATGAATTTGGAGCTTCGATTTCGAGATTTGGCAAAATGAGCCGATTTGCAGAAAATTGGGGAAAATCAAAATTTCTCCAATTTCTCCCAAATCGGTTGCAATCTTACTATATGTAACCTGATCTAGTGATTCTTTGTAATTTGGAGTTTTTTTTATAGAAAAAATAAATTTTAATTAAAATTTTATATATATATATATATATATATATATATATATATATATATATATATATATATATAATTCCATTGCTAATGTATACACAACTCTGTGGGTCTAAGAGCTACACATATCATTCACAACCTAGGTATATTTTTAGTTCTCTACTTCTTTACTTTTGAATGTATTTCTTGTGTTTCTAACATGTCTTTTTACATTTATAAATTATATGAATTGACTTTGAATGTACTTGAATCAATTTAGTCAGACAATGCATAGATTAGGACCTTATTCGAAGGAAACTTATTATGTGCACTTGTTTTTTGGCATGTCTTGATTTCTAAGTGCGTGTTGATGTCTTTTTTAACCATCCCTGATGTTTCATTGAAACATTCAACCAATTTCCCAATGTTTCCCCATTTTTCCCAACAACAACAACACATTACGCGATACAACCGATATATCCCATGCGGTAACTGTTTTGTATCTGTATCCCAAAGGTGCAATATATTACGCAATAACGGTACAGAAAACATTGCCCATACTACAACTGCCCTGGTATTGTTGCTCGTACTCATATTGTTGAGAGTGAGAGTGTGACGACGAATAACTTGAATTTGGATCAGGATGTGTAGCTTTAAATCAATATACTCCCTATGGATCCTATTGACGGTCAAGACCATGGTGTGTCGTAAAGGCCGTTATGTAATGGTAATGCTGGCAACTGTTACACGTTACGGGGTCATAACAGCTGTAACAACTGTTATGGAAAAAATAGCTTGTAACTCCCATTAATGGCCCGTTATGCCCCCTGTAAAGGCCGTAACAGCCTCATAATGTTTTGTTATGGCACAAATATAGGTCTTTTGTATATTTTTTTAACGTTATGGGGCAGATATAGGTTTTCTAGGTTTTTCTTTTAATAGAAAAAGATCTTAATGGCCATCATGGGGGCCGTAACATCCGATACGACCTGTATCGTAAAGGTAACTGTGGTAGCCGTTATGGCCACCGTTACCATTACGGAATACCTCGGCCAAGACCAGTCCAACATGAAAGTGCATCAATTCATCATCATCATCACTGCCATGATCATCATCACCATGCTCATCTGTCTCAGTTTCGTTGTTGCTGCTGCTGCTCTTTTGTTGGGTTAAATTAACCCTCTCTGGGTCCATGATAGCTACATGACTCTCTTCTTGCTTTACATGTATCACTGGGTTGTGCAACTCGGTTCTTCATTGTCCTCTTCTACCTATTTCTCCCTTTGTTCCAATCGAGGTAGATGTGAGCTGACCTTATTTTAAAAGTGGTCCAAGTTTATTAGATATAAGTCTCCTTTTGTCGATCATATTTGCCACATGCCTTTATTTCATAATCTCAGCTTTACGTTATAGTGCACGTAGACTGATGAGCTGATCCAACCTACCTGCAATCTGTTCATATTCTAAGAGTGGATGTGTGCAAAACAACTCTAGTTCCTTTTACAACCAGAGGAAGTTGTTTGGCTCAAAACCTTCACTATAATAGTCTTACCAGTCTTTGCACTTTCTTCGAAATGCATTCACCAATCAGCTGTATAGAAAATATTTAAAAATCAATTCTACACGACTAATAAAATGATTTTTACTATAAATAATACTAATAACTAATAAAACATCAGCTTCTTACCCATAGGTGTTTAAGAGACTTCCCTTTGTGCAAGTGCATCAGAGAAGTTGCTCCGGCGAAGTGGGTATATTTTCAACTCTGAACAACACGCCAAAACATTTATATTGTTTTAATCATTGAAATAACAAAATTAAACACCACTAATTTAAGACTTGTACTCACTTTGTTTAACGCCCTTATATGGCCATCTAAGTCAGGCTCTAATATCTTTATCACGTTCTTCAATTCAACACATAACTCATCATCATCAACAAATGAAGTAGTGTATTTATATATTAGATTTAGATAGCATCCTGCCGTACAATAATTAAATTAAGGACTAATGATTACACCATAAAAATAACTAACTAATAACTGAGAACAACAAGTGCACAATAACAAAGAGTTTACTTGCTGCATGAAGATCATGGTGAAGGTGATTCGCCCAACACTTCAATCATCTTTCAGTAATCTATATAATGTATACAATCATGATGAATAACTAGCTTCGCTGTATCCATGGCATCATAGATTAAGCTCATGGTTGTTATCTCGTTGGATTCTACAAGATGAATGACTCTCATTAGCGGTTCTGTCATGATGTTTTTGACATTTTGCTAATATTTGTTGTCCTTCATTGTCATTGCAATCTTAACTGGTGTCCTCGATGTTTTCTGTTGAGACACTCCGGAGAAGCAAACATCTTGCTCAATTCTATTCAATATTAGTATGAACCCTCAAGGGCTATGAAGTTTGTTTGTTTGTTTTTTTTTGCAAATTTAGTCACCACAGGCCTAAGTAGCCTTCTCCCATTCGTGAACTTCCTCAATTTGACAACTAGTTGCTTATGGGTGTAGATGAATGTCATTAGTTGTCTTCCCTTTTAACCAAATTTGCGACACCCTTCTCCTTTCTAATATGTTTCAACATGAGGTTAATGCAATGTGATGCATGTGGTCATCAAAATAAATGTCTTCTCTTCTCTGTTAACATTCTTCCCATAGACCTATACGCAGTGTTCGAAGTATCGGTATCACTACAAGTTTCGCTGGCCAGAGATATAGAAACAATATCGATATCGCCGATAATATCGCTGATAACCGGAAATGTGGGGAAACATGGGAAAAACGGTGGAATTTTTAGCAAAACTTAAGGAGATGTTAAAATGTATATATTTGCATATTTAGAAATTAAAAAAATTGCAAAAAGAATGCATACATTTCAAGTTTCCATTTAATGGGGCCTTAGAAGCATGTGTTGTTGAAAGAAATCAGTCCAACCATCCCATCCGGCCTATTTAACCATCCAACCTTCCATCCAAATATCCATCGATATTGCAAAATATCAACAACACATGACATTTCACCAAGAAATCATCAACAATTGTAAATGAAACGAAAGATTGTGGTCTCAATATTGCACATGTTGCGAATTGCGATATTGATAATATCGAGATATTATCAATATTAACAATGACAAATTAAACACTACATACAACCATGTGCCAATGAAAAAAAAAAATTGAAATAATTTTTTTTTTCTAATAAGCAAAATTTTGATGATATCAATATGTTACCGATATTGTTGAAATATCATCAATACACTTATGATACAAGCATTACCTAGAATTTACATAGTAAAAAATATTGGCAATACATTGGTGATAGTTATGCATTGGCAATACAAGCGACACCTATAATTTACATAGTTAAAAATATTGGCGATTACATTGGCGATATTGATACGTTGGCGATACTTGGCGATACATTGCTAATACCTGGAATTTCCAATACTACCAAGGATATCGTTATCGCTACCAGTGTTATCGGTATCGCTGAGCTAGAGATAAAGATAATATCGGAGATAATTCAAACACTGCCTGTACGTTGCTTCGTTGTTGTTGGTTAAAATCTGCACTACGTTCTCCTCTCCATTCTTATTCGTTAGGGCAAAAATATATTTGATAGTTTTTGTTCCTTTTGATGCATTGATTGCTTTATGGAACACTGTTCTTAAGTGGTGGAATACCATGATATTATCATGCTATGATTGGTTGGGCTAGTCCAACCATCTCACATATTAGTGCATCATTTGTTATGCCTTATGGGTTTAAAGGTGGTTACATATGCCTTCACATCTTGATACTTTGTATCTGTTCATTTCTCCTTTAGTGGTGGATGCCTTCACTCTTTCACTTGTCTCTGACTCTCTATCACATCCTTCCGTTTGCTATATGGCTTTAAAGGTGGCCTCATTTTCCTTCACATCTTAATACTTTGCATCTGTACATTTCTCCCCAATCTCATTAGCTATGGGTGTCTTCGCTCCTTCGTTTACCTCTACCATTGCATCGATCACCACTTGCGATGCGGACATTAGACCATTCAAAGTATATCAACGCAGGAGGTGTGTGTTACCTGTGTCAATATGGTTAGATGACGGGCACGGGTCGGGTCTCTAGAGGTTGAAGACCTTACACGTGTTCGTGACATGTGTAAGTTGCTTAAAGGAGACATTTGGACCGATGGATTGCGAGGATGGTGTGATCAGATCGTTGGGTCGTCAGGACTCACCTTCATTCCGCCACCTTTACAGCGCTATCATCGGGGCCCATCGGGTATCTTGGATTTGAATTTAGTTTATGAACAGTTGATTTATTTGAGTTTTGAGACAGTGTGCGTACAATTTTTGTGCGATTTTTTTTTGTTTTTTTTTACAAAAAACTTTTTTAGTAGGGGTATTTTGGTCATTTCATATAATTATGAATTTATAAGGGTGTTTTGCCCTAAACTCAAGGCATGCTATATTATGTTTATGAAAAGAAAGAGAGCTTTTGCTTCTGACGATTTCGTCTTCGACTTCCATTGATTGGAAGAGGGCGTGAGGCCCAGGGAAGTGATTTCTCATTCTCTACTTCTCTCTCCTTCTTTATTTTTTCAAGGTACTATTTTCGTCATTTTCTTCTAAAATCTTTAGATCTAGAAGCCGACTCTGTTTTTTTTTTTTTTTAAAATTTTTTTTTTTAATAATCTAAATTATTAGATCTTGGAAGATTTTCATCCCACATTTATATATTTGGACCTTCTTCAAATCCCATCACCAAGACCTTAGATTTGAAGAACCATTAATTTTTTATTTTATTTTATTTATTTTTAAAATTTTCAGATTTCCCAATCTAAAAAATTCCTATTTTTTGGATTAGAAAATCCAGTTAGATCGTTAGACGGACCTATTGCAAGAAGAAAGTTTTATCTTTCGCCGGATCCGACTTAATTCAGATTTTAAAGTTCAATTCTACGTGTTAGTGATGGATGGCCATGATCATTGCTGCATTCACCTTATTTCCTTCTTATGTTTATGATGTATAAGGTTGATTATTTATTTATTATTATTATTTTTTAATTTGTTGTTAAAGATTGCATAAATCTGCCTCTTTCAAATGCCACATTCATTTAAGGTTGGATTAGGCCGTTCTACATCAACTTGCCAGTAGGGGTAGTTGGCAACATTTGGAGTTATGTTGCCATATGTAAATAGATAGCTTTGCAGCTACCAAGCTTCTCAATTGTAGTTTTTGTCCACCCCCACTTTATCTTTTTCTATTTTGCTGTCTTCTTCTTAAACAATATCAGATCATATGAGGGTCTCTCGGGCTCCACTACATCCACATCATTAGTTCATGAAGTGTCTTGTCCGCTGAAGGCATGCCATAATCCACCAACCAGAACCCCACTTCCAGCCCTAACGCCACTCCTAGTCGCACTCCCAACCCCACTTTGGCTCCCACTCTCTCCCACTACCCTTTACATCACATATGGACCCCCTCCCCCCCAAACATGCGTTAACGCTCTTCATCCTTACGAGCGGTGCACACTCTCTCTCCTAGCCATTGTGACCTTTTGATTTGAACCCTTACTGGACTCATCATTCTCGTGCTCACTAACGCTCATGTGATCGGGACCAAACTCCTATTGGGCAACATCAAGAGCATCCCACTGCTTCTTCATGCTAGCTTTTTTGCCCTTCGACTCTTGCAAACTTTGTCGTATCATCCGCATTACGGCATTACCTCTCTTGGTATGTTATTGCACCCTGCGACTTGGCCTTTTTGATGTGTCAAATGTTTGAGTCGCGTGATTCCTCCAGTTACTACTCTGCCACGGTAGTTGCTTTCTCAAAGTTCCTACCGTTGATCCTCTCACAATGCTGCTATTCGATATTCTAACTTCCTGGTTGGGTGGCCAATTTTCTCTTGCTTAGAAGTCACAATGAATCCAACCCCACTAGTCCACAAGGACCACAATTCATAGCTCACAAGTCACTAGATTAACCGATCACTACAAGCCTACAACAGTACAACCCCATTTCCCAAATTACTTTATAGTTTAAAATCTAAAAGAATCAATCTCCTCACTTATCCAAAATATAATCATCCTCACTTATTCATGTATTCTAAGTTTCAACTTCAAGATAACCAAAAAAGAAAAACAATTTGTGCTCATTTATTAACAATCACTATTCATCCGAAGTTAAAAAAAAAATAAAATTAGAAATTTATATTTGAAAGAGTGATCTAAGGCATGCATTTGTAGTTTTAATAATCCTCCATGTATTCCTACCATCCACGATCAAAATAAAATAAAATATTTTTCACAGTCACTAGTCATTCGAAATTAAAAAAATTATAAAGATACATAAAAAAGAGTGATATAAAGCATGCATTTGTAGATAAAATCATCCTACATGTATTTCAACCATCCGCACTCAATATTAAAGAAAAAAAATAATTTTTGGTTATTTTTCTTCATTGTCACTATTCATCGGAAATTAAAAATTTACAAAAAGTACATTAAATTATTCTACATGCATTCTGACCATCTACACACACTCTCTCTCTCTCTCTCTGTCTATATATATATATATAAAAAATAATAATAAAAAACACTAGTTTTTGGTGATTATCCTTCAAAGTCACTATTCATCCAAAATTAAAAAATTACAAAAATACATTATTTAAGGCATGCATTTGTAGATTAAATAATCCTGCTTGTATTCAACTATCTAGACTCGTGTTAAAGATACAAAACAATGTTTTTTCTTCACAGTTACTATTCATTTGAATTTGAAAAATTTAAAAATACATTAAAAAGAGTGATCTAAGGCATGCTTTTGTAGGTTTAATCATCCTATGAGCATTCCAACCATTTACAGTGAATATTAAATAAAAAACAAAATTTGGTGATTTGTCTTCACAGTTCATTTGAAATTTAGTAGGAATTGAAACCATTTAAAAAAAATGGGATTAGAAAGAGTGATCTAAGGAATGCATTTGTAGATCTATTCATTATACATGTATTCCAACCCTACACTCAAAATATGATAGAAAAACAAGTTTTGCTGATTATTATGTTAAAAACAACGACATTATAAAAATGTATAAAAAAACCCCAAGTCTATGAAGAATCTAGCTAGATATGGTCTATTTGGTGTTTTAAGCTTGAAACTAATTGCTTAAATAATTGTTTCCAGTAAGGAAAAAAAAAAAGAAGACCCACCTCGTTTTTCGAGTTTCCCTAAAATGGTCCATCGGAGCTTTGATTCATCTAAATCGCTTCCATCTTGTTTTTTAATCCATAAAGAATGCACATTGTATGTTGAAATTGGCTTAGAACCACTTCAAAAAACAAAAAAACAGTTAAACAAAATTAACCCTTTTATGACAAGTGAAGGGGTGGCTATTATAGGCTCCAAGATGGCCTATTATAGTCTATTTTTTTAGGGGTGGGCACCCGTTATGTCCCTATATCATGTGATGGGTACCCCAGACACCATTATGTTATGGTTGTTAATTGTTATGACAATTACATAACCATTTCGGGACATCTTGTCGGTGACAATGTTTTCAATAGCAGTATTGGCGCTTGTATCGTACCCTTGGAACATGGAAACATGGGGTATTGCATGGGAAATTCACATGTATCGCGTGATGTATTGTTGTTTTTGGGTGACACTGGGAATTGCTTAAAATTTTCAATGGAACTTCAGGGGATGTTAAAAAAGACACCATTACACAACTAAAACATCACAAAGAACTAAGTACACATAATTTTCCTTTGTATGGGGTCCTAAAGTATGTGCTGTCAGACAATTTCTACTTGCAAGACAACATTAGATAGAAAGAATGTTAGCATAAATATTAGGCCTAAATAAAGGACGATCAATCTATATATATATATATATATATATATATATATATATATATATACAAATATATTTTTAATTATTTAATTAAAATGGTTTTCTTTTAAAAATTTACAAAAAGTTCCGTCAATTTGTGGATCAGCCTCCAACCATTCAACATGTTGATAAGGTCACAAAGACCTGGATGAAACCACACAAATACTAGCTTGATCCAAAACTTTTGTGGGCCATCCACAAGAATTTTTTAATGGTTAATTACCACCGTTTCCTGTATTATGGCCCACTTGAGATTTGGATCTGCTTCATTTTTGGAATCATGCCCTAAAATGAGTTTTCAAAACGGATGAATGATGTGGATATAAGGCACATATATCACAGTGGGCCCTATAGTCTGGGATTCCATCGGTGGATTCGGAGATCCACTAAAGCCGCACTCGTTATTGGAGGGGTAGTACACAATCCGCGCCCGTAATTGTAGGGCGTAGTATGCAATCCCACCATGGGGTCCACCTTGATGATTTGTCATATATCCACATTGTCCATCGGTTTTTTCAGCCAATTTTAGGGTGTGGTCTCAAACATTAAGCAAATCCAAATCTTAAGATGGACCAGACATAGAAACGAGTGGTGATTGAACACTCGCCACTAAGAACTTACTAGGTCCCACAGTGATGGTTTTTTGCCATCCAACCCATTGATAGGGCAAACCAGACCTGGATGGAGGGAAAATACAAAGATCGGCTTGATGCAAAACTTTACAGTCGGAGAAATAACGCTAATTTTATGGTCATTCACCGCTGTTTCCAGTGGTGTGGTCCACGTCCACCTGAGATTTGGATCTGATTAATAATTCGGATCACATCATTATTGAGCTTTACAAAATCAATGGATGGTGCGGATATGCAAAAAGATTGTTAAGGTGGACCCCACACGGTAAAGGTAACACCCACTAAGGTGTTAGCCGACTAAGACAGTCTAGTACGGGCCCACTGTGATGTATTTGTTTTATCCATGTTGTCCATCCATTTTGAAAAATTGTTTTAGACAAGGTGTTCGAAAATGGTTACGTATCGGCCGTAACGGCCAATACGTAACGGTAACAGCCATGGCCGTTACACGTTACGGGGTCGTAACGGTCACCCCCTCTTTTTTGTGCTCGTAACGGCCGTTACAAAGCTATAACAGCCGTTGCAGTCCATAACGGCTGCTATGGTACCATAACAACAGTTAAGGGCCTAAAGAAAATAGGAAAAAATGAAAAAAAAAGAAAAAAGAGAAAAAAAAACATACCTTTTTTTTTTTTTTTTTTCTTTTTTCTTTCTCCTTTCTTTTATTCTTCTCCTTCTCCTTCTTCTTCTCAGGCTGCTGCTGTGGTCCTCCTTTTCTTCTTCTTCTCCTTCTTCTTCTTGGGCTGCTAATGCGGCCCTGCTGCGGCTACGGCTACGGCCCTTCTTCGTCTTCTTCTTCTTCTTCTTCCTCTCTCTCTCTCTCTCTCTCTCTCTCTCTCTATCCCTCTTTTCTTTTCGGTTTCCCTCTTTTCTTTTCATTTCGGTCTTGGAAAAAGGAATGGACTATGTTTTTTAAAATGTTCCGCGGTGCACGCTGCACAGTGCACTTGCACTGTTTTGTTACGTAGGCCCCACCTTGATTTATGTGTAGTATATCCATGCTGTCCACTATAACGTTTATTTTCCATCGAACCTATTGATAAGGTCACATAGACTTTGACCTTGATGAAGGGAGAACACAAATAGTAGCTTGATCCAAAAAAAAAAAAATGTCTTAAGAAATTTTTAATGGTGGGAATTAAATACTTATTTTGTGGTTCACCTAAGATTTGGATCAGCCTCATTTTTTGGACCATGCCCTAAAATAAGTTGGCAAAAAAGATGGACCACATGGATATACAACAAATGCATTGAGGTGGGCCCCACTTCTAAAGGGATACTCACTAGTGGTCCAACGAAGATTTAGATCTACCTGAGTTTTTGGACCATGCCTTAAAATGAGTTGGCAAAATAGATTGATGGCATTGATATACAAATACATCGAAGTGGCATGCCTGGCCCACTAGTGGTCCATCTGAGATCTGGATTTACCTTATTTTTTTCCAATACCCTTAAATGAGTTTCCAAAACGGATGGATGACATGGATATATAATACATAATCGAGTGGACCCCAGTACATGGCCCTAAAAATTTATACACAACGTATATATTAACCCAAAATTAACAATTAAATTTTGGGACCATTGTTGCTAAGTCACAATCCCAAAATTAAATAACTCCTACAATTTTCATCATTAGTTTGCAGACACTTGTTTTTTGAAATAGGACCATTTGATATTTTTCAATTTTCATTGTCTAATAAATGTCCACCAATCCATTAGTGGGATAAGTGCCAATAGATTGCATTAATTTGAGGCTAGTTTAGGGCATCAAATGGTCCCCAAGCCAGCCCTGAATCGACAAAAGTTCCTAAACTATAAATAAAAGTTCCTATACTCTATATATTGAATAAAATGCATGTGAGTCACGAAGTATGCAATGCACTAGCATTATAAATAAAAGGAAAACTTGAAAATATAAGATGTTTTGGTATTACATTCATTATAGTAAATTTATATAGATATTATATAGTTAGAAAACTAAATATAAAAGGTTTGCAATTAATTTCAGGTTATCAAGTTCATAAATCCATTTGACAACCCGATATAGCATTCTCACCAAAGAGTGGACCGTTACACCACCATAAACATGTTCCAAATTATAAATGAATGCATATTTGGAATATTTAGAATATTCTGGATTTAATGGATATTTTTCCATAAATTTTTTATCAAAAATTTTTTGCACCGTTACACACCCCGTATCGGCCGATACGGGGCATATCTGTATCGGTAATGGTGGGCACCGTTACGCCCACCGATACCATTACAGAACACCTTGGTTTTAGATGATGAGCCCAAAAATTAGGCAAATCGAATGCTGAAGTGTACCACACTCAAGGTGTTTCGTATCCATTACGATACGCTCGTGAAGGCCGATACGTATAGGTAACGGCCATGACCGTTACACGATACGGGGGTGAAAAGGGGCAGTTAGTTTTTTGAGACCGTATTAGCCGTTACGGGGCATAACGATCGTTACTCCCGTAACAGTCGAAAAACGATCACTTTTTTTTCTATTTAAATTCATTTATCCTCTTTTTCACTTTTCTCATTCCAAAAACTCTCCTATATCATTTTACAACAGATTTCGACCACTCTTACCATTGCTTTTAAGATTAAAACTGTGGATTGAAGTGATTTGAGCGAATAGAATCTCCGAGGGCCCTTTTTTCCAAAAAATGAAAAAGCAGTATTTATGCCTTTTTCTGATTTCTAGTTCTAATGCTTGATTGTGATGTGTAAACATTAGAGACAATCATATTAAACAATTCACTAGACAGCTCGATACAGCACTCTCACCGAAGAGTGGACCGTTACACTACCATAAACATGTTCAAAACAAAAAATGAATATATATTTGAAATATTTACATTATTCTTGATTTTCTAGATATTTTTTTTTTTTCAGAATTTTTCGGCCAAAAATAAAATAAAATTCAACCGTTACGGGGGTCGTAACGGTCGTTACGCCCCCGTATCGGCCATTATGGCCGATACTTGTATCGGTAATGGTGGTGACCATTACGGCCACCGTTACTGATACGGAATACGTTGACCACACCATAAGAAACAGTGGAGATTGAATGCTTACTGTTGAAAACCTCCTAGGGTCACAGAAGCTTTGTATCAAGGTGATATTTATGTTTTCCCTTCATCTTGGTTTATGTGACCTTATGAACAAGTTGGACGGCAAATAAGCATCATAGTGGGCCTTAGGAAGGTTTCAACGGTGGGCGACATTGTCTCTATTGCTTCCTGTGGTTTTGTCCACTCGAGCCTTCGATCTGCCTCCTTTTTGGGCTCATGCCCTAAAATGTTTTTTCAAAATGAATGGACGGCTTGGATAAAATAAATATATCACGGTGGGCCCCACAAGTCCCCTGACAGGACCGCCCTACCCAATTTGTGTTTGAGTATAACCTAATCCGCTCCCCTTTACGACTAAAACTGCAGCCCTCTCCTTAAAAATAAAAAACCCTAAAAGAATGTTCTTAGGAAACAAAGCTGGAAACAAAACCCCACTTTTCGTCGAATAATCCGCTCCCTTAATCGATTTTTCCTCCAAAACCCCCAATTTCCGTAACCCTAAAAGCAATTCAGGAGGTTGGTAACTCCAATTCTTTCTAGAAAAGCAATCGTTGGAAGAATTATTGTCGAAAAATCCGACGTTTTTAGGGTTCGTGATGTTCCTTGTGAGGAACAATTGTGGATCCATAAGATGATCTTCTAAAAGTCCTCCAAGGAGCTGAAATTTTGTTCCTCAAACAGATCCGAGAGAAAAATATTGGTATTTTCTTTTTTTTTTTTTTTTTTTTTTCTTTCTTTTTTTTTTTTTTTTTTAAATTTCTTTTGTGCAATTTTTCTTGTTGGATTTCGACGATGTTGTTGTTGATAATAGTAGGCAATGTTGCCCTTTTATAGGGAAAAAATGTGGTAGTTGGCTACGTTCTCACCCATGGTAGGAGCGAACAGTGTATTATCGATGATATTTCGAAAATATTGAAAAAAATAACAAAATCGGCAACATTTCGGTGATATCTAGAAGGGAGACGAAAAAATAGGTTTTCGATATCGATGGGCTAGCGATACTGAAAATATCGGCTATAATTCAATATTGTCGCCAATAATTTAAACACTGCGTACTCATGAGTGTGTAAATTTGTACATTTGAATGCTCCCCCTCAAGCTGGCGCATGGATATCATTCATGCCAAGCTTGATACTGATGGTTGAGTCACAATGTTGCTGTGACTTTGGGCAAGGCATCTGCTAATTGATCTTCTGAATGAGGAAAAGGTGTATGTAGAAGTTTTATAGTCAATTTTCTCAGATGAAATGACAGTCGACTTCAATGTGCGTTGTGTGTTCATGAAAGACTGGGTTGGATGCAACATGTATGACTACTTTATTATTACAATGTAGTGGAATTGAAGTTGTCGAGAATTCCATATCTTGAAGGATGGCCTTTACCCATAGAAGTTCACATGTCAAAGTAGCCATTGCTCGATATTAGGCTTCGGTAGAGGAGCGAGCAACAACAAATTGTTTCTTACTTTTCCAAGTAATTAGATTTCCTCCTAAAAAGGTGCAATACCTTGTAGTAGAGCATCCGATCAGAGGAGTCATCCCGCTCAACATTGCAAAAAACCCTTTATATTCAAATGGCCATTGCTTGAATGGAGAAGGCCGCGACCAAATGTAACTTTCAAATAATGAAGAATTCGATATACAACTCTGAGATAATGACGACAAGGCCGTTGCATAAACTAGCTTATGATTCCAACTGCATAAGAGATGTTTAGACGAGTAAAGCTGAGGTAAATTAGTTGCCCACTAGTCGACGATACATACTGAAATTATTAATTGTATGATTGTATCTGATTTTCCCTCATATAAATAATGATTTACTTTAATAGGTACGTCAACAGAACGAGCACCAAGTAAACTAGTTTTAGAGGGAAGATCCAACACATACTTACATTGGGATATATATATTTGAGTGAGCCACTTCAATTCCAAGGAAATACTTTAGTAGTCGTAGATCATTCATTTCAAATGACAAGGCCAGCAATTTCTTAACATCGTCTATCTTGGTTATGCTTGTGCTAGTTAAAATGATATCATTCACATACATGGCAAGAATTGTCATGTTGTCATTCATATGTTTTACAAATACTGAATGATCAACAACATTTCTTTTAAATCCGATGTTAGAAATTATATTGCCAAGTTTTTCAAACTAGGCCTAAGACGATTATTTGAGGCCGTACAAAGCTTTCCGAAGACAATAGACTTTGCCGGTCTCCCCCTTAGGCCAAAAACCAGGTGGAAGGGCTATATATAAATCTCTTTATGGACATCACTATGTAGAAACACATTTTTTGACATCCAATTGATGCGGGGGCCAATTATGATTCACAACAATCGATAAGGGGATGTGGACAATTCAATTTTGCCACCTGGGCAAATTTTTCATTGGATTCTTCGTCGTACTTCTAAGTGAAGCATTTTGCAACTAGTCACACCTTATATCTGTCTACTGATCCATCAGCCTTGTCTTTTATGGCAAACACCCATTTGCAACTGACAACATATTTGCCAGGTGGAAGTGTGACTAAATCCCAGGTATTCTATTTTTCAAGGGTAGGCATCTCCTCTCCCATAGCCTACTTCCATCTAGGATCACCCAGGGTATCGACACCTCCGGCTATGGTGTGCCGTAAAGGCCGTTACGGGGTCGTAAAGGCCTTTACGTAAAGGTAACGGTGGCAACTGTTACACGTTACGGGGTCGTAACGGCCGTTATAGAAAAAAATGACATGTAATTGCCGTTAACAGCACGTTATGTCACCTATAAAGGCCAAAACAGCCTCGTAATTATATGTTATGGGACAAATATAAGTTTTTCATACTTTTTAATCAACATTATGGGGCAAATATAGGTTATTCAGGATTTTTTTTTTTCAATAAAAAAAGAGACTGTAATGGCCATTACGGGGGCCGTAACAGCCGTTACGACCCGTATCGTAAAGGTAATGGTGGTGGCCGTTACGGCCACCGTTACCGTTACAGAACACCTTGACTTCGGTTGGAATAGGTACAAATGATAGAGATGAGAGAAACGAATGATATGAAGGAGAGAGATTCTTATAGGAGACAGTTACCAACAATGTTTTAAATATCAACGATATCAGACGATATATCCCACGATATATCTTGTATCCCACCTATGCGATATGAAATGCGCAGGTAGTGCCGATATATCCCACCTATTTGATCCAGTGAGCATTTTCAATTTTTTATCCATGTTTTTATTGTAAATCACGTTAAAACAGTGTTAAATGGTTACAAATTAATGATTCTTCATGTTTTCCATGAAAAAAACATGGATATGAAACTTCGATTTCAAGATTTGGGGGAGATGGATTAAGTAGTGGAAAATTGAGAAAAATCAAAATTGCTCAATTTCTCACAAATCAGTTGCAATCTTTGTATCTAAACACAAAATTAAACATGTATGTAACATGATCTTGTGATTCTTCTTTTGCTTTTGAATGTATTGCTTGTGTTTCCATACATGTCTTCTTAGTTTATAAATTATATGAATAGACTTTGAATATACTTGCATCAGTTCAGTTGGAAAACACATATATTAGGACCCCATACAAAGGGAACCCCTATTATGTGTCTTTCTTTTTTTTGTAATGTTTTGATTTCTTAATGTGTATTGATGTCTTTTTCAACAATCCCTTAAGTTTCATTGAAAAATTCAACCAATTTGCCAATGTTCCCATGTTTCCCAACAACAGCGATACATTATGCGATACAACCGATATATCCCATGCGATAACCGATATTTATCTGTATCCCAAGGGTGCGATACATTACGTGATAACGATATTTAAAACATTGGTTACCAATGTGATGTTGAGTTGAAGACCGAGTTCCTTTGCAAAGAGCAATTGGGACTGAGATCTACTTGCTCTGGCTCCAACGTTGAACAATGGTTGTGTTCGGGAAGTGGCGGAACTTTCTTCCTCCAGGAGTAAACCTTCAATTCATTGGTTTGAGTGGGAGTTGGATCCGGTTCAATATGAGAATCGTCCATGACTGGAAGAGGTAATGGTGTAAGAGGTTGTGTATTGCCTTGCGAATTGAAATAAGGTACATTTTTGAAGAACATAACATCCTTACAAACATCTCTTTCGATTGACATGACAATAACATTTGTACCTTTTCTGAGCATGTGAATACCCAAGGAACACACATTTTATTAACTATGGTCCTAACTTGGTATGAGATGGTCCAAGAATGTGGACAAAGCTGGTGCACCCAAACACCTTTGGAGGTAGGATAAAAAGAGACACGTGGTTGCAAGACTTGCAATGGATACTTACCTTGAAGAACATCAATTGGAGTTCGATTGATTATATAAGTATCAAGAAGAATGGCCTCGTCCCAATACGATTTTGGTACGGACATGCTTATTAGTAAAGATCATGTAACATTAAATAAGTGCTGATTTGTTTTGTTCAGCCACTCCATTTTGTTGTGGCATATAGGAGCATGAGGATTGAAATTCTACACCATTATCGAGAAAGTACTTTTGTAAATCATGGTGTAAATA
This sequence comes from Magnolia officinalis, assembly GCA_021015155.1. NCBI lineage: Eukaryota > Viridiplantae > Streptophyta > Magnoliopsida > Magnoliales > Magnoliaceae > Magnolia > Magnolia officinalis. The sequence goes on along the minus strand of JAJHSJ010000018.1, from coordinate 19,892,137 downwards.
TTCTTTGGCATTGTCAGAGAGAAATGTTTTAATCTTGGCATCATATTGTGTAGAAACCGTTTGATGAAACATCTTTATAATCAATGGGAGTTTGTCATGGCTTTTTAGAAGATAAACCCTTGTATATTGTGAGAAATCATAGATAAAGGATATGAAATATTTAAGCCAAATACAGAAAATAATGGGGTAGGTCCCCATATGTCTAAATGGTTGAGTTGAAATGGATTCAACGTTTTTGTATTACTAAAAGGAAAAGCAGTTCGACAATGTTTGGATAACTAACAAGTTTCACATTGTAAGTTGTCAGATTTATTGAATTTATTGGGAAACAAACGACATAAAGAGTGCAAAGTTAAATGGCCTTAGGTGGGTGTGCCAGAGGATCACCCAATTTTTATTCTTTATGACAGAAGTTGAAACATGAGATTCAACAAGAACGAGTGCTTCTGGAATAGATTCAGCAACAACGAGTTGTTCTGGAATGAGCACAAATCAGATCTGGTTCTAGTAGATGGTCGACACCACAGTTCCGGCAACAGTAGGTGGTCCAGGAGGCCCACAAATGCCAACAACAGCAGAGGCTGCTGGTCCAGATTTCGGCGATGTTAGAGACTTTTTGGCATAGATCCTGTGATTCTGGTGACGACAGAAGAGAGAATCAGCGACGTATGGTGGATCCAACAATGACTAAGGACCCTAGATGGGTTTCCAGTACACATCTGGAGGTCCTAGAGACAACAAAGGGCCCGAGTCTCGAATCTGGTGATGTTGGAGGGACTCTTACTCAGATCTGGTGACAAAACTGGGGTTGGAATGGAAACCTGTATGTGAAGAGAGAAATTCCGACCTAAAGTAGGTACCGGAAAACGAAAAGCCGATGCCGGTAAATGGTTCCGATGCAAATCGGATGCCGAAAATCATGTCATAATGAGATTCTAGTGTTGTTCAAGACAGAGGAGGGCTCCTCTGGTAAAACTTGCAGATGTTGGAGATGGTTCTTCCAGAGGGATGGCCAGTGGGAAGATCACTTTTGGTGGATTCAATGAAGCATTATCCTAGCATTTGTAGGAAGGCCATGGAGAAAAGCTATCTTTCTTTCACCATCTGATAGGGTAGAGACCCAACAAAAAAATGCAAAATTGTTGTTGGAGAAGAAAAAGAACATGGAAAAAGAAAAAATGAACGAGGGTTTTGGTTGGATACTTGGATTAGATAGCCTCTAATACCATTTGATGTTTGATGGAGAATGTAAGATGGAAGATATTCTCGCCCTCACTTAATATTATATTTATTGAAGAGATTATAGAGAAATGATTAAGATATAAAAACGGAAAGAAAATTAGAAAAATAGAATTAAGGATAATCCTAATCCTAATCTCAAATATACATATGGTACTCATGAGTACATAAATCTGTACATCCCAACAGACACGAAACATGATTACGTAATGTTGGGACTGATTACTTGGGAATGTCAAAAAGTTCTTGTGTATAAAGTTTTAAACATATAAATGATGCTCTTCATGGACAATGGATCACGTTGTTTTGAAGCAGGACATACACATTCTTGTATGGATAGTTCTTACAATTCTAGTATTCCTATCTTCGGATTGTTTTAAGAAGTATTTGTGTCAAGTTCTTTATATCAACCGGTAAACTAATGATGTATATCTAAATTGCGGCCGTAAAAACCACCGTAGTTTCCCTTGGAAGGCTTGTTCTTTGATCTAGAATTCAATAAGAACTATCAAGATTATGTGTCAATCAATGTTCAAAATATTGGTATTGTGCAATGTATTACAACCTTGGGATATAGGTACGTATCGATTATCGCACGGGATATATCATTTGTATCATGTAATTTATCACACTTTTTGGAAAACACATTAGGAAAATGGTTGAACTTTTCAATGAAATTTTAGGGATTATTATAAAAGATATTAATACACACTTTTAAATCATATAATCTCAAAAAAGAAGTGCACATAATAGGTTTCCTTTCTATAGGGTCCTAAGCTATGTGCTATTTGATTGAACTAAGGCAACCATATTCAAATATGATGCATAACATTTATAAATGTATCAAGACATGTAAGAAAACATAACCAATGCATTCAAAAGCAAAAGATATAGTAGAAATTTGAAAACTTTAGGGATTATTATAAAAGATATTAATATACACTTTTAAATCATATAATCTCAAAAAAGAAGTGCACATAATAGGTTTCCTTTCTATAGGGTCCTAAGCTATGTGCTATCTGATTGAAGTAAGGCAACCATATTCAAATATGATGCATAACATTTATAAATGTATCAAGACATGTAAGAAAACATAACCAATGCATTCAAAAGCAAAAGATATAGTAGAAATTTGAAAACATAGCTATCAATGATGTGATTGGCTATGGCCTAGACCCACAGAGTTACGCGGTGGCTTGTAATTATCGTTTTCATATTGACAGGGTTGGGAATAATACTGCTCCTCCACAAATCAACAGTATTGTGCTCATGTCATAGTAGAATGGTATCAATTAAGATACTCCCTGACATAACGTTGGTACTCATTTTCTCCAAACTGAACTAATACGCCCATCCGTGGGTACTTTGTAATAGTCACAATCTGTGGCTGATATGGATATGGGATGGGCATAGATGGTGCTACTGGGTATCCATACTGCCCTCCATATCCATACTGTTGGTCACATACCTGCTCGTATGCGGAAGCGAAATCCTGACCGTAGTAAAAAAATGATGATCCATAACTGCTAGAGTCACTCCCTGCATATCCACTAACTTTATATCCATACCCACACTATGACATAGAAGTCGAGCTACTCTCTTGTGTCCGTGATCCATATCCATACTGTGGCCTGTAACTTGAGCTCCCCTTCCTCGTCCATGAACCAAAACTAGAGTCACCTCGCTTCCCACGAACTCTTATGCCCCTCATGCATTTTACCAATATCTCCTCAAAATCACAAAGCCTTTGTGTCTGCTTTTTCTTTTGTAATCTCTAGCGCTCGTATGTCTTATTGTAGATAAGATGGGGCCGCGGTCCTCCTGGACGAGAATCATGGTCAGGGTCTTTTGTGGCATGATCAAAATCCCCCTTCCTAGTGAAAGGGCTAGGAGGCATATACATCATAGTGGGTCCTAAAGCAAGGGATCCACCGACGATGATGGATCTGGGGATCCACCTAAACCACCGACTGGGTCTGGGATTCGAGTGTGACGTGTGAAACCAACTATATCGGTGAGACCCTGATAGTAGGTTCCACCTCGATGCATGCACGGTATATTTGCATCGTCCATTTGTTTTGCTACCTGATTTTAGGGGTTGGTCTGAAAAATGAGTCAGATACAAATTTCAGGTAGATGTGGACCACTCCACACAAAATAGTGGTTATTGACCATTAAAAATTGTGGGCCACAATTTTTGGATAAAGCTAATATTTGTTTTTTCCTTTCATCCAGGTCCGTGTGAACTTATCAATAGTTTGGATGGTCACACTGGACCCTAGGAAGTTTTCAATGGTGGGGGATCAATGACCGCTATTTCTTGTAGTGTGGTCCACTTGAAACTTGTATCTGTTTCATTTTTAGGACCATGCCATAAAATAAGAAGTCCAAACAGATGGACGACGTGTATATGCAATACATACATCAAGGTGGGCCCTAAGAGTTTATTCATGTATGTAATTTGTTTGGTCAAATCCAAGCAACCGACGACTTGGGTGGGACCCTGACCGTGGGGCTACCTCGACATAAGATGGTGTATCAACACCATCAATTCATTTTAATAGATCATTTTAGGGCATGGGCCGAAAAATAAGGCAAATCCAAATCTGAGGTGGACCACACCACATGAAACAATGGTCATTGAATGACCGCCATTAAAATTTTTTGGGGGACTACAAAATTTTTGGATCAAGCCAATATTTATGTTTTCCCTTCATCTAGGTTTGTTAAACCTTGTGAACAGATTGGATGGTAAATAAACATCACGGTGGGCCATAAAAAGCTTCAACGGTGGACATCATTGCCACCACAATTTTCTATGGTGTGGTACACTTGAGCCTTACATGTGCCTCCTTTTTGAGCTCATGCCCTAAAATGACCCATCAAATTGGATGGACGGTGTACCACACACCAGCAACCTAGTTGGTGTGGGTACGTGTCGTGCGAAGACGAGCGCTGACACCTCTCGAGCTCGAGTTGTATGAATGGTTCAAAGGAGATTAAAGTTACATGGCCCCTCAATAATGTATTCATTATATCCACATCGTTCATCCATTTGGAGAGGTCATTTTAGATCATGAACCCAAAATGAGTCATATCCAAAGCTCAAGTGGACCCCACCACAAATAGTAGTGGGGACAATGATTCTCACCGTTAAAACATATGTAGGGCCCACCATAATGTTTATTTTCCATCCAATCTGTTCATGAGGTCACATAGACCTATATGAAGAGCAAAAACAAATATCAAATTGGTGCAAAATTTTAGTGACCCCCAAAAGAGATGTTCAATCTCCCACTACTTTTCGCAGTGTGGTCCACTTGATCTTTGGATCTGTCTTATTTTTTGGCTCAAGCCTTACGACGAGCTCACCAAATGGACGAACGGTTTGAATATAACACATACCTCGTGATGGGACCCACAAAACTTGGCGATGTCAACATACCAGCCAGGTCGATGGTGTGCGGCGCACCAGCCCATCCGCTTCCCGTAAAAAGGGCTTAGATGCCTTTTTTTTTTTTTCCCGAAGCATAGAGGGTTCCGGCCTTCTGGAACCCTAAAATCTCTACCAAATCTTTCATTTCTCTGGATTTCATTGAGGATTTCTCCGGATTTTGCCTAAATCTCTACCAAATCGGAGATTTTGTTTGCACTAACCTTCGAACGACGTTTCGATCAGAATGGCCCACCAAATGCAACTTCTGATTAGGGCGATCTCTTCTATTGGTATCGAAATCCACCTGTTGAAAGTTTCTCTTGTTTTGTTTTTCATTTTTTTTTTTTTTCCAGATAACTACGCTGGCCTGACATCTCGACCCTTTTATCGACGAATTTCGCTACAGTAGCCCCATGAACGGGCGGGTGTTGTACATCCAAATTTCTCGAAAAAACAAATAAAATCCCATTAAAAGTGATAGTATCGTCGATATTGCACGATATTTAGTGATTCTAAAAGTTATTTAGTGACATCGAACAATATTTGGTGATATTATGCGATATTTATCGATATATCGATCAATACAAAGTATTCTGTAAAATTTTCTAATTTCTTAGTCTCTTCTGAAGGGTTTCGTATTGCTGGACCTCGATACCGATAATATTGGCCGATAGTATTGATATTATGAAAAATTGAGGGTGCATATCTTAATAGCTCCTTGAAAATCCGCCCTAGTTGCCCTCTGTAAGCTTGTACTTTTATTTCAGAATTCAATAAATAGAACTTCCACAACTCTAGATTACTTTCATTTAGAAACTACAATTCGAAAGTAACTGTTCTTTATTTCATGGGCGAAGTCAATTTTGCGATTTTTAGTTTCTAATGGGGATCTTAGTGAGCTATCATATCAATTTTTAAATAAGTTTTCCCATTAACACATGGTGTTTTTTTAAAACTTGTATGTTATCCACTTGATTCACATAATATGTCAAGTTCTTGCTTGCATGTAGTAATCATTGCCAGGGATCACATTTTGCTTTCCTTCAATTTCAAGTGTAGTGCTAGTATATGATGTGTGTGCTTCATGGAGTTCCATGGAGTGCAAACCAAAACATTTTATTGTGCACACGAATCTTTTATTTGGTTATCGGAATCATTGATTTGGTGGCCCCCTTGGGGATGTGTTACACTTCAACAAGCAAAGTGGTTGGTCTAAGGAAGCCATTTGATCAGTGGCATGAAAATAGGGCTGTTAACTCAAAAAATGAGCAAGGCGGCCCACCAAATCAACTTTCCCAATCACTATACATGTTTTTGCACATGTACACTGGTGATGACAGTTAAGAACTCCTATGAAGCAATTGTCATAATATCAACTTTGGGATAGCAGAATTGCTTATAGATATGCTTGTGAGTTTGTTTATATTAGCATTTGAGACTTCCATTATATTTGGCTTATGTGTAAAACTTTTCAGTGGTGAACATTACAGGTTTCATTACTTGCTTTTTCATTTTGGAGTTTCAATTTTGCAAGTATATGCGCTTTTGGGTTGCTAGCATACGTTGGTTATGCTTTATATGCCTTTCCTTCCTTGTTCCATTTGCATCGGTTAAATGGGTTACTTCTTGTCTTCATTCTTCTCTGGGCTGCTAGCACATACGTCTTCAACGTGGCATTCATATTCCTGAATAAAAAATTGTGGAAGGTAATTTGTTACTTCATTTTGATGTATGAATATAGCTATTTTCTCATTTTCTAGACAATATTTATATGATTAAAGAGATCTTTTCGGTGCATAATTGCAGGACATGGAGATATGGGAAACTGTTGGTCTGTGGCATTATCCAATTCCTGGATTCTTTCTACTTGCGCAATTTTGTCTTGGAGTTCTTGTAGCTATTGGTAATCTTGTGAGCAACTCTGTTTTTCTCTACTTATCTGATGTGGATGCACGATCCTCAAATGAAGATGGTATTGGAGAAGGTGAGAAAACTATGTTGGTGATATGTGCTTTTTGGAACTGTCACTTCTAATTTATTAGCCTATAGTAATATAAATAGAGTTATCGATGGCTTTATACTTCATGTCTCTAGTAGCAACTACTGTTGGCATGTGTGTAGTTATCGATGATATTAGATGTACAATAATGCTTCTTGTATTGAATATTCTTTTATTTTCAGATGCTCAAATTTATGTACGAAGTAACTGTAGACTTCATAGTTCTCATTTTGAGGAGTTTTTTAGATGCTTGTATTTGGGTGTATTTCGAGGTAATTGGGTATAAATGGCACTTTTTTGGTTTGTTGGGCACTGTGTAATTGTAGGTAAATGGAATCGGTGGAAAAAGAAAAGTCACTTTTTGGTGTATTTTGAAATCCCTTTGTTTTGCTGTGAATTGAGTGTAATTGGTGTGAAATGCCTTTTTTGGTTCCGCTGGAGAGTCACACGAGTAAACAAAGGTGTCGCGACACTCCTTATTTGCCGCACACATGGTATGCTAATGATACTCCGAAACAATCCAATTATCGTTTGTATTACTAAAATTACATCATTAGAATTATCCAAACTGTCCAAATGTCGGCTATTTAAATGGACAGTTAAAAAACGTTGGCAAGTCACTCGTTTGTGATCCTTATATTTGTGGACCACCTGAGGCTCAAAATTTTCTCATTTTTGGCCAAAGTATATATTTCAATAGGCTTACGACTATCATTTTGATATATTAAAGCTAATTTAAACAAATTCAGGTTCCTTTGAATGTATTGAAGAATTCCAATGCATTCTAATTACACCCAAATACAAGCATTCAAACAGTATATTTGGATTCCAGTGTATTTCATGACAGGTTACCAGACACAAGTAAGGATTCCATTTACACTAATTGTGAAATGAATTCCATTTTGCTCCATTTACAAAGCTCCCAAATGAGCCCTTCATAGTTTATCGACCTTGTTTCTCATACTCATGTATGACACATGCTATGGTTGTCTTGGTAGAAAGGGACCTTCATGGGCTGTTTCTTTTGTAAGGTTCATTTATCACATATATGCTTTTACCAAGGTCACACCATCTTTGTTGGAAGAGGACTTCATGTACAAGTTACTTGTGAATAGTGGATAGAAACTCTCTCTCTCTCTCTCTCTCTCAATCTTACATGTCACTGTAGTGGTACTATAACAAGTTGTTATTATTATTATTATATTATTATTATTATTATTATTATTTGTTTCTTTAGTAAAGATAGGTTTTGAAGATTAAGGTTTGGTCTTGAGGCCTAAGGTTTTGGAAGGTGGGGCTTTGGAAAAGGTGGATTTTACTAGTTGGGTTTTGAGCAAGGTATTCTGCAATGGTAATGGTGACCGTAAGGGTCATTGTAATTACTGTTACAAGTAATGGCGCCATTATGCCCCTTGTAATGGTTTTTTTTTTTTTTTTTTGCCTGAAAAATCCACAAACATATGGGGAAAATCCAATTTAATTAGAGAATTGCAAATATGGATTCTTTTTTGGTTTTGAACCTGTTCATGATGGTGTAACGATCCAAACTCTTTGGTAAGAATGTTGCCTCGATTTGTTTGATGATGTTATGAACCTAACAAACTTGGATTGGCTCCAAAGCTTCTATATGTCATTTCCTAAACATATTTTATTAGTGATTCAGTATAAATGCGATAATATGAGCATCAATTAGACACTTTAACGATACCTAATTAATTATTTAAAATTTTATAAGATATTAAGTTATTAACAATGGACAATTTGTTATAAATAGAAAAATATTTGTATTACAAAATTATAATTTACTGTACACTATTTGTGTCGCTTACCCACACAACCAATACTAGTCCAATACTTTAGTCACCATAAAAAAGTAAATCTTGCTCCATGTGGTTGATTGACCTCCACGTCGTCGTCATCCTACTACGGTTGTGGAGCAGGCGCTGCTTGTCCATAATAATCAGATCTGGTGGGGAAGACCATATCAATGAATCTCGAATTTGACTAGCTACGATCCTCCCTGCCCCTAGGCATTTGTTGGATGGAACCAGTGTTCGAAGTATTGGTATCGCTATAAGTTTCCCTAGTCGGAGATATGAAAACAATATCGATATTGCCGATAATATCGTTGATAAATAGAAATGCGAGAAAACATGGGAAAAACAGTAGAATTTTCAGTGAAACTTCAGGAGATGTTAGAATACACATATTTGCATATTTAAGAATAAAAAATTTGCAAAAAGAATATATGCACAATAAGTTTCCATTTAATGGGGGCTTAAAAGCATGTGTCGTTGTAAGAAACAGTCTTAACCATCACATCCATCCCATTTAACCATCCAATCATCCATCCAACCTTCAATCCAAACATCCATCGATATTGCAGAATATCGACAACTTGTGATATTTTGCAAGGAAATCATCAACAACAGGAAAGGAAACAAAAGATTGTGGTCTTGATATGGCACATGTTGCGATAATGATTATATTGAGATATTATCAATATTAACAACGACAAATTGAAAACTGCATACAACAATGCACTCGTAAAAAAAAAAAAAAAAATTGAAATAGAAATTTGTTTTTTAATAAACAAACTTTCTGTGATATCTCTACGTTGGCGATATTATTGAAATATTGCCGATACACTTGTGATAAAAGTGTCACCTAGAATTTACAACAGTCGAAAATATTGGCGATACATTGGCGATATCGATACATTAACAATACAAGCGACGCCTGGAATTTACACAATTGAAAATATTGGCGATATCGATTCGTTGGTAGTACCTAGCAATACATTATTGATGCTTGGAATTTCTAATACTATCGGTGTTATCGGTATCGCCAAGTTGGAGATGACGATAATATCGAAGATAATTCAAACAATGCATGGAACCCGGGTAAGAATAAGTGTCAGCTGATGACCCGTAGCCACCACCATAGCCTTACCCTTGTGCCTGGCACTACTCGTACGGAGATTGATAGTGAGAATGGGACGATGAGTAGCTTGGATTTGGATCCAAATATTTGTATCCCCCATATTGACCATAATATGGATTGTATGCTTGAACAAGACTAGTCAAACATGAAAGTGCTTCAATAGGTTCCGTATATTGTCCTCCATGGCCATACACATATGACTCATCAAATCCATTTCCATAAGCGGTTTGATGCCCGGGTGCTCCCATCTCCTGTTGTGCCACTGGCGCCAGCATCTCTATGATGATCCCCTCTCCTCCTGGCTGATCATATTGTCACTCGGTACACTCGTAAGTTTGGCCGCCTCTAGTCCGTTGATGCTCATCGGCCTCGTGATGTGTAGATGGTTGTACGGTGTGCCAGGTAACACCAAAAGCATGACTAACAGGTGCATCATCATCATCATCATTACCACCACTATTGTCTGACTCAGTTTCTTTTCTATCGCTACTACATTTCCTCTCTTGGATCGGTGTAGACATTCTCTCTGGATCCAAGACAACTGCACAACTTAGTTGTTGTGGTGTGCGTATTTCTGGATTGTTGATCTCAGCTTCTTCATTATCTTTTTCTACCTGTTTCACCCTTTGTTCCAACCAAGGTAGAAGTGGGGTCCTCATCGTAAATATGGTCCAAGCTAATTAGATAGAAGTCACTTTCATCAACTAAATTCGCCACATACTTTGAATTTTGCATATAAACTATCTGATCCAACTTCTTGGTCTGCAATTTATTCCTATTTTTGAAATAAATGAACACAAAAAAAACTCTAGTTCCGCTCACAGCTAGAGGAAGAAATTGTTTGGCTCAAAATTTTAGTTGCAATTGCCTTGCGAGTCTTTGCAGTCTCTCCAAAATGCATCCACCAATCGACTATATGGGAAAAGGAACTTACATTAGTTAGTAAACCATCAAATCCATTCTATATCACTAAATAATATAATTTGTACAATAATTGTAATAACTAATAAAAACATTAGTTTATTACCTGGAGTTGTTTGATGAATCGCTCTTTGCGCAATGGCGTCAAAGAAGTTGCCTCGGATAAGTGCATATATTTCCAACTGTGGACGATACATATGACAAATGTTGAAAATTTCACCATGATGATTCTGATGTGATGATGAGCAAATCATTTGTTTCAGATTTTACTTGTTCCTTTTTTGTAATTCTCTTTTTCTATATTCTTAATATCATGTTCCTTGTGGTTCAGATGCTATCCTGCTACTTCACAAGATCATGTGTACTTTTTACGTTTAATATGCTACAACTGTAATCTAAGTGTAAACCTGAAAATTTCGTCTTTTTATTCACTTGTAGAGAAAGAAGATACCAAGGTGTTGATTGTAGCAACAATTGCATGGGGATTGCGCAGGTGCTCTCGAGCAATCACTCTAGTGCTGATATTTCTTCTTGCAATGAAACCTGGCTTCATCCATGCTGGATATAGTATGTTGAATCAATCCTTCTTTTTTTTTTTTTTTCTAAAGGTTTCTGAATCATTTTGCTAGGGTCTATCTCCTTTATGATGTATTTTTGCAATCAGCAGGCTGCAATTGTTTTTGATTCATGTGGATATTTATTTCTGGAATGATGAGATGGTTTATGCTTTGAGTTGATGTTAATAGGAGAATCTACCACGGATTTCCCTTGCATACAATTGATACCAAATTGCCAAGTGTTTTGTATATGTTGAATGAATGGATATTTTATTGACTCATACATTATTACCATGCAATAAGTACAAAATCCTGAACCTTCGGCCCTATCAGATCAATGTTTAGGGTAATTGAACCATGGGGCCCACATATGAAATCTTACACACATGGTGCTGTAAAGGCCATTACGTAAAGGTAACAGTGGCAACCGTTACACGTTACGGGGTTGTAGCGGCCATAACAACCGTTATGGAAAAAATGACCCGTAATTGCCGTTAGCGGCATGTTACATATACTATAAAGGCCATAATAGCCCCGTAATGGTCTATTACGGGACATACAAGTTTTTCATACTTTTTAATCAACATTACGGGGTAGATACACGTTTTTCGGGAGTTTTTTCAATAAATAAAAAAATAAAAAAGAGAGACTGTAACAGTCGTTATGGGGCCGTAACAGTTGTTATGCCCCGTATCGTAAAGGTAATGTTGGTGGCCGTTACGGCCACCGTTACCGTTATGGAACACCTTGCCTACACATCAAACTTTATGTCTGCTGAAGTGCAAGGCCCTATAAAGCTTCTGTGAAAGATTTGAATTACCGACTCACAATTGGTAATTGAACCTGATTACAGCCGTTTTTTGAAAGATACACTTACCATTCTTTTTCCTTTTATTTCTAGAAAGGAATTTTATCAAGTAAAAAAAGAAAAGAAAAGAAAAACATCCCATCATAGGGAAGAACTTGCACAATACAAACAAATTAACTGCACACCCATTCATTAGCATGGTAGTCTGCTTCCAAATTTGCCTCTCTTAAGTTAATGGGAGAAAGGTGGGTTGCACCTTCTGGCTAATTCCCTAATCTCCTCTACCAGTTTGGCAAATCTCCAAGGGAAAGTGGCCTAGTCACTCATCCATCTTATTGTTATCATATTGTAATTGGCACTTCATATGTAAAGTCACTATAGTAGATTCAATTTACCGGAATGGGTAATCTCCTGAATTCTTGTCTAAGTTGATAGTGCAGCAGCAGCAGCAATTGCTCGAGTCTTGATGCAATCCGGTCAATGGATGAATGAGAATTCGATACTCGAATCTCTCGAATAGAAGAAGTGAACACATCACACAAGACTCAAGCAAAGAGAGATAAGCAACTTACTGAAATTGAAATCACTACACCATTTACAAGTACTCGAAGTTCAAAACATTGAAATATTGTAATGCCTCTGCCTCCTAGAACAACCCCTTTTATAGAGCCTAAAGAGACACATTCTTTCTTTAACTAGGATTTTCCATCTCCAAGATTGATCATAATCAATCTAATCTATCTAGAATAGGATACTAAGTAGCAGCAACTGTATTTACAAAGTTTTTGCCAACATGTATTGGCTTAAATATAACATAGTAAATCTTCAGATAATCAGCAAAATAATAAACTAGAATCCACCAAACATAGCAATGTTAGTCTAGAAGTTAAGTTCAGCCCCAAGAATTAGAAGTAAACAATCCACATTCAAATGTTGGGCCCCATGGTGGGTGTTGGGCTTGCTTCATTCCTCATTGGTTGGAAAGAACTTGATCCCAACAATTTTGATATTTCATATATGTAGTCGTGGTCTGGATCCAATATTTTGAATTTTTCACCTGTAATCCATATGCTTTGGAAATGGGGCTTGTTCTTCCATTTCAACAAGTATTGCTTGTAACAGTCTCATCAGCTATCAGCAGTCTTCATGCGCAACATTGGTTCAACTTCTTCCTTCTTTCGGAAGTTGTTTATTCATGTCATCAATAACTCATCTTTGCACACCTCACCATGATACTTGAACAAATCGGCCATTTTGATAGTTGGCGAGATATCTATCTAGCACTCAATCGCATAAGCATTGTTACCAAGGTGTTTCGTATCCGTTACGATGCGCTCGTAAAGGCAAATATGTATAGCTAATGGCCATGACTGTTACACGATACAGAGGTGAAACAGGGCAGTTGGTTTTTTGGGACCGTATTGGCCGTTATAGTAGCCATAAAGGCCGTTATGGGGCATAACGACTGTTACCCCCATAATGGTCGAAAAATATTATTATAATATATATTTGACTCAAAATTTCTCCTCATTTTATTTTTATTTTTATTTTTTTCACTTTTCTCATTCCATAAACTCTCCTAGATCATTTCACTACAGATTTTGACCACTCTTACTATAGTTTTTAAGATTATAACCATGGATTGAAGTGATTTGAGCGAATAAAAGCTTTAAGGGTTAGTTTTTCAAAAAATTGAAGAAGTATTATTTATGTTTTTTTTTTTTTTTTTTCCTGATTTCTAGTTCTAGTGCTTGATTGTGATGTGTAAACATTAGATACATGTAATCATGTTAAGAAATTCACTAGACAGCCTGATACAACATTCTCACCAAAGAGTGGACCATTACACTACCATAAACATATATATATATATATATATATATATATATATATATGTTTAAATGAATATATATTTGGAATATTTACATTATTATGGTTTTTCTAGATATTTTTTAAGACTTTTTTGGGCAAAAGAAAATTTTCAACTATTACAGGGGTCGTTACGCCCCCATATCGATAATAGTGGTGACAGTTACGACCACCGTTACCGATACAGAATACCTTGATTGTTACCAAACTTCTTCTTAACTCGGCGTAATCAAATCTTCTTAAATGTAAGTTTGTTATAAATTCCCCTTCGAAACCTTTCTTTGTGGAGGTAAACCATATACAAGCTTAGTCATGTTGTACCAGTAATGATGTCATGTTGTACCAGTAATGGTACTATATCAAGTACTAGCATTCATTGTTTCCTATGATACTCCTCAAAATGTACCAAGGCCGCTATTGATGACCTTGGTTTGGCCAGGTGGTATTGCGCTAGAGAAATGAGTTGAGTCCCCAGATGCTTGTGTAAAGTCCACTAGAAATCCCCAGAAACTTCAAATTATGGTTCAGAGTTATAGTCTAGGATACCCCACTTAGCATATATAACACGATCCCTACTTAGCTTGGAGTAATGTTGAGCCTCAACTAGCATTCATTGTTTCCTATGATACTCCTCAAAACATTACCAAGGCTGCTATTGATGACCTTGGTTTGGCTGGGTGGTATTGCGCTAGAGAAATGAGTTGAGTCCCCAAATGCTTCTGTAAAGTCCACTAGAAATCCCCAGAAACTTCAAATTATGGTTCAAAGTTATAGTCTAGGGTACCCCTTGAAGTTTATGAATTTCGTTGAAGATGTGGGGAGATATTTGTGGCATCTCCTTTCATAAGGAATGAAGTGGACTATTTCAAAATATGGTCCATTGTGATGAAGATTGAAACTACTTCCCTCCAAGTCCTTGAAAGACCCAAAATGAAGTCCTTGGAAATATCCACCCATTACGTGGCAAGCACCTGAAGACGCATATAAAGGTCAGTGTTTTGTATGTGCCCTTTTGGAAACTTAGTATTGATGACACCATGCAAAGAATCATGCAAAATTACAGCTCAATTGAGGCTAGTAGTAATTCTCCTTCATAGTGGCCAGTATTTTCGCCCTTCCAAAGTTCCCATACCCACCCATTCATCATCCATGTTGCTCATATATGATCTTTTACCCCAATGATCCTTCAAGTTTGCACAAGCACAAACCCTCGAATAAACATGTATCACATGAGATGAGTTCACACTTTATATTGTCTCCATCCGCACATTTGTTGAGTACCTTGCTGAAAATGGAGTCCTCATATTGTTCTTTTATGCATCTAATCTCACAACTTTACAGTGTTCCCAAGAATACCATCATGGTTCTGAAAATCGGTATTGTATCGACCGATACAGGTGTATCCTATCCATATCGGCTCGATACGATACGTGATACGGGGCCGTATCGGAATTGGTTGGACCATATCGGCACGTATCAGCCGATACAGGCAGATTTGCCCATAAAACTCCAATTTTGATTTTTTTTTTGATTTTTTTCAAAAATTCACCCATGTCTCCTCTTCTTCTTTTATTTAAACCATGGAAGAACCTTAAAAACTCATTTTAGGCTAGATCTAGACTTATTTTGGGATCAAAACAAATGATTTGAATGGGATTCGACAAATCGAAGCGAAGTGGACCATTATGGGAAAAATCGGAAAAGGGTAAACCTTCACTTCTTTTTTATATTTTCATCTTCTTTTGTTGTATTTCCAATGTAATGGGCAATTGTTCACCAAATCATGTTTAATTTGTGTTCAATTAGGGCCCATTTAGTTAACCTTTAACAAGTCAAATCAATCGATAACATTCTCATCAAAGAATGGTCCGATACACCGTTGAATACATGGTCAAAACACAAAAAATGATAGATTTGTGAATATCTCATTTTCCCCTAATTTTCTGATATTTTTTCATATTTTTTTGCTTCAAAAAAAAATTCTGACTGATACGGCCTTGATTCCGATGCGCGATGCCATCTTGTATCATTTTTCCGCGGGGCCGATACGGCAACCGACACCGTCTTTCAGAACCATGAACACCATCCTCCTACTCAATGTTCTACTAACTTGTTTTGAATTTCTGCTTTGTGATGCAAGAGAGGTATAATCTTTCAAAAAAGATGTCCACTTTGCATATCGACCACTCATCATTTTTTGCAAGTTATATCTGAAACTTTTAGGAGTTCATAATGCCTCATGATCCAGGTACATATTAACTTCACAATGAATCAAGTTGGCCTCCATTCGTTGTAGTGTTTGGACCTTTGTGGAGAAATGAAGATCTTATGCGGATTAGTTCTTATGTGCACCATTACGCTTCTCACTAGAGAAAGTGAGAAGCTCTCTCCCTACTCAACAGTCAGCACTACACCAATAGCAACATTGGAAGCATCGCTTTTCACCTCTATGACTTCGTTGGAGTCCGAAAGTGCAAAAACAGGACTCATCTTTTTCTTAAATGCAATAAAGCTTTTGTCCACCACCTGTTCTCTATGCATGAATTTAGTAGTACTTGTAATAATAGTGCTGAAATTATGGACAAGTCACTGGTAAAATGTGCCAAGCCATGTTAAAAATGGACACCCAAGAGTTTCCCCAACATGGGGCCACTCTACAATGGCCTCCATTTTCTCCTGGCCAACTTTGATCGTTTGGATGTTCCAAAAACACGAGTACGGGTTCACTTCAGGATGAACATTTTTCTTATTTGGGTGATTGTTTCTTATGATCTGATCAACTGAGATGTTCGAAGGATGTGATAGAGAGCGTTGGAGGTCTTATAGGGCTTTCTTTTGGGGCTAACGATGATGATGCGTTTGCGCTTCTTCAATTTGTCAAACACGGAGGATTGTTTCATCAATGCAAAAACCAGGTATCGTCTATTAGAAAGACTCCCAGAGGGTTGGTCGCAAGAGGGCTCAACGGGGTAAATTCGTTGCTCAATGATTGTGTTATCTTGGAATATCAGGGGTATGGGCTGTCCGAATAAGAGGGTTCAAATACATAAGTTCTGTAAAAAAACACAAGGTTAAAATTCTTACTATCCAGGAAAGAAATTACAGTTGATTGATAGAAGTGTTGTTTGGAGCTATATGGGGGCGTTAAATACGGATTAGGTTTCTCTTGATGTTGTTGGCTCTACTGGTGGTACTCTTCCAGTTTGGAGTTTTGGAATATGGAGAAAGGAAGATGTACAGATTGGACAATTTTCGGTCTTAGTGCCGTTACGTGATATCTCTGGATTTCGTTGGGTTTTTTCCTTAGTATATGGTCTGTGTTCTGTAGGTCAGCGTGAGTATCTCTGGAAGGTTTGGAATTTTGGAGTATGGAGAAAAGAAGATGTATAGATTGGAGGGCATTAAATACAGATTAGGTTTCTCTTGATGTTGTTGGCTCTACTGGTGGTACTCTTCTAGTTTGGAGTTTTGGAATATGGAGAAAGGAAGATGTACAGATTGGACAATTTTCGGTCTTAGTGCCGTTACGTGATATCTCTGGATTTCGTTGGGTTTTCTTCCTTAGTATATGGTCTGTGTTCTGTAGGTCGGCGTGAGTATCTCTGGAAGGTTTGGAATTTTGGAATATGGAGAAAGGAAGATGTATAGATTGGACAATTTTCGGTCTTAGTGCTGTTACGTGATATCTCTGGATTTTGTTGGGTTTTTTCATTAGTATATGGTCCCTGTTCTGTAGGTCAGCATGAGTATCTCTGGAAGGAGCTTTCTGTTGTTTGTCAGTGTTGGTGTGAGCCGTGGGTTGTTGGGGGTGATTTCAATGTCATCCGATTTACACATGAGAAATCGCGAGGGAGCAAGATTACTCGAAGTATGCAGGATTTTGCAGATTAGATTGATCTTCATTGTCTGGTGGATATGCCAAATACACCTGGTCCAATGGCAGAAAATCCTCTTCTGTCCAGGTTAGATAGATTTCTGGTTTATGTGGAATGGAAGGATAAATTCCCTGTTTCGACTCAGCATGGCTTACCGCATTCTGTTGCTGATCGCAGTCCTATTTTATTAGAAGACCTAAACCTTTTCAACTTGAATGAACTTGGTTTCAGGTTGAAGGTTTTTCACAGCTGATTGTGGAGTGGTGGAATTCTTTTCAGGTGGGAGGGATATGCCGGTTTTCGATTATGCTGAAAACTTAAGTTGTGAAAGACAAGATAAAGACTTGGAAGAATGATTTTCTTGGTGCCCACGAGTCTGAATTTGCAGCTGTATTGCAGGAGATCAATGATATAGATACACTTGAGGAAACTGGTCCTCTGTCAGCCAAAACTAATGCAAAAAGAGATACTTTTCAACATCATTATGCTAAATGGTTAAAGGAAGAAGAAATTAAGTGGGCATTATATCTTAAAGAGGGTGATAAGAACACAAGATTCTTTCATCATATGGCAAGCGCAAGAGCTTGGATAAACAAAATCTGCAGTATAGTAGTGGATGGTCTGCGAATTACAGCAAAAGAGGAATCGTGCTCATTGGTTGTCTCTTTTTACCACCAACTTCTTTGAAAAGATCAGTGGAACTGTTCAAGGTTCGACAAGTTGGACTTTTTTATTTTGTCTAAGGATGAGGCGGAGTTTCTTGAACGTCCATTTTTTGAAGAAGAAGTTTCTGCGGCTATAGGTTTTATGTGTGGTGACAAAACACCCTGTCCGGATGGCTTTCCTATATTATTTTTCCAAAGGTTTTGGCACACGGCGAAAGATGATGTTATGGGTTTTTTTTTTTTTTTTTTCATGAATTCTATGAGCGTGGTATCATTTCTAAAAATGTCGGTGCTTCTTTTATAGCCCTTATCCCAAAAATTGAAGGTGTTGATGAAATGAAAGACTTTTGACCAATAAGTTTAATTGGTGGTCCACATAAGATTCTAGCTAAGGTGCACGCCATAAGATTTCGTGGGGTTTTTATCAACAGTGATATTGGAATGTACTCACTCAAGACATCGTGGTGGGCGTAGTGGGTTGGTTTGTAAGATGGACCTTCAAAAGGCAGATGATAATGTTGATTGGGAGTTCCTTGATTATGTGCTCACTAGGTTTGGATGTGGAGACAAATGGAGATGTTGGATGCTTTCTTGTGTTCAATCCGCTTATTTCTCGGTTCCAATCAATGGTTGACCTAAAGGATTCTTCAAATCTTCTCGTGGAGTTAAGTAGGGCAATCTGTTGGCTCCATATCTTTTTAGTATAGTTGGGGAAGCTTTTAGTAGAATGATGCGGCAAGGAGAGGTGACTGGTTTGATTAGCGGTTTCCATGTAGCGGAATTGGGACTAACCATTTCTCATCTATAGTATGCCGACGATACCCTAATTTTTTGTGATGCTGATGAAACAACTGTTGATAATTTGCGGAAAATCATAGTCTACTTTGAAGCCGTTTCAGGACTTCGCATTAACATCTCAAAGAGTGAAATGTTGGAAAATGGTTTGGATAAGCTTGCTTTATTATTTGGCTGCAAAAAGGGTTATTTTCCAACAACGTATCTTGGGATGCCTATCTGCACAGGAAAGCCTCCAAAAACTTTATGGTATAAGGTGGTTGGAAAAGTGCAGAGAAAGTTATCTATTTGGAAGAGTCGTTATTTATCTTTGTCACTCTTATAAAAGCTGCTCTTTCTAATATGCCAATATATTTCATGTCTCTTTTTAAATGTCCAAAATTAGGCTTGCTTAGATTAGAGAAATTAAGGAGAGACTTTCTTTGGTACGTGTTGGCAACTAGAAGAAATTTTCATCTTTTAAATTGGAAAGAGGTATGTTGATCAATAGAAGAAGGGTAGCTGAAATTAGGGACTTGGGTCTCGTGAATATAGCTCTCCTTGGTAAGTGGTTATGGAAGCTGGGATGCGAAGAGGGCACATTGTGGCTAATTCTTATCGAAAAGAAATATGGTCTTCATTTTGGAGGATGAGGAGTTAAACATTCTACCCTGTATCGTGCTTCTAACATTTGGAAAGCTATCACCTCGATTGAACATTTGTTTCGACAAGGTATTTCTCTCTCTTGGTTCAAGTAACCGAATTCGTTTTTGGGATGATATATGGTGTGGTACAACATCAATTGTAGATGAATTTCCTATATTGGCTAAGGTGACGGTGGAGGGATACATAACAGTTGATCGGTGTTATTTATTTAGAAATGGGTAGGTGGTTTGGATTCCTTCTTTTTGTCGGAATTTAAAAGACAGAGATTGACGAGTATGCATCATTAATATCTTGGCTGAATCTATTGTTCCTAAATCTCTTAAAAGTGACTCAATGGTTTGGTCTGCTCATAGTTTAGGACGGTTTTCAGTTCGCTCCTTTTATACTTTGTTGCAAGTTTCATCACGCGATCACCAGCTTCATTTTCCTTATCATTTTTTATTATATGGTGCTCCTCTCCTCGAGTTGCCACTTTCGTTTGGTTAGTGGGCAGGAAATGAGTATTACAGTGGATAGTTTATAATGGAGGGCTCTAATTCTTCCAAATGTTTGTTTGATGTATATGGGGGATGCGGAATCAATTGATCATTTATTCATCCACTATGCAAGACAATTCTGGGAGCATTACTTTGCCATTCTTGGTATTGAGTGGGTGATGTCAAGTTCTTATTGTGATCTCTTATGGGCTTGGTTAGGGGGGGGGGGGGGGGGGGGGGGGGGGGTTGTGGCAATTGCTTGTCATGGCTATTTTTTGGGTAATTAGGAAAGCTCGAAATGATCGTTGTTTTAACAATAGGGAGGTAAACTTTTTGCATGTCGGGTTGGGCTAATTTTGTAAATATGATAGATTTTGACCAGCTTCGTTCAGAGATTCATTTGTAAATTTGGTCTGTTTTGTTTTCTTTTTATTTTTGCTCACTTCTTGCAAGTTTTCAATAAAATTTGAGTTAATTTTCAAAAAACAAAAAAATGACACGACTTTTGTCAAAGGAGCACTTTCTCTGCATAGTACATCAAATACTTACCATAAGTTATCAATGCGAGCAGATGAATCAGGAGTAGAAACAAGAATATTGTCGAATAAACAGTATGAAGGGACAGAGTATCTCTATCATCAGCCCATAAAGTATTTTTGTGTTTGAAAGGTGCATCAAAAAGCACCCGTACAACCCATCTCGCTTCTTAAATGCGGTTTACAACTTGTCCTTGGGCTGGATACGAATCTGATGAGGTTGTGTAAGAGTTCAAGTTGTTTGGTATAGGGTGGCTTTAGTAACAAATTTTGGAATTACTTGTGATAGGATTTGGGAAAAGAAAAGGGAAAGATTTGAGGAACAAGTGGGGCCTTGGGATCAAAGCTGGCTTTGGTACCAAATGATGCAATCCTTTTTTTTTTTTTTTTTTTTGGTTTTTGAAAGGTAACACTACTAGGGATTGAACCCTGGATCACTCACACACCCAACACTGTCTCTACCAGCTCATCTAACGAGCAGAAGACAAATGATGCAATCCAATTGCTAGAATAGATGAATGAATAGATGAAGTATCTCACCACATGAGAATATTCGTAAAGAGAAGGATGAACAACTTATTGGAATTGAAATCACTACAATTACAAGTACAACTACTCAGAGAAGAACTTCAGAAAATTCAAAAATATTTTAATGCCTCTACCTTCTAGAATGACCTCTTTTTCTATTCCTAAAGACACATCCTTGAATCGTATTCTCTAACTAGAAATTTCAGTCTCTAAGATTGGTTCAAAATCTATCTAATCTGTCCAAAATAAGATACAAATTAACAACAATTGAAATATTTTAACAAATGTTATTGCCTAAAAATAGCATGCCCCCAAGATATTCAAAGAACCCACAAAATCATTAACTAGAATCTTCCGTTTAGTAGTCGTACACCCAAAAATTCAGCAGAAAAAAAAGCAGCACAGATGCAGAATTTCAACACACGTTGGGCTTGGGCCTGCATCAACTCTTTAAGAAGGATGTTTTGCTGTCTTTTATACTACTAAATGGAACTTCTAGAGAAATGAATCATTCTGTAGTATCAGCAACCTTCACCCTTTACCAGATTATAGATGGCCATTTTCAGGACAATGTTTTCAGTATTGACGATATCGACCAATATATCCCATGATATATCTTGTATCCCACTAGTGTGATGCGAAGCACACAAGTAGTGACGATATATCCCACTAGTTCGATCCAGTGAGCATTTTTTATTTCGATTTTCACTTTTTTGTTTTGTTTTTTTTTTTTTTTTTTTGTTTTTTTGTTTTTTTGTTTTTTTTTTTGTTTTTTTGTTTTTTTGTTTTTTTGTAAATCATGGTAAATCAGTGTCAAATGGTTACAAATCCATGATTCTTCATGTTTTGCATGAAAAGTCATGGATTTGGAGCTTTGATTTTGAGATTTGGGGGAGATGTGGCGAGTTGTGGAAAATTGGGAAAATTAAAAATTTCCCAATTTCTCACAAATTGGTTGCAATCTGTGTCCAAACACAAAATCAAACATGTATGTAACCTGATCTAGTGACTCTGCTTTTGCTTTTGAATGTATTGCTTGTGTTTCCATACGTGTCTTCTTACATTTATAAATTATATGAATAGACTTTGAATATGCTTGCATCAATTCAGTCAGACAAAGCATAGATTAGGACCCCATACAAATGAGACCTATTATGTGCACTTTCTTTTTGTAATGTTTTGATTTTTGAGCAAGTCTTTTTTTAACTATCCAAGTTTTATTGAAAAATTTGACCAATTTCCCAATGTTTCTCAACAACAGCAATACATTACGCGATACAACTGATTTATCCCATGTGATAACTGATATGTATCCGTATCCCAAGTGCGCGATACATTACTGATAATGACACGGAAAATATTGTTTCAGGATAATTACACCACAAAAAACTAGTTGTTTTATCATCTTGATTCTGTTGTATCCTCGGTTGCTTCTGTATTGTTCAGGTCAATGATATGTGAATTCCAAGATTGTCATATGCAGGACATGCTCTGTGACTCTCTGATTAAGTACCCAAGACTCTGAGGAACTTTATTTTGTTATGGATATATAGGAATATATGGAAGTCTGTCTGGTAGAGATTTTTCACCAACTGGTCCCTGGCCTGTTTGAAAAAGGCTCAATGTCAGGCGAGCATTTGGTCATCAAACTTTTGCCAAGATCTCTTGAGAATTCTCTTTTCAAATTTGTTGAAATAGGATTTGTAAAGCCGACCCAAATACCTTGCACTAGGCTATTTGGATGGTGGTGGTGGAATATACAATTTTCAGTCAAGCAAAACAAACTGTACATGTGAGGCCCACTTTCCAGTGACCCAAACTATTCATATGGTGGGCCCATTATGGATATGAGATACCCAAAAATCTCCTCCATAGGTGATCTATCTGATTGGGCTATCAAATGTGGAATGTTGGCTATGAATTTCCATTTTCAAGCCACCACTCAGATGGAAAAGATTATGTAATAAGGTATTTACTGGGCTACCATCCAGTTAAGGGCCTATCAAATGAATGGCCTGGATTGCTGATACAAGAGCCTGACCGTAATTATGCTGGCCAAACAAAAAAACGCTGTCTTTTGATCGAGCATCATTTAATACCTATATTAATTAGCTCTAAAAGATCGTAATATATTGTGCTTTCTCCATACACCATTTATTTATGATATCTGAGAGAGTTTACAATAAAATTTACTGATTGATGCCCAATTCATCTCTGTGCTTCAGTGGTATTCTTTTTGGTTTATCTTCTCAGCCACAAAGTGAGCATAAGGATGCGTCAATTCCTGGTTCTTCTGTGTGAGGCTCACTTCGCAATACTATACATCCTTAAGCTTAATCTTATCTCCAAGACTTTGGAGAAAAAAGGTTCTTTAATTATGGAAATACTGTCACAGTTAGGTATGGCTTCATACTCAAGTTGGTTCCACTTGCATTCAGTGAATTTTATTAGGGGTCGTTTGTCACCGTGGATTTGGGGGGATTTCAAATCCCCTGGTTGTTTGGCAGCATAAAGTAACCGGGGGTTTCAAATCCCCTCAAAGAGGGGGTTTGAAATCCAGGGTGAGAGCTTGGATTACACCTAAAATCCTTTCAATAGTTGCAGGTGTAACATGTGTGTCACCATACTATCATTCTATTGGGCACATGGCCTACTAATGATATCAAAAAACAATTTAGATGATCAATTGCATCACTATAATTACTTTAATATGATGATCAACACTGTCCAAACATTGTCCATGTAAATCAACGGTTAAAAATCGTTGGTTAGTCACTCTGACATGATCTTGTGCTTGTGGCCCATCCGAGACTTGAAATTTCATCATTTTCGGGCAAAGCATATATTTCAGCGGGCTTATTACAACCATCGTGTCAAAAATTATACTTCTCACTAATTAGATATATTAAAGTTGATTTAGTAATTAAATTCAAACCCCCGTAAATATACTATGCATAGCTACTTTTAGATTAAAGTTGATTCACAATCCAGGGTGCCAAACACACTTGGAGGATTTCAAATCCAGGGGGTTCCAAATCCACGCTCCCAAACAGGCCCTTAGAACACTTGGAGTATCTTGTATATGTAATTTTCATTGCAGTACCATGTTATTTCACTTATTTAGTAAACTTTGTTGTTCAAAGTATTTCTCAAAATCCATTCAATAAAATTATCACTTGTAGAGAAAATGTTTATCATGTGAATTCTACAACATTTGATGCTTTTATGCTGTTCAACTTCAAGTTCTCTTTTAATTGCTTGCTTACTAATAGATTTTCTATTCATTCATGTTGCGATGCTTATGTTTCACCACCTATGGGCTTACATTTAACCCCATGGAAGGCTGGAGCACGTTTGTGCCTCCCCTTCCTTTTTTCAATTGTGGTTTATGAGAAGATGTGTGCGTGTGTGTGTGTGTGAGAGAGAGAGAGAGCGGGGGGGGGGGGGGGGGGGGGGGGGGGGGGGGGGGGGGTTGGATTTGGTGCTTGACATCCCCAGCTCCCTTGCTTTTCATTCACTAAAAGTTAAAAAACCAAAAGTATCCGAAATGCCCTCACTTGTTACAAATTGATACATGCACCCCATGACTCAAAAATATGATAAATGAGGGGACTGTGCTAGAGAAAAGAGATAAGATGGACCGTACAAGTGTACGGTCTAAATTTCAGTCATCCAGTGGGCCATACGTTTGCACAGCCCACACGTTCATCACTTAAACACTCTCCCTCAAGCTAGAGCATAAATATGATTTATGCACAACTCGGAAAAAATACATTCAAACTGATTTCTCCTGAAAGCTTTAGTAAAACATCATCTAGATCTTGAGATTTGACCTGCGGTGTAGATATTTTACTTGAGACCTCTTGTATGAAATGGTAGTTGACCTTAATATGCTTGATTCTCTAATGAAAAACTGGGTTGCTTGCAATATGAGTGACCACTTGATTATCATAGAACAACTACATTGGAGTATTCATGGCAAACCCCCTTTCATTAGAGCTTCTTTAACGAACTAACTCACACGTGGCATGAGCCATTGCTCAATACTTAGTTTCAACGCTAATTGTGCTGCTTCTTGCTCTTTCAGGTAAGTAAGTTGCCTCCCCCAAATTTGCAATATCTAGTAGTGGAATGCTATCAGTTAGAGAACCTGCTCAATCTTCATCTAAGTACCTCGTAATATGAAGATGATTGTGTTGCTAACACAATATTCCCTGGCCGGATGCTTGTTTGAGATATATAGTAGAATCCGAACAACTAGATCCATATGTGGGATTATAGGAGAACTCATGAACTGACTAACTACACTAATTATATATGATATGTCAGGTCTAGTGATAGTCAGGTAGATGAGTTTTCCCCCCAATCTTCTATATCATCCTGAATCTTCGAACAAATCACCTTGGTCACCAAATAGCTTGTTATTTAGATCCATCAGGCATGTCATAGAGTTCAAAGACTGCTCTTCCACTGTGATTCTACATTCTAGAAAGGGAACAAGACCATAAATTATTAAAGGACCCTTGTATATTTTTTAAGGGAAATTTCTTGAAAGACAAAAAAAATAAAGGAATAGAAATACTTTAACAATATCATGACATGGTATTACTTGGTGTACATTGATTGTAAAAGGAAGATTGATGAGTTAAAAAAATCTGATTTATTTATATTTTTCATATTCTTTTCAATTATTTTAAGAAAATTATAAAAAAACCTTATGATTTACAATACGATTTGCGATTTGATACGATTCAACCCCAATTGAGAGTGATTTTGACAACATTGCATATGAGAGATGTTTCGATACTGTTTCAAAATCATGTCATAATCTGAGCATTCTCTTGGATCCACTAATCATGCATGCTATCACTTTTATCTAGCTTCTCCATGGTCAAATATTTCAATTTGCATTTGGCAAAAATATTTGAATAGATTTAGACCATTGAAGTTAATTTGCTCCATTTAATTTAATAGATGTTATGTTGACCCTTAGAAAATCAAATGGATTTATAAATTCAGATTTGGATCACTCTTCTTCTCCATTAGAATGAAGGGTTATGATGAATATCATAATGCTTACACTAATATGGCCAGACGTTTCACCATAGGAGAGCACCTGATGCAGGACATGAAATTAAACGTGACGTGTGAGATTTCAGGCTTAAAATCACCTTAGTTAAGAAATAATTACACGAACTCCATATCCCACATAAAAAGTCCAAACATTCAAGTAAAGGGAATCTATACGGGTCCAGGTTCTGTCCCGTATCGGTATCGGTTGGCGTAACGGTGACCTCCAAAACCGATACGGATACGGGGGCGTAACGGCGATACGGGGGCGTAACGGCGCAATTTTTTTTTTTTTTCCAAAAAAATATGAAAAAATATGGATTAAATCCGGAATATTCTAAGCATTCCAAATATGCAATCATTTATAAATTGGAACATATTTATGGTGGTGTAACAGTCCACTCTTTGGTGAGAAGTTGTATCGGACTGTCTGATGAATTTATGAACCAGATAACCTGAATTTGACTACAAAATTCATATATTTAATTTTCTAACTATCTACTATCAATGATAGATATATTAGAATGAATGTAATATGAAAATATCTTACATTAGGTGTTTGCAATTATTTTTGAGGAATTTCTCGAACATACCTGTGCACGTGACTGTGATTCCTGTCTATGACCTATCATCCTCAAGTCAAGAATATTAAAAAAAATAAAATTAGTAGTGTCTGATATATTCCCCTACAACTTGATTAAGGATTACTTGATTGTTTGTCAGGGGAGCTATTTTAAATACAAGTTCGGCAGTGTCAAGTATGTGCATGGCTTCTTGCAATAATACTGCTATGAGTTGTCTGCTGCAAATACTTACCTTAATACAAATATATACTCACAATCACAAGTCACCACCAAAATTTAAATCTGCTTTTTTGTGGTTGCTCGACCTCCACATCATCGTCATCATCACCATCAGGCTGAGGCTGTCCAATAGGTGTAGGTGCTGCATATCCATAATATCCAGTGCCAGAAGGAAATACTAGATCAACGAAACCAGAGGATGACTGATCTTGACTAGGCAACGACTCTGACTCCGAGTAAGGATATCCACCAGTGCCCGTCAAATAGTCATACTGGTGCCCATACTCAAGCTGTTGAGAATCTTGAGATTGAGAGTGCGTCTGTTGTGATGAGTAACTTGGATTTGGATATGGATATCTATAATCATATAGATATTGATTGGGAGGGCTACTCCAACATGAATGATATGGAACAGGCTTAGTATAACTACCATAATCATAATCCAATTGACCATAAGAATATCCATCATAATAACCAAGACCATGAGCCTACTGATGTTCCGGACCTCTTGAACCCGGTGCACCACTAGATGTACCCTCCTCCTGCTGGCTGTATCGTGACTCGGTACACTCATAAGTTCGACCTCGTGTACCACCTCTTCAATGTTCATCGGCATCGCGATCTGTAGACGGTTATATAAGGCACTGAGCAACACCAGAAGTGCCAGCACTAGGGGCAGGGGGGTCATCGTTATCATCCGACACGGTCACGCTACCACTGTTCGTACTCTTTTGTTGATCTTGAGCCGTATCCGTACGTGGCATAAACGCTACCCCTCTTACTGGGTCCAACACATTTGCACGACTCTCTTGTTGTGCTCTGCATATTTCTGGGTCATCAATTTTCAATTCTTCAGTATCCTCTTCAATTTGCTTTTCCCTTGTTTCTAACCAAGGTAGAAGTGGGTCATCCTCATCATAAATATTGTCCAAGTTTATTGGACAGTAGTCTCCATCATCGGCAGCTGTAATGCTCCTATGATGTCGTCGCATTCTTAGTTTTATATTGTAGTGCATGAAGACAAGTCTATCTAATGTTCTAGTCTACAATCTATTCCTATTCTTTGAATGAATGAGCGCAAAACAACTCCAATTCCTTTCGCAGCTAGATGAAGATGTTGTCTGGCTCAAAACTTTTACTGCAATTTTTTGGAGAGCCTTCGTATTCTCTCCGAAATTAATCCACCATTCGGCCGGTTGCAACCTAGATACTACATGCTGTGCAAGAGCATCTCCAAAGCTACCAAGGCGATTTCCAAATGTATCTAATTTATTCAACGCCTTTGTTTGCAGATCTAAGTAGGCTCTAATCTCTTTATTACATATTTTAGCCCGACACGAACTTCATCATCCGCAACAAATGATTGGGTATATCTATACCTAGGATTTAGGCAGTAACCTGCTACATGAAGATCGTGATGAAGTTGTTTTGTCCATCTCCTGTCGATCATCTTCCAATAGGTTTCCTAGTTTCTACAATCACGTTGAATTGCCAAGTTTGCCTTATCCATGACATCATATAGGAAGCCCATGGTAGGTGCTTCATCGATTTCAAAAAGACGGAGTACCCTCATTAGTAGCTCCATCACCTTTAGGATCGCCTTGACTTTCTTTCAATATTTATTGTCCCGTATGGTGTTTGTAACTTCGACCGGTGTCCCTGATGTCTTCTTCTCATGTTTTGTGTTGAGCCATTCTCGGAAGCGAACATCTCACTCAACTCTCCCCTATGCTGGAATAAACTCTCTAATGCTATAAAGTTTGTTGCGAATCAGTCGCCGCAGGCCTCAATAACTCTCGTCCTTTCGTGAACTTTCTCATTATAAAGACTACTTTATTATGGTTGTAAATAAACGTCGTCACTTCTTTTGCCCTTTCGACCATTTCCTTAACATTCTTCTTCTTCCCAATATCTTCCAATATAAGATCAATACAATGGGCAGCACATGGTGACCAAAAAAGATGTTTTCTCTTATCCATCAACGTATGTCCTGCAAGGTTATATATTGCTTCATTATTTGTCACAATCTGCACTACATTCTCCTCTCTAATGTCATCCACAGCTTCATCCATTAGGCCCATAATATAATGAGAATCTTTTGTTACTTCTGAGGCATCAATTGATTTGTGGTATATAACTCCTAAGTGGCAGTACACCATGAAGTTGATCATGCTTCGTCTGGTTGGGCCAGTCTAACCATCACACATGATCGTGCATCCTCTGGCTTGCCATACAGGTTTAAAGGTAGCCACGTATGCTTTCACATCCGCATACTCTGCATCTGTCCATTTCCCCCTAATCTCCTTAGCCGTGGGAGCTTTTATTCCTTCATCTGCTTCTGCTGCTGCATCGATTACCACCTGCCAATATGGAGAATTGGCCGCGTTAGGAGGTATGTTGGCATGTATAAATAACTTTGCTGCTGCTTTACATAATTTCTCAACGGAAGTTCTACTCCACATTTGTTTTATCTTCTTTTGTTTACTTGATTCTTTCCTAAATAGGATTGGATCAATAGAGGGTCTCCTAGGCTCATTTACTTCTTCATCCAAATGTATAGGGGCATCACGTGAAGATGTTTGTCGTCGGCTCCTAAACACACGTCGTAACCCACCAAACCTACACCCCCTCTCTGTATCACGCATTGACCAATGCATGGCAAACATGCGGCGACGTTCTTCCTCTTCACGAGCTAGATGCAAGCTCTCTCCTAGCTATAGTTACTTCCCGATCTGAATCTTCGTCAGACTCAATAATATCTTCATCACAAACGCCCATATATTCAGGACCAAAGACCTCCTGTCGAGCTGCATCTAAAATATCATCTTTCTTCTTTTGTACAACAACACGTTTACCCTTCGACTCATCCAGACTAGCTTGCATTAAAAACATTATCTCTTTCGGTACTCTGACACATGGCGCAACTTGACCCTTTCGATGTGCTAAATGTTGTTTGAGATGGATAATTCCACCAGTCACTAGTCTATCACAATACTTGTACTTCATTTGGTGCCTAATACCACCAACCCTCTCACAATGTTGCCATCCAATATCCTCACTTGTTGTTGGCCAGACCCAGACATTTCTTTAGGCTTAGGTAGATGAGTGTATGACCTATGTTAATTAAGATGATTTTATGTTCTAACTAAAATACTAAACCCTAAGAAGCTCCAAAACCTGTCCAATATAAGCAAATAAAAATATAAAGTCACTAATTCGAAAATACAAAAAAAACTATAAAATGACACCACAAATCTATAAAATGCACATTAACATGGTCTACTATGATTAACACATCATATGGCATGATTAAAACAACAAAACAACCATTAAAAATTGATTTTTCGAATTTTTTTAAAAAAAGAGTCAAAATTCATGCGTAAATAGAAAAAAATATAAAAAAAATATTAAATGGCACCCCAAATCTGTAAAATGCACAGTAACATGTTCTACTATGATTAACATATCATATGACATGATTAAAACAACAAAACAACCATAAAAAAATGATTTTTCGAATTAAAAAAAAAAAGGGTCAAAATTCATGCGTAAATAGAAAAAAATATAACAAAAATATTAAATGGCACCCCAAATCTGTAAAATGCACATTAATATGTTCTACTATGATTAACACATCATATGGCATGATTAAAACAGCAAAACAACCATTAAAAATTGATTTTTCGAATATTAGTAAAAAAGGGGTCAAAATTCATGCGTAAATAGAAAAAAATATAAAAAAAAATATTAAATGGCACCCCAAATCTGTAAAATGCACATTAACATGTTATACTATGATTAACACATCATATGACATGATTAAAACAACAAAACAACCATTAAAAATTGATTTTAAGAATTAAAAAGAAAGGTCAAAATTCATGTGTAAATTGAAAAAGAAAAAAATATATATATATTAAATGGCACCCCAAATCTGTAAAATGCACATTAACATGTTCAACTATGATTAACACATCATTTGGCATGATTAAAACAGCAAAACATATTAAAAAAAATTATAAATACTTATTTTTGATGATTATGAAAAATGGCCCACCGAACTTTGATTCATCAAAATCCGTGATATAATGTATTTTTATTTCAAATACCCAGCCAAGGTTGGTCGAAATTAGTAGTAGGAGTGAGAAACAATTTGGAAGCAAGAAGTTTCAAAAAAACAGCAAAAACAGAGCTTAAAATGAAAAAAAAAAGTTACCGTTTTTTTACCATTACGAGCTAGCCGTTACGGGTCAGTAACGGCCGTTACGCCCGTAACGGGCCCGTATCGGCGCCGATACGGGCACAAAAAACGATAACAACCGATATGACCCCGAAACGCGTATCGGCCCTTACTGTTACCGTTACGTATCGGCCGATACGGCCGATACATAACCGTTTTGGCACACCTTGGGTCCAGGCCTACATAGGCTAAGATTGGACCAATAAAAATTATAAACCAAATGATGCTCAAAGGGAAATAGAAATCAACCACACATGCATAACAAACAGTCCCTAATCCAAGGGATTCCCCAATCTCAATTTAAGGAACCCTATGGTGAAAAAAGGGTAAAATAAATTAGGGCTAATGCAAACTAAGGCTAGGATTTAGGAAATAGGAATGAAAAGAGGAAAACTAAAGGAAAACTTGACCCGAAGAAAGCTCCTGCATGCAGATGGTGGCTCGGGGATGACGCACGTGTGATTAAAGCCCGCCTCCCCAAAGTGACACCTAGGCCTTGGTCGGCCAGGGGAGACCTCCAATCCCTCCAAGTTTGATGACGATCCGACGTAAGGTCGAGGCGTAGTGTTCCGCCGAAGTTTCAGCCTCCTACATGTCTAGATTTTAGAAACTGGTTGTAGGGGGATGAATGCAAAAGTTGAGAAATTCAAAGCAATAATGATGATAGAAGATGAGAGATATAGATGGAAGATGGTAGGGGCGGATGGGGATAGATGTGGCTTCGCACCACGGTAGTTAGCCCTTCGAAAAGGGAGGGCTTCGCAGCCACTTTTGAATTCTTCCACAACTCACTAAGAGAGCAGAAAAATAAAGCTGAATTTTTTTTTTTTATTATTAAGCTTCAATGAATGAAAAGAACTATAAGGGGTGCCTATTTATAAGGAAAACCCTATACTTCAAAAACTCGCACCATGTGCACGACCTATTACTTGGCGATGAAGTAAACTAAAATAAAAATCAAACAAAGAAATCTAAAGCATTCACGATGTTCTAAATAATAAAAATAAGCAAAACCTAAAATATGAAATCAATTCGACAAGTGGGCCACGATCATGAGATCACATAATGGGCTTTTCTTGACTATTGGGCCCACCCTTTTAAACTAAAACTTCGTCTTCTAGCTAGGAGGCCCTTCCTGGACGTCGTCATCGAGCTAGATCGATGGTAGGGCCCTCCTTCTGTGTACGTACGTGCGTAGGGTGGTGGTGTGTGTGCACGTGTGCACATGATGTCCTCATCAATTCTCCCCGGCTGTGAAGATTTTGCCACTGGCGAAATAAAACTCCTGAACCGATACAGGATGTCAGGATCAAGTCTCTGAAGCTCCTCCTCAGTGAGCCACGTGCTGTCTGAAGCTGGGCGTGACTTCCATTTAGCTAGGTACTTCTGAAACCCGCCGTCCGACGTGGATATTATCTGATGGTCCAGAATATCCTCTATTTCCTCTCTAGGTGTGGGAGGGTAGGTATGCGAGGCAGAGGCTGAGAAAATGGGTCGAGAATGGTAGGTATGGGACGTAGTAGCTGGGAAGATGGGTCAGGACAGGTAGGTATGGGAGGTAGAGGCTGGAAAAATGGGTCGGGACGGGTAGGGATGGGAGGTAGAGGTTGGAAAAATGGGTTGGGAGGGGTAGGTATGGGACGTAGTAGCTGGGAAGATAGGTCGGGACGGATAGGTATGGGAGGTAGAGGCTGGGAAAATGGGTCGGGAGGGGGCCATGGATCAAGGGAAAGGTCTGATGAATCAGGATGGTTAGACAAAAGGCTGGACAATGCATCAATGGCCCCTTGAAATGCAACTAGATCCTCCACATTGAATGCAGAACTAATTCCCATGGAGGGTGGAAGATTTGCCACATACGCATTGAGACCGTTTCGTTTTATAATTTTGACGGGTCCAGCGCTACGCCCGTGTAACTTACGAACGGCCCCCGGAGGATACCGCTCGGGTCTGATGCGGACCATCACAGAGTCCCTTACATTGAATTCCTTGAAACATTTATGTTAGTCTGCAGAAAATTTGTAATGTTCATTACTAGTAGTGATCTTCTGCTTGATTTCTTGATGCCATGAATGAATGTGATGTACAAAAGACTTTGCAGGCTCTGACGGCCTTTGGGACAGTAACATAGGGACAAGATCAATAGGTTTCTCAGGTTTATAACCAGTAACGACTTCATAAGGACTGAGACCTGTTAACCTGTCGACAGAACTATTAAACGCAAACTCGGCTGTAGGTATTACGGTGTCCCATGTTCTGGTGTGCTCTTTATCCCTCCTACGGGGAGACTCATCCTGTAGATTATCAGGAAAGACATCATGAAACTCATCCACTACCGGAATGGCCTCAGTAGGTAACTCTACACTAGCCTCTGATGCACTCTCTCTACCCACGAGGCCGCACATGTTGTACCCCTCAAAATAATGGTCTTGATGTCCCTCATGGGGTGGGGGTACGGGTGCACGCCCATGACTGATTCCTTGGCCACCTCCATTCATTGGTTTATCCTCCTAGTCACCTGCTTGAGATTGGTCATCTTCCCTAATGGTGGAGTTTGTCCTGAAGGAGGCATCTATTTGGTCAAGGCGTTGATCTATGTCTTATTCCAAGCGCTTACCCCAAGACTCGATCTGTTGGGACAGCTTGTTTAGGGACTCTAGCAGTTGTTCCATATTTAGTGTAGGGTGCTAGCCAAAACCATGACCCATATGTGTCGGCGTACAACTTACAACTCCACCTAAGGACTTTCTACGACGACTATATGGGACTAAATGATCCTATGAGACTCTATATGAGGGAAAATACGCAGTGCTACTAAAATCCAGCAATATAGTTGTCAAAATAAAGGAATAATAGAAAGTTACAGCAATGTAAATTGCTAACTTCCTGCTAATATGTAACATCTCGAAAATCGGGGGTCGAGCATAAACTCAACTCCCGAGTTCCAGAACATCACTTATGCAACAAAATGAATGATGATTGAATGTTGACTGTATTCGTGCATTGAACATGAGTGAGATTAAGCCAAAACAGCATATCATACTCCAGAGACAGTTAAATTTGCAAGCGGAAGACTGTGATAGATAGATAAAATATATAAACTATGATGAGTCTCCAGAGTGTGATAACATTACCAGGTTAAATAATTACAATTACAGTTCTAAAATATACCAAATGTGAGGAAGTGTAATGTCTCCTATCCCAAGTACCATAGCCCCGTCAATACAATATCAGGTCTTCATTGACCTGCCAGAGAGATACAGATAGGAGAACTCCTATCATCATAGAAGTAGTCCGGCTCTGCTTCACAAGCATCGCCATCACCTGAAACTCAACAAATCTGGTTGGTGTGTACAACACCGTCCCGTAACGTGGGAGTGAGTAGCTAACTCAATGGAACAATACAGCATAGGTTAACATGTTATCAATACAGTCAAGCAGTAATGATAAAGCAGTACAATCAAACACTCCTAACTACTCTTATTAATGCAAGTATGAATGACATGATGTATGCCCTCACTGACATACTCCCTCATGCGACACCATCTCACGCTCGCGCATGCTTTCATCCCTCAGTGCTCCACATCTTCCAGGCACATGCAATGCATGATGAGCATGATTACCGAGTTTTTTTAATTAGTCCATTTCAAACAGCAGGATTGGGAAACTAAGGTACCTCCCTTGTATCATTCCCAAACATGATCCATTCTAGGGTCGTCAGTCCTAGTTAATATCAGACAATGGTGTGTTTTTTAGGTCACTGCAGAGGCTGCCAGGGCTGTTACGCACAAAGGTTACACCACTCCCCCATCACCCCTAAAACGATTCATCACAATACAGAAACAGGCCTAGTTCACACTCTATATACCGCGGCAAACCCTAAGGCTCACTGCGATTTCAGAGTATGCTCGAGGTCACTACAAAGGGCTGTCAGGGCTGTTACGCACAAAGGTTGCACCGCTCCCCCATCACCTTATCAATGTAGGCCAACAGCACGAATATAGTGTCCCATACCATCATAATCGGCTCACGAGTTTGGTTGCTCACTGGTCACTACGGGGAGGCACGTGGCCCCAGCGTAGGCCGACAGCTCGACCACGGTGTCCCATAGCACCATGCCCGGCTCATGAGTCTTAGCGGATCGAGGTACCATAGTTAAAAGGGATTTCACTGGTAAGTTTGGTACCCTAGGTTCAAGCAGTAGCGTCCAAACATGGTGAACATGCATAAGATAGATCGGGTTGCTTGATGAGCTCGGCTAGCTCGAGCGCACAACAAGTTGAACGATATGAAGCGCATCAGCACTTCGTGTGGCCAACCACTATCGCCAACCGAAGTACGACTCGAGTTCGTCGAACACATCTCACGCGGCAAATGAATCACAGCCACGAATTCAACTCTGGTACCGATTGTCTGGACTATAATCATAGCCCCAAGCACAATCAATTGCAGATAGATAAAGCAGTAGTGGATCAAGATTCAACTCATACAATCAAGGTCTGGTATTATCCGTTTAGGGCTGCCAGGGCTGTTGCACGCATTTGTTGCTCCACTCCCCCATCACCCATGACGGATCATACAATGTAAATATAAATTTAACATATGCATCACATAGATAAAATCATAAAAGCAGTTGAGTATGTTATGAAGCACAACACAAGCATGAGTTTGTACATATTCAATTCCTAATCACACAGCTATCCAAGGAAATCATACACATAGTTAAAGGAGTTGAGAATCATATCTCAACACCCTTAAACATTACAATTTACTAACTACTACTCATTCAGACATTTCAACAAACACTTTAAAATACATGTATCAACATACATGACATATGTTGATCACATAGGTATAAGGCCAAATCCTTTCACTAGGGGGTTACCCCAATCATAACACGCATACACCCACGACGGATAGTCATGGCAAGCAGGAATCCAAGTTCCATATTCGTTCAGTCATTTCCACAAACACTTGGGCCACACATTTTAGCATATATAGTGTATATTGGCAGTGGCGTGATTTAGGGCAAATCCTTTTGTCAAAGGGATATCGCCAATACAACAATCAATTATACATGACAATTTGTCATGGCGAGCACGAATGAGAATTCTATACTCATTCAGTCATTTTTACAAACACTTAGAATATACTATTACAACATACTTAGTATATGTTAGCAAACATGTATTAGGGCGAATCCTTTCGCCGAATAAGTATTTTATTCACATATCATATATTCATACTACAAATAATCATGTCCAACACACTTCCAAAATATATACGTATACGGTATTTTCTACAATACACAATTTCAATATACATAGTGTATCTGAGCAATACATGTATTAGGGCGAGTCCTTTCGCCAAACAAGTAATTTATCCATATATAATATATTCATACAACAAATAATCATGTCAAGCACATTTCCAAAATTTATATGTATACCGTACTTTCTACAAATACCTAGAGTATGTAGAATTCCATATTTTTCATCTTTAATCGAAACAGAAAACGGACAGCACTTTGTACATGTGCAATTGCATGCAGATCATGAATCTATCATTATCTGACATTGAAAGCGTTGAAAACCATAACCTATACACCTAAGGTCCGCACCTTTTGTCGTAAAATTGTAACGGAGTCGATAGGTTTGCCAAGCTTCCGTATTTGGCAGTTTGGTAACCTATAGAATGAAATAGGTTAGCTATTTCACAACCTACAACTGTGTAAACCCCAAAACAGATTAGGGTTAGGGTTTCTTACCTAGAAATGACGCCGGAAACGCCGGGAAAGCGATGAGAATCAGGCGGTGGAGCCTGAATAGCGGCAGGGAGATTCTCCCACAGCTCCTACACTTTCTCTCTCTTTTCTCTCTTCTCAATCTAGGTTTTCTCTCAAATTCGTATGGCTGCAATGAGAGAGGGTTTAAGGTCCTTATATAGCCTAAAAACTCACCGAAATAGACTCCTAGTCAAAGTATACTTAGGTTATAACCAAAGCGGGGCAGTTTCAGCTCAACGGAGGACTTCTGGCGGGCCTCCTTGAGCCAAAGGTCGGACTTAAGCTTACTGATACCGGATCTACGTTTTATTAAGTTTTTGTTTCGGTCGGGATTCCAGATCACGCGTGGCGGACCAGTTTCAGTTCAACGGTCAGCGGATCTCGATCGGAGATTCCGAGTATATGTAAATGTGTATGAAATTTCTCCTGATCCGAGGGTGTAATTTGGTCTGATTCTGACGGTCTGGTTGCTTAAAACTGATCTGCAAGCGAGAGGTGCCAGATTACTATTCAAGATATTTTATTTTGAATTAATTTCACATTTCTCACACTCTTCACTCCGAGCTCAAGCGAATAGCGCTGGGACACTATCTGGATTTGATTTCCGAGATGGTTGTCAAGCCCAGCGAGGCGGTCCTAGTTCCTTAACTTCGTGTTAATCGGACTTCCGACGTACGGTCCAAATCCGATACGGAGTTTCGAGATGCTCCTGTGAGCAGCCGGGTAATGAGATTGATCCTAGGTTTTAGGTTAACCTAGCGTCAATGATTATACAAGTTTTGGGTCTTGCAGATCGTATTTAAAGTGATTGGTGCTAATTTCACAGGCACTCTAGTTTAACACTAGCTAAATCTCGCCTAATTTCTAAAGGATTTAGTCCTGTAAGATTTTTGTCTGAGGTGGTACTTAGTCCTTTGTAGTTTGTATTAAGGTGATCCGAGTTATACTACTTAGCTAGTTTAAGTTAGTGTCTAGGGTGAAAGTACTTTGAAAAATTGAAAGATCAAGGTGGTGAAGGGTGGGATTTGGGAAGGAAATGGGTTAAAGAGCGATTTTAGACTGTGGGATTCAGTTCTGACAAGTTAATAAGGTGTTAGGATCGACCCATCGCCTAAGGACGTCTAATCCTAGGTTGGAAAAAATTCGGGATGTTACATAATATCAGGGACTATGGACTCCTAAAAGCTACATATGATGAACTGAATGCATGATGGACTCAAACAAACTAACCCTAAACATGGAATGTATTCCCATATAAGAACCCTAGGCTTTGATACCAAATTTGATGCAGGACATGAAATTAAACGTGATGTGTGAGATTTCAGGCTTAAAATCACCTTAGTTAAAAAATAATTACACAAATTCCATATCCCACATAAAAAGTCCAAACACTCAAGTAAAGGGGAATCTATGCGGGTCCAGGCCTACACAGGCCAAGACTGGACCAATAAAAATTATAAACCAAACGATGCTTAAAGAGAAATAGAAATCAACCACACATGCATTGCAAACAATCCCTAATCTAAGGGATTCCCCAATCTCAATTCAAGGAACCCTATGGTGAAAAAATGGGCAAATAAATTAGGGCTAATGCAAACTAAGGCTAAGATTTAGGAAATATGAATGAAAAGAGGAAAACCTAACCCGAAGAAAGCTCCTGCGTGCAGATGGTGGCATGGGGATGACGCACGTGCGCGGGTGGGCTGGCCGCACGTGTGATTGAAGCCTGCCTCCCCAAAGTGACACCTAGGCCTTGGTCGGCCAGGGGAGACCTCCAATCCCTCCAAGTTTGACGACGATCCGACGTAAGGTCGAGGCGTAGTGCTCCGCCTAAGTTTCAGCCCTCCTATACGTTCAGATTCTGGAAATTGGCTGTAGGGGGGATGAATAGCTACAAAAGTTGGGAAATCTAAAGCAATAATGATGATAGAAGATGAGAGATATGGATGGAAGAGGGTAGGGGCGGATGGGGATAGATGTGGCTTCGCACCACGGTAGTTAGCCCTTCGAAAAGGGAGGGCTTTGCACCCAGTTTTGAATTATTCCACAACTCACTAAGAGAATAGAAAAATAAAGCAGAATTTTTTTTTGTTTAAAGCTTCAATGAATGAAAAGAACTACAAGGGATGCCTATTTATAGGGAAAACCCTATACCCCAAAAACTCGCACCATGTGTGCGACCTATTACTTGGCGATGAAATGAACTAAAATAAAAATCAAACAAAGAAATTTAAAGCGTTCACGATGTTCTAAATAATAATGATAAGCAAAACCTAAAATATGAAATCAATCCGACGAGTGGGCCACGATCATGAGATCCCATAATGGGCTTTTCTTGACTATCGGGTCCACCTTTTGAACCAAAATTTCGTCTTTTAGCTAGGATGCCCTCCCTAGACGTCGTCATCGAGGCAGATCGATGGTGGGGCCCTCCTTCTGCGTACGTACGTGCGTAGGGGTAGTGGTGTGCGTGTGCGTGTGCGCATGATGTCCTCATCATCACCCCACTTGCACCATTCACATGATGTGCACACTACACTTAAACAATCAGCCCACACATCCACACGTTCCAACCAATCACAAGAGAGGTGATGATTGCAAACACGACATTCACCCTCTCACACATGGACAATTGCACATGCCCTATTGACAAAAAAAAAAAGGGGGAAGAAACCTAGGTTCCTTTAAAAAAAAACTTTCAGCACAAGAGAGATAGGAAGGACAAAGAAAAGAAAGAGTAGAATTTGTGAGATAGAAGAGTGGAAGATGGATTAGATTTGAATTAAATACACTGATACCATGTAGATTAATATAGAAGAGAAAAGAAGAAGAAAAAGAGGAAGTGAAAGTGAAGAGTGGAGAAATAGGTTAAAAACTCCCCCCTCTTTTTCTTATATTTTAGTGATAAAAATTAAAAAACATCCAAGTATCACTACACATTAAGAAATAAAGCTAAACACATAAATAAGATCAAAAACAAAAACGCACTCATGTTCATCAACAAAAATAAACTGATTTTGCTTTTCCATATGAAAATACCTAAAAATATAAAATAACTCATATCCAGTGTTCGAAATATCGGTATCATGTTACGTATTGCATTCTTGGGATACAAAT
Source organism: Magnolia officinalis (assembly GCA_021015155.1). NCBI lineage: Eukaryota > Viridiplantae > Streptophyta > Magnoliopsida > Magnoliales > Magnoliaceae > Magnolia > Magnolia officinalis. The sequence goes on along the minus strand of JAJHSJ010000018.1, from coordinate 19,851,830 downwards.
ATGTATCGGTTATCGCATGGGATATATCGGTTGTATCGTGTAATGTATTGCTATTGTTGGAAACATGGGGAAACATTGGGAAATTGGTCGAATTTTTCAATGAAGTTCGGTGACTATTAAAAAAGACATCAATACACATTTATAAATTAAAACATTACAAAAAACTAGTATACATAATAGGTTTTGTTTGTATTGGGGTCCTAATCTATGCGTTGTCTAATTGAATTGATGCAAGTATATTTAATGTCTATTTATATAATTTATAAATGTAAGAAGACGTGTGGAAACACAAGCAATACACTCACAAGAAAAAAAAAAAATCACTAGATTAGGTTACATACATCATACATGTTTGATTTGATGTTTGGAGACAAAGATTGCATACGATTTGTAAGAAATTAGGAAATTTTGAATTATTTTTTTTTTCATTTTTTTGCAACTCGGCCCATCTCCTCCAAATCTTGAAATTGAAGCTCCCAAAACATGAAAAATCATGGATTTGTAACAATTTGATACTAATTTATCATGAGTTACAGAAAATAAAAGGACTGAAATTCGAAAATGCTCACTAGATCGAACATGTGGGATATATCGCACTATTTGTGCGTTTTGTATCGCACTGGTGGGATACAAGATATATCGGCCAATATTGTCAATATTTAAAACACTGCTCATATCTATCTTTTATTAAATAAAGTCAAGTCATTCTAGAGTAATCAGCAAAAGTAACAAAGTATTTATACCCTGACATACTTGAGAGTTAAACATGACCTCAAACATCTAAATGCAATAATACAAATGGAACAAAACGATGCATTTCTGCACGTGTGGAAAAGAGACTTTGTGATGTTTACTTAACTCCCATACTTCACACTCTAAAATGGACTTGGGAGATAAAGAGGGAATAACAGTCTTGAGGATCTTCAAGGATCGATGACCTGAATGACAATGCCACTAATAAGAAGAGGTACTAAATTGTACTACTACTCCAACATACTCATGATCTAGATAATAAAGTCCGCTATGTTAACAACCTTCTCCAATCTTCCTCTTCATCTCGAGATCTTGGAAAATACAATGTACAGGATAGAAGGTTACAGAACAATTAGGGGAATTTTTGCACATATAGAGCAGAGGACAAGAGGAGAAAAGAATTTGGACAAATGATACCCTCCCACTCAATTTGGATCCGATACCATTTACCAAAATGACAAATGAACTCGATAATGAAGGATTGGCTAAGTAGAAAATCATGGACTTATTTGTCAATATGATCCAATCACTATCAATAACCCACGAAGAAGAAGAGTGAGAAACTGAACAAGTTTTATCTAATATGACAAAAGTAGCAGTGGAGGAGAATCGACCACTTGTGACAGATGCATTCTTTAGTAATTTGGAGCACTCATCCTTTGCTAGATTAACCAACATCTCCAGATGTATTTTGTTCTTGTTGGGGCGAAGAAGCAAACTCAATAAAACGAGATCCGTTACTTTCTTCAGAATGAGAAACTTGATTTGCCCAAGCTGGCTTGCCATTTAACGGTGTGGATTGTGAGCCCACAATGAGTACATTTCTGAGGTCTCCCATGAGGGTCTACATTTCCGAGGTCTCCCATGAGGGTCTACATTTCTGAGGTCTCCCATGAGGGTCTCGTCCTCATGTATCATTACAATTTCCTCAACCTCTACCTCCTTGATTAACTGAAGCAGCACGAGCTACTCCCCTTCGTCCACCAGATGTTTCATGAGTTGATCTATCATTAACTTTAGTAGAGTGGCCAGTAGAGCCAATAGACACATTGAATAGATGCATACACCTCAATGAGAGACAATACATCCTTTCCGCCTATGATCTAGCTCGGATTGGCTCATATTCAGGCTTCAATCCTATTAAAAAATTGGCCACCCTAAATTCTTCATGCCATTGACGCGGCTTTGGACCTTAATCACTCTTGGGACCTTAATCGGGCCATAATCGCTCCCAGGACCTCTAATCAGACTATAATTGCTACTGGGACCTCTATTGGTACCGTTATTGCTCCCAGGACCTCAAATCGAACAATAATTGCTCTCACGATCTCTAATCCTTATGTAATCACTCCAGGGACCTCATATCATACCGTAATCACTCCTAGGACCTCTAATCAGACCGTAATCACTACTGAGACTATAATCACTACTTGAACGTCTAATGGGACCGTAATCGCTCCTGATTAACTGAACCACCACGAGCTAGTCCCCTTCGTCCACCAGATTATACATGAGTTGATCTATCATTAACTCTAGTAGAGTGGCCAGTAGAGTCAATAGACACACATTGAGTAGATGCATACTCCTCATTGAGTGACGATACATCCTTTCCACCTATGATCTAGCTCGAACTGGCTCAGATTTAGGCTTCAATCCTAATAAAAATTTGGCTACGCTGAATTCTTCATGCTGTTGATGCTGCTTTTCCAAAACAATTGTAAGGGGCTGATATATATTCGACTCTTCCCTCATGCCTTCAAGCTCAAAAAGTAATCTCTGAGGGGCATATCGCCATATTGGAATGTAATTATTTCTTCAAACAGTTGATATGTACGAGAGATGCTTTTGTCACATCTCTTGTGTGTTATCCCTCACTTCATTCGCAGTATCAAGAAACACAACATTTGCACTAATGGATTGTACCATACTATTCCATAATCTTGTCATAATTTGAATATTCTCCTAAACCCACTCATCATATTTATTATCTTTCTCATCAGGCTTCGTTGAGGTCAAGTATTTTAACTACCCTTCAACCGTCAAGAAGACTTGCACAAACTTCGACTACTAAAGATAATTTGTTCCATTCAACTTTGTAGAGGTTATTTGAGCCCCTAGAAAGTCTGATGGACCAATAAAACTAGATTCGTGCTCAATTTTTGTGTCCATTGGAACACAATATCAAAAGGATTAAATGCGCACCACTTACCGAAATCAAGTCGAAATGCTTGCACTTGAAAGGTTCAATCACTCAAGCCGGCACAAGCAACACATTTCACGAGAAGCACCAATCAACTAACACATCACAGCCAATCACAAGAAATTTTACATGTCTTCACACCATGAGGATGACAACCTCCTTCACTCAACGTCTTCAAGCCATCAACCAGGCCGGGGCACAAATAAAAGAAAATTCTAGATTCTTTAAAGAACTCTCAGAATGAGAGAAACAAAAGAGAACAAGAAGAGAAAAAGAATGAGGAGAAATGAATTTCAAGGGAGGAAAGAAAAAGGAGGGGAGGACTCTTAGCTTGATCAAACCTTCTTTGATACCATCTTGGTTATGAAAAGATGTGAGAGAAAGCGGTGAGGAAAGAGAGTTGAGAGAGAGAATAGGAAAAGAGAAGAAGATTTGGGACTTGATGTCTCTATAAAACCTATCTATGTGAACTTTTCCATTTCTTTGCTTTTATGGGCATTTGTCTTTGTATGTTTACTGAGTTTGGCAGCACATCTCTGTCAACTGTCCATGACAATCTAAACAAGGAAATACACAACGTTCAATTGGGTGATGAACTATATCTGTAAGACACAACCTTTTGGTGATTCAAACCATTTTAGTTGTATAGGAGATTCCCCAAAAGTCTTCCCCGCCAAAATGACCCTAACAATCTAATTGGGACACTATTAAGTATGGATCATTGACCACGATTTTTCCATGTGAAACTGACAAATAGGATGGCTAGGATCTGTTAAGATCTGGGTCATGGTCCATCCCATCATGGCATCCACTAAATGAATGGTTGAGGTTACTAAAAAGTGGGTCCTACCTTTACATTGTTAGGTTGAACAAAGAAATTTCATTTCTTTTGATGTGTCATACAGGACCTCTTTTTATACCCCCTCAAGTTAACTTACAGCCGTCACCTTAGCAGAGGTGATGTTAAATCTTCTTTTGTCCCATGGCTCATGCGTATTATACCACATATATAACCAGCAGGTTTTTTCTCCTTCATGTAGCTTCTCAATGATATATTTTGAGTTGGAGCCCTGCTAAGGGTGGCTGCTCAAAGAGGATTGACAATCCCCTTTACAGCACGTGTGAGTGTGGCACACACATATAAGAACCAGATTTCATCATGTGGGCCCACTGATGAACTTGCACTGGCCCAGTCACCAATTTGATTGGCCATGCATGTATGATAAAATTGGAAGGTTGCAACAACTTGATAATCAGTCCACATTCAGTGCAGTCAGTCCACCTGATGAGTGCCACCAGCCTAATTTCTTGGCCGGGGCATGTTATAGGTGGGCCCAGTCTGATAACATTCTGGATCTTGCATGCATTTACCATGCTTGCAGGCGTGCTGCAAAAAAGGATCATGGTATTAAAAAAATGGTTACATAACGGTGGGAGTTGTTACGCAAAACAGGGCTGTAATGGCCATTATGAAACAAATGGCTCTTGACAGCCCTGTAACGGGCCAAAACCAGCCTGCAGTGGTCCGATATGGGGCCAATACATTTTCTTCCTTAAAAAAAATAATCCGAAACAGGGCTGTAACGGCCACTACAGGTCCATAAGGCTGGCTGTTACGGCCACCTTTACTGTTATTAAATACCTCGAAACGAATTCTCAATCCTCTTACTTTTAGATGCAAACATTCTTGACATTTCTCTGTAATATTGTGAATAAACTATGCCATGAATACTAACTTCATACCTTTCTATGGCTTGCAGGTCTCCTGGATTCTGCTACTCCATGGGATTTTGTGAAGATAGCTGTGCTTGCTTCCTTTTGTGCAGTTCAGAACCATGGGTCTAAAATGCTTTTTTCGTTATCTGCAATTGTACAGCACATTTCCCACCCACCATTTGGGTTTAGCATCTTGAAAGCTGGTTTGAACAAATCAGTTTTACTGTCTGTTTATGCGTCTCCAAATGCCACAGACAGACAATTCAGTAATTCTTCGCATGGTATACCTGCGTCCACAGTCCAAATATCCTAGGATGACTATTTAGTGTCTTCATTTAGAAACAAATTGAAAATTACTGTTCCAAACTCCTTATTTTCATAATTAAATTCGCCTTTTTTACTTTTAGGATACGTTCATAGAGTTGAATATTAAGAGGAGTTATGGGGTTCTAATATGTGCAGTGTCTTGATATGCCAAGTCAATAGTCCATACAAGTGAGGTGCATTTGGTGATCCAGACTGTTAATATGGACTCCACTGATGACTGCCGATGTCCCAAATCTCCAAGAGTGGAAGATTCTAACCCGTGGATTAGTGAACTAAAAATAATTGGTTAAGAAAAAAATGCAGCAAGTCTGGTAAAAGTCGCAGATTAAATGGCTATGATCTTCCACACTGTTAGATTTTTGGTGCGTCACACATCCATCGTGGAGTTTCTGCTCAATGGTCTGGAGCACCTAACCATGTCCCACTTGTGCGAGCATGGCGAATCAGGCACTAATGCTTTTGAATAGTAATGTTGATCACATGCCAAAGGCTGAATCTGATGACATCTGTCAGCACAAATGAGAATTTCATTTATCATTTGTCCAACTTCCTTTTCTTTGTTTTTTTTCCAGAAAAATGGATCGCAACATATCTCAGTGCAATAGGACAGAAGTTTTTATCCATGTATCGCTCGTCTGGGACGTGCATTGCATTTGTGACCATACTTTTGGCTGTATACCTGGTGACTCCTAATTATACATCATTCGGATACCTTTTCTTCCTCCTATTATGGATAATAGGAAGACAACTCGTGGGGAAGACAAGCAGGCGGCTTTGGTTTCCTTTAAAAGTTTATGCAATTCTTGTGTTTATCTTTGTCTATAGCTTGAGCATTTTCTCCACCTTCGAGACATGGCTGTCCAAGATGATAGATCTTTATCATGACTTGGGATACAACCCTAAATCATTGTTGTTGAATAATGTTTGGGAATCGCTAGCTGTTATGATTGTGATGCAACTTTTCAGCTATGAGAGGAGAGAGAGCAGGTACAACATGACATTTGATGATTCTGATTTGCCGGAATATGGAGTTATTGGGTTTGTCAGAAGATTCGTGATTTGGCACAGCGAGAAGATCTTGTCGTTAGCTGTATTCTATGCTTCTTTATCACCAATAAGTGCATTTGGTTTTATATATCTATTGGGCCTGGTCATTTTTTCAACTTTACCTAAAACTTCCCGTGTTCCTTCCAAAGTGTTCTTACTCTATTCTGGAATTCTTGTGTTGTCTGAATATCTTTTCCAGATGTGGAGTACACAGGCCCAGATGTCTCCTGGTCAAAAACATTCTGCTTTAGCCCTTATTCTAGGTTTTCGAATATTCAAGCCTGGTTTTTGGGGTCTTGAGGTGGGCTTGAGGGGGAAAGTTCTGGTGATAGTTGCATGTTCTCTCCAGTACAATGTTTTTCATTGGCTAGATAAGATGCCGAGTTCGCTGGTAAACACAGGAAAATGGGAAGAGCCTTGCAATCTTTTTGTTTCAACTGAACATGCACCAACTGATTCTTCGATCTCTTCTGAAGAAACTAAACCATTATTGGATTCTAGTCTACTATCTGTGAGACAAAGGGGTGTGACCACCAACTCATGCCCATCTTTTGGCTCCAACATGTATGAAAGAGCGAATCCTGTGTCTAACGAAATAGGCGGCTCAGAGAGTAATGCTCGACGATATTCATTCGGGTATATATGGGGAAGTTCTAAAGAGAGTCACAAGTGGAATAAGAAGCGGATTATTGATTTGAAAAAGGAGAGGTTTGACATGCAGAAGACTACTTTAAAAATATATATGAAGTTTTGGATAGAAAATATATTCAAGCTCCTTGGCCTCGAGATAAACATGATTGCATTGCTTCTCGCAAGCTTTACAATATTGAATGCCATCTCGATGATTTACATTGTATGCCTCGTCACCTGCATTCTTCTGAATCGTCAGGTTATTCGCAAACTGTGGCCTGTATTTGTTTTCACATTTGCTTCTATCCTCATCGTTGAGTACTTTGCTTTTTGGAACCATCTGATGCCTTGGAATCAAAGTATCTCCAGTGAGACGACGGTGCGTTGTCATGGCTGCTGGAGTTATTCAAATCTTCACTTCGATTATTGCAAAAAATGCTGGCTGGGTACTTCTCTTTCTATCAATGTTAGAGCTGTATCTTAGAGCAGTTCTACTCGCAGGTGCTCATCTGTAAACGCTTGATGCAGTCCCTCACATGCCCACTTCACGCATGTGTGGCATCCAGGGCATCTGTCAGCAAGTGGCATGGTGAATATGCGCTAGACCAAAAATCAGGCTGGCCCACTCATCAGATGGTCTGTGCATGTATTTTGAATGTGGACAATCAGTTGTCCTTTTGTATCTGTCCATTTTCTTGGATTGTTTACATGATTGAAGAGTGGACCCTCCTGATTCTTGGATTAGGATACAATCACCATGTGCCCCACATGATGAAGGCCTTGGATCTCACATACATGTGCTGCATTGGCGTGTATGTTGGTATGTGTGGTTGGTTGGTGGGGGGTGCTTGTATTTGGCATTTGCAGATGGGTTCTTGCATGTAGCATTCCTCCCCTTCTTACTTTGCCTTTTCTTTTATTTCTTTTATTTATTATTTTTTTATTTTTTAGTGCATACTTTATTAAAACTAAGATAATATAAGCAACTAATCTTGTTTTGTTATTAACCGAAGCTTTCATTCTACTCTTTGTAGGAATTATTGTTGATGACCAGCGAATGCTTGTCAGCTATTACATGGTCTTCATTTTTGCATCTTTCAAACTCCGTTCTGACCATCTACAGAGTTTCACAGATTCGCATACATACCGTCAAATGATGTCTCAACGCAAGAATGCATCTGTCTGGAGAGATCTTTCATTTGAAACAAAGAGTCTGTGGACTGTTCTTGATTACCTGAGGCTGTATTCTTACTGTCATCTATTGGATATTGTGCTTTCTTTGATTCTCATCACTGGAACGCTAGAATATGACATTTTGCATCTTGGCTACCTCGGTTTTGCTCTGGTTTTCTTCCGAATGAGGCTTGAAATATTGAAGAAGAAGAATAAAATTTTCAAATTCTTGCGGTTGTACAATTTTGCACTCATTGTTCTTTCTCTTGCCTATCAATCTCCTTTTCTTGGGGATTTTAAATCTGGCAAATGTGAAAGGGTAGACTACATTTATGAGTTTATTGGATTTTACAAATATGATTATGGGTTTCGTATTACATCACGGTCTGCTTTGGTTGAGATAATCATTTTTGTGTTAGTGTCATTGCAATCATACATCTTTTGTTCAAGGGAATTTGACTACGTGTCGAGATACCTTGAGGCAGAGCAGATTGGTGCCATCGTGCGTGAACAAGAGAAAAAAGCTGCATGGAAAACTGCCCAATTGCAACATATCCGTAAATCTGAAGAGAAGAAACGACAACGTAACTTGCAAGTAGAGAAAATGAAAGCTGAGATGCTCAACTTGCAAATCCAGCTTCACAGAATGAATTCCGTTGAAAACTGCATTAGCACTTCTCCACGAAGTGAAGGCATCAGACGAAGAAGGAAGTCTTCTCGAAGCCCAGATAAAGATGAAGGTGATATAAGGAAACTGGACCAAAATAACAGTACAGAATCACTTTCCCTATCAGACTTTGTTATCCCAGATTCACAAAAGAATGAGAGCATGTCTCCGGTGACATCTGAAATGTTCTATTCCCCTTTGAGTAGAAAAACTGATAGCCCGTCAGCAGTGGAGGCTCTGAGGCATTCAGTGGGCTCTCCTCTCGGTGAGATCATTGAAGTCGATGAAAAGGCTGCTCGTATGTTCGGAAATGTGAGTGAAAGAGAGAAAGCAAAAGATCGTGCCAAGGAAAACCCATTAATTTCTGCCGTACATCTGATAGGTGATGGTGTCTCTCAAGTACAATCCCTCGGAAATCAGGCAGTTACCAACATTGTTAGCTTCTTGAACATAGAACATGAAGAATCAGATTCAAATGAGCACTCAGCGGAGGATGGCATTTACGATGAGATCGAGAGCCAGAATAACATGAGGTATCAGCGTTTTGATCAAATATCCTCCATGCATTCTTTTAATGAGAAGAATGCGGCAGAGGCAGCTAGCCTGCAACTCGGAAGGATATTCCGTTACATGTGGGCACAAATGCGGGCAAACAATGACATTGTGTGTTACTGCTGCTTCATTTTTGTCTTCCTATGGAACTTCAGTTTGCTGTCTATGGTCTACCTTGCAGCTCTCTTCTTATACGCTCTTTGCGTAAATTCTGGTCCTAGTTTCATGTTTTGGCTCATCATGCTAATCTATACCGAAGTGAACATCTTGCTCCAGTATTTGTATCAAATAATCATCCAACACTGTGGGTTGAATTTTCATTCAAAACTGTTTATAAAGTTGGGCTTCCCTGCACATAAAATCACATCATCATTTGTCATCAGCACCCTTCCTCTCTTTTTGGTGTATATATCGACCCTTCTACAAAGTTCCATAACAGCAAAAGATGGCGAGTGGGAGTCAATTGCTGAATTAAAAATTTTTAAAAGGAGGAATCTTTATCAGGAAGATGTTATTGATAGCTCTAGTTGGAGGGAGAGGATAAGACGGTTGATCTTGCCAGTAACAGATGTCATCAAGGTAATAGGATGGACTTTCTTGAGGTATTGGAAATCATTGACATGGGGGGCGGAAGCTCCTCCCTACTTTGTGCAGCTTTCGATGAAAGTTAATGAGTGGCCCGAGGATGGGATTCAACCAGAGAGGATAGAATCAGGAATAAACAAGTTGCTTATTGCTGCTCATGAAGAAAGATGCAGAGAAAATATCCCAATTTCAGCTCACACTCCAAGCCGCGTTCGGGTACAAAGCATCGAAATAAGTCAAGAGAACTCGAATATAGCCCTGGCAGTTTTTGAAGTTGTTTATGCTTGTCCTTTAGCTGGATGCTTGACAACAGAATGGTACAAATCGCTGACTCCGGCAGCAGATGTAGCAACAGAGATTATTAAAGCACAAAATGCAGGGCTTTTCGAAGAGATTGGATTCCCATATCCCGTAATATCTGTGATTGGTGGAGGTAGAAGAGAAGTTGATCTCTATGCTTACATATTCGGTGCAGATTTAGCTGTTTTCTTTTTGGTTGCTATTTTCTACCAATCTGTTATAAAAAATAAAAGCAAGTTTCTTGAGGTGTATCAGCTTGAAGATCAGTTCCCAAAGGAGTTTGTTTTTATCTTGATGGTAAGCGTACCTTTTCCTGCTTCGAAATATACTTTTATTAAAATACAATAGATTAAAAATGAAGTATGGATCCCGATGCATCAGTGCCCTGATGGTGACATGATTTGCCCTATCTGTTCAGGCAGTTCATGTGGTCTGGTGATCCAGATCACTGATCCGATGGGCCCCATCTTAGATGGGGAATTTACCAAAGATTCCCCAGATTGAGAGATCTTGACCCTTCAATCAGTGGCCTACAAAGAGACTGTTAAGGAAAATACAATGGTCCGGAAAAGAAACCCAAGGATTGGATGCATGAGATCTTCTATTCTGAAAGGTTGTTGTGACAGCCCCACCGTGGGGCCAATCAGTTAGTGTTCTGGATCACTGAACCATGTGCCCCACTGTACCAAATGGGCACATTGGGACACTTTTCATGTAATGACTCATGAGGACTCAATAATTCATCTTAGAAAGTTAATGGGACATCTATGGATGCAAATGTGATTGACATAAATTCTTTAGTGTGATATGGCCTCCAATTTGTGATCCAAATGGTAAAGCATGATATCTTGAACAGGGTTCAGAAATTGTACAGACTTCTCTTTTTTTTCTTTTGCAGGTTATCTTTTTCCTAATTGTGCTTGATCGCATTATTTATCTCTGTTCGTTTGCCACGGGAAAAGTTATATTCTATATTTTTAATCTCATCTTGTTCACATACTCAGTCACGGAGTATTCTTGGAACATGGAACCTTCACACCTAAGTGCAGGAGGATTTGCACTCCGTGCTATCTATCTCACGAAAGCAATTTCTCTAGCACTGCAGGCCTTGCAAATTCGATATGGAATTCCTCATAAAAGTACCTTGTACCGACAGTTTTTGACCAGCCAAGTGGCACAGATTAACTATTTGGGCTTCCGGCTTTATCGTACTCTACCATTTCTTTATGAATTAAGATGTGTACTCGATTGGTCATGCACTTCCACATCACTGACAATGTATGACTGGCTTAAGGTAAGATCTTTACAGTCTTTATTCTCAATTTCTTTCCGGAGAGTTTTTTTCCTGTTTCATTGATTTGAGGGGAGCCAGAAAGAAATATTGAGTTTAGTAAGTGAATTTGTAATTTGAATGGATACATTGATGTCTTTTTCCTTGGTATTAGGCAAATTTGTAGGGTAATGAGCTTTAACATTCTGTATATCCAGGTTATGTTGTTCAGAGTGTTTTGGGCAAGTTGGATGGTGGAAAGTTATTCGTACATTTTGTTAACCATATTTGTGTATTGCCGGATCATGGGTCCCACATGTAAGGGATCCTTATTCTAAAAAAGCTAAGCTATTGCTGAGCTAGGTACCCTGTAACTCAGCATTCTATAACTACTAAACATCAAATTCATATTCACGAGAATAATTTATGTGAGTTCGAATTTCTTGTGGTCTTCTTTCTAGTTTTGTAGGCAATTCTGTTTCTTGGGAAAAGTTCAATAATAATTTCCACTGGTGTTGGACATTGAATGGCTATTGGTTAATGTTGGATGTGATGGTAACCACAAAACAACTAGGAGATGGTATTAAACTAGTGGTTATGATTGCATAGTGATCTATATGTTTTGCTGAAACCATACATCACATGCCTACGCACCAGGCTTATCAGTGTTACTTTGACATGTGGCATGGGTGCCAAGTGTCAAAGTGTCCTGAAGTGTTTGACACGGCAAACTTCAAAATCTTTGTGTGGAGACACTTCTGTACACAAATAAATAATATTTTATTTAAATAAATAGAAAAATAGAACAAAATTAAATTTTTAAAAAAATGGAAACATTAAAAACAATGGCAATTTGGAAACGATATTCATGCGGTTCCAATAAAATTTTAATTAATTGTAATATAAACTAATAAGTAATTGACTGAAAAAACATTGAAATGATGCTTAATCATTTCAAGAAATAGTTTCTTTTGTGCCTTTAAGAAAGAGAATTATTTTATTTTTTCGTGTAAGCATCACTCACTCTCTTAAAAATCTCGAAAATCCCAGCAAAAGAAAAAATAATAACATCAAATCTTGTGGTTTTTTGTTATACATGTCCTGACACCTGTGAAAATGAACTAAAATCTAAAGAATGAGAGAAGTCATTTGAGTAGTTTATTCAACAATTATGTTTAGACGCTTCACTTGAAGTTTCCAACAGACACCAATTTGGGATGACATTACCATGGCACTTTGTCCTGGATTTTGAAGTGTTTCATGTCTAGGAGTGTCCATACATCCCCATGTGTCGGCATGGCAAAATCCCAGAAAGTAGAAGTGTCCAGAGTACACTGCAGGCTATGCTTGAGATATAGATATTCTCACAATTGATTGCTTTAATGAAGTTTTCTTTCTTCAGATAAATAGGTGTATTTTTTCTTCTAGTGGTGGAATCTAGCGAAATAAAAATAAAGATTCATGAGATTACTCATGCATAAAGAGGTTCTACATGCCCCTTCTCTCTGGTCTGTCTGCTGACATTTTAGCCTCACAAAGATCTAAACTCTTGCATTGCTGAGAACATGGACATTATTGAACTTTCTGTGAGCAAGAGGAACAGAGATTGGTTATCTCTGGATGATGCAGCTGGTATTGTGGCCATTTGTTTACAAGCTGTGCTGCAAGAACTGGTAGGCAAACTCCCTTTCAGTTTCAATTCCTTGCAAGAGTGTCTTTAAATGGATTCAGACTATTATTATTATTATCATGCAGTTTGTGGACCAAATGATCCAGGCCGGTGTGATGCCTTCTGGGTGGAACTGGATACTATGAGAAGCAGGTGGAGACCTGGAGGGTGTATTGGTGTCTGGGAGGGGAAGGGGATTTCAATGTCATCAAATTTTCTTTTGAAAATTTAAATCGGTGTCATATTAATAGAAGTATGCCCAACTTCTCAGATTGTATTGACAAGAACGAGCATATTGATCAATTAGGTGTGGAGTTCGCTTGGTCGAATAGTCAACAGTTCTGGCTATGTCAAAGCTGGATAGATCTTCAGATTTGGCTGATTGGTAGTAGAGATTCTTGCTCGTTGAGCAGTAGGATCTTCCAATGCTGCCACCTGATCATTGTCCTACTATGTTAGAGTCTAAAGAGGAAATTTGAGGGCCCATCCCTTTTAGATTCAAGCTCATGTTTCTTGAGGAAGAAGGTTGCACTTAAAAAGTTGAGGACTGGTAGAGGTCCTTTCTGATTGAAGGTCTGGTGAGGCACATGCTCTTAATAAAACATTAACTCCTTAAGGGCAAGATAAAATATTAGAGGAAAGGCCATGTCGGGGAGATTGAGGAGGAAAAATGAGGATCTTTGATGACATTTAATGACTGGATATTAAAAAGATTTTGGGACTTTCTCAGAGGATGACAAGACCTATGATCTGATCTGAGTTGGAATGTTTGAAGATGTTAAAAGAAAAGTAAATCAAGTGGTGACAACATTACAAGGCAGTTTTTCTTAAATCAGAGGATATGAACATGAAGTTCTTTCATGGGATCACGTATGTTTGGCCAAAACCTGGCCAAGATGGCCAACTCCACCTTCACCTTACTTCCCATGGCCTCCACATGATCATTGTCCTCTATGTTACCCAACACCACCCAAACAACCTTGGAGAAGCCAAGTATCTTTCCCAAACAATTTTGGCATAGGGAAAATGGATGAATGGATGGTCGACCAATTCCGCGTCTTGAAGGCACAGGCTACAGATATTGATAACGGTCATTTACCTTTTCCAAAGATTATCAACAGTAAGAACCCTATTCCTTTCAAGATTCCGCATCTTGAAGGCACAGGCTACAAATATTGATAACGGTCATTTACCTTTTCCAAAGATTATCAACAGTAAGAACCCTATTCCTTTCAACCAACCAAATTAAGGTTGCCACTTTGGGAGGAGCCTCATACTGCCACACAAAGGCAGTGTGACACCATATCGTACCGACCGAGCTTGGAAATTAACCCATAGAAGGAATGAACCGAAAACTTTCTGGTTTTATCCTACGCGACTTCATCGCATCCTTCTCGTTTGTAGAGGGTTTGACGTTGTGAAGCCTGGCCAAAAGCTAAGAAAGATCATCCACTTTTACGTCTAACAAGTTCCTTCTACAAGGAGGGGACTACATGATTTTTGTCTCGAAGATGGAGAAGCATTGGGCTATAGGGATATCCAAAGTTGGTAGAAGTCTTGCCTGTCTCGGCTACTTGACGCGAAGCAGAACATTACCAAACCACACATCATCCCGAAATTGAACCGTTTCCCCATTCCTGGTGGAGAGATCTAACCCCTCAAATTTTCCTGCGAAACTTGCTACCATCTTCTAAAGATTTATTTATTTATTTATTTTTAATTTTTTTTTGGGTTAGCTTGTTAGTACACACCCATGTCAGTACACACACTCCATGTTAGCCACCCCCTCTAGGGATCGATACCAAGGCCTCAAGTGTTGAAACAAGGTATCTCCACTTAGTCTGCCAATTGAGCTATGGATCTAGGTGTAAAGATTAAACACCCTATATAGATGTGATTCTCTCATCCATCATCCCCTATGTCCGGTGGCGTATATGCTTGTGAGTTGTGATGATCTCCCTCCATAAGTTCCCCTCTTCTGTTCTGAATCTTCATAGCCATTTGCCAAGTAAGGCAAGATTCACATTCTCTAGCCTCCTAATACCTACACCACCATCTTCATCACTCAGTCTAACAAATGGAAATTTCGACCTTCTTCAACCCGTTGCTAGAGGATGTCCCTCAACTTTTCTAACTTTTCTAAAACTGACTTCGAACACCTAAATATGGACATGAAGTAGATAGGCAGATTATAAAGTGGAGCTTTAATGAGTATGATTCTACCTATGAAAGGTGTCTACCCTTCCATCTTGACAGCTCTCTCCACTCTCTCAATGACCCCGTCCCATAGATGTTTTGTCGTTTTTCCCACACAGAGGAAGAACAAAATATGAAGATAAGAAAGGATCCATCCCGGTAACCAAAACTTGTAGCCATTGTTCGAAATATCGGTATCACGTTACATATCGCACCCTTGGGATACAGATACGTATTGGTTATCTCATGGGATATATCGGTTGTATCGCGTAATGTATCGTTGTTGTTTGAAACATGGGGAAACATTGAAAATTGGTCGATTTTTTCAATGAAATTTCAGTGATTGTTAAAAATGACATCAATACACACTTACAAATCAAAAGATTACAAAAAACAAGTGCTTATGATAGATTTTTTTTTTATATATGGGGTCCTAATTTATGTGTTGTCTAACTGAATTGATGCAAGTATATTCAAAGTTTATTCATATAATTTATAAATGTAAGAAAACGTGTGGAAACACATGCAATACATTCAAAAGCAAAAGAAGAATCACTAAATCATGTTACATACATGTTTGATTTTATGTTTGGAGACAGATTGCAACCGATTTGCGAGAAGTTTGGAAATTTTTAAATTTTTTCAAAATTTCGCAACTTGGTCCTCTCTTCCAAATCTCAAAAGCAAAGCTCACAATCCATGATTTTTCATGCAAAACATGACAAAACATGGATTTATAACAATTTGACACTGATTTAATAAGATTTACAAAAAAAAAAAAAATGGATTGAAAATTAAAAATGCTCATCGGATCAAACATGTAGGATATATCTCACTATTTGTGTATTTCGTATCGCATAGGTGGGATACAGGAAATATCGTGGAATATATCGGTCAATATTGTCGATATTTTAAACACTGCTTGTAGCAAGCCTTTTGACCAAGGTGTTCCAAAATGGTAAGGGTGACCATAACGGCCACCACCGTTACCGTTATGATACAGGCCGTAATGGCCGTTACGGTCTTTTTATTTTTTGAAAAAACTGTTACAAGACCGTTACAGGGCCATTACGGCCTGTTTTTCTATAACGGCCATTACGACCGTTTCAACCCCATAATGTGTAATGGTCATGACCATTACCGTTACATAACCGATTTTGAATACCTTGCTTTTGACCTCCTTCATGGGCATCTGAATCCCTAACAATTCACTTTTAAGAATATTGACCTTCAAACTGGAGCCAACCTCGTAATATCACATATCTTTCTCAAGTCATCCACCAAAGATTCTTGTGTCTCATAAAATGTAATTGTGTCATCCGCAAACTGTATGTGGGAGATTCGACGCTTGAAGTTTTTCAACTTAGCTCCCCTAATAAAACGCACTTCCTGGCCCTTATCTAACATCTTTCCAAGGGCTTCTATGATTACCACAAAAAAGGAGAGGGGATCCCCCTGACTAAGACCCCGAGTCATGCTGAAATATCCTTTTGGGGACCCATTGACCAACACTGAGAATTTCGTCGATCGAACACAAGCTTGCACCCACCATCTCAATTTGTGACCGCATCACACTCGCCATGTACTTTAAAAAATCCCAACCCACATCATCGTAGGCTTTCTTCAAGTCCAATTTGCACATGAAGCCATTTGTACCACTTAAATGCCATGAGTCTAAGCATTCATGAACAATAAGTGTGCTATCCATAATCTGCATGTCAGCAATGAAAGTACCTTGATTTACATAAATAACCTTGGAGAGGGCGGGTTGGAATCTGGACACCAACACTTTTGCAAGGATCTTCTATGCACTCTCGATGAGACTAATGGGTCTGAAATCCTTCAAGCAATCTACGCTGTCTTTCTTCGAAACTAGAGCAATGAATGAATTGCCTAACTCTACTGATAGTTTGCTGCCTACGAACAATTCCACAATACATCTCAACACATCTCCCTTGACTGTTTTCTAAAATACTTGGAAAAAAGCCAAAGGATAGCCATCCAGCCCAGGGGGCTTTGTCTCTATCCCAGTGCTTCCACAGTTGCCTTAACTTCTTTCTCCAAAACTTGCCTCTTAAGAAAAGAAGCATCTTCCTCAGAAATACGATCAAATGGGAAGTTATCTAACTTCGGCCATACCCTCTCATCTCTCAAAAGGAGATTTGAGTAGAACTGAATGTTCGAGTTGCAAATCTGGTCCTTGTTGTTGATCCTTCTACCTTCCACCGTCACACTTCAAATGTGATTGGTTCTTTCTTGGGTACTAACTATTCCATGAAAGAATTTTCATGTTTTTATCCCTCTGTTTAAGCCACGTGACTCTAGATCGTTGCCTCCAATTGATAAGTTGCATCTTTATCTTCCTTATTGTAGCAGCCTACTATATCCCTATGGAAGGAGAGGATAAAAGCATCTGGTCGCTGGAACCAGATGGTAAGCTGTCTATTTTTTATGTTAAGTTGTCGATTTTATCCAGGTCTGGGTTCAAATGGTGAGGATTGTTTGACTTTAGTCTCATATGTCCTGATATGGTTCCTTAAAAAGGCATTTGTGTGTTGCCCATCTTGGAAATATTTTAGCTATCGACAACCTTAAAAAACGGGCAAGTCATGCCAAACCACTGTGTCATGTGTCGTAAAAATGAGGAACCGGTGGTTCATCTACTCCTGTGCTCGATTGCTGCAGAGGTTTAGAATCAGGTCCTTCATAAACAAGTTAGTTGTTAATTGGTTATCATCAGCATGGGAAGAAGTGGGTAAGATGTGATGATGGCTTGTCTCTCCACTCTTTGAGTGATCTGGCTAGAAAGAAATAACAGGATATTTAGAGGTAATATTCCTAGGCTCAGGAATTGGTGGGAAAGATATTCAAGTTCATTCAATCACTTTGCAAAACCTACTTGAAGTTGGAAAATTTTCATCAAGTGCCCTTTGTTGCTTCATGGAGCAACATGATACATGGCCTGTCTCTCCACTCTTTGGGTGATCTGGCTTGAAAGAAATAACAGTGTATTTAGAGATAGATCTTCCTCGGTTTGGGAATTGGTGGGAAAGTCATTCAGATTCATTCAATTGTGGTGCAAAACCAACTCGAAGCTAGGAAAAATTCATCAGGTCTTGTTTGTTGCTTCATGGGTGACATGGTGCATTGGAATCCTAAATTCGATTGGCGACAATTTGTTTGGAATCCTCTCCCTCCTGGTTGCTACAAAAACAATTTTGATGGCTGCTCTTTTGGCAACACTGGATTTGCAGGCATAGCTGCATAGGAGCATCATTCATGGCCATGAAGGGAAAATTGGAGACTCCAGTCATGTGGAAGTGGCAGCCCAATTTCATTCAATCAAGCTGATAGTGGAAAAAGGTTCCTGCCAGCAATAGAGGTGGGCATGCCTTTATTAGGATTCCTAAGAGAGAGAGAGAGATTTATTAGGATTCAACTCTAGAGGTCGCCTTTCAATAGAGGTGGGCACGCCTTTATTTCCTGATTCCTAAGAGAGAGAGAGAGAAGATGAATGTTTGAAGAATTTCAAGCCTATTGCCTAATTATGGGGCCTTATCATGTTTTGGCCAAAATTCTCACTTCCAGATTTTATTAGGTGTTGGGGAGCATCATTTCTAATTCCCAAGGGGCTTTCATCTTTGGTAGGCATTTCATCTCCTAAAATTTCAGTTCTAATAAATGGTGCTCCTTTTGGTTTCTTTGAATCATCCAGAGGGCTTCATCAAGTAGATCCTCTAGCTCTGTTTCTTTTTTTTATCTTCCTTCTTGTTGTCCTTTGGACTATTTGGGCTGAAAGAAACAATCGGTGTTTCATTGCTTCTCTTTGCTTTTGGGATTGAGATGACGAGTAGAATGTTGGACAACTGGTGATGTAGGACCAATGCATGAACTCAAATAATGTGAGAGATCAATCAGCAAAATTAAATGAATTAATGAAAATCACAAAGCTTGCTACCATCATCACAAATACCAAAATTTTAAAAGGATATCATGCATAGTTTAAGCCTAGGTTGCCTAAAATCATCCTACAAGACCATTAAATATGGGAAACTAGGATGTAATGGATGTAGAAACATCCAAATAGCAGAGGGTTAAGCCTATTTTAAAGAGAAAGGTCTAATACTACCTAGGGTGCGATTAGGGTTTAGGGAAATTGGGGAATACTTGGAATTAGGGTTAATAGGGTAAATTGGGTAAACAGGTTAAAGGGTTTGGGTATTAGGAGAAAGGAATTAGGGTTTTGGGTATAGGGAATGTAGGGATTTGAGTTTTATTAAAGGTTGTGAAGATCTAGTGTTTGGTAATTTGGGGAAATTGGAAGTTTTTGGATTTTTAGGTTTAGGGTTAGGGTATGGAAATTTTTTTTTTTGGTTCGGCTTGCCGAGAAATGTATAGAGGAGAATCGGAAGGTTGTTGATGGATTTAGAGAAGGGGAGAAGAAGAAAAGAAGAAACTTGAAGAAATACTTCGATTGTTGATGAAGAGATGTGAATATGGGGATAGAAGGAAGCCTTGCACTTCCATTGATAAAGATAGGCTTCGCACGGATCATCCTTCTAAGTCACATGGAAGACATCCTCACATTGCAAGAAGATTAGGGAGAAAACAAAGTTCTCTTTTTTATTTATCACAAAAGCAAGCAATGAGGATGTCACAACCCCCCCCCCCCCCCCCGGTTATATAGCCTCAAGATTTTCCAATATTACAAATTAAATCCTGTTTAATGACTTTTGACCAAAATAACCCTAGTCTAATGAAAAATCAAACCAAATCACTCAAAGCGTCCAAAGCATAAATCAATTATAAACTAAATCCTAAAACATATTTATGTCCTATAATGACGAGAATGGTTCACGATCAATGGCCTGATCATGTAATCCATGCGATCCAATGGCCCGATCGTCATGTCCCTCTAATCCAACGGTCCAAATCACTCCCTAAAGTGGGGTCTTCAACATAAACTTAGGTAGTCGCCTAGCCACAGAGAAATCGGTGTGGCCTGCCTCCTCTGATACGTATGCAAAGGTGTACGTGACGTGATGTCCTCATCAACTCTCCTCGGTTGAGAAGAGTTCGTCTGGCAGACTAAAGCTCCTATAACGCTCTAACATGTTGGGATCAAAAGTCTGCAGCTCTGCCTCTGTAATTCAGGTGCTATCTAAAATCGATTTGTACTTTCACTTGATGAGGAATTTCTGAAACCCCCATGGCGAGTGGAAACCGCTTGCACATCCAGTATGTCTTTGGCTTGTTCACTTTGAGTAGGCAAGGAAGGTAAAGATGGAAAAGGCTGGGATGATTGGTTAAGTATGGGACATAGGTTAGGGATTGGATCATGGTCTATGGGAGGACCCTTGTATTGTACTGGGTATTCCATATTAAAAGTAGAGCTAATTCCCATGGTAGGTGGAAGGTCTACTATATACGCATTATGACCCAGTTTCTGCAATATTTTGTATGGTTTTGCATTACACGCTTGCAACTTTTTAACATCCCCATGTGGGAACCGTTTAGGCCTCATATGAACCATGATGTAATCTCCTACCTGGAATTCTTGAAATTTGTGATGAGAATTAGCAAATGCTTTGTATTTTTCATTACCTAAGTTAATCTACTTCCTGATCTCACTATGCAACTCATGTATGTGACGTGCAAACTCATGTGCTGACTCAGATGGCCTATGTAACACAGACTTATGTATGAGATCTACGAGTTTCCTAGGTTTGTAGCCATGCACAACCTCAAATGGACTCATGCCCATGGACCTATTAATAGAATTATTATACGCTAACTCGGCTATAGGCAAAACAATATCCCAAGTTTTGACATGATCACCCATAAGGCATCTAAGCAAATTTCCAAGACTCCTATTGACGACCTCAGTTTGACCGTCTATTTGAAGAAGATAGGCAAATGAAAATTGAAGCCTTGTCCCCATCATGTGCCATAATGTCTTCTAAAAATAGCTCATAAAACGTACATCATGATCAAACACTATGTTCTTAGGTAGACCATATAAACAGACTACCTCCCCAAAGAAAAGTTTAGCTACATTGGAAGCATCTGACGTTTTCAAACACAGAATAAAATGGGTCATTTTGGAAAAACGGTCCACCACCACAAATACAGAATCGTGTTTCTTGATAGTCTTCAGTAAAGCCCAACACAAAATTCATACTAATATCCTGCCATGAAGCATGGGGCATTGGTAAAGGCGTATACAATCTTGTATTTTGCTTTATCTGCTTCGCCAGTTGACAAGTCCGCACTGCCCAACTATCTTGGCGACATCTCGCTTGAGTCTTGGCCAATAGAATTTATCCTCCACAAGGGCAATGGTCTTGTCCCTCCCCAAATGACCGTCTACCCCTCCTGCATGAAGTTTCTAAACTAGAAAATCACGGAGGGAAGTACGAGGAATGCAGAGTCCACCACCTTTAAATAGGAACTCATTGATGATGACAAACCCACGACTGTCGCTCGACTGACCATCTCGTAGTGATGCATACAACTCACCAAAATCTGGGCATGTAGGATACTCTTCTCTTAGCCGCTCGAACCCAGTCACTTCCACACATACTCTGGAGTAGCTCCACACGACGACTAAGGGCATCAGCAGGTTTGTTCTCGACCTCGGCCTTATGTTTAAGGACGAAAGAATATTCCTGAAGAAATTAGACTTATTTAGCATGCCTAGGGTTTTGTTTCTTCTAGGAACTGAGGTAACGTAAGGCCGTGTGGTCAGAGAACAAAACGAATTCTTGCGGTAGTAAATAATGCTACCAGTGGCGTAAGGATTGGAGGAACACATAAAACTCTTTGTCATATGTGGAATACCATTGCTTTGCCTCATTCAACTTCTCACTAAAATAAGTGATAGGATGCCATTCCTGACTAAGTAATCCACCTATACCTACCCCAGATGTATCACAAGCAACTTCAAAGACTTTAGAAAAGTCTGGAAGGCGCATGATAGGAGCTTCGCTCATCTTGCCCTTAAATCTTCTTAAATGTTTTAGAGGCAGCTTTTAGTCCATACAAACTCTCCTTTCTTTATGCAATCTGTGATGGGAGCCATGATTGAACTAAACCCTCTAATGAACCGCCTATAAAAAGTTGCTAAGCCATGAAAGCTTCGCACCTCATGAATATTGCGCGGTTCAAGCCACTCAACTATAGTCATGACCTTCTTGGGATCCGCTCACATGCCCTCAAATGATACTATGAACCCTAAGAACATAACACTCTTTGACATGAATGTGCACTTCTTAAGGTTGGCATAAAGCTTATCCTCTTTCATTTTTTCAATTGATGAGAGATTTCAAAAGCAACGGGGATTCCGGCTAACAATCTACAAAATTTGGTGGATTCTTTGTAGATTTTGGGATTTTGAAACAGTGGGTTTCGAAACCCTCTTTTGCATTTTGCCCAAATGGCTTCTAAAGCGTTTTTTGGGGGACGATGGCCCTGTGACGTGCGAGTTGCGATTCACGAGTCCTAACTAGTTTCAGTGCTATGTGGGCCCCACTATGATTTAATGTGT
Source organism: Magnolia officinalis (assembly GCA_021015155.1). Lineage (NCBI taxonomy): Eukaryota > Viridiplantae > Streptophyta > Magnoliopsida > Magnoliales > Magnoliaceae > Magnolia > Magnolia officinalis. The sequence goes on along the minus strand of JAJHSJ010000018.1, from coordinate 19,829,199 downwards.
TTTATCCATGTTGTCTGTCTATTTTGGAAGATCATTGTATGGCATGGGCCGAAAAGTGAATCAGTTCTACACTTCAAGTGGACCACACCACAAGAAAGTGGTGATTGAATGCTTACCATTAAAAACTTCTTAAGGCCCACTGTATTGTTTATTTGCCATCCAACCACTTGGTTAGGTCACACATATCTGGATGAAGGGAAAACAAAAACATCAGCTTGATTAAAACTTTTGTGGGCCCCAAGAAGTTTTTAAAGGTGGCCATTCAATGACCATTGTTTCCTGTGGTGTGGTCCATCTCAGATTTTGATCTACCTCATTTTATGGCCCATGCCCTAAAATGATATGCCAAAATGAATGGACAATGAAGATATACAACTTGATTCATCGAGGTGGGCCCCACGGTCAAGGTTCCACCCATGGGCTGATTTTGAGGGGCATGGATTGGGTACTACCCTCGGGCTGATTTTAAGGGGCATGGATTGGGTACTACCCTCACAAGGACATAGCTAAAGACGGAGGGTCATGTCAGGGGCTCTATGGGGCCTACCATGATTAATATGTTTTTTCCATGTTGTGCATCTATTTTGATAAATCATTTTAGGGCATTATCCCAAAAAAGGAGGTATATCTTAGGCTTAAGTGGACCACACCACATGAAGCAGGGACCAAGGAGATTGAACTCTTACCGCTGAAATCATCCTAGGGCCCACCACGATGTTTATTTATGATCCACCATGTTCATAAGATCATATAAACTTGTATGAAGGTCAAAAAATAAATATCAGCCTGATCTAAAACTTTTGCGTCTCCTAAGAAGTTTTCAATGGTAGACTTTAAATGCCCACTGCTTCATGTGGTGTGGTCCACTTGAGCCTTCGATCTGACTCCTTTTTGTTTAATACCCTAAAATGGTCTATTAAAATAGATAGACGGCGTGGATAAAACATATAGATCTCAGTGGGCCCCACATTAGCCCTGACATGACCTCCGTCTATAAGTGCCTCCTTGTGGGGGTAGTACCCAATCCGTGCCCCATTTTGAGGGACGCGAACTACTTGTGAAAGCCTTCCAGAGGAACTTCTTGCTAAGGAAGCTAGGTGGGGCCCACTATGATGTTTGTGAGAAATCAACGCCATCCATCCATTTTTCCATATCATGCTAGGACATGGGCCAAAAAATGAGATATATCCAAAATTCAAGTGGGTCGCACAATAAGAAACAGCGGGTAGGGAAATGCTTACTGTTGAAACCTCCCCAGGGTCCACCGTGATGTCTATATGCCATCCATACCATTCATAAGGTCATTCCCACTAGGAAACTGAAAACACAAAATATGAACCCGGTCCAAAGCTTTTGTAGCCCCACGAATGTTTCAATGGTGGAGGTTCAATTCTTGTCATTTCGTATCATGCAGCCCACTTGAGTGTTAGATCTCCCTCATTTTTTGGCCCACTTTCTAACATGATCTAACAAAACATATGGTCAGAGTAGATTTCTCATGAACATCACCATGGCCCCACCTAGCTTCCACTTGTGGAAGTTCCATTGGCATGCAATCACCGTCCGATTTTGAGGGCATGGTTGCGTGGATCCACAAATCCACTAGGTCATTGAATCCTTAACTTTGGGGCCCACCATGATGTACGAGCCTTACATCCATGCTGTCCATCCATTTTTACAGCTCATTTTAGGGAATTATTCTAAAAATGTAGCAGATCCGAACCTTAGATGGACCACATCATAGGAAACAATGATGATTGAATATCCATCATTAAAAATTTCTTAGCGGCCACCAAAATGTTTATTTTCCATCAAACCTTCTTATGAGGTCAGAAAGACATGGATGAAGGGATGATACAAATATCAGCTTGATCAAAAACTTTTATGGCCCACAAGAAGTTTTTAATGGTCAATGACCAATGACCATTGTTTCCTGTGGTGTGGTCCACCTGCTACTTGGATCTCCTTCATGTTTGGGATAATGCCATAGGAGGAGCTTTTGATATAAATGGACAGAATAGATTTAAGGCACATATATCATGGTGGCCCCCACAGTCAAGGATCCATTGAGGGATCCTAGGCATTCGAACCGTGGTTCCCATGGCTCATGTCTCCTATCCAACAAAATATGTTGGCCCCACTTACCAGATTATATACACGTTAGGGGGCCATCATGCTTTATAAGGGTTTTTAATACTTTGATGGAGTTTGATGGTTCTATGCATGCATATGAAATTGTACGCATTACGTACTATAACTCATTTTGAACAGTCCAAATCATGGGACCATCTACAGATAGGTCATGACCCTAAATCATATTGATTGGAGTGATTTCTTATTGCAGTGCCTGCTTTTTGGGCCTCATTAATTGAAAACTTATTGTGTAATGCATTCTTTTTGTAATTTTTGTATTTCTAAATCTGCAAATATGTATATTTAGGCATGTCCTTAAGTTTCACTGGAAAACTCCACCGTTTTTCACATGTTTTTTTTCCCTTTTTCCCTGCATTTCCGGTTATCGGCGATAATGATATTGTTTTTTTTTTTTTTTTTTAATCTCCAGCTAGCGAATTTTGTAGCAAGACTGATAACTCAAACACTGGTTTCTTCACACTTCTTAGTCCATTTGAATGGCACTCCCTTCCGAGTCAAATTTGTCAATAGTCCGGAGATTTTCAAGACATCTTTGATAAATCTTCTATAGTATCCCCCAAGTCCAAGAAAACTTCTAACTTCTAAGACATTTGTGGGTCATTCCCATTTCACCACATGTTCAATCTTCGCAGGGTTTACTGCAATTCCTTTCTTTGAAATAACATTGCCAAGGAACTTGACACTCTCCTTTCAGAATTCACATTTTGAGAACTTTGCATATAGTTGATTATCCTTTAGAGTCTGTAACGTCGTCCTCAAATGTAACTCATGTTCTTCACTAGTCCTGGAGTAGATTAAGATATCATCAATAAAATCAATGATAAAGTTATCCAGGTAAGGCTGGAATACTCTATTCATCAGGTCCATGAACACTACTAGGGCATTGGTTAGTCCAAAGGGCATAACCAAAAATTCATAGTGCCCATAGCGCGTTCTAAAGGCCGTCTTGTAGATGTCTTTGTCTTAAATTTGATTCCGATGGTATCCAGATCTTAATTCAATCTTGGAAAAATATTGAGCTCCTTTTAACTGATTAAATAAATCATCAATGTGCAGCAGGGGGTATTTGTTCTTAATCGGCACCTCATTCAATCGATGATAATCAATACACAAGCGCCAAGTACCATTCTTCTTTACAAAAAGCACCAGCGCACCCCACTGTGACGTGCTTGGTCGTATGAATCCCCGAGCCTTCAATTCTTCTAGTTGTTCCTTCATCTCAACAAGTGTCATTCGATATGGGGACATAGATATTAGTGCGGATCCTGGTAGAAGATCAATACTGAAATTTACTTCTCGGCGAGGTGGTAAACTCGATATATCTTGGAAAAGTTCAGGATATTCCCTCACTGCCGAAATTTGGTCCACAGACAATTCTAGTGCTTCTCCATTTATCAACACCATAACACGCTCAATCCTTTCATTCTTCTTCCCTTGAATTACAAGTGACTCTCTTCCAAGTGCAGGAAAATTGACAGTCTTTTCATAACAGTCCAACTTGGCATGGTTAAGGGTAAGTCAATCCATGCCAAAAATAATATCATATCTTGCCATGTCCATGACAACCAAGTTAGCTATCATTGGAATCCCTCCTAGTATGGTAGGGACAGATTTGCAAATTTTATCTAGAACAATGGGCTTCCCTATGGGAGACTCCACAAAAATCTTCTTTACAAGGTTTTTTGGTTTTAACCCAAATCGAGTTACCACGTATGACGCAACAAAAGATAATGTGGCTCCAGAATCAAACAACACAAAAATCAGACTGACATTCATATCAATCGCACCTTCCACCACATTGTGGTTATCTTCTAGCTTCTCGGTTGGCATAATAGAACGGACAGAGTAAATCCGTGCTCTCGACGGCTTTTCTCTGGTTTGTTTATTCCCCTGACTTTGAGGTGCAGGAAGTTTAGGCTTACTCTGCTGATTCTGCGGAGGCCTAGGAGGTAATGCACGCGATGCCTGACCCGACTGCTATGTAGGTGCTGAAAGTTGTAATCTAAGGGATATTTGTTGAAGAGGTATCACTCCCATATCCCTAAGTCCAGTTTTGCAAATTTGAGTTGTATGGCCATATTTCCCACAATACGAGCAATTTCCAAGGAAATGTTACTCTTGATTTCCCGATGTTGCTGCCTAAACATGCTTCCGTTGTTTCTTCTTTGGAGGTTGTGATTGATTCGGTGCGATTTTGCCTTGGCTTCCTACCTTAGATTTTAGAAAACGCCCACAATCCCTCTCTACTCAAAGGGCTTTATCTACAATCTCGGAGTACTTCTGAATATCCACACAACAAAATCTTGTTCGATTATTCTACCGAAAGCCTTATTCAAATCTTGTTATTTTGTAATCTTCATCTTCTACTAGCCTTGAAACATATCTCGATAGCTCAGCGAACTTGGCCTCATATTGAGCCACAATCATCGCTCCTTGCTGCAAGCTCATGAACTCTGCCATCTTCCATGTACACAAGTGTCCAGCTGGTACCATCTTCTTAGCTGCTCTCCACCATACATCTGCTTCGCCCTGCAGGAAAAATGTCATGAGTTTGACCTTCTAATTATCATGGCAGTCCATAGCTTCTGCAACCGATGGATCAAAAGTGCCCTTGAAAACTGGCGAACGCAGCTTGGTAAATTCTTCAAGAATATCTACTTCTCGAGGTTGTTCTGTTCCGTGAGGTGAAGAATTCCAACGATTCTGAGATGTCTGGCTCAACTTTTCCAGCATGTCCCACTAAGATGCAAATTATTGTTGTTGTTGTTTCATCATGGCTGCCATCTGAGTCACCAACCCAAATGGTGCATCCTAGGGCTGAATGTTGGGTCCATTGAAGTTGGCACATAATGTAGTCGGAGATAACGACAAATGAGTGGTTGGCCCTGCTCCACCTGTAGTAACCGAAGGAGGTGGTGGAGGAACTTGCCCTACATCACCCACTTCATCTCCATTTACTCTATTCTCATCCTGCTCTTCAGGAGCCATCCCCGATTCTTCAGGAATAGTTGGATTTGCTAAGGGGTGGTCAGGGAGAGGTGCACTCGCAGACGGCATCAAATCTCGAATGCTACGGGTCTTCTTGGGATCCATTTGATCCTATAAGAAAAGTTAATTTAGTAAGGGGATATGATTTTATAATTTATAGTTGAACGCATGGGTATCCAAAAACAATATTTTCAAGTAAAAAGATTTTGCTGGAGAGAATTCTGCCGTTTGGACCGACAAGGCGCCAATCTGAACAGATCGTCTTTACTGGTTACTAAGTGCTGTTTCGGTCACTGTTCCACAGCTTTAAAAGACTCAATTTCTTCCCAATATTTTTCTACAGGTCAAACTGCAAGTTTACTTAGTCACCGTAAAATTTGAGCTCATTTTGATAACTACAGAAATTCCTAAAATTCCTGGAGTCCAGCCTGTCCAAAAACGGATAAAACTCGACCAGTTGGTCCTAATTCACCAAATCAGTACAGAATCTCATGTTTTAATTTTTTGTTTATTTTTCCCTACAATTAGTCTTGTCCAGCTACGATCTGGCTTTTGAATCGCCTCGATTGGAGTTATACTTTAATAGTTATGAATTTTTTAAGAAGAGTGATTTCTGCTGTCCAGCAGAAGGTAATTGATTAAAATTCATTTAAATTATTTTCAGTCTAATTTTGCAATTCCATGCTGTGGTACAGCATAGGCAAGATTATCTACCAGAAGGACTCATTATAGGGGATCCTAACCTTGGTTTCTAAGTTCTCCACTACACACATAGGGAATCCTATGTATACAATTTCTAATTTCAGGAACCTACTGTTTATGTTTGTGTGGTAACCATAACCTACAAGTCACACATTATTTAAAACTTAATCTCTCTGATACCAAACTATCACGACCCAGATTTCGGTTACTTGCCATATGTTTCGGACCCGAGATCCACGTCACAACTTGTACACTAAGTGTACATCAATTAACCCATGCGTTTACATAAAATTCCCCAATTAGAATTACTCACATGGATCTAGGTTCCATTCATATTCAACCACATTTCATATGTTAGAAATCAACCATCCGTTCCAATCATTTATTCTTAATCCAACTAAGGACCCTTGCATTCGTGGTCTTAAACAACTAGACATCAAATAATCAATCCAATCAACAAATAAAACATGTTCGACAACTTCCAAAGAAACAAATAACATCCAAAGGTCATCAGATGGAAACTAGATGTAATAATCATGGTTGGTCCAAAGTTGTTACTTCTTCCGCTATCAAGTAGGGCCATGCATCCTGTGGGTCCTTTTCTAGCTCGATCACATCTTCATGTTCTTGAGCAAATGGCTCATCCTCAATCACATCTGTACGGTTTTACATCAATACAGGGTAAGCTAGCCAGGCCTAGTGAGAAGTCCCGACATGGTTCTTCACATCAACTTAAAATAAAGCAACAACAATTATATATAATATAAGTTCAAAAATGCAAATGTTGTTATGCATGAATGCGTGAATGCATTAAGTGGGAAACTATCCACTTGCTTGAGTTGGAAACCTGTCAACCCGCATATTCCCCTTTGCAGGCTTCTACCATTTTGGTAGGCATGGGCAAGGCCCACATCTACTCCTTAATTAGGCTTCTACTAGTATAGTGGGCATCTTTTAACGACTTTACCATGTAAACCATTAACGGAGATCCCCCAGGAATTCAACATGTATTGTGCATACAATGATGGATACACATTCATAGCAAAGCAGTAGTGAATCATGTATTATATGACCATTTTCGATTCTCATATTTGAATCAACACAGCCCCATAGTATCCATTAATATCAGTATGACATTCAACTCATAAGTGGCATTATAGTACTACATCATAACTATATGAACATATTAAATCAAACCACATCATTACTACTACAACAATCCAGCATCAAAACACACGTTTATTCAGATCAAGTAAGAGAACATATTGTTGCGCAACACGTTAACAAACGCAGTGAGCCGAGATCCAATCTCAAGCCTCACCCACAAACGATAAACGAGAAGAAATATAAACTAGAAAAAGATCAAAGCAATCCAAACAAACCACAAGATAAGATATACGTGGAAAAACCTCAACAAGGGTAAAAAACCACAGATGCAATCTTCTACTATGAAGAAAACAGAGATGACAAAGCGATATACTAACCTCTCCCTTGGATATACAGAGAAAACCCTTTGCCCACACCTTAGAATTATTTTCTAATGCTTTCCAATGCTCACCTTAACCCTAGAAAAGCCCTAGGGACTCCTATTTATAGTTTAGGCAACTTCCCTTTCGCACCCTTGCGAAAGGCGACACCAAAATCCGCAGTCCGTATCAAATTTGGAAACCAATCTGCATAACCTCGATTGGTCGAGCAAACTGCACGACCGATCGAGTGGACTCCTCGACTAGTCGTGCGTGGCCCCAAATGTGGTTTCACTTCTCAACAATCTCCTACTTGGAGACACATCGGCATAAACCTTTGTCTTCTTCATCCAGAGTGCACCACCTCCCCGTCTTCAAGCCTGAAGACCAATCAAAGCTGAACAGAGCTTCAGCTTCTCCTGTGTGACCGCCTTGGTCAGCATATCCGTAGGATTCTCACTTGTATGAATCTTCTCCAGAACAATCGATCCATCTTCCAGTAACGAATGTATGAAGTGATATCTGATGGCAATATGCTTGGTCCTTGAATGAAAGGCTGAATTCTTAGCCAAGTGTATTACACTCTAACTGTCACTATACAGCTTGCAATTTGCTTGCTTCTTACCCAACTCCTTCACAAAACCTTGAATCCACACCATCTCCTTGCACGCTTCTGTAGCCACAACATATTCTGCTTCCGTCGTATTGATAGATACTATCTTCTGTAACTGAGAGACCCAACTGACTGCAGCACTACCCAAAGTAAAGACATAGCCTGTAGTGCTTCTTCTGTTGTCGATATCTCCTGCCAAATATGAATCTATGTAGCCTTGTAGCTTGATTTCCGATCCTCCATAACACAACCCTATATCCACAGTACCTACTAGGTAGTGTTCGAGTTGTCGTTATCGCTACAAGTTTCGCTGGCCAGAGATAAAGATATAATATCGTTATCGCCGATAATCGGAAATGTAGGGAAAAGGGGGGAAACTTGGGGGAAATGATGGAATTTTTCAGTAAAACTTCAAGACATGGCTAAATACACATATTTACATATTTAGGAATTAAAAATTGTGAAAAGAATACATTACATAATAAGTTTTCATTTAATGGGACCCAAAAAGCATGCGATGCCATAAAAAATCACTTTAATAGCAACCAAAATAAGTTTATATATTACAAATGCAGCTGACATACATTAATTAAGACACGTAAAAGTAAATGAACTCAAAGAAAACAACAAATATATGATTGATCCAGAACTTTTGTGGCCAATTAATCGTCGATCACCACTTTTTCCTTTGGTATGGTCCACTTGATAATTGGATGTGCTTATTTTTTGGATAATAAGCTAAAATGATTTGGTATCTACACCGTTAACTCATTTTGACAAATCATTTTATGGTATGGGCCAAAAAATGAAATGAATCCAAATCTTAGGTGGACCACACAACATGAAAAAGTGATCATTGAATGACAACCATTAAAAAAATTACGGGGGCTACATAAGTTTTGGAGCAAGCTAATGTGTATGTTTTCCCTTCATCCAGGTCTATTAGACCTTATGAACAAATTGGATGGAAAATAAACATCATGATGGGCCCCAGGAAAGCTTCAACGGTGGATATCATTCCCACCACAACTTCCTGTGGTGTGGACCACTTGAGCCTCATATCTGACTACATTTTGGGCTCTTTCCCTAGAATAACATATCAAAATGGATGAACGGTGTAGATAAAACAAATATATCATGGTGGGCCTTACAGAGTCCTGACAGACCATCCATTTCTAGGCTCCTGATCCGCACCAATGCAGATTTTCCCAGCAGCAGAGTTACCTGAGAATTTTCTGAGAACTCATCATGTGTGATGTGAGTCCAAAATTTGAACGGTCTAAGTGATGCAGCACTCCATGAAACTTCTATGGTTCAACTTTTGCTTTCATATAAGACTTCGATAGGCCATTATAAAAGAAAACAATTTTTTCCCTTGATTTGCATCTTTCTTTGCTATGGCCCACCAGAGTTTTAGATCAGGGTAAAATTTGGTTCCTGGGAGTTTCATGGAATGCCACATCACATGAACGGTTCAGATTGGAGGCCCACTACACGTGTGAAAAAATGCGTACGTGGCTCCGTGCCCCATGAAAAAGGACGCGGATTAGCTATATGACAGGTTGAGCAGCGAGATTCGCTACTGAAGTAGCGTCACCAAGTTATGTGGATCCTATCATGATGTGTTGTATCCACACCGTACATCCATTTGGAGAGAACATTTTAAGGCATGATCCAAAGAATTAGGCAGATCCAAAACTATAATGGACCCCACCACAAAAAAACAGTGGAGTGAGTTACACCCACCGTTGAAACCTTCCTAAGGTCCACCGTAATGTTTATTTGAGATCTAATCCGTTCATAAGTTAACACAAACGTTAAATAAGGTAAAACAAAAATATCAGCTTCATTAAAAATTTTTGTGGCCATTAGAAATTTTTAATGGTGAGCGTCACTCTCTCCACTTTTTCTGTGGTGGGGTCCACTCGAGATTCGGATCTGAATCATTCTTTGGTCATGACCTAAAATGGTCTCTCAAAATGGATGGACGGTGTGGATACAAAACATACATCATGGTGGACCCACATAACTTGGTGACGTCACTTCCTACTCAACCCGTCAGTGACGCATCCGCGCCCGATAAAAAGGGGTTCCGAACCCATTTTTCATACGAGAGACCCTGGAACCCTAAATTCTTCCCCAAATCTCCGGATTTCTCTGGATTTTTTTTTTTTTCTCATTTTCTTCCTAAATCAATTCCGTTAACAATCTAATAGAAGAAAGAAGAAAGGGAATCGAGATTTTCTTTACAGGTGCGGATATCCACCCTATTGAAAGTCTCTCTCTCTCTCTCTCTCTCTCTCTCTCTCTCTCTCTCTCTCTCTCTCTCGTTTCCAATTTTTTCGGAATGTTTCTTCTGACGTGTTTCGTGTCGTTGGACTGCGATACCGACACTATCGGCAAATATATCGGCCGATATTGGGAACACTGAGTGACAATTGGACTTTTCGCAAAAAATCGATAAAATCGCCGAAAATCAGCGATATTAGTAAGAGAAACGAAAAAAGGGAGTTTCGGTGTTGCAACTCTAGCGATAACGAAATTATCGGCGATAATTCGATAATTTCGCCGATAATTTAAACACTGCTACTAGGTATCTGAGGATCCACTTCACAGCTTCCCAATGTTCTTCCCGGGGTTGTTCATGAACCTGCTAACAACTCCCACTGCTTGAACAATGTCTGGCCTCGTGCTCACCATAGCATACATGAAACTCCCAATAGTTGACGCGTATGGGACTTTGGCCATGTAGTTCCGTTCCTCCTCCGTCTTTGCACCTTGCTCCTTAGATAGCTTGAAGTGATTGGCTAATGGAGTGTTAACTGGCTTAGCACCTCCCATATTGAATCGATCAAGTACCTTGGATATGTACTTTGCCTGTAACAAACCAGTTTCTTATTTTCCCTATCACACTTTATCCTCATACCTAGGATTTGTTTTGCAGCTCCCAAATCCTTCATGACAAATTCTCTAGACAGTTGTCTTTTGAGATATGAGATGTCCTTCATGCTTGAACCGGCTACAAGCATATCATCAACATACAGAAGAAGGATGATGTATGATGTATCAAACTTCTTCAAATAGCAACAGTGGTCAACATGACATCCCCTGTAACCGTTTTCCGATATGAAACTGTCGAACTTCTTGTACCACTGCCTCGGGGCCTGCTTTAGGCCATATAGACTCCTCTTCAGTCTACACACCTTGTTCTCCTTTCCTGGTGTCACGTATCCTGTCGGCTGATGCATATATATCTCTTCTTCAAGGTCCCCATGAAGAAAGGCTGTCTTAACATCTAGCTGCTCTAGATGTAAGTTCTCTGTAGCCACTATACTCAAGACCATGCGAATCATAGACATTTTCACCACAGGTGAAAATATTGCAGTGAAGTCGATACCTGCCTTTTGTTGAAAACCTTTACAACTAGTCTAGCCTTGTACCGTTTCGAACCATCGTGCTCCTCCTTCAGTCTGTAAACCCACTTGTTATGAAGAGTTATCTTACCCTTAGGTAGAGTGACTAGCTTCCATGTACGATTAGACTCAAGAGAGTCCATCTCCTCATCCATGGCTTGCTCCCACTTAACCCGTGTATCTGACTGTAACGCCTCTTCAAAACACTCTGGCTCACCATTATCTGTCAACAGTAGATAATGCAAGGAGGGTGAGTATCGGACCGTGGGTCTCCTCTCCCGAGTAGACCTCCTCATAACCGGTGTATGCAGCTCTGCCTCATAATGCTTTTGTGCATGATCATCCAGTGGCGCTGTAACAATCGTGTCCGGTAACTCTTCCATCTCTACGAATTCTCTCTCGTTGGCCTTATTTTCTGTCACACTGTCGTTATGCATCACTTTTTCATTGAAGACTACGTCCTTGTTTCTGATGATTTTCTTGTTTTCTGCATCAATGTGAACATATGAAGTGCAACCGAACACTCTGAGATGTGCAAGGTTCACTTCTTTCCCAGTCCACGCTTCTTCTGGTAGCCCACCATCCAATGGTGCTGAGGGACTTCTATTGATGAGATATGCGGCGGTATTCACAGCATCTGTCCAAAACGTCTTGGGCAACCCTGCATGTAACCTCATGCTCCTGGCGCACTCGAGGATGGTCCTGTTAATGCGCAAAGCCACACCATTCTGCTGCGGTGTCCTTGGAATCGTTTTCTGATGTTTGATTCCATTTGCTGCACAATACTCCTCAAACCTCTTATCACAATACTCTTCCCCATTATCAGATCTAAGACATTTTACTGTTTTACCTGTCTCGTTTTCTACCATAACTTTCCACTTCTTAAATACATCAAATACATTAGATTTATGCTTTAAGAAATAGACCCATAGTTTTCTACTAGCATCATCAATAAAAGAAACAAAATAACGTGAGCCACCAAGAGATAACACCTGTGCCGGTCCCCACACATCAGTGTACAAGCTCCAGCATATGCGTCTTTGGAGTGTGTCCCGTCTTCTTGAAGCTTACCCTCTTCCGCTTGCCATACACGCAATCCTTGCAGAATTTCAAGTCAATAGACTTTAGCCCTGGTAGCTTTCCTTTAGACAATAGCACTTTCATCCCCTTCTCACTCATATGTCCCAACCTCTGATGCCATAACTGCCCATTCACTCCAGTTGATGCGACTGAGAGTGAACTGTACGATCTTGAAGTCACGTACAAAGTACCTTCCTTTTTGCCTCAAGATATTACCAAGGCACCTTTTGTGATCTTCCAGGAATCACTGGTGAATGTCGTCACATAACCGGTATCGGCCAACTGCCCCACTGAGATCAGATTACATTTCAAACTCGGTACATGTTTGACATCCTTCAATTTCAAAACAGTTCCGTCTTTCTGATTGACATGAACGTCTCCCTTTCCAACAATATTGCACGACTCATCATCACCCAGGTAGACTCTCCCAAAGTCACCTGACACATAATCACGCAGAACTTCCTTACATGAGGTGGCATGAAACGAAGCACCTGAGTCTGTAGCCCAAGACTCATTCATCGCATCAAGAGACAAGATCAATGCCTCTGTGTCACTCTCCTCAGATAGATTCACTGAATCCTTCCCGCTTTGAGAGCTTCTTTCTTGTTTCTTGAGCGCCCTGCAATCACGTTTCATATGCCCCTTCTTGCCGCAATGCCAACACCCGTCTGTCTTTCGGTCCCTTGGACTTCTTCCTTGACTTAGAACGCCCGTGTTTATTGCCTCCTTTGTTCAGTGATCTTCCTCTTCCTTCAACGTTTAGAGCATTCCCTGAAACTCCTGATGCATTTCTTCTAGATTCTTCATTGAGAATTAGACTGGCCACATCATCAACTTTCAGCTTTTTCAACCCTGAAGAATTGCTCATAGCAATCACCAAACCATCCCAACTGTCTGGCAGACTGAATAAGATCAATAACGCCCTGACCTCATCCTCAAAAACAATGCCAACGAATTCCAATTGGCTCGTGACTGTATTGAACTCGTTTAGATGTTCAGCCACACTCCCACCATCTGACATCTTCATGTTGAATAGCTGTTTCATAAGATGAACCTTGTTGGATGCTGAAGGCTTTTCATACATGGTGGCTAGGGCTTCCATTAATTCTTTTGTAGTTTTCACCTTGGATATATTGAAGGCGACGCTCTTAAACAAAGAGAGTCGGATCGTTCCTAATGCCTTCCTATCTAGTAAAAACCATTCATCATTTGTCATCTTTTCTGGTTTCTTCTCTTTTCCTCTTAGAGGAATATAGAGGTCCTTCTGATACAGATAATCCTCCATCTGCATCTTCCAGAAGGCAAAGTTTGAACCATCAAACTTCTCAATTCTAGTTTTCCCTTCTTCTGTCATCGCTCCCAATAGAACTAAACCAATAGCTCTGATACCAGTTGTTGCACAACACATCAACAAATGCAGTGAGCCGAGATCCAATCTCAAGCCTCACCCACAAACGATAAACGAGAAGAAATATAAACTAGAAAAAGATCAAAGCAATCCAAACAAACCACAAGACAAGATATACGTCGAAAAACCCCAACAAGGGTAAAAAACCATGGATGCAATCTTCCACTATGAAGAAAAACAGAGATTACAAAGCGATATACTAACCTCTCCCTTAGAAATACAGAGAAAACCCTTTGCCCACACCTTAGAATTATTTCCTAATGTTTTCTAATGCTCACCTTAACCCTAGAAAAGCCCTAGGGACTCCTAGTTATAGTTTAGGCAACTTCCCTTTCGCACCCTTGTGAAAGGCGACACCAAAATCCGCAGTCCGTATCAAATTCGGAAACCAATCTGCGTAACCTCGACTGGTCGAGCAGACTGCACGACCGGTCGAGAATGATCCACGATCGGTCGAGCACCTCGGAACCCAAAAACCTATGCTCGCTGGACTTTGAGTGGAGCCAGTCCACGACTGGTCACGACCGGTCGAGTGGACTCCTCGATCGGTCGAGCAGGGGCCATGACTGGTCGTGCGCAGCCCCAGATTTGGTTCCACTTCTCAACACATATCAACAACATTAGGTTAAGCATACAAACATATCAAACAATCCATCTATTTTAACTTAATGGAGGGAAAACACGTCGAGATTAGTCACCTTTGTGTGGTGGAGATGATTCCATAAAGCAATCGGTTTGATTTGAATTAGAGTTCCCTAAAACACAAATAAAATTATCGATTGATCCTAATTGTTCTTATGGTGGGGCCCACCTTTGATTGATCTAGATCCCACAGCGGGGTCCACATAAGTATCATTTATTGTCGGATTAAATCCTTTTGGACCCAACCCTTAACAATAGGGTTTTAATCATCGTAGATTGATGTGGAGCCCACTTGATCAATTAAAAGTGGTTGATCAGCTTAAAAACAACCCATTAGTGGCCCATTGTACACTAAATCACATATATCATGAATTTAAGCATCCAATTATCAAAGTTCAGAAATTAACAAAACTGTCCAGATGTCTGTCAATCGAATTGACAGGATTTTCCATCGATCGACTTTGATTGAATCGAACATACTTCAATCAATCAAAAAATTCGAAATTCCCACAGTTTGGTTGTTGGACTATTTTCGACAACTTCAATCGATCGAAGCTCGCATCGACGGTAGCTGAATTTGAACAGTTTGTGACAATTTTAATTGAAAATTGGGGATTCAACCACTTTAATGATTTAGGGTTTAATCATATTCGATAGGTGGATCTAAACTAACCATTGGTCATCACTTTGATCAATTTCAAGGGATGATCGTTGATCAACTTGATCCGAACTGTCCACACATCATAATAATCCTAATAATCACATTTATTGATCAAGGTGGCCCACCATATGGTTAGATCGATCATCAAACCTTGATGTTAACATAATTTGATATCCGAATTTTGATAGTCGGTCCAGATCAAATCAGATCTCAACCATCCAATGGATCGACACAGGTGATCATTACATGATTCTTAGGCTAAGATTGTCTTAAATTGATGTGGCCCATCTAATGGTCCAATCCACCTGAGATTTAGGTTTCTAAAAATTTTATCGTAGGAATTCATTGAATGATGTGGATCTATTTAAATGTCTTAAAATAAATTGGTACGATTCTCTCCGCCAAGTCGCATCTTACACAGAGAATTATACCTTTTTCCAAATCAACTCCATTTACTTCAAATAAGAAAACCTTTAATCAATCGTTAATCAATCCGGTCCATTGGTGGTTGGATCGGTCGAACTTATAAGATCTTTACATAATTTGGCCTTGAAAAGCCCATGAACCGCTCAATTTGATCGTCGTTTATCATGGTAAAATCCTACCTTCTGCACATCAGCCCTAAAGCCATGTGTATCAGTATACCTTTCCACATATATGAGATAGATGTAGACAATGGATGCATGGCTAATCCATTCTGCCCATTGTGTAGATCAACACAGAATTATGTGATTGTAAAATAAAGGAAGATGGAGGACCAACCTAAATTGAGCTTTTCCAAAACCTCTCTCTCTCTCTCTCTCTCTCTCTCTCTCTCTCTCTCTCCTCTTTTTCTCTCTGCGGCTTTTGTCTTTTTGAGTCTAAGTAGGACTCTCTCGTTTTCTCTTTGCGGCTTTCTTTGTCTTTTTGAGTCTAAGTAGGACTCTCTCTCTCTCTCTCTCTCTCTCTCTCTCTCTCTCTCTCTCTCTCACCCTCCTTCCTTGAGGAGGGTTAGTTGAATAAGGAATGATATGAGGGAGAGAAAAGAGGGATAGGGATAAAGAGGGATCTAACGATCTCTCACTCAAATTCAAAATCAAAGAAAAAAGTTGAAGTTTTTTTTTTTTTTTTTTTTGAAAAAAAAAAAAAAAAACAGCCATTACACTTAGTGCTCAAAATATTTTAAAAAGAAAAAGAAAAAAAAAAAACTACGTATAATACTTATTAGGAGACAAAAGTATGTGCTACTAGGCACAAGTGATGCAATTGTATCCATAATGAGGTGATATCATTCATGTGACATACAATACAAGCAATAAAACACAAAAACTACAACCAAAAACTAAATAGTACAACACGTCACGATTTTAAAAGGTGAAAGAAAACGGAAGAAATTAGGATTTCCTCAAGTTTTGCATTTTTCACCTTCAAAATCAGAATTTCTTGCTTTAAATCCATTTCAATGCATGAAACTCGTGCATGATATGAATTTCTACTTTTTTCTTGCTAATCTGTTGAGAAAATTTTTTTTAAATAAAATAAAATCTCAACTTTGGTGTTTTGGCCCTAATATGCTCTTTGATTGCAATGTCTCCAGCAAAGTTTTGTTTTGATGCAATACACGTACCAAGAAACACAATACCCATTAAATGTGTTCAAAAAACGGATTTTCTTTTGTATTTTCTGCCAAATATGACATTTATCATTGATGTCGACCAATATCAATTATTTTTGTAATACCTTCATCGCTATATCACAATACATAGAATATACCAACCAGTATCGACGATCATATTGTTAATACAATGTATTTATTGTGTTCCCTCTGAGTTCTATATCACCGACTGATGATATTGGAAGTATCAGCTGATACATGGAACATTATTTTCTATATCAGTTCCTCTTGATATCCTAAGATTCCTACCCATCTCCCAACACCAAAATCAAACAATGACATTCCTAGCATGACATGTTTCTATTTTCAAGAGTGAGTTTTGTAGCTTCGTATGTTAGTGGAATGGACAAATATTACAGTTGTTTTATTCCTATACAAAGATATTGATGGACTACTGGTTGTTTGACTTCCATTTCGATTTGGTAATAAATAATCAATGTCTATTAGTCATCCACACCAATTGAGATTTTCTATGAGTAAAATACGTTGTTTCCAAATTTTACATTTTGCTTTCTTCTTAGTTGGAGGACATCCATGCAAGCTTGTATCTTGTCAAATGTGATGCGGATTTGAATAGAGCAAACCACAAACAAGGAGAGAAACAAACCAAAATGACGAAATTCTGCAGTGGAATCTGTTTACTCTTCATATTAATATGTGTTATCTGGGCTCCTATGCTGGTAAGGAACTTTTGACTCTACACATACTTTACAGTGGAATTTCTCCTCTGATTCATGTTCCTGCTAGTGCTTTTTAACTGCTAGTTCCCACTAGTTGTTGAGTCTTCTGCTGTTTTCACAGCTGCAATTTGCAAAAGAAACTGCACCTCAGATATAAACTTTAGTTTGCATTGCCCATTTCTAGGTTCTGTTATGTATTTTCTACAAATTTCAACTTAAACATGACTTTGTTTACTTATTTGTCATGTTTGTGACTTTTACTTGCAGTATTGGCCATAGTGTCCTTTTTGTCCTTCTTATATTAAGGGTAACTTCAGTCCATGACTACCTACTTGTTCATGCCTACAGACTGCAGATACTCTTGTACTATGCTAGTGACTTCTCGTGGGGTTCCATGGATTTGTAGTTTTCCCCTCATACTAAACCCAGTCCATCTTGGACGTTAACTTCTTACAATTTTTCTTCTTTTGTTTCTGATTTTCATTCATGGGCTATTGACACAAATCAGCTTGTGAGTTCCAAGACAACATGTTGGAGGAGAAACAAAGCCCATCAAGAGCTAGACATCCCATCCAAATGGACGAGATGTTGGGTTCAAGTGATAACTTGATTTGAACATGTAGAGCTTAGGAGTGTTAGGAGAAAAATGGAACAGAAATTGCTGTAAGGGTGGGGGAGGGGAGAAGGATAGTTTTTGGAGGATAAGTAGGTTTGGAGAAAAAACCTACTTAACAGATGTGGAAACTGAGTTATCCACACTATCTATTCCTTTTGCCAAAGACGAGGACTGAATCTTTTTCCTTCATTAGAAAAGGAGACTTCTTCTAAGACTAGTAAAATGTAGATGGTTGCATGTTAGAGAAGAGTGTGTTAGTAGTTCTGGAAATATCGTAATGTGGGAGAAATGACTTGACATGCATGAAATCTTCCGTCCATAACGTACACCACTCCTTGTTGGGCCTTGATCCCAAAAATCAGAATGCTTCAACACTCAGGTGGGCCACACTAAAATATTTATACCTAAAACCTCCAAATTCACGTGGTATTGCCCACTTAAGTTTTAAAATACTGTGACTTTTAGCTAATTCTTTCATCCTTATGAGGCACATCAGATGTATGGATTGGATGGCATATAAGCACCACAGTCATTCTACAAAAAACTAATGGTGGGCATTCCATCCCAACTGTTTCTTATAGAGTGGCCTACCTGAGTTTTGGATGATCATGGTTTTTCGGTTCAATGGTTAAAATGAGGCAGTAACTTGATGGACGGGGTGGATCTCATGATAGTTCAACCCACATGACTCTCAATTTACAGAACTAACCCCAGTAGGTACCTAGAGCGAGTTACCCTATGGCAGCCTTTTTGGATTGAGGCCGGTTCATCCTGAGATCTTGTAAAAACAACAATTGTTGCATGTAGGGCCCACACAGATGTTTTATATCATCCAAACCATCCATCATGGTTTCCCCACCATGAAAGTTGGACGCCCCAAAAGTCAAGCTGCTCCAACATGTGGGCCACCAATTGAAATTTAGATGTTTTGTGATGGTTATTCATTGCTTTTAATGTTAGGCCCGACTAATGATTTTATAGGCCTGATTTGTGGGGCATCTCATTATAATGGTAGGGATCACATAATGCACGTCTTGGGGGACATATAAACAACAAGGTGATGGGGACATTAGAGGACCTACTCGAGTGTACCAGAGATAGAGGTGACCACCCACATCAGCGCAACTTACTTTGTGGATGAGAGATGAGTTCTAGATGGGACCCGCTGGGCCATTTTGAAAATCCTACTTTAAGATGATGCATGCGGGCTACTTAGGAGACCATTTTAGTCATGATTTTTATTTTGTGTCGATCCGACCGTTGGATATTGTCGATCAAGCCATCGGGCCACCAGATCTTCTAGATCTGGGCCCCTTGGATTATGATCTTGCTTACTTTATGTTTTTTGTTACTTTTAGAATTTATTTGATGGATGAGATTGATAATAAGTGTTTTAGTTTTCTTATTTTGGATAATAGGCCATTTCACTTAAGCGAGTCGCATAGTTGTAATTATTCCGAATTTTTAATTATAAAAGCACAAGGGGGGGACATCTAACCCTAGTGGAGTTATTAAGAAGAAGAAGAAAAGAGAGAAGCTCTCTTGTGTAAAGGAATTTTCCTCATTGTGTTTTAGGGTTTGTGAGAAACCCTCCATTCTAATTGAATTGTGGAAGGATAGAGGCTTGTTTGGTGGTGAATTCCCCAAGGTGCATCCTTCCTCTCTCTTCTTCTTCTTAAAAAAAAAAAGTATTCTTCTTGTCTTGTATTCTTCCTTTCCCTTCCATTACAATCTTCTAAACCCATCAACCCTATTAAATCATCCCTCTATTTCTTCCCATTTGTCTAACCACGTGTGGACTCACACGTGCACACGCACGCACGTGAGTCCGTACGGGCAGCCACGTATGGGCCCCTGTTTGGGGTTTTCTCTTTAATTTCCCTCTGAAACTCTCCTAAACCCTATATCCTTTGAATCCCTAAAACCCCCATTCCTAAATCTCCATCCATGAATACAAAACCCTAATATCTGAATTTTTTCGTGAAACTTTCCCGAAACCAGATTTTTGCTTGCATCATTGTCTATCCACATGGTTGTTGCACTACCCATGCTAGATTGGAAGTCCCTACTTCCAAGCAGTGTATTAAATAGTGTTGTAGCGTAGCGTACAAAAAATGCTACGTAGCGTATGAAATAGCGTTAAAAAAAAAAAAAAAAAACATACCTTTTTTTTTTCTTCTTCTTCTTCTCCCTCTTCTTCTTCTTCTCGCCCTGCTGCGGCTGCGGCCCAGGCCTCCTCCTCCTCCTCTCTCTCTCTCTCTCTCTCTCTCTCCCTCCCTCCCCCTCCCTCCCTCCCTCTTCTTTCCCTCTTTTTCTTTTCGGTTTCCCTCTCACATTTTTTTTTCTTTTGAAATCGGAAGCAGTTTGACTGGTGTAGTATAGCTGCTGTAGGTACGTGTCATGCTAAGACGAGCGCTGACACTCCTCGAGCTCCGAGTTGTACGAACGGTTCAAAGGAGATCAAAGTTACATGTGCTCCACAGCGATGTATTTATTATATCTACACTGTTCATCTATTTTTAAATATCATTTTAGAGCATTAGCCAAAAAATGAATCGTATCCAAAGATCGTCTAGACCACACCAAAATAGCAGCGAGATGATGATTTTTCACCGTTAAAAAATTTGTAGGCCCACCATAACGTTTATTTTCCATCCAATCTGTTCAAAAGGTCAAAAAGACCTGAATGAAGAGTCAAAACAAATTTCATATTGATCCAGAAGTTCTGTGATCCGAAAAAGGGTTTCAATGGTAGACGTTCAATCCCCCACTGCTTTTTGCAGTGTGGTCCACTTGATAATTAAATCTGTATTATTTTTCGTGTCAAGCCTTAAGACGAGCTCTTCAAATGAATAGACGGTTTAGATATAACACATGCCTCATGATCAGACCCACGGGACTTTCTCGCGTCAAATGAAAGGACCGGTACACGTGCACAATTTAATAAAATGTACACGTGCTACATGGACCCCACCATACTGTATGTATTTTATCCATGCCGTCCACCCATTTTGCCACATCATTTTATATTATGATTCAAAAAATTAGTAAGATCCAAATCTCAGGTGGACCACAACTTAGGAAATAGTGGTTATAAAATGCTCACCATTAAAAATTTCTTAGGGTCCACTATAATGTTTATTTTCCATCTAACCTGTTAATAGGGTCACACTAACGTGGATGAAGGGAAAACACACATGTCAGCTTGATCTAAAACTTTTTTAGCCCCGATAAATTTTTAATGATAGTCTTTTAATTATCATTGTTTCCTATGGTGCGGTCCACCTGAGCTTTGGATCTGCCTCATTTTTGGGCTCATGCCCTAAAATTATTTGGCAAAATGGATGGACGGTGTGGATATAACACATTCATCACGAGTGGGGTCCGAAAAACTTTGACACTCGTGTGCTACACTTCACAATCTGAGTCCTACCTAATTCGGGCCCTTAAAAAATTGTACACGAGACATATATTAACTTAAAATTTACCAATTAAATTATGGACTGTAATTGCTAACTCAAAATGCCAAAATATTTTGTTTTTTCTTACTATTTAATATTTATCATATATATATATATATATATATATATATATATATATATATATATATATTTTTTTAATTAAAAAATAGAAGTATTGTGTAGCTTACGCTACACACTACGCTATTTCGCTACACGCTACGGAGTGTTGAACGCTACGCAATACGCTACCGTTATTTAAAACACTGCTTCCAAGTGGACCACTCTTGAATTATGTTATATTTTCATGTGCCACGTATGTGATGATAACCTAGGACCTTCGTGTTATAAATCTGAATTTCCGAATCTATTATGTGGATATGTTTGATTTTACAAGTTAATTACTGAAATTAATGTGTAAATTGATCTTTCATCTTGCATCCTAAGGTAATTTCCATCATCCTACATCAAATTCGGTATCAAAGCCTAGGTTTAGCGTAAGGTAGGTGTTCGACAAAATTCCTATACCCATAGTAAAGCATACAGGTCGCATATAGCTCGCTGAATTTTCTGCTTAGGTATTTTTAAAGTCCTATATTGCTGGAATTTTCAGATTTAGTGACTTTAAGACACCTAGTTGTTGAATTTTCAATTTTAGCCTTATTAGGATCATTCTAGGGTTGCCCATAGGGTTTAAGGTACTATGGGTCATCATATAGTACACATTCAGCTAGGTTGTCACTCACTAGGGTCATTTAGTGTATGCAAACGCGAACAGGTCGTGGTTTTGGTATATTCCCCACCATGAACCTGGATCAGATTGTCTAGTCTCTCGAAAAGATTAATCGCCGTTTGACGGCCATTAAGACGCACAATAAGATCACTGCCACGTAATCGACTATCAACAACCAGCGTGTCACGCAACTAGAGGCTACCTCTCACGGTACCCCTGCCATCGTAGAAGAACACCAATCTAAGGCAGGAAAGCCAGCAGATGAGGACCTAGTGGAGCAGGGCCTAGTCCCAGTAGAACTCATTAGGGGTCGTAATAGGAACTTTGATCAGGGAGTAGGTCATGTAGGACTACACACTCACGCACCCCGTAGATAGTCGCGGGATTGTTACGACCCCAAGGAAAGGGTTATAAAGAGCATCAAAGTCGATGCTCCCAATTTTGATGGTTGCTTGAACCCAAAGCATTTCCTTGAATAGCTAGCTGACATGGACCACTTCTTCGAGTGGCATGATATGTCAGATCACCGTCGAGCAAGGTTCGCTAAGTTAAAGTTGACGGGTCAAGCCAAGTTGTTCTAGACCAATACAGAACAGAAGGCAAAGCGGTGTGGAGATGAACCCATTACATCATGGGTTGATATGAAAAAACTTCTTAAAGAAAAATATGCCCCGCTCTCCTACCATGATCACCTTTTAGACCAGTGGCGGTCCTTGAAGCAAGAGTCAATGTCTGTATCGGATTACATTAAGAGATTTGAGGAGTACATGATGCGATGTGATGTCGATGAGTCCCTTGTTGTGACCCTGTCTCCTTTTAGGACGGGTCTGCACCCTCAGATTAGGCATGAGCTCATCCCTCATGATGTTAGTACACTAGAGGAGGCCTACTTTAGGGTAGAGGAGCTTGAACAATACTTAGTGCAACCGACCATGAAGTTGTTTGGGTCTCGTAATTCCAGTGGCAGGGTTGCTCCTTAGAGAGCCAAACCTAACCCTGGGAGCCAGACCAAAGCCCCAACTGGTGCTCCCACCTATAATAGATATGTTAAAGGTAAGGGTCTAGTCAACACTAGTTCGAAAGGAAGTGAGCACATCCAGTGTTTCCGTTGCAATGGTTATGGTCACCTCCCAAAGGAATGCCCAAACAAAGAAAGATGTAAAGCACTTATGATAGATGAGGCATATGAGGATGACGAGGACAATTGCTACGTAGAGGAACATGAGCCTGATATTGGTGATAGTGATGAGGAGTTCGATGATCAGGAGACCCACACTCTCGCAGTAGTAAGATGCGCCTTTGCCCAAGCTAAAGAAGATGATTGGAGCAGGAACACGATCTTTTACACTTATACCAAGTGTGGATAAAAGAATTGTAAAGTGATTGTGGACAGAGGCAATTGTACCAACGTGGTCTCTACCAGCACCGTGAGTCGACTGGGCTTGAAAGTTGAGTCTCATCCTCAGCCCTACATAGTGGCGTGGGTTGATGAGTCCTTCATTATAGTCTCACAGAGATGTCGTATCTCCATCTAGTTTGTATAAGGATTCATTGTGGTGTGATGTGGTTCCGATGGATGTTGGCTACATCATCTTGGGTAGAAGTTGGTTATTTGACTTGGACGTTACAATATTCGGTCGCTCGAATATTCATTCATTCATGTTTGAGGGCAAGAAAATTAGATTGACTCACCTTCCACGCAAGAGCATACCGGGAAAGAATGAGACCACCAAGAAGGGTGATCCGGGAACTTCGAGGAAGTCCAAACCTAAGTCTCTTCATATCATTAATGCAAAAGAATTTGAAACTAACTGAGGAGGATTTGGGGGTGTACGCCCTTGTGACTAAAGAGGTTACCCCTCATATTGGTGTAGAATTGATTAGTGAGATGATGGATGAGTTCAGTGATATCTTTCCTAACGACCTCCCGGATGAGCTTCCACCTATGAGGGACATCCAGCATGCCATTGATATTGTCCCCGGGTCGACTCTCCCAAACCTTCCTCCTTATAGAATGAACCCCACGGAGCATGCGGAACTCAAGAAGCAAGTTGATGAGCTTCTTAGGAAAGAGTTCATTCAGGAGAGCATGAGTCCAAGTGTCGTGCCCGCCCTTTTGACGCCCGAGAAGGATTGTACGTGGCATATGTGTGTGGATAGCAGAGCCATCAACAAAATTACCGTTAAGTGCCGGTTTCTTATACCGCGTCTTGACGATATGCTGGACATGATGGCTAATGCCACAATTTTCTCCCAAATAGACATCAAGAATGGGTATCACCAGATCCGTATTCGCCTAGGTGATGTGTAACGCCCTGAAAATCGGGGGGTCGAGCAGAAGCTCGGCTCCCGAGTTCCAGCACATCACTTATGCAACATAGATAATGATGATTAAATGTTGTCTGTATTAGCACATTAAACATGAATGGGATTATACTACATCGGCATATCATACTCTAGAGACAATTAGATTACGCAAGCGGAAGACTGTGATAGATATATAAAGCATATAAGTGGTAAGTCCCCAGAGTATCAACATGTCCCCAGGTTAAATAATTACATGTATAGTTCCAAAATAAACAAAATGATGAAGTGTAATGTCCTCTAATCCATGTCCCTGTAGCCCCAGTGACGCAACTCCAGGTCTACATAAACCCGCCATAGAGTTGCGGGTAGGAGAACTCATCATCATAAAAGTTCGGCTCTGCCTCGTAAGCATTGACCTCATCTGCAGCTAAAACAGAGTCTGGTTGGTGGTTTAAAACACCGTCCCAGAACGTGGGAGTGAGTGATCAACTCAGTGGAGCTATAAAGCAAAGGTTAATGTAACGCCATGAAAATCGGGGGTCGAGCAAAGCTCAGCTCCCGAGTTCCAATGCATCACTTATGCAACATAGATAATGATGATCATGATGAGAGCATTGAAACATGAATGGGATTATACCAAAACAGTATATCATACTCCAGAGACAGTTAAATTACGCAAGCGGAAGACTGTGATAGATATATAAATTATATAAACTGTTGTAAGTCTTCAGAGTGTGAACATGTTACTAGGTTAAATATATTAATGTATACTTCAAAAAGGATCAAAATGAATATACAAGGGTGTGCCAAACGTGCTAAATAACAAGCATAATGACATCTAATCAGTAACCCTGAAACTCCGTCGATCAGAACACGGCTCACATGAAACCGCCTGAAAACAGCATGCAGGAGAAATCTTCCTCATCATAATAAAAGTCCGGCTTCGCTTCGCAAGCATCGCCATCATCTGAAACTCAAACAGGGTCTGGTTGGTGTGTACAACACCGCCCCGTAACGTGGGAGTGAGTGATCAACTCAGTGGAACAATAAAGCATAGGTTAACATGTTATCAATTCAGTCAAGCAGTAATGATAAAGCATTACAATCAAACATTCCTAAGTACTGTACTTAATGCAAGGATGAGATGCAATAATGATGCATGCCCTCGCCAACATACTCCCTCGTGCGACACCATCTTACGTCCGCGGCATACTTTCATCCCTCAGTGCTCCACATCTTCCAGGCACATGCAGTGCGATATGAACATGATTACCGAGTTGTTATTAGTCCTTTTCATACAGCAGGATTTGGGAAACTAAGGTACCTCCCTTATATCATTCCCAAACAAGGATCCTGTCTAGGGTCGTCACTCCTAGATAATCTCATACGATGATACGGTTCTAGGTCGCTGCAAAGGGCTGCCAGGGCTGTTACACGCACTCGTTGCACCGCTCCCCCATCACCTTATCAATACAGGCCTAGTTTATACCCTGTTTACTATGGGAAGGCTCGTTGCCTCTCCGCAGATTCAGAGTATGCTCGAGGTCACTACAAAGGGCTCGTCACCAATCAGTGTAGGCCGACAGCTCGAATACAGTGTCCCATACCACCGTATTCGGCTCACGAGTCTGGGTTGCTCACTGGTCACTACGGGGAGGCTCGTGGCCCCAGCGTAGGCTAACAGCTTGACCACGGTGTCCCATACCACTATGCCCGGCTCATGAGTCTTAGCGGATCGAGATACCAAGGTTAACGGGGTTACACTGGTAAGTTTGGTACCCTAGGTTCAAGCAGTAGCGTCCAAACATGGTAAACATACAATAGACAGATCGGGTTACTTGACGAGTTCGACTAGCACGAGCGCACATTGCATCGATCGACATGAAGTGCCTAACACTCCGTGTGGCCTAACCACTGCCGACGACCAACATACGACTCGGGTTCATCAAACACGTCCTATGTGGCAAATAAATCTCAACCATAAACTCAAGTCTGTTACCGATCGCTTGGACTATAATTATAGCCCCAATCACATTCAATCCTTAACCAAAAGCATGTAGAGTAAAGCAGAATGAACAAAGTAATTCAAGCATGTTTAACAAGCATATTATAAAGCACAGTATAAGCAAGAAATACAGACGCATACATTTCATAAGTAAGCGGTTAAATTAAACAACCAACATGGAAGAAATCAAACACATCTCTAAGTTAGTTGAGAATCCTATCTCAACACCTACCTAATGCACAATTATCTAAGTACTTACTCTTACAAGCATTTTCACAAACACTTAGAATGCACTTATTTAACATACATAACGTATACTAGCAAAATCATGTATTAGGGCGGATCCTTTCGCCGTGTAAGTATTGTACATATGTATAACATGTTCATACAGTAATTAATCATGGCTAACATACTTTCAAAATTTGTACGTATACGGTATTTTCTACAAATATACAGAATACACAATATACCATAATTTGCATACGCAACTGAAACGCAAAACAAACATCGCATTATGCATGTACAATAACACTCATCATTATCTGACATTGAAAGCATTGAAAACCATAACCTATACGTCTAAAGTCCGCACCTTTTGTTGGTAAACTTGAACCAAAACCAGTTTGAACCCAACGCCTTTGTGTACGGCACAATGACAACCTGAATCATGAAACAGGTCAGCTATTTCGTCACCTACACTCATGGAAACCCTAAAACAGCTTAGGGTTAGGTTTTCTTACCTACGAACGAAGCCGGAATCGTCGGAAAAGCGATTAGATAGCGATGGTTAAACACGTATAGCAGGGGGATGGAGTATCAGGAAGATGCTTCCACTTCTCTCACACTTTCTCTCTCTTTTCTCTCCTCTCTCCTAGGTTTTTCTCAAATTCGTATGAGATGAGAGAGTGAGGGTTTAAGGTCCTTATATAGGCCCAAAACTCACCAAATTAGACCCAGGGCCAAGGTATACTTAGGTTATGTCCAAATACGGACTGTTCCGTCTCAACGGAGCACATCTGGAGCCCCCCCTTGAGCCAAAGGTCGGACTTAAGCTCACTGACTATGGATCTAGGTCGAGTTAAGCTTTCAGTCCGATCGGCTTGACAGATCGGCCGTGGTGGACCAGTTTCAATTCAACGGTCCTCGTCCATCGATCAGGGCCACAAGTGCACTGCCATGTATGGGAAATTTCCCCTGATCTGAGGGTGTAATTGGGTCAAATTGCTTACATCAGGCCCGCAAGTGACAAGTCTCAGATTACTTAAATTTAGATATTTATTTCTAAAATATCCACGTTTCTCACACACTTCACTCCGGGCTCAAGCGAATAGCCCCGGGACACTATCTAGATTTGATTTCCGAGATGGTTGTCAAGCCCAGCAAGGTGGTCCTAATTCTATAACTTCGTATTATTCGGACTTTCGATGTGCGGTCCAAATCTGATACGGAGTTTCGTGATGCTCCCGAGAGCAGTCGGGTAATGAGATTGATCCTAGATTTTAGGGTAATGTAGCGTCGATGATTCTACAAGTTTTGGGTCTTGCAGATCGTATTTAAAGTGATTCAAACGGATTTCACAGCTAATCTAGTTTAGCACTTAGTTAAACTCATCTAATTTCTAAAGGATTTAGTCCTGTATGATTTCTACCTGAGGTGTTACTCGGGTCTTTGTACGGATTTCGAAAGTATTGTTCTTCATTACCTAAACTATAAGATTCATGCCTAATATGAAAGTACTCAGAAACATCTAAAGAACAAGGTGGTGAAAGGTGAAATAGGAGATTTTGTAGGAAATGGATTGAAAGGGGACTTGAGACTTTGGGATTGAGTTTTGACAAGTTAATAAGGTGTTAGGATTTGACCCATTGCCTAAGGACGTCTATCTCCAGGTTGGCAAAAATCCGGGGTGTTACAATCTACCCCCCTTAAAAACCAATTTCGTCCCCGAAATTGCCTAAGGGTAGTAAATAAAGATTTTAGTATTCCTCTTGCCTAAGTTTTATGGACTTTAATTTTATACGCGTGGTAGGGCACATACTGTCTATATTATTCTGGTTCATTTTAGTCTACCGCCCTTAAAAACTTATTTCTTTATCTCTTGCTTATATCATGATGGTTTGCTATAATGGATTTCTTTATCTATTTGGAGTCTTGACGGTGATTCCCATCTATTGAGAGTAAGATCGCTGTTTTCAATGTTTGACCAACACGGAGAGATGGTTATAGTGGGCTTGATCCCGATACATCGATCATCTACCTGACCAGGGTAGAAGGCTCATCGTATCCCTTCCTAGTCCTGGTAAATCCTGGTCTTCTGCTCGGTCAAAGCAGTGAGTTCATTGGTAATCGCCCAGGATTGAGAATTGGGTTAAGCCACGAATGCTTCGCAGTTGTATATTCCAGTAACTCCGTAGTCTGATCACTTTAAAACTTAGGGAATGCCCATCATTGAAAGGCTCAAGTTTCTTATTTATAAAGTTGCCCTTTCGGTCTTGGTCTAAGAGAGTCCTTGTCTTAATTTAGGTCCAAGGTAGGAGTTAATACATAGCTTACTAGATCGTCCTAAAAAAGTTTCTATTAGTTTATATTTGGCTTAGGCTTCTATTGGGTTCATATCCAACGAGCACATTTGTGGTTACACCGACCTCGGCTATTGTAATTCATCTCGTACCCATTGGTAGGCCTATTCTTTAATACGAATTGGTTTAATACTTGATCCCTAGTTGTTTTCCTTCTAGTAACTTCATGATTGACATTCTAAGGGAGATTCAGATCCTATTTAGTGACCTATCTTTATGTATAGTCTGGATCAATTCCATTCGATCCTGGGCCAGTGGGCTATCGGCCCACCAAGTTTCCGTTGTGCCTATGAGTGGGTAGACGAGTATACCTACCTAACTTCGACCACATTCATAACCTTTCTACTCTCCTTAAAATTGTTTCTACTCTTAGGGTTCAAGAATTTGTACATCGATCTTTATGTCAGAACGAGTTGAAATTTGAGACCTATCTTTGGTATGAAATGGGAAGCGATCTATCAATACATTGGTCTCCTTTTTATCGATGATGTGTATTATGGCATTGGTACCTATGGTCATAGAAAGGAGCAAAAATGATGGGTGTTGTGGTTGATTCCAGGGACGAGTATGATTTTGTGGTAAGATGGCTAACTATACCAGGGAAGGACCTTTGCCATGGTTCCGACTTACCTCTTTAATCATATCTAGTTGAATACTGTAAGACAATCTATACACTCTTAGTACATAAAGAATCTGGACAAATAGGTTAATGGACAGACTATCCTTCTAAGTTCATATGCACGTTATGCATGCCAGAATGGTCTGTGGTTCGAGATCTAAGAGTCGGATACATGGACCTTCTGGTTGCAATTGGTTCGGCCAACACGGAAGGAAAGTTGTGTAGTGGGTCTGAGTCGGATACATGGACCTTCTGCCTAGCTAAGACAGAAAATTGTTGTATCAGTTCTTAATCCTAGTTGATCCCGACCTTCTGCTTGATCAGAGCATAGAGTTCATTGGTAACTACCAGGATTGAGAATTCAATTCAAACTGCGAATACCTCGCTTATATATATAGTTCCTCTACTCCGTGTTCCCGATTATAATAAGTCCTTGGAAAGGCAATTCTAAGGGGTGTGTTGACTTGACCTAACGTTCAATCCGAGGGATATATAAGTTGAATAGTTTCTAAGTTAAAACAACTTTTCTAAGAGTTGTTAAATAAGCCATAAGTATTAGGGGGATTTAACGAAGGAATGAGATCTCATTCCAACCTAATCAAGCCAACTAACTAAGTCTTATCTTTCAATTGTCTTAGCGTAATCGGTCTCTTACATTCCTTAGTGTAACCAGTAGCCTAGTCTTAATTTTAGGAATAACGGTAATCCAATAGTTGTAATCCAAAGTCTATGCTCATACGCTAGATGATCTCATACCATTTTTAATACGAGAAATTGTTTATCACTTAGGGTCAAGCGTTGTCTGATTGGAATTGAGTTGCCTGCACTTGAATTTAACTACGCTCGAGCACTACACATGCTCATACTAGCTAAGGTCCTAAGGTTCACATTATTAATTTGTTGGATTTCCTATACTGCCAGATGTGTTTGCAAAATCTAGGAGTACCAACTCTAGGTCCAAAACTCTAAGGGACTGTTTGGCCAATGGTATTAAGTTGTATTAAATGGATTTCATAGCTAATCCCACCTTGGGATTTGGAAATGCCATATTTGGATGGAGGGTGGGATGGGATTAAAATTAATTTTGTAGGCTTTGGAAAATGAGCCTTGTGTTGGAGAGTGTGAGATGGGATTTCCATGGGGGGGTAGGTATTGTTGTAAACGATGGAGGTATGTGTGTTTTGACAGAAAATGACGAAATAGGTGAATGGAGGGAAGGTTTGAGAGAGAAAACGGAAACTTTTGGAGAAAAGGAGAGCTTGGAGGGGTAGTTTGAAAAGGAGGTACTAGTTTGGAAGGGTTTTAGTCGACGGCCCACACACCAGGGGGTTACCCTAGCCCCCAAACACCATCGGCCCGAGCGGCCCGCCCGGCCGAGCCCGCTGACCGGCGAGGCCTCGCTACCCTCTGGACAAAGTGGCGATGCCTCGCCACTTGGGCGAGGTCCTCGTGCCCCCTAGGCCCCAAAAAGGTCTGGGTCCCACCCTGGGTCCCTCTGGATTTGCGTGGGTAGGCCCACGACTCTGTTTTGAGTCGTTACGGGAAGTTCCTGATACATATTTATATTTACCGATTTCTAATGGCTGGGATGGGGTAATTTGTGGTCTAGACCCGTCGTTTGACGGTCTAAAAGCGTTTTGGGGTTGACTCGTGCGATCATGGTCGAGTACAGACTCAAACAAAACGACCGATTTCAATGAACTTCGCCAATTGGCGAAGTCGGGATACCTATGACTGTTTCTACATTTTTCTCGCACCCTCCTATGTCGAAATGCGTCAGCGTACGTTGTGTGACCATAACCCAGGTCCAGTTTAATCCAAATCATGCTCTGATACCATCTTATAACGCCCTGAAAATCGGGAGTCGAGCAAAGCTAAGCTCCCGAGTTCCAACGCATCACTTATGCAACATAGATAATGATGATCACGATGAGAGCATTGAAACATGAATGGGATTATACCAAAACAGTATATCATACTCCAGAGACAGTTAAATTACGCAAGCGGAAGACTGTGATAGATATATAAATTATATAAACTGTTGTAAGTCTTCAGAGTGTGAACATGTTACCAGGTTAAATATATTAATATATACTCCAAAAAGGATCAAAATGAATATGCATGGGTGTTCCAAACGTGCTAAATAACAAGCATAATGACATCTAATCAGTAACCCTGAAACCATGTCGATCAGAACACGGCTCACATGAAACCGCCTGAAAACAGCATGCGGGAGAAATCTTCCTCATCATAATGAAAGTCCGGCTCCGCTTCGCAAGCATCGCCATCATCTGAAACTCAAACAGGGTCTGGTTGGTGTGTACAACACCGCCCCGTAACGTGGGAGTGAGTGATCAACTCAGTGGAACAATAAAGCATAGGTTAACATGTTATCAATTCAGTTAAGCAGTAACGATACAGCATTACAATCAAACATTCCTAAGTACTGTAATTAATGCAAGGATGAGTTGCAATAATGATGCATGCCCTCGCCAACATACTCCATCTTACGTCCGCGGCATGCTTTCATCCCTCAGTGCTCCACATCTTCCAGGCATATGCAGTGCAATATGAACATGATTACCGAGTTGTTATTAGTCCTTTTCATACAGCAGGATTTGGGAAACTGAGGTACCTCCCTTATATCATCCCAAACAAGGATCCTGTCTAGGGTCGTCACTCCTAGATAATCTCATACGATGATACGGTTCTAGGTCGCTGTTAAGGGCTGCCAGGGCTGTTACACGCACTCGTTGCACCGCTCCCCCATCACCTTATCAATACAGGCCTAGTTTATACCCTATTTACTACGGGAAGGCTCGTTGCCTCTCCGCAGATTCAGAGTATGCTCGAGGTCACTACAAAGGGCTCGTCACCAATCAGTGTAGGCCGACAGCTCGAATAGTGTCCCATACCACCGTATTCGGCTCACGAGTCTGGGTTGCTCACTACTCACTATAGGGAGGCTCGTGGCCCCAGCGTAGGCCGACAGCTCGACCACGGTGTCCCATACCACCATGCCCGGCTCATGAGTCTTAGCGGATCGAGGTACCAAGGTTAATGGGGTTACACTGGTAAGTTTGGTACCCTAGGTTCAAGCAGTAGCGTCCAAACATGGTAAACATACAATAGACAAATCGGGTTACTTGACGAGTTCGACTAGCACGAGCGCACATTGTATCGATCGACATGAAGTGCCTAACACTCCGTGTGGCCTAACCACTGCCGACGACCAACATACGACTCGGGTTCGTCAAACACGTCCTATGTGGCAAATGAATCTCAACCACAAACCTCAAGTCTGTTACTGATCGCTTGGACTATAATTATAGCCCCAATCACATTCAATCCTTAACCAAAAGCATGTAGAGTAAAGCAGAATGAACAAAGTAATTCAAGCATGTTTAACAAGCATGTTATAAAGCACAGTATAAACAAGAAATACAGACACATACATTTCATAAGCGGTTAAATTAAACAACCAACATGGAAGAAATCAAACACATCTCTAAGTTAGTTGAGAATCCTATCTCAACACCTACCTAAAGCACAATTATCTAAGTACTTACTCTTTCAAGCATTTTCACAAACACTTAGAATGCACTTATTTAACATACATAACGTATACTAGCAAAAACATGTATTAGGCCGGATCCTTTCGCCGAGTAAGTATTGTACATATGTATAGCATGTTCATACAGTAATTAATCATGGCTAACATACTTTCAAAATTTGTACGTATACGGTATTTTCTACAAATATACAGAATACACAATATACCATAATTTGCATACGCAACTGAAACGCAAAACAAACATCACATTATGCATGTACAATAACACCCAGATCATGAATCTATCATTATCTGACATTGAAAGCGTTGAAAACCATAACCTATACGTCTAAAGTCCGCACCTTTTGTCGGTAAACTTGAACCGAAACCAGTTTGAACCCAACGCCTTTGTCTACGGCACAACGACAACCTGAATCATGAAACAGGTCAGCTATTTCATCACCTACACTCATGGAAACCCTAAAACAGCTTAGGGTTAGGTTTTCTTACCTATGAACAAGCCGAAATCGTCGGAAAAGCGATTAGATAGCGATGGTTAAACACGTATAGCAGGGGGATGGAGTATCAGGAAGATGCTCCCACTTCTCTCACACTTTCTCTCTCCTAGGTTTTTCTCAAATTCGTATGGGATGAGAGAGTGAGGGTTTAAGGTCCTTATATAGGCCCAAAACTCACCAAATTAGACCGAGGGCCAAGGTATACTTAGGTTATGTCCAAATACGGACTGTTCCGTCTCAACGGAGCACTTCT
This sequence comes from Magnolia officinalis, assembly GCA_021015155.1. Lineage (NCBI taxonomy): Eukaryota > Viridiplantae > Streptophyta > Magnoliopsida > Magnoliales > Magnoliaceae > Magnolia > Magnolia officinalis. The sequence continues at coordinate 19,795,097 of JAJHSJ010000018.1, read as the reverse complement.
GGAGCCCCCCCTTGAACCAAAGGTCGGACTTAAGCTCACTGACTATGGATCTAGGTCGAGTTAAGCTTTCAGTCCGATCGGCTTGACAGATCGACCGTGGCAGACCAATTTCAATTCAACGATCCTCGTCCATCGATCAGGGCCACAAGTGCACTGCCATGTATGGGAAATTTCCCTGATCCGAGGGTGTAATTGGGTCAGATTCTGACGGTCTGATTGCTTACATCAGGCCTGCAAGTGACAAGTCTCAGATTACTTAAATTTAGATATTTATTTCTAAAATATCCACGTTTCTCACACACTTCACTCCGGGCTCAAGTGAATAGCCCCGGGACACTATCTGGATTTGATTTCCGAGATGGCTGTCAAGCCCAGCAAGGTGGTCCTAATTCTATAACTTCGTATTATTTGGACTTTCGATGTGCGGTCTAGATCTGATACGGAGTTTCGTGATGCTCCCGAGAGCAGCCGGGTAATGAGATTGATCCTAGATTTTAGGGTAATGTAGCGTCGATAATTCTACAAGTTTTGGGTCTTGCAGATCGTATTTAAAGTGATTCAAACGGATTTCACAGCTAATCTAGTTTCGCACTTAGTTAAACTCATCTAATTTCTAAAGGATTTAGTCCTTTATGATTTCTACCTGAGGTGATACTCGGGTCTTTGTACGGGTTTCGAAAGTATTATTCTTCATTACCTAAACTATAGGATTCATGCCTAACATGAAAGTACTCAGAAACATCTAAAGAACAAGGTAGTGAAAGGTGAAATAGGAAATTTTGATGGAAATGGGTTGAAAGGGGACTTGAGACTTTGGGATTGAGTTTTAACAAGTTAATAAGGTGTTAGGATTTGACCCACTGCCTAAGGACGTCTATCTCCAGGTTGGCAAAAATCCGGGGTGTTACAGTTAACATGTTATCAATTCAGTCAAGCAGTACTGATAAAGCAGTACAACACTCATGTTCTAAGTACTCTTGTTAATGCAAGGATGATATGCAATAATGATGTATGCCCTCGCCTGCACTCCCTCTGCGACATCATCTCACGATCGCGACATGCAACACTCCCGCTGTACTCAACTCCAATGCCAAAGGCACATGCAAATGCGGTGCATGTGCGTGATTAGCCAAGTTCTTAATTAGACTCATTCATACAGCAGGTTTGGGATGCTACGGTACCCCCCCTTTTTTATCATTTACCCAAACAATGATCCATCTAGGGTCATCAATCCTTGTTAATCACATACGATAGGCAACTTCGCGAGTTTATAATGTAGGTTGCTACGGGAAGCTCGTCACCTCAGAGTAAGCTTAATTCATACTCGAGGTCTCCCCACCAACTCCCTACCAACTGATAGTCTATTTTCGAAGGCTCGTCACCAACCCGACTGGGGACCACAATCAGGCTGCGCTGGGGTAGGCCTATTTCATACTCGAAGTCACTCCACCAACGCCCTACCAACTGGCAGTCTATTTTCGAAGGCTCGTCACCAACCCGACTAGGGACCACAACCAGGCTGCGCCAATGTAGGCGGACAGCTCGAATACAGTGTCCCATACCACCGTATTCGGCTCACGAGTTTGGGTTGCTCACTGGTCACTACAAGGAGGCTCGTCGCCCCAATGTAAGCCAACAGCTCGACCACGGTGTCCCATACCACCATGCCCGGCTCATGAGTCTTAGCGGATCGTGGTACCAAGGTTAAACGGGTTTTTACATTGGTAAGGGGTACCTTAAGTTCAAGCAATAGCGTCCATACATGGTAAACACACAATAGAACAATTGGTTTATTGGACAAGTTCGACTAGTACAAGCGTACGATGAATTAATCGACATGGAGCGCTAACCACTACCGACAATCATCGTACGAGTCGGATTCACCGAACGCATCAAATGTGGTGAGACTAGCTCGGCCACTCAAACAGGAATTGTTACCGATTGCCTGGACTACGTCGTAGTCCCAATCACAGTCAAATGCAAGAAGTAAGCATACATGATAATCATACGGCATTTAACAACTAATTCCAACATACATATCATTTAAGCATATTATTCAACACATATAACATGATATTCTACATATACATTGGTTACACAAAACACGCAATTGAAATTAAAGCTACATGAAGAAAAGTATCTCAACAACCCTCGTAAATACGAAGCATCAAACAATTACTCATACAGGCATTTTGTCAAACACTTAACTACATATTACACATACGTGTAATATATTAGTTTCAACAGACATTAGGGCAAATCCTTTCACAAGGGAGTTGTCACTCATACATCGATCATATCTTCTCGATTTACAAGCATGGCAAGCACAAATCATATTTCTATAATCGTTCAGACATTTCAACAAACATATAGAATGCATAATATTCAACATAGTTTATATATGTGTGTGTGTGTGTGTGTGTAATACACGGAAAACATCGTATCTAAGCACATGTGATAGCAATCAAGTTAGACATAAATCATTGCTGACATTAAAAGCCTTGAAAACCATAACCTAAACATTTATAGTCCGCACCTTTCGCCGGTTGACTCGTAACGAGCTCAGTTTGAACAACACGCCTTAGTCTACGGCACAACGGCTACCTATAGCATGAAGTAGTTTAGCTATTTCGCCAATTCATCTAGTTGGATACTGAAAACAGATTAGGGTTAGGTTTTCTTACCCAAATCGGAGTTGGAATCGCTCGTGTAGCAATGGTGGGGAGGCAATTCAGTGTGTGGAGTAACAGGGAAGGACTGCACAAGCTCCAAAGATCTCCCTTCGATCGCCACCCTTTCTCTCCCTTTTCTCTCTCTCTCCCTTAGGGTTTGGAGCAAAATTCGGATATGAGAGAGGTGGGGTGAGGAATGGGCCTTACATAGGCTCAGAACTGACCTCAATGGCCCCAAGGCCATGGTATACTTAAGTTATAGTCAAAAGGGATCTGTTTCGGTCCAACGGAGCACATTTGGAGGCCCTCTTTCTGCATACGGTCCAGGGGAAGTTCCCTGACGATGGATTTACGTCAGGTCAAGGTTTCGGTCCGATCGGATTTACGGATCGACCGCGGAGGACCAGTTTCAGTTCAACGGTCGTCGACACTCGATCAGGGCCACAAGTACACTGACCTGCGTAGGGAAATTTCCCTGATCCGAGGGTGTATTTGAGTTAGATTCTGACGGTTTGGAACCTTAAATTTAGCCTGCAAGCGAACGGCCCAAATCACTTAAATGTCAGTTCATTTTCTAAAGATATTCGCGTTTCTCACACACTTCGCTCCGGGCTCAAGTTGTGCGTTTCTGGATACTATCTAGATTTGATTTCCGAGATGGTTGTCAAGTCCAGTAAGGCGGTCATAACCATATAGTTTCACTGTAATCGGACTTTCGACACGGGGTCCAGGTCCGATACGGAGTTTCAAAGTGCTCCCGAGAGCAACTGGGTTTAAAGATTGATCCTAGGTTTTTAGGTAATGTAGCATTAGCGATTCTACTGGTTTTGGGTCTTACAGTTCGTATAGAAAGTGGTTCAAGCTAATTCTACTGATTATTCAGTTTAGTACTTAATTAAATTATGCCCTAATTACGACAGAATAAGGTCCTAGGGCAGTTCTACGCCCCCTTCTGGCACGTTTAATTAGTATATTATTTTAATTATTTTTCTATTAGTTCGTCATCAAGTCTACTTCATCTCTACCAAATTTCATTACATTTCGTGTTGTAGAAAAATTCTAAAAATTCTAGGAGCAATAACTGTCCAAACTAATGATTTTCGGACAGTTGTCACAACGACCCATATTTAACTACATTGAAATTTTTATTATATTTTTCACTTATTTTTATATGAAACTAGACTTATTGAGCTTCAATTTGGCTTTGGAATCACCTAAATCGGAGTTATATTGAGGGAGATATGACTTTTTGAAGTCGAGCTGAAAAACTGCAGAAAACGGAAGAAAACGGCCCGCCCGGCCCACTGGGCGGCGAGGCCTCGCCGTCACAGCGATGCCATCGCCGATCGCTGTCCTATCTGGTGGTAGTTTCGCCAACCGATATTTGAAACGGGTGTATCTTTCAATCCGGATTGAGTTACGCGACGTGCAATATATGATTTTGGGGTAGGAGAAGCTGCTATATCCAAATAACCTATTTATTTCGTGAGATTCCAAAAGGTTAATGGTCAAAAGCCCATTTTATTTATTTATTTACTATTTATAGTAAATTTTAGTTTAAGTATTGTTCTTCATCACCTAAACTTTAGGATTTGTGTCTAATATGAAAGTACTTATAAAAATTTGAAGAATAAGGTGGTGAAAGGTGAGATTTTGAAGGAAATAGGTTAAAAATGGATTTTAGACTTTGGGATTGAGTTCTGAGAAGTTAATTAGGTGTTATGATCGACCCATTGCCTAAGGACATCTATCTCCAAGTTGGCAAAAAAAAAATCCGGGGTGTTACAATCTGCCCCCCTTAAAAATATTTTCGTCCTCGAAATTGCCTAAGGGGAGTACGTAAAGATTTGATTATTTCATTTGCCTAAGTTTTATTGATTTCAAGTTTATATGCGTGGTAGGGTGTATACTGTCTATGCTAGTCTGGTACATTTTAGTCTACCCCCCTTAAAAACTTATTTCTCTACCTCTTACTTATACTGTGATGGTTTGCTACAATTTATTTCTTTATCTATTTAGAGTATATTTGTTTTCAGTGGTCGACTAACACGGAGAGACAGCTGTAATGGGCTTGATCCCAATATATCGATCATCTACCTGACCAGGGTAGAAGGCTCATTGTATCCCTTCCTAGTCCTAGTGGATCCTGGTCTTCTGCTCGGTCCAAGCAGTGAGTCCATTGGTAGTTGCCCAGGATTGAGAATTGGGTCAAGCCGCGAATGCTTCGCAGTTGTATATTTCAGTAACTCCGTAGTCCGATCACTTTAAAAGCTTAGGGAATGCCCATCAATGAAAGGTTCAAATTTCCTATTTGTAAGGTTTCCCTTTAGATCTTGGTCTAAGAGAGTCCTCGTCTTAATCTATGTCCAAGGTAGGAGTTAATAAATATATTACTAGATCATCCTAAAAAGGTTTCTAATAGTATAGAATTGGCTAAGGCTTCTATTAAGTTCGTATTTAACGAGTGGATTTGTGGATACACTAACCTCAGCTATTGTAATTCAGCTCGTACACATTGTTAGGCCTATTCTTTAATACGGATTGGTTTAATACTTAAACCCTAATTGCTTTCCTTCTAGCAACTTCATTATTGACATTCTAAGGTTCAGCTCCTATTTAGTGACCTAACCTGGACATGAAATGGGAAACGACCTCTCAATACATTGGTCTTCCTTTCATCAATGATGTGTACTATGGCATTGGTACCTTGAATGTGGGCAGTGTCTCCAAAGGCTAAGGGCGCTGCAGCTGCTTTCTCAGATGCTCCAGTACACGTGCTTGTTGAGGACGATTTGGTTGCACTGTCATAGGTTGTTGAGGTGGAGTCACTGTTAGGTGTGATGGTCCGAGTGAGTACTACGTATGTGTCGCTCGTGTGAGTTCGTTGAGTCGTTGTCTTTCATCTTAGTAAAACAGAAGGGGTCAGTGTGTCCCCCTTTGTCGCAATATGTACACCAACGTTTCGTTCTCCTCTGCCAGGTCGGCGACGTCATGGGCCTGGGAGGCGAGTCTACATGTGACCTCTTACCTAGGACTGGCTGGTGCTGCAATTCGGGCTGAGGCCTGGGCCCATTGGTATACGTGTCTGAGAAACTGTCTCCATCTTGCTCAGCTCGTAGAGACATGTTGACTAGCTTAGCGTAATTGGGAATGCCAACGCAACACGTCCTACTACGGATATCGGGCCGCAACCCATCTGAAAAATGCCGCATTTTCATCGGTTCATCTGCTAGTATCAAAGGGGCGTATCTGGCTAGCTCCGTGAATTTGTTCTCATATTCCGACACGGTCATCCCTCCCTGTCGGAGGCGAAGAAACTCACCCTCCTTTTCATTACAGTATGTGAGGGGGAAGTACTTCCCATGGAAGCGTGTCTCAAATGTATCCCAGGTCCACACGTGTCCTGTGGGAACTGTTCGTAGGATGCTGTCCCACCATAAACTAGGCTCTTTCTCGAACATATAGGTGGCTAGCTCAACTTGTTCTGCTCAGTACAGTGTAGCGGCTTCAACATCTTCGAGATGCGATCTAGTTAGTAATCAACCTCCTCGGGTCTGTGAGTACCCGTAAAAGTGGGAGGACGGAAACGCTGAAAGCGTTAAAAAAGTCCGCTGGTATTCATGTTCCCAGCGGGGTGCGTAGGTGATGCAGGCGGAACCACACTCATATTCTGGGCAAGGGCCCCTGCTATGGTGGCGAAAAACCGTTGTTGTTGCTGTTGTTGTTGCTGCATCAAGAGCATCATCTGCTCCAACCTATCAGGAGGAGGGGCCGACTGAGGTATGTGTGGCGTCGATGTGGACGCACGGTTCTATTCGGGAACCGGTGGTGCATAAGGTGTTGGCCCATTTGTGGTGCCAGTTGCCGGTTGTGAATCCAACATCGTCTCAAAGTCCGGGCCCAAGCTAGGGTCCGTATGGCTACCGTTCAGGGGAGATGCCCCGTCAATCAATCCGTCAAGTGCAAGACGAGTCGCACTCCGAGGGGTTTTCGGAGGCATTCCCTATATACAACATAGGGTGCAACATATGTAAGATTTAGCATAGCATTACTCAACTTGTCAAGCATTCTACACATTCTATAACAAAAGGAGCTTCATGCATTTCATTTAACCAAAATTGTCACAATACATGGGATGCAGCCTTACATGGATCATGACAGAAGATGCATGTGAGCTAACCTAACCAAGCTTTAAACACTAAAACACACCAACAACCAACTAAGCCTACCAAGGCTAGTATAATCGAAGACTAGCAACAAGTCAATCTAAGAGACGACTACACATATGACTCATCGTCCGAATCTGGTGATGAAAGGGCACCCTTGTCCTGCATGCAGCACAGGAGAGCCTTCAAGGTGCGAGACACCTTCTTGAATTTCTGTTTCATGAAGGCCCTGGCTTTCTTCAAGCTTGGCCCGAGTCTCTCTGGCCTCCTGTCGTAGGGTAACCTGACCCTCCTCAATCTAAGCCAAACGGGCTTTTAAAGCAACCCGATTACTGACGCGCTCATGTGAAGTAGGAGCCCTCATCAGTGTCTTGGGCCTCCTCTTCCTCCTCTTCCCGCTCTTCCTCTTCCTCGCTTTCTTCCTCTATTTCATTTATGCCTTCTTCATCATTCTCTTCCTCTTCACTCTCCGTCTCATCCTCACTCTCATCGAGTCGAGCTTGACGTTGTCATGGCCCAATATTCATGCTGTTGAGAGTAGTGTCATTGATGAAATGGATCGGCGCAGGAATTTTTGCACCCAGTCTGTAGCCGAATTCATGCGCAAGCTTTCATATAAGTCGGCCGAATGGGAGTGAAATGGTTGTCCTAAGAGAGCATGCGGCGATTTCTTTCACGCATGTTCCTGAGGTTCTTCTCGCTAGCATGCACCTCTCCCCACGGCATCCCCATGACTCAGGCTATCAAGTTTACGTCGACAACGGCTTCCCGCCTTCCCACAGGGATAGAACTGTAGAGGCTCCAGTAATGGATCGCGTATATGGGCGTAGAAGACTCGGACAGTGCTCTCATTTGCACATGTCGTGCCCTCAAATATGGGACCCCATCCAGCGTCCAATCGGTGGTCCATCACCAGATAAAGCCCAAACAGTCTCTCTTTCAATTATCTTTCAATCATCTTAGCATAATCAGTCTTTTACGTTCCCTAGTATAACCAGTAGCCTAGCCTTAAGTTAGGAGTAGCGTAATCCAATAGTCGTAATCCAAAGTCTACGCTTATACACTAGATGATTTCGTACCATTTCTAATACAAGGAATTATTTTATCGCTTAAGGTCAAAAGTTATCTGATTGGAATTGAGTTGCCCGAACTTGAATTTAACTGCGCTCGATCACTTTACAAATGCTCATACCAGCTAAGGAGGTCCTAGGGTTCACGTTATTAATTTATTGGATTTCCTATATTATCAGATTTTATAAAATCCTCAGTCCCAAGGTCCTAGTTATCTCATTACTCCGCTCTTAAGTTATTGGTTTGGGTCCTTAGGCCCGTTGGGTCTGTTTTTGTGGCCCAACGCACCCGCATTCGTGTCATTTGGATCCGTTTCAAGTTTGGAATTGGTCAATTAACGACTCAAACCCGTCAACTGACGGCCTTGAGGTGACCTAAGTCAATTCACGTGATCGAAGATACGTTGCGGACTAGATTACAGTATTCGGTCTCGCCTGTCGGCAAACCCTTGGGATCCTAATGTTGTCTCTAAATTCCATCGCCCCCTTCCTAAATTAGAGTGCGTCATGTTACCATAACCCAGGTCCAGTTTAATCCAAATCATGCTCTGATACCAACTTGTAACGCCCTGAAAATCGGGGGGTCGAGCAGAAGCTCGGCTACCAAGTTCCAGCACATCACTTATGCAACATAGATAATGATGATTACATGTTGTCTGTATTAGCACATTAAACATGAATGGGATTACACTAACATCGGCATATCATACTCCAGAGACAATTAGATTACGCAAGCGGAAGACTGTGATAGATATATAAAGCATATAAGTGGTAAGGCCCCAGAGTATCAACATGTCGCCAGTAAATAATTATACATAGTAGTTCCAAAAAAAAAAATGAACGTAATGTCCTCTATCCATTGTCCCTGTACCCGGTGACACAACTCAAGGTCTACATAGACCCGCTAGAGAGTTGCAGGTAGGAGAACTCCTCGTCATCATAAAAGTCCGGCTCTGCCTCGTAAGCATTGCCCTCATCTGCAACTAAAACAGAGTCTAGTTAGTGGTTTAAAACACCGTCCCAGAACGTGGGAGTGAGTGATCAACTCAGTGGAGCTATAAAGCAAAGGTTAACATGTTATCAATACAGTCAAGCAGTAATGATAAAGCAGTACAACACTCATGTCCTAAGTACTCTTGTTAATACAAGGATGATATTCAATAATGATGTACGCCCTCGCCTGCACTCCCTCTGCGACATCATCTCACGATCGCGGCATGCAACACTCCCGCTGTGCTCAACTCTAACGCCAAAGGCACATGCAAATGCGGTGCATGTGCGTGATTAGCCAACTTCTTAATTAGACTCATTCATACATCAGGTTTGGGAAGCTAAGGTACCCCCCTTTTTTTATCATTTACCCAAACAATGATCCATTTAGGATCGTCAATCCTAGTTAATCACATACGATAGGCAAGTTCGCGAGTTTATACCGTAGGTTGCTACGGGAAGCTCGTCACCTCAGCGTAGGCTTAATTCATACTCGAGGTCACCCCACCAATGCCCTACTAACTGGCAGTCTATTTTCGAAGGCTCGTCACCAACCCGACTAGAGTCCACAGTCAAGCTACGCCGGGGTAGGTCTATTTCATACTCGAAGTCACTCCACCAATGCCCTACCAACTGGCAGGCTCGTCACCAACCCGACTGGGGACCACAGCTAGGCTGCGCCAGTGTAGGCCGACAGCTCGAATACAGTGTCCCATACCACCGTATTCAGCTCACTAGTTTGGGTTGCTCACTGGTCACTACGGGGAGGCTCGTCGCCCTAGCGTAGGCCGACAGCTCGACCACGGTGTCACATACCACCAAGCCCGGCTCATGAGTCTTAGCGGATCGTGGTACCAAGGTTAAACGGGTCTTTACATTGGTAAGGGGTACCTTAGGTTCAAGCAGTAGCGTCCATACATGGTAAACACACAATAGGACTAGATTTATTGGACAAGTTTGACTAGTACAAGCGTACGATGAATTAATCGACATGGAGTGCTAACCACTGTCGACAATCATCGTACGACTCGGATTCACCGAACGCATCAAATGTGGTGAGACTAGCTCGGCCACTCAAACAGGAATTGTTACCGATTGCCTGGACTACGTCGTAGTCCCAATCACAGTCAAATGCAAGAAGTAAGCATACATTGTAATCATACGGCATTTAACAACCAATTCCAACATACATATCAGTTGAGCATACTATTCAACACATATAACATGATATTCTACATATACATTGGCTACACAAAACATGCAATTGAAATTAAAGCTACATGAAGAAAAGTATACATATAACTAAGGTAGTTGAGAATCCTATCTCAACAACCCTCGTAAATACAAAGCATCAAATAATTACTCATACAGGCATTTTGTCAAACACTTAGACTACATATTACACATACGTGTAATATATTAGTTTCAACAGACATTAGGGCAAATCCTTTCACAAGGGAGTTGCCACTCATACATCGATCATATCTTCTTAATTTACAAGCATGGCAAGCACAAATCATATTTCCATAATCGTTCAGACATTTCAACAAACATATAGAATGCATAATATTCAACATAGCTTATATATATGTGTAATACAGGGAAAACATTGTATCTAAGCACATGTGATAGCAATCAAGTCAGACATAAATCATTGCTGACATTGAAAGCCTTGAAAACCATAACCTAAACGTTTATAGTCTGCACCTTTTGCCGGTAGACTCGTAAAGAGCTCAATTTGAACAACACGCCTTAGTCTACGGCACAACGGCTACCTATAGCATGAATTAGTTCAGCTATTTCGTCGATTCATCTAATTGGATACTGAAAACAAGTTAAGGTTAGGTTTTCTTACCCAAATCGGAGTTGGAATCGCTCTTGTAGCAATGGTGGGGAGGCAATTCGGTGTGTGGAGTAACAGGGAAGAAGGACTACAAAAGCTCCAAAGATCTCCCTTCAATCGCCACCCTTTCTCTCCCTTTTCTCTCTCTCTCTCTCCCTTAGGGTTTGGAGCAAAGTTCGGATATGAGAGAGGTGGGGTGAGGAAAGGGCCTTATATAGGCTCAGAACTGACCTCAATGGCCCCAGTGCCATGGTATACTTAAGTTATAGCCAAAAGGGATCTGTTTCGGTCCAACGGAGCACATCTGGAGGCTCCCTTTCTGCGTACAGTCCAGGGGAAGTTCCCTGACGATGGATCTACGTCAAGTTAAGGTTTCGATCCAATCGGATTTACGGATCGACCGCAGAGGACCAGTTTCAGTTCAACGGTCACCAACACTCGATCAGGGCCACAAGTACACTGACCTGCATATGAAAATTTCCCTGATCCGAGGGTGTATTTGGGTCGGATTCTGACGGTCTGGAACCTTAAATTTGGCCCGCAAGCGAACGGCCCAAATCACTTAAATGTGAGTTCATTTTCTAAAGATATTCACGTTTCTCACACACTTCGCTCTGGGCTCAAGTTGTGCATTTCTGGATACTATCTGGATTTGATTTCCGAGATGGTTGTCAAGTCCAGTAAGGCGGTCATAACCGTATAGTTTCGCTGTAATCAGACTTTCGACGCGCGGTCCAGGTCCGATACGGAGTTTCAAAGTGCTCCCGAGAGCAACTGGGTTTAGAGATTGATCCTAGGTTTTTAGGTAATGTAGCATTAGCGATTCTATTGGTTTTGGGTCTTACAGTTCGTATAGAAAGTGGTTCAAGCTAATTCTAGTGATTATTCAGTTTAATACTTAACTAAATTATGCCCTAAAAACCTAGGGCAGTTCTACGCCCCCTTCTGGTACTTTTAATTAGTATATTATTTTAATTATTTTTCTAGTAGTTCGTCATCAAGCCTACATCTCTACCAAATTTCATTAGATTTCGAGTTGTAGAAAAATTCTAAAAATTCTAGGAGCAGCAGTTGTCCAAACTAATGATTTTCGGACAGTTGTCACAACGACCCATATTTAACTACATTGAAATTTTTATTATATTTTTCACTTATTTTTATATGAAACTAGACTTATTGAGCTTCAATCTTGCTTTTGAATCACCTAAATCGGAGTAATATTGAGGGAGATATGACTTTCTGAAGTCAGGCTGAAAAACTACAAAAAACGACAGAAAACGGGCTGCCCAGCCCGCTGGGCGGCGAAGCCTCGCCATCACGGCGATGCCATCGCCGCTCACTGTCCTATCTGGTGGTGGTTTCGCCACCCAATATTTGAAATGGGTGTATCTTTCAATCCGGAATGAGTTACGCGACGTGCAATATATGATTTTGGGGTAAGAGCAATGTTTGAATTATCTCCGATATTATCAAAATATCTTCGATATTATCTTTATCTTTAGCTCAGCGATACTGATAACACTAGTAGTGATATCCATAACGTTGGTAGTATCAGAAATTCTAAGTATTAGCAATGTATCGCTTAGTATCACCAACGTATCAATATTGCTAATATAATCGTCAATATTTTCAACTATGTAAATTCTAGGTGTCACTTGTATTGCCAATACATCAATATCGCCAATGTATTGCTAATATTTTCGACTATGTAAATTCTAAGTAATGCTTGTATCATGAGTGTATTGACGATATTTCAATAATATCACCAACGTATTGATATCATCAAAATTTTGTTTATTAGAATTTTTTTTATCTCAAAATTTTTCCATGGGCACATGGTTGTATGTAGTGTTCAATTTGTCATTTATAATATTGATAATATCTCAATATTATCGATATCGCAACATGCAAGATATTGAGACCACAATCTTTCGTTTCCTTTCCAATTGTTGATGATTTCATGTGTTGTTGATATTTTGCAATATCAATGGATGGAAGGTTGGATGGTTAAATTGGCTGGAGAGGATGGTTGGACTGATTTCTTACACCAGCACATGCTTTTAAGACCCCATTAAATGGAAACTTGCTATGTATGCATTCTTTTTGCAATTTTTTTATTTCTAAATATGCAAATATGTACATTTCAACATCTCCTGAAGTTTCACTGATAATTCCATTGTTTATCCTATGTTTCCCCGCATTTCCGGTTATCAGCGATATTATCGGCAATATCGATATTGTTTCTATATACCTAGCCAGCGAAACTTGTAGCGATATCGATACTTCGAACACTGGGTAAGAGAAGCTGCTCTATCCAAATAACCTATTTATTTCGTGAGATTCCAAAAGGTTAATGGTCAAAAGCCCATTTTATTTATTTATTTACTATTTATAGTAAATTTTAATTTAAGTATTGTTCTTAATCACCTAAACTTTAGGATTTGTGTCTAATATGAAAGTACTTAGAAAAATTTGAAGAATAAGGTGGTGAAAGGTGAGATTTTGAAGGAAATGGGTTAAAAAGGGATTTTAGACTTTGGGATTGAATTCTGAGAAGTTAATAAGGTGTTATGATCGACCCATTTTCTAAGGACATCTATCTCCAAGTTGGCAAAAAAAAACTCGGGGTGTTACATGATGAGTGGAAAACGGCCTTCAAGACGAAGGATGAGTTGTACGAGTGATTAGTCATGCCTTTTGGGCTGACAAATCCCCCAAGTACATTTATGTGGGTGATGACCCAAGTGTTGAGACCCTTCATGGGAAAGTTCCTAGTCCTGTACTTTGACGACATCCTTATTTATAACATAACTAAGGAACAACACCTCCACCATCTGAGGCAAATGTGTGGGATCCTAAGGAAGAGATGTTATATATCAACCTTAAGAAGTGTTCGTTTTTGTCTATTAGTGCAGATCTTGAGAAAGTTAAGGCCATAATCAGTTGACCTGAGCCACATAATATTCATGAGGTGCGAAGCTTCCACGGCTTAGCCACCTTTTATAAACGGTTCATTAGAAGGTGTAGTTCCATCATGGCTCCTATTACCAATTGCATTAAAAAACGGGAGTTCCAATGGACTAAAGCAGCCTCTATGGCATTCAAGGAAATTAAGGTAAAGATGACTGAAGCTCCTGTCATGCGACTTCCAGATTTTTCTAAGGATTTTGAGGTTGCTTGTGATGCATCTGGTGTAGGTATAGGTAGAGTGCTTAGTCAGGAAGGGCACCATGTTGCTTTCTTTAACAAAAAACTTAATGAAGCAAAGCGAAAGTATTCTACCTATGATAGGGAATTCTATGTGGTAGTGCAGTCCCTGTGCCATTGGCAGCATTATCTATTACCGCAAGAGTTCGTCTTATTCTCTGATTATGAGGCTTTGCGCTGTCTCAACTCGCAAAAGAAGTTGAACCTGAGGCATGCCAATTGTGTCCAATTTCTCCAAGAGTACACTTTTGTCTTAAAGCACAAGGTCGAGGTTGAGAATAAACTTGCCAATGCGTTGAGTCATAAGGTTGAGTTACTCTACTCCATGAGCGTCGAAGTCACTAAGTTTGAGCGTTTAAAGGAAGATTATCCTAGTTGCATAGATTTTGGAGGGATGTACGTATCGTTGATAGAGGGTCAGTTGAGGAGTAGTGAGTTCGTCATAGTCAGTGAGTTTTTGTTTAGAGAAGATAGATTGTGCATACCCCATACATCCCTCCATGACTTTCTTGTCTAGGAGCTTCATGCTGGAGGGATAGCTGGTCATTTTGGGCATGACAAGACTATTGCCCTTGTAGATGAGCTCTTTTATTGGCCAAGTCTTAAGCGAGACGTGGCTAACATTATAGGGCAATATAGGACTTGTCAGCTAGCAAAGCAAAGGAAGTAGAACACCGGTTTATATACACCTTTTCCAGTCTCCCACGCCCCATGGGTTCATGTTAGCGTGGATTTTGTGCTTAGTCTTGGGGCTCCCCAACACGATTAAAAAGCACAATTCAATTTTGTAGTTGTGGACCATTTTTCAAAAATGCCTCACTTTTTCCCATGTTCTAAAACGTTTGATGCCATTAACATAGCTAAGATATTCTTTGGGGAGGTAGTTCGTCTACATGGTTTGCCGAAGACCATTATGTCAGATCGAGATGTGCGATTTATGAGTTATTTTTGAAAAACTCCATGGCACATGATGGGAACTAAGTTGCAGTTATCTTCGGCATTCCATCCTCAGGTTGATGGTCAGACGGAGGTTGTCAATCAAAGTTTAGGGAATCTACTACGATGTCTAGTGGGAGACCATATTAGGACCTAGGATGCGGTTTTGCCCATAGCCGAGTTTGCATACAACAATTCCATTAATAGGTCCACAAGAATGAGTCCATTTAAGATAGTATTTGGGTACAAGCCTAGAAAGCCTATATATCTCATACCCATGTCCATTTCACATAGGTCATCTGAGTCCCCAAAAGCATTTGCACGGCATATCCATGACTTGCACAGTGAGATCAAGAAGTGCATTAATGCTAGTAATCAACATTATAAAATCTCTTCAGATTCACATTGTAGGTTTAAGGAGTTTCATGTGGGTGACTATGTCATGGTCCGCATGCATTAGGCCGGAACGATTCTCATATGGAACCATGAGGAAATTGCATGCCCGCAATGCCGGTCCATAAAACTTTTGACAGGAGTGGGCCCTAATGCGTATGTGGTGGATCTTTCATCTGACATAGGCATTAGTGCAACATTCAACGTAGAGGACCTTGTGCCTTGTGACGGACGCAAACATCCATCTTCTAGCCTCCTGCAAACCTTTCTTCTATTTCAGATGATGGTGTTCCTGACCCCATCCCCAGCCCATGGCCTTTACTTAACTTTACTTCCCACCCATTGCCTTCTCTTCCATCACTACCTGGTTGGAAAGAAGAGATCGGAGAATGTTTTGTACCACCACGCGGTCTCTACCCTCCATGGAGGATATCAGAAATACCTCGTGAAGTGGAAAAACAGGCAGGAATCAGACACCACCTAGATTACAGAGGAAGAGTTCTAGTGCATTGATCTTGACCTCCTCGAGCATTATCATAGTTTTATTTCGCCAGTGGTGAATTCTTCTTAGCGGGGGAGAA
This sequence comes from Magnolia officinalis, assembly GCA_021015155.1. Lineage (NCBI taxonomy): Eukaryota > Viridiplantae > Streptophyta > Magnoliopsida > Magnoliales > Magnoliaceae > Magnolia > Magnolia officinalis. The sequence goes on along the minus strand of JAJHSJ010000018.1, from coordinate 19,779,239 downwards.
TTGATGGGGACATCAGAGGACATACTCGAGTATACCAATGACAGAGGCGACCACCCACATCAGCGCAACTTTTTTCGTGTATGGGAGACGAGTTTGAAATGAGGCTCGTCGGGCCATTTTGAAGACTCCACATGCATTGGGCATGCATCAGGAAGACCCTACTTTGGTATGATGCATGTGGGCTACTTAGGAGACCATTTTAGTCATAGGATTTTTATTTCGTGTTGATCCAACTGTTGGATCTTGTTGATCAGGCCATCGAGCCACCTAATCTTCTAGATCTGGACCCCTTGGACTCTAATCTTGCTTCCTTTATGTTTTTTGTTATTTTTAAGATTTATTTGATGGATGAGATTGATAACAAGTGTTTTAGTTATCTTATTTTGGATGATGGGCCATTTCACTTAAGTGAGTGGCATAGTTGTAATTATTTCAAAATTTTAATTATAAAAGCACGGCGAGGGGTGGACGTCCAATCCTAGTGGATTTATTGAGAAGAAGAAAAAAAAGAGAAGCTCTCTTGTGTGAAGGAATTTTCCTCATTGTGTTTTAGGGTTTGTAAGAAACCCTCCATTCCAATTGAATTGTGGAAGGGTAGAGGCTTGTTTGGTGGTGGATTTCCCAAGATGCATCCTTCCTCTCTTCTTCTTCAAAAAAAAGGTATTCTTCGTCTTCTCTTATCTTCTTCCTTTCCCTTCCATTACAACCTTTCAAACCCATTAAAACCCTACTCAATCCTCTCTTTTTCTTCCCCATTACCTAGCCATGTGTGGACTCACACGTGCACATGCACCCATGTGAGTCCATATGGCAAGCCACGTATGGGCCCCCGTTTGGGGTTTTCCCTCTTTGATTTCCCTCCAAAACTCCCTAAACCCTATATATTTTGAATCCTTAAAAATCTCATTCCTAAATCTCAATCCATGAATACATAACCTAAATGAAAATCTGATTTTTTTTGTGAAACATTCCCCAAACTAGAATTTTTCTTGCATCATTGTCTATCCACGTGGTTATTGCACTACCCACGCTAGATTGGAAGTCTCTTCCAAGTGGGCCACTCTTAAATTATTTTATATTTTCGTGCACCGCATATGTGATAACCTAGGACCTTCATGCTATAAATCTGAATTTCCAAATCTACTATGTGGCTATGTTTGATTTTACAAGTTGATTGCTGAAATTAATGTGTAAATTGATCTCTCATCTTGCATCATAGGGTAGTTTTCATCATCCTACATCACAAGGTGGCCCATGATAGAAAACAATGGACAATCCAACAACCTTCCAATGCACGTGGTGGTCCACATGATGATTGGATTGTCCTGATCTTTGGGGTGTCCAACTTTCATGGTTGGCCAACCTTGATGGACAGGTTGGATGCCATATGCACACATTGGCAGGCCCATGCATGGCACACATACAATAACCTTACTCTACAAGGACTCTTAGAGGAACAGCCTTGTGAGCGTGGCTGAGGTGACTGCGTAGAGGGTACGTTCGCCATTTGATTTAATACCATGGGTTTTTTAGGTATACGAAAGTTTTGAAAAAATAAGTTATATTTTCTTTTATATAGAAGTATAGAAAGTCACATCCTTGGGAACATCTAGTTGGATACCCACTAATAGGATTACAGCATTTATACCCATGCTACTTACCAAGAAATATGCATTTTGTGGACCTAAAGTCTGAATTCTTTCTATTACAACTCAAGTCATGCACAAAACGAACCAAATACATGGTGGTAATAAAAATGGATTAGCCTTCAAACAAGGCATATCAAAAGCAGATTTATCACCATGTCATTCACCTTAGATATATCTTTGCAAAGGTCCCATTGTTGCATATTTATGTCAAAATAGAGTTAAAAATAATTCTTTTCAAATGGTTCTACTTATTGTAGTATTCTCCACATTGGAAGGTCTAAACAATGTGGTACTCTTTAGTTAATATTTGGGGTTGTGGCAACTTATGACTGAAAAGTGTTTTTTTTAATATTTTTGACCTTGTGCACAAATCTAGCTCTATGTTGCTAGGGTAGGGATAGGTGTTGGTATAGTGTTGTAAAAATCGTGTGCTTTAATGACCATGTGTGTTTATTTTGCATCTTAATGTCATAATTAAATGAGTGAGAAGCCGGATCTATCTGTGATGTTGTGGATTAAAGGGAAGGGTTCCTCTAGTTGTCCTAAGGTGTCAAACAACCACTTTCTCTAAGGGCCTGTTTGATTTTCCAATTACAGAGGTAATTCAAGGTAAATGGCTAATAATTATTTACCAGTGTATTTCTGGTTAGATTTCCAAGGTGATGTTGACCGCCACCTTTCATTTATAACACTCCTCACGTAACCCGAGGAGAAAAATGTTAAATCATGGGGCCCACCATGATGTGTGTGTCTTATCCACACCGTCCATCCCTTTAGCCAACCGATTTTAAGGCATGATTCGAAAAATGAAGCAGATCCCAAGATCAAGTGGACCACAACATAGGAAACAATGGGAATTGAACTCCTACCATTAAAAGCTTCTCGAGGACCCCAAAAGTTTTGGATGAAACTGATATTTTTGTTTCCCCTTTATCCATGACTGTGTGACCATATGAACAGGTTGGATGACAAATAAACATCAATGTGGGCCCTAGGGAGAAAACAGCTTTCAACCATTGACGTCTTAATGATCATTGTTCCTTAAGGTGTGGTCCACTTGAGCTTTTGATTTTCTTAATTTTTGGGTTCATGCCTTAAAATGTATTTTTTAAAAGGATGGATGGTGTGGATAGCTCACATATATCATGTGGGGCCCACATATTTAAATCAGTAATAACAGGTATTGTATGGACCGCTTTTCCAAACGTAATTCCCGGTGAATTTCAAACAGGTGGGTTAAGTAATAATTACTTATTTCCCTGTATTTACCAGGGAAATTAAAAATCAAACAGCCCCTAAAAGATCAAGCCATTAGAGGATGGTGTATCAATGTATATCAAAGGACCTTAACACTCCCCCGCACGAGAACATACTGGGCAAGGGTGGAAGGGCACTCACAACTCACACCATAAACGGCCCCCCATAGGAGAATTTATTAGGGAGGCATCTTTGCTACTCCCGAGATTCAAACACAAGACGTTCCACTCTGATACCATGTCAAGCTCGAGCCGTTAGAGATGGTATATCAATGTATATCAAAGGACTTTAACATAAGGGAATGTGAGTTTGGACATAGCAGCCACTAGCCAAGGGAGAGTTGTGTTTCATGAATCTGAGTACCCTAAATTCCATTATCATAGTAGAGGGATTGGGCAATCTATGAAAAGTATATTGGTCATCTTGTGTGAGGGAACTGATGACAAGTTGGGATGACATTTCTCCACCATCGAGCTCAACGACATATTCATGCCTATGCCCACCCTACATGGGAGTGTGAATGTTCACAGTGTGCAATTTCTTGTGTTTGGACCTAGGTGAGCACTTGCATTGGAGGATTGCATTGAGTCTCTAACTGAGATGTTGGACATAGGCCGGTGGGGCCCACTGGTGGGCAATCACTAGTGGGTGGGTCCCATGAGTTTAGGCCTCTTCCGGCCTCTTCCGTTAACAGATGGATTTCAAATTCAAGTTTGAATTTGGATTTAAAAAGAGGAGATAGGGATAAGACCAGATAATTTCTGGTCTCATCCAAACTCCTCGTCCTTTCCTATAACTAGGATAAGGCTCTCTCGTGAAAATAGATCGAGGAATAATGAGAGTAAAAAGAGGAATAGTGATATACATAAAATATTTGACCGTTTAGCTTGTCCTTGAGACGATCTAAGCCATAGATTGTAATCTGGGGCCATCTATACCGTAGAATCAGAGGGGTGATTAGACCCATCTGCTCCAATAGTAGTTAGGCGGACCGCTAGATCTGGACCGTTCATCTTCAGCTTTGTGGAGGTTCCATATCGTGTAGACCGTCAGATCTTGAGGGCTCACACTTCCGCACATCCTATCGGTGGTATCAGAGCAACTCAACGGCGGATCTCCGATTTATTATTTTCATCAAAAAAGGTAAGTGGCCCTTTTTTTTAAAGATAAGAATTTGAATAATTCTGATGCTATAAGAATTTGAATAATTTGAATAATTTCCATACACATAGGCCATATGTATTGTAGACACTCGGAAGGGAGGATCAGAAACTAGATGGCATAACACATACCCATGTCTGCCACCGTCTAATGTATTATTAGCAGACGAAAACGAATGTCCTACACCATCCATGGGACCACCATAAATTGTATTCCTTGGGTCTTACCACCATACATGGGGCCTAAAATTCTTGATCCGGACCATTCATCTGGTGTTTCTTGTTGTGGATTGTTATAATGTATGAAAATGTTCTGTCCATCAAATGCTCCTGCCCACATGCTGCTGAAGAATTTCTGCATGCAGGATGTGAACCGTTGCTCTTTGCAGTTTTAATCATTCATTTTGAGATATTGGTTGCACCCACTGGATGATCAATGCTATTATGGACAATAGGCCATTAGTGGTGCTGAGTATGGAACGAACCGTTCTGATCATGTTTAATGTGCCCATGTTTGGGTGGAAGGCCCAGTACTAATGGACCATAGATTTTCGTCACCCTGTTTCTGTTGTTTTCAAAAGGTTTAAATGCTAGGGTTAAGCTCTAAACGGCTGAGGGACTATTATGATACTCGGCAGAGAGATTGTGCATTAAGTCTGGGCTTTCAGTTTTTACAAATGGGGCCCGTGTTTCAATGATCCAAACCGTTGAGATGATGGGACTCACTTTTGATGGCCCAAACACCAAATGGAAATGGGGCACTCATCATCAAAACCCTCCTGGAGGCCTGACTCAAAAAGTCTTTTGGTCCACAAGAAGGTTTTAATGGTGAGCATCGTCATTCCACAGTTTCCTTTGGTGTAGCCCACTTAAGTTGTAGATCAACCTATTTTTTTAAAATATTCTCCTAATATGTGCTGGGAAAACTCATGGACGAAGTGGATTTCACAAATACATGACGATGGCCCCATGGAGATTTTTTGTTGGACGAGTTATCTACAACACTTGTGGCAAGGAATACATTCACATTTCAAGCACAAGGAAACATTTCTAGGTGGGCTCCGCCGTAAAGTGCACGTCTGGTCATTATATTTACACGTGGGCAGATATGTTTTCCCTGATGTGGCACATTGTTTCCCAATTATACACGCAATTTGGCTGATGAAATTACCAAAAACGGACTTTGGACATGCTTTTCTTCAATACACACCAAGTAATTACAAAATACAGACCGTTCATCTTAGATGCCCTACTTTGCTCTGCTTTGTATATACTAAAATTAGTAATTGGATGGGAATGATTCACAGATTGGATTACATTTACAAGATAGGGGAGGAACCCCACACATCTGGAATGCATGAAATCATGGTTTGGATTACACAAACACATCTTGGGTGGGGTTCCACACAGCTTGAACTTGTGGTAAAATATTACCATAGGCTCTAATGTTTGTGATCATTTTGCTGGACTGATATGATCTTTCAATCACTCCTATGTCCCTATGTTGGGTTATACAATCATATCTAACTGGAATAGGATTTGGGCCATGTCTCAGTTGTCCTGATTCTCCAGATTGACGAACACGACATTGATTGTGATAAATGATCCTAATATATCAAACAAAAAAGAGATAGTGGTTCGGCTGAGCTTCAATCTTGGGCTCATGCCTATAATGAGCTAGCAAAATGAGTGGATGGTGTAGATAAATTCTGCTTTGAGAATTAGTGATCTAGAGATCATTAGTGATCGAAACGATCATCAACCATGATGATCAATGTTAATGATAGGATCCATCATCAACAATGATCATTAACGGTAATGATCGGATCCATGGCTAATGGACATGATCATTGGTGATGATAGAACTCTCTTTATATCTAAGCACTTCATTTTTTAAAAATCTGATGATAATGTTTATGTGTGACATAATTAGGCTTGATGTGATTAGATCTAAGCCCATTTTTCATTGGAAAATAGAAAACTTAGTGTTAGAATGCTCCCTATATATAAAGGTTGTGCATAACCTGAGTGGGAGTTAATTCTCCTCCACCAAATGATGCATGCAACATGTAATGGAAGGTTGCACGTTATACAAATATATTCTTATAAAAGCATCAATTTCATCTTAAAAAGAGAACTTGATTGATCTACACTGCCCATTCGGGTATGTGGACTTTCAGATCTCGTTAAGATTTATTGACTACTTTTATACCTTGAAAATTTGAATAACACATAAAAATGCTGATGATTAGTGTCAATACCTTGGATCATAGTTAAGTAGTGATACTTGATGCAATGTAGAGATGGCCACTAAAGCTTTAATTGCTCAACAGCTCAAAGGACAACAATTCGACGGTAACAACTATGAAGACTGGTCCCGCGTGGTGCGAAGCCTTCTGGACGAAGACGACATATCGCATACACTCAATGAGGTTCAAGAGGAACATATATTGGCTGAAAACGGAAATTTAAGAGAACATAGGGCTGCAATGAACTGCTACAATAAGTGGCGTAAACAGAATCGTTCTACCCGTAATGTCCTAATTAGCACTATGCACAAAGAACTCATACCAACGTATGAAGTGCATGACATCGCTAAAGGAATCTAAGAAGCACTAACAAATGTCTATGCGCAGAAATCAGATGCAAAAGTTCGAGCAATGGAATTAGAATTCCAGGAATACAAGATGTCAGTCGGCTGCCCCATCAAAGATCATATACGTAAGATGGAGCAGATGATAGGTGCCCTGACTGAAATCAAAAGATAATAGCAATGCACCGTTTTTTGCCTGAATCTTGGTCCCCTATCAAAAGAATTCTGAACCATACTGATTCTATCATTATGTTCAGAGACTTTTGTGGCCATTTGGTACGAGAGGTTGAAATGAATGCAATTCAATCAGGTTCGGCCAAGGCCTTTGCAACAGAGACCCATAAGCGAAAAGCTAACAAGAAACGGTTCAAAGCACGCAAGAAGGCGAAAAAGAATAACCAAGAACAGAAGTCCGCAACACCTTCAAATCTCAAGGAGGGGAATGGAAAGAAGAAGCAGAAAAAGGCCAACAAAATCTGTTTCGTTTGCGGTCATTATGCCCGACAATGTGCCCATAAAAAGACAGTAATTCCTAAGTCAGTAGATACTTTATATGTAGGCGTTTGTTTTGAAATCATTTCCGTTGATACTATATCTAACGAATGGATTTTGGATTCAGGCGCAACAAAGCATGTGACATGAAGTCGTCGAGGACTCGAGGAATTCCAACCTGTAGCCAAGGGAAGTTACAAGGTGTATATGGGAAATAACGTAGTTGAAGACATACTAGGGATTGGCGTTTACCATTTTCGTACGCACATAGGGCGAACGACAATCCTCAATGATACTCTTTATGCACCGGGCATGCGTCGGAATTTAATTTCTGTTTCTAGGTTATTATTTGATGGTTTTGATATTCGTTTTTCCGGGACACGAGTTTCTTTGAGACTAAATAACCTCATCTTTGCATGGGGAAATTTAATTTCAGATTTATTTATTCTGAACATAGATAATGATAATGCACCTCTTGCTTTATCTACTATGTCGAATGAAACTGTAGTATCTGAATCTCTAAGATGGCACGCGAGGTTAGGTCACATCGGAAAAGATCGTATGACAAGACTAGTACGTTCTGGTTTGTTAGATACCTTATCCAAAGTTGATTTGCCATTTTGTGAACATTGTGTGTTCGGGGAGATTTCGAAGAAACCATTCCCTAAAGCGGCTAGGTCCAAGAGCCCACTAGAGATAATCCATTCAGATATTTGTGGACCCTTCAATGTACATGCTAAAAATGGATGTCAATACTTAGTCACTTTCATTGACGATTACTCGCGTTATGGATATATGTATCTCATCTCACACAAATCTGAGGCTTTTGATTGTTTTCTTAAATATAAAGTTGAGGTAGAAAAACAGCTTGAGAAAAAAATTAAAATCCTTCGATCTGATAGAGGTGGAGAGTATACATCTGAAACATTTAAATCATATTGTGAAAACGTTGGCATTGTTCGGCAGTACACAATGGCTTACACTCCACAACAAAATGGTGTTGCAGAGAGAAGTAATGGGACATTATTGGACATGGTTAGATCGATGATGGCACAAGCCAATCTCTCTACCACATTCTGGGGAGACGCACTGTTAACAGCCGTCTACGTCCTTAATAGAGTCTCATCCAAATCCATTCCTAAGACCCCATATGAGATGTGGTCTGAGAGGATTCCTTCTCTAGCCAACCTATGCCCTTGAGGATCTTTGAGATATGTTTTGCTGCCTACTCCACATATAGGTAAACTTGATAGTAAAACCATTGAATGTATGTTCATAAGGTACCTTATGCATTCAAAGGGATACGTTCTAGTTTATGAGGACCATGGACACTGGATTGAGATAGAATCTCAGGACGTGACCTTCGTCGAAGATAGATACCTCAGTCGAATGAAGCAAAAGGTTCCAATAAAACTTTTTGAAATGCCCGATGTATCTCAGGAGAGTGGGAGTTCTGCTTCTCAAAATGATGATGCTCTTATAGTTCGTCAGGACAATGGGAGAACATCTCAGCAAGCTCCTGAGTTATGTCGAAGCGAAAGAGGATTGATTCCCCGAAGATATTTCGATATTGAGTGGCAGGCATTCTCTTGCATTGCGGTTGATGTTGATGAACCTGACTCGTATCAGGATACATTATTATCTTCTAACTCGATTGATTGGGTGACTGCTATGGACGAAGAGATCGCTTCCATGGAGAAGAATAAAGTCTGAGAACTTGTTGATTTGTCTTCTGATCGCAAAGTAATAGGTAATAAGTGGGTACTAAAGATCAAAAGAAAGGCAGATGGTACAGTGGACAAGTACAAAGCACGATTAGTTGCTAAAGGTTTCACACAGAAAGAAGGTATTGATTTCGAGGAGACTTTTTCACTTGTTGCAAAGTTCTCCTCAATCCGCATGATCTTGTCCATTATCGCAAGTTTAAACTTAGAGTTATATCAGATGGATGTAAAGACCGCATTCTTAAATGGTAACTTGAATGAAGAGATATACATGCAACAGCCCGTGGGTTATGTGGACAAAAAGCATCCAAAGAAAGTCTTCAAATTGTTGAAATCTATCTATGGGCTGAAAAAGATCATGTATATACATGAAACGGTCTGGAAGATCTTTTCTGATACTATCTCTATATGTAGACGATATCCTGCTAGCTAGTAATGATATTCAATTGTTGATATTGACTAAAGATTGGCTATTCTCGAACTTTGAGATGAAAGATCTCGGTGAAGCCAACTTTATTATTGGGATAAAAATCATCAGAGATCGCCCTAAGAAATTTTTAGGCTTGTCTCAAGCCACCTATATATAAAAGATCTCAGAGCGGTTCAGGATGGAAAATTCAAAAGCTATTGAAACCCCTATGGATAAAGCTACTAAGTTAGACAGAAAATCGTGTCCCCAGACTGAATCCGAGAAATTGCCTATGTCCTCAGTATCTTATGCAATCGCAGTAGGGAGCTTAATGTATGCTATGTTTTGCACCAGACCGGATATTAGCTATGCAGTTGTCATAGTCAGCCGTTATCAGAGTAACCAGGGACAGTCTCATTAGCAAGCCATCAAACGTATATTCCGCTATCTTAGAGAAATAAAAGACCCAATGTTGTGTTATGAAGGCACAAGCCTCGAGCTCAAAGGATATTCTAATACTGCTTGGGGTAATGATGCCGACGATTGAGATCAACTATCATTACGTCCGTGATCAAGTGAGAGATAAGAAGGTCGCCCTCAGCCAATGTTTTCAATATCGTTATCGCTTAATGTATCGCACCCTTGGGATACGGATAAATATCGGTTATCGCATGGGATATATTGGTTGTATCATGTAGATCGATGTTGTTGGGAAACATGGGAAATTGGTCAAATGTTTCAATGAAACTTCATGGATTGTTGAAAAAGACATCAATACACACTTAAAAATCAAAACATTACAAAAAAAAAAAAAAAAAAAAATGCACATAATAGGGGTTTCATTTGTATGGGGTCCTAATATGTGCTTTCTAACTTAACTAATGAAAGTATATTCAAAGTCTATTCATATAATTTATAAACGTAAGAAGACATGTATGGAAACACAAGCAATACATTCAAAAGCAAAAGAAGAATCACTAGATCAGGTTACACACATGTTTAAGTTTGTGTTTAGATACAAAGATTGCAACTAATTTGTGAGAAATTGAGAAATTTTGTTTTTTCTTAAATTTTCGCAACTCGGCCCATCTCAAAATTGAAGTTCCAAATCCATAATTTTTCATGGAAAACATGAAGAATCGTAGATTTGTAACCATTTGACACTAGTTTAACATGATTTACAACAAAAACATGGATCGAAAATTGAAAATGCTCACTAGATCAAATAGGTGGGATATATAGGCACTACCTGTATGTTTCGTATCGCACAGGCGGGATACAAGATATATTGTGGGATATATCGGCTGATATCGTTGATATTTAAAACATTGCCCTCAGCTACATTTCTACTAAGGAAATGATAGTTGATCCCATGACGAAACCTATAGCTAGAGATCTATTCTAGGTTCACATAAGGCAGATGGAATTGAGGAAAGGATGAGTGATATGCTTGTATTTAGTACCTTTGATCTTTCATTAATGAATAACACAATCCATTTATTCAGTATTGAGTACTAATATAAACTAGGTAAGTAGATCATCAGCATTTTTCATGAGATCATGTAGGATTTCTATTTTTTTGTCGGCAGGCCGGTCACCCACTCGCACGAGTTGACCAACTTTGAATGTACAAGAGAGGTACATTTGAGGTGATGTTCATACACTGAGGTATGGACTTCTCTTTATTGTGAATAATAAAGGATAATGATATGAGTGAGTCGTATCCGCCTACAATTTTAAAAAAATTGAAGATGAAACTGATCAAGTCAAATAACATAATCACACCATTCCTTTTCATGCGATCAATGTTATGGCCTGAATTAATAGCCAAGTTGTGAGGTTATAAGATGAGTCGTACCTCATATAGAATAACCTGCGTATTGTAGACCCGACACATACCTAGTATTATCTACTTTATGACGTGGATTGTAGCCACCTGCTAGGATCTTTTACCTACAGATTGCTTTGATTCGTTCTAATCATTGCAATGTGTGAGTAGCCAGTCCCGTAGGTGACTCTTTGTGTCGTAGCTACCCTCCTTTTGTGTATAGGAGGATGAGATTGAGTGTCGCTACTTTAGTGTACTATGACGAAAGGTCCTTGATTAACCAGACTCGATTACGCTAGGAAAGCAGCTTGATTGATTCCAAATTACACATTTTTGTGGGGAAGATCCCGTGACAGCTACACCAAGTTTCTAGAACTATAAATACGCACTTGAAGACTTATCCACCGGCAGCATCGAGTTGTTATTTATTAGACTTTTGCAAACAAATATTCTTTCTTAAAAGTACAATGCGCTTGAGCTGATTTCAACGCCCCATGAGGTCGAGTTGTGTGGGCCCCACCGTGATGCGTTTCGAACATCTACCCCATCAGTCAGATGCACCATTCCATCGTGGGCCTAGATCTCAAAAATCAAGTCAATCCGTGACTTGTGTGGGCCACACCACATACAGAAGTGGGGAGGGGCCGTGCACCATTAAAACATTCATAACCATTTTTGAGGGCCCACCGAGATGTATTTTGCAAATCCAGCCCATCCATTATGTGTGTCCCACTTGAATGAGGGTTTAGACCAAGTTTCAGGCTCATGCAAAACTCAGGTGGGCCCCACCAAGTGCTTTTATATGTTTTAACGGTGTCTTCACATAATTTTAGATGGTATGGCCCACCTGAGTTCCGTGTACGGCTGATTTTTGGGATATCCCATAATTTGAAGGGTACCCATCAAATGCACGGTGTTGATGGTCGAAACACATCATGGTGGGGCCCACACAGCTCGACCTCACGGGAGCTTATCGTCAGCTCGAGCGCATTGTACCTTTTCCCATATATATATATATATATATATATATATATATATATATATATATATATATATATATATATATATATATATATATATATATAAGTATTGCTTTAAATTGATTATAGTCGAAGTTTGTGAAAAATCGAGTTTTTAGAATAACTCGATAAGTTGGATAAGTGCATATGTTGGCCGAGTACCCCAGATCGGGAGTTAACTCCATCCGGTGTGGTCATGCGAACTAGGACAGGCATTACAAAGCTTAAGTTATTGAGTACTAGTTAGGTGGTCACTTAATACTTTAACACCTACGAGAAGATTACAATGATCCAACTGGTCCCACGCCTCTGATTCTTTTGATCGTGATGTTTGGCTTTGATTATTATTAGGCAAGTTAGATGGACAAATTTTTTGTGCCCATCCCACAATGTGATTGAGTGGGTAATGTTGGACATAGGCCAGTGGGGCCCACTGGTGGGCAATCACTAGTGGGTGGGTCCCATGAGTTTAGGCCTCTTCCGGCCTCTTCCGTTAACAGATGGATTTCAAATTCAAGTTTGAATTTGGATTTAAAAAGACGAGATAGGGATAAGACCAGATAATTTCTGCTCTCATCCAAACTCCTCATCATTTCCTATAAATAAGATTAGACTCTCTCGTGAAAATATATCGAGGAATAACGAGAGTAAAAAGAGGAATAGTGATACACATAAAATATTTGTCCGTTTAGCTTGTCCTTGAGACGATCTAAGCCATAGATCGTAATCCGGGGCCATCTATACCATAGAATAAGAGGGGTGATTAGACCCATCTGCTCCAGTAGTAGTTAGGCGGACCGCTAGATCTGAACCGTTCATCTTCAGCTTTGTGGAGGTTCCACATCGTGCAGACCGTCAAATCTTGAGGGCTCACACTTTCGCACATCCTATCATGAGAGACCCATCATGCCTAGATCGGATCGACTTGATCATGTAGCAGCTTTAACTAGTCCTAGTGTTGTGTGCTTTGGCCCACCCTTGGAGTCTACATTAGCGTCTAACATATGGGGGATGGTTGGGTGCATGCACTAGGCTTTGGTATAAGGAGTCCACATGTTCCAACAGGGGATCAACTAGTTACCTCGAGGAACTTGTTTATGACTTAAATCTTAGACCGTCCATCAAGTGGTTTTCTAGATGGGCCCGATGCTAAAAAGGTGTTTAAGGTTTAATCGAAAGCTTTTAATTGTTGATCTTTTGTTTTAACCTTTAAAAGTGTTTTATCTCTCTTAATGGATATCCGACGGTTGAGACCTTGAAGTCCACCTTTAGATTGGTATGGGATTTTGGTCAAGAGTGGATGCTATTGGTTGGTTGAGGGACTTGATTAGTTTGGGTGCATAGATAAGGCAAGCTTACAAAAAAATTTATGGTGTGAGGCAATTCCAAAGTCTGTAAGGATGAGGAGTAGAGGTGCATGCGGATTAGCAAACCTCATAATCTCAAGTGGCTACATAGATACCATGTTTGGTTAAACCCAAGATTCACGATACTTGTGTTTTAAAAAGCTTACACTATGTAGCGTGTAGTATACTCTTGATAGTGTAGCTTAACCTTAACGCTATGTATCTCATAAAAATAGCTTAAGTTGCATGTAGCCTAGATTAGACACTAATTTGCATGCGCGTGCTACATAGCTAACATTAAAAGTTATTTTTCAATAAAATATTAAAATCAATTAATGTTTTCAATAATTTTTTGAAAATTTTCTATTTTCAATCAAAGTTGATCAATCTTTTCAATGGTTTTAGTAAAATAATACAAGTAACGATGTTAAATTATTTCCTTTGCCCTTTCTTTATCTTTAAAGTTTTAAACACAGTCTTTGCCTTAATTTTTCCTATTATTTTAGGTTATGCACCAAATATCATGAAATTTCGTTCTTAATCAGTAATTTGGCACAAAATATCATAAAATTTCATGATATTTAGTGCAACAAAGCACTACCTTAATTAAAGATACTGAAGTAGCATGTAACTTATGCCTCACACTTCAGAGGGGTAAATGCTACTCTACACACTATTTGCTATTTAAAACACTGCACGATACAATGATGCAGCTTGAGAGCCTTGAATTCATTCATGACCCACTTGAATTATAGAAACTAGTGTAAATACAGCAAAAGAAATAGGTTTTAATCAAATAGGGTAAAGAGAAAGTAAACAACTGGAAGGAATAGATCAATATAAACCTATCTGAGAACTAAACTCCAAAAGGTCACTACAGTAGGAGGTGAGTGGTGGTGTCAGTATATATGTGAATAGTAGCATGTCAAATACACTCCTTGACTCCTTGGCATCAGACTCCTACTTGTTCCTTAATTAAAATCAGTGTTATAAACAGCGCGTGGTGGTGCGTTCACCCCTCAGAAACATGAGGCATGAACTATATAGTGTGTAGTGTACACGCTACTAGATTTTTAATCACGTTTGCGCTTGGTTGCACCAATGTCATGATATTTTGAACCGAATTAGACTGATTAATAATGAAATTTAACAAAATTTCATGATATTTGGTATAACCAAATGCAACCTAAAGTTGATAGGAAAGGACAATGATCAAGTATGAAGGTAAAGAAAGAGCAATGAAATTGATTTAATATTGCTACTAATATTATTTTACTAAAAAACATTGAAAAGATTAATTTTATTGAAAATAGAAAAATGTTATAAGTCATTGAAAACATTTATTGATTTTAATGTTGTAGTGAAAAATAACTTGTAATGTGAGCTACGTAGCATATAATATAGTCTATGTAGCATGTAGTGTATGCAAGTTATCATGTAGCATAGCCTACATGCAACTTAGGCTATTTTAAGCTATTTAAAACACCAATTAACATAACTTCTTGTCCAAGAAAATACCTCTCATCCTACTCTAGTTCATTGTCAAAACTTCTTATGCTTAGAATCTGAAATTCCAAATATATACAAACTTTGGCAACGACCATCCTAGCCAAACTTAACCAACCAACCTTATCCTAATTTAACTCAATTCGTACAAAACATTTACCTAATCCATGCATCATGTATTAACCATGGTTAAGTTGTTGGTTAACCAGAACGGAATTCAACTAAAACCGTAAAATACTCAAAATTTGTTGCATTTTCATCACTAATTTTTGTTCTACATTTTGAGTCTTGAAATGTTGAGATCTTGTGAAATGTATTGAATATTCAATGTTGATTTTGATGAGACCTTCAAAACGAGCTATTGATCACCAAAAAGGGGCATACAAGCACACTGTTTTGCCACCCAGGAGACGATTGTCCTTAGGCCCACACAAAATCTAAAGATCTGGGGGGGCACTTTTTTTGTTGTCCATTCATTCGCATTTAGTTGGCTTTGACCTCCAGATTCTCCAATCTTTTCGTACCAATCATTGAATTCTTGTTTTGTAAGGGCTTTTTTTTATTGCATTATGCAAGGATTTGACCATATGCCGTCATCATCACCTAAGCCTCATCCCCACTCATTGGGTCAGCCATGTGGACCTTGTTCCACTCTGCTAGAAATATGTTTTCTTTCTCAAATGGGTACAAAACATGCATGATATTGTCGATAGAACTTTGATGCAAGACATGAAATTCAAGTATGATGTGCAAGAATTTAGGCTTCGATCTTACCAATTCAGAAAAAATTATACAAATTCCACATCCCACATGATAGTCCAAACATTCAATGAAAGGGGAATCTATGTGGGTCCAGGCCGACACAGGCTAGGGCTGGACAATAAAAATTATAAGTCAAACGATGTCAAAGGGAAATAGAAATCAACCACACATGCATAACAATCAGTCCATAATCTGAGGGATTCCCCAATTTCAATTCAAAGAACCCTATGGTGAAAAAAAAAAAGAGCAAATAAATTAGGGTTAATGCAAACTAAGGCTAGGGTTTTGGAAATAGGAATGAAAAGAGGAAAATCAAAGGAAAACCTGACCCGGAGAAAGCTCCTGCAAGCAGATGGTGACCCGGAGTTGATGCACATGTGCAGGTGGGCTGGCCGCACGTGCAATGGAAGCCCGCCTCCCCAAAGCGACACCTAGGCCTTGGTCGGCCGGGGGAGACCTCCAATCCCTCCAAGTTTGACGACGATCTGACGTAAGGTCGAGGCGTAGTGCTCCGCCGAAGTTTCAGCCCTCCTACAGGTCCAGATTATGGAAACTGGCTGCAGGGGGATGAATAGCTACAAAGGGTGGGAATTTCAAAGCAATAACGATGATAAAATATGAGGTATATGGATGGGAGAGGGTAGGGACGTATGGGGATAGATGTGGCCTCACACCACGTACTTTGCCTTTCGAAAAGGGAGGGCTTCGCACCCACTTTTGAATTCTTCCACAACTCACGAAGAGAACAGAAAACTAAACCAAGAATTTTTTTTATTAAGCTTGAATCAATGAAAAGAACTACAAGGGGTGCCTATTTATAAGGAAAATCCTATACCCCAAAACTCGCACCATGTGCGCAACCTATTACTCGGCGGTGAAGTAAACTAAAATAAAAACCAAACAAAGAAATCCAAAGCGTTCATGATGTTCTAAATAATAACAATAAGCAAAACCCAAAATATGACATCAATCCGACGAGTGGGCCACGATCATGAGGTCCTATGATGAGCTTTTCTTGACTATCGGGCCCACCCTTTTGAACCAAAACTTCGTCTTCTAGCTAGGAGGCCCTCCCCGAACGTCGTCATCAAACCAGATCAATGGGAGGGCCCTCCTTCGGCCTACGTACGTGCGTAGGGGGGTGGCGTGCATGCACGTGTAAGCGGCGTGTGCAGATGTCCTCATCAACTCTCCTCGGCTGCGAAGATTTTTCCACTGGCGAAATAAAACTCCTGAACTGCTCCAAGATGTCAGGTTCAAGTCTCTGAAGCTCCTCATTGAACCACGTGCTGTCTGAAATTGGGCGTGACTTTCATTTAACTAGATACTTCTGAAACCCGCCATCTGACGTGGAAACTATCCCATGGTCCAGGATATCCTCTATTTCCTCCCTAGGTGTGTGAAGGCTAGGTATGGGAGGCAGAGGCTGGGATGAAAGGTCGGGAAGAGGCCATAGATCAAGGGGTAAGTCTGGGAAATCAAGATGGGTGGGCGAATGGCCGGACAAAGTATCAGTGGGTCCCTAAAAAGCAACTAGATCCTCCACATTGAATGTGGAACTAATTCCCATGGAAGGTGGAAGATCTACCTCATACGCATTGAGACCGTTTCGCTTTATAATTTTGAAGGGCCCAGCGCTACGCACGTGGAACTTACGAACGGCCCCTAGAGGGTACCGCTCGGGCCTAATGCGGACCATCACAGAGTCCCCAATATTGAACTCTTTGAAACGTCTATGTTGGTCTGCAAAAAATTTATAATGTTCATTACTAGTAGTAATCTTTCGCCTGATTTCTTGATGCAATAAATGTATGTGATGCGCAAAAGACTCTGCAAACTCTGATGGCTTATGGGACAATGATATGGGGATAAGATCAATAGGCTTCCTAGGCTTCTAACCAGTAATGACTTCAAAAGGACTTAGACCTGTGGACCTATTGACAGAACTATTGTATGCAAACTCGGATATGGGTAGTACGGTGTCCCATGTCCTGGTATACTCCCCCACTAAACATCGAAGTAAACTCTCTAGGCTCCTATTAACCACCTCAGTCTGGCCATCGGTTTGAGGGTGGTAGGCAGAAGAAAATTAGAGCCTAGTATTCATCATGTGCCATAGTGTCTTCCAAAAGTAACTCATAAAGTGCACATCACCGTCAAACACTATGGTTTTTGGTAACCCATGCAGTTTGACGACCTTATTAAAGAACGGCTTGGCAACATGAGATGCATCAGAGGTCTTAGAACAAGGAATGAAGTGGGCCATTTTAGAGAAACGGTCCACGACAACAAATATGGAATCGTGTTTCCGAATAGTCTTGGGAAGTCCAAGCACGAAGTCCATACTGATGTCCTGCCAAAGGATGAATGGGATTGGCAAAGGTATGTATAATTCTGTATTCTGTTTCCTTTGCTTTGCCAGTTGACAAGTACGGCATTGCCCTATAATTTTGGCCACGTCTCGCTTGAGGCTTGGCCAATAAAACCTATCATCCACTAGGGCAATGGTCTTATCACGACCAAAACGACCTACGACCCCTCCTAAATATAACTCCCAGATAAGAAAATCACGGAGGGAGGTGCGTCGTATGCACAAGCGGTCACTCCTAAACAAATCTGTCCAAAATCATATATTCACTGTTAGCTCCTGACGGACTCTCTAACAACGACTCGTACACAACTCCGAAATCTAGACATGTAGAATACTCTTCTTTAAGGCGTTCAAGGCCCATAACTTCAATGCTCATGGAGTTGAGTAATGCGAGTCGATGGCTCAACACGTCGGCGGGCTTATTCTCGACACCACCCTTGTGCTTAAGCACGAAAGTGTACTCTTGAAGGAATTGAACTCACTTGGCATGTCTGGGGCTTAATTTCTTCTGAGAGTTCAAGTATCTCAAGGCAACGTGATCCGAGAACAAGAATTCTCGCGGTAATAGGTAATGACGCCAATGGCGTAGTGATTGCACTACCGCGTAGAATTCCTTGTCATAGGTGGAATATCTTTGTTTCGCCTCATTTAGTTTCTCACTAAAAAAGGCGACAGGGTGCCCTTCCTAACTAAGTACTCCTATGCCGACTCCTGACGCGTCACATGCGACTTCAAAAGCTTTTGAAAAATATGGATGTCGCGTGACTGGAGCTTCGGTCATCTTGACCTTTATCTCCTTGAAGGCCTTCAAGGCAGCCTTTGTCCATTGAAACTCTCCCTTTTTTATGCAGTCCGTGATGGGAGCCACAATGGAACTAAAGCCTCGAATGAACCGCCTATAAAAGGTGCTAAACCATGAAAGTTGCGCACCTCATGAATATTGTGGGGTTCAGGCCAATTAATGATGGCCTTGACCTTCTCGGGATCCGCCAATACGCCCTCAGCTGACACAATAAAACCTAAGAAGATCACACTACTAGACAAGAACGCGCACTTCTTTAGGTTGGCGTACAACTTCTCGGCCCTAAGGATCCCACAAACCTGCCTCAAATGGTTGAGGTGTTGCTCCTTGGTCATGCTATAAATCAAGATATCATCAAAGTATACGACCAGGAACTTCCCCATGAAGGGTCTCAACACTTAAGTCATCACATGCATGAAAGTGTTTGGGACATTAGTTAACCCAAAAGGCATAACTAGCCACTCATATAGCCCATCCTTCGTCTTGAAAGTCATCTTCCACTCATCACCAGGGCGTATACGGATTTGGTGATACCCACTTTTGAGGTAAATTTTTGAGAAGATAGTAGCATTGGCCATCATATGTAGCATGTCATCAAGACGCGGTATGGGAAACCGATACTTGACTGTGATTTTGTTGATGGCCCTACTATCAACACACATCCTTCATGTACCATCCTTCTTAGGTGTAAGAAGGGCGAGCACGGCACACGGACTCATGCTCTCTCGAATGAAACCCTTCTCTAGGAATTCATCAATTTGCCTCTTCAACTCAACGTGCTCTTTTTGGTTCATTCTGTAATGCGGGAGATTTGGTAGAGTCGTCTCAGGGATTAAATCAATGGCATATTGTATATCCCTCATAGGGGGAAGCTCATTCGGTAAATCATCAGGAAAGACATCACGAAAATCATATACTACCTGAATGGCCTTAGTGGGTAACTCTACGCTAGTCTCTAGTACACTCTCCCTAGCCACAAGGGCGTATATCGTCGAGTCCACCTCTGTTTCTCGCTCAAAGTCTTTGGCATTCAAAATATGGAGCGGTTTGGACTTGGACTTCAACTCCACTTCTTTTGGGCCGCTCGCACCACTCTGTGTAGTGGACTCTTTTCCAATAGGATTCTTGGGTGGCAAAGGATTTAGCTTGACTTTCTTGCCCTCAGACCAGAATGTACACACATTTGAACGACCAAATATGGTGACGTCCCTGTCATAGAGCCACTACCTACCCAAAATGATATGGCCCACATCCATAGGAATAACATCACACCAAATTGTGTCTTTATATGATCCAAACTGAATAGGGACAACACAATGGTGTGAGACTGGAATGGATGTTTCATCAACCCAAGAGACTCTGTAGGGTTGAGGATGGGCTTCCAGCTTCAAATCCAAACGACTCACAGTGCTAGTCGATGCCACGTTGGCACAGCTACCGCTATCCACGATCATCTTACAGCTTTTTTCCCCACATTTTGCATAAGTGTAGAAGATCGTCTTGCAGATCCAGTCATTGGTGCTCTTGGCTTGAGCCAAAGCGCAACGTACAATTGCGAGGGTCGCAGACTCTTGTGTTCCCTCTTCCTCATCACTAGGGGTTTCGACTGGCTCATATTCCTCCTCCTCACCATCACTCTCTGGGGGCACTACTTCTACTTGCCCATTAATAAGGAGTACTTTGGTGCCCTCTCTAATGCCGCACTGGTGAGTAAAATGACCAAACCCCTGACACCTAAAACATCTAGTGGCCCCGCTTCCACGCGAACTAGACCCAACAATCTCTTTACCCTTATCATCCTTGGGCCTGGGCTGAACATTAGGGGAAGGTTTGTTTTGGAATCCCGTATTAGGTCTAGCCCCAGAGGGGTTGGCCTTAGCACCGGATTCGCGAAAGTAAAACCGTCTTCCCACAAATGTTTTAAGGTATTGCTCGACATCTAACACTACTTAGTACAATTGTTCAATAGTGTCTTATCTCTTTGGCGAGCAATTCTCTCCTAATGTCAAGACGGAGGCCCGTTTTGAAACGAGCAAGGGTAAGTACTGGGTCCTCATCAACCTCAATGCAGGTCGAGTATTCTTCAAACTTCTCGATGTAGTCCGCAACACTCATGGAACCTTGTTGAAGAGACTGCCACTCCTCAATCAATCATAAGCGATAAAAGAAAGAGAGGTACTTTTCTTTAAACGTTTCTTTCATCTCTACCCAACGAACTATTGGGAGTTCCTTCACTCTTTCTTTCTTTCACTCAACCGTTGCCCAAAACCTCTTTGCTTGACCCACAAGCTTCATCTTAGCGAATCGGACTCGTCGAGCATCCGACATATCATACCACTCAAAATAGTGGTCCATATCCGCCAGCCAATGTAGAAAGGCTTTAGGGTCCAAGTGGCCATCAAATGTAGGGGCATCTACCCTAACTCCCTTGAGGAGTTGTGCATCTAGGTCATATTGATCATAATGTCCCTCATGGGGTGGGTGCACAGGTACGCGCCTATGACCAGCTCCTTGGCCGCCTCCATTCCTTGGTCTAACCTCCTGACCAACTGCCTGATATTGGGCATCCTCCCCAGTGGTGGGGTTTGCCCTGAAGGAGGTCTCTATTTCTTCAAGGCGTTTATCTATGCGTTGTTCCAAGTGCTTATTCAAGGACTCAACCTGTTGGGCTAACTTGGCCACTGTTTCTTGCAGTTGCTCCATGTTTAGTGTGGGGTGCAAACTGAAACCACGACCCGTACGTGTGGGCATACACCAACTTGCTCAACCTAAGGACCTGCTACGGCAACTATATGCGTCTAAAAACTAAATGACCCTACGAGACTCTATATGAAGGAGACTACACACCGTTACAAAAATTCAGCTATATATATCAGGGACTACGGTTTTCTAGCAGCTATATATGATGGACTGGATGCATGAAGAACTCAAACAAACTAAACCCTAAATATGTGGTGAATTCCCTTACAAGAACCCTAGGCTCTGATACCAAATTTGATGTAGGACATGAAATTCAAGTATGATGTGTAAGAATTCAGGCTTAGATCATACCAATTCAGAAACAATTACACAAATTCCACATCCCACATGATAGTCCAAACATTCAATGAAAGGAGAATCTATGCGGGTCCAGGCCAACATAGGCTAGGGCTGGACCAATAAAAATTATAAGCCAAACGATGTCAAATGGAAATAGAAATCAACCACACATGCATAAGAATCGGTCCCTAATCCAAGGGATTCCTCAATTTCAATTCAAGGAACCCTACGATGAAAAAAGGGGCAAATAAATTAGGGCTAATGCAAACTAAGGCTAGGGTTTAGGAAATAAGAATGAAAAGAGGAAAACCTGACCCGGAAAAAGTTCATGCGTGCAGATGGTAACCCGGAGCTGACGCACGTACACAGGTGGGCTGGCCACACGTGCGATGGAAGCCCGTCTCCCCAAAGTGACACATAGGCCTTGGTCGGCCGGGGGAGACCTCCAATCCCTCCAAGTTTGACGACGATCCAACGTAAGGTCGAGGCGTAGTGCTCCGCTGAAGTTTCTGCCCTCCTACAGGTCCAGATTATGGAAACTAGCTGTAGGGGGATGAATAGCTGCAAAGGCTGGGAATTTCAAAGTAATATTGATGATAAAAGATGAGGTATATGGATGGGAGGGGATAGGGACGGATGGGGATAGATGTGGCTTCACACCACGTAGTTAGCCCTTCGAAAAGGGAGAGTTTCGCACCCACTTTTGAATTCTTCCACAACTCACGAAGCGAGTAGAAAAATAAAGCAGGAATTTTTTTATTAAGCTTGAATGAATGAAAAGAACTACAAGGGGTGCCTATTTATAGGGAAAATCTTATACCCCAAAACTCGCACCATGTGCGCAACCTATTATTTGGCGGTGAAGTAAACTAAAATAAAAACCAAACAAAGAAATTCAAAGCGTTCACGAGTGGGCCACGATCATGAAGCCCCATGATGGGCTTTTCTTGACTATCGGGCCCATCCTTTTGAACCAAAACTTCGTCTTCTAGTTAGGAGGCCGTCCCTAGACATCGTCATCGAACCAGATCGATGGTGGGGCCCTCCTTCTGCGTACGTACATGCACGGGGGGGTGGCGTGCGTGCGCGTGTAGTGGCGTGCGCACGATGTCCTCATCAAACTTCTCCTTGTATCATTCCTAAAGGGTTAAGGGTTTCCTTGCCATAAATTTTGTGCACTGTTTTCATATTACATGGAAGAAAATGTAACTAGGGAGTAGATTAAAGCATTTTACCTGTTCCACACACCTGATATGGGCAAGCTGATGTGGTTTAAGAATTTGTGCAACATTGTTCTCACTTATCAGTTCTTTCAATTGCTGCTTTCAAATTCACATGTCAGCCAAAATGGAGATAAGACAAATATCCTAGAAGTTTATTTTTTATTGGAAACCTTTTGACCTATGTTGACCAAAATGTGGAAAGGGTCTGTCGTGGTCAAATTCGAACAAACAGACCAGAACAGGGACTGGTACATTCTGGTACTTCACCAATATGAAATTGAACAAAATTGAAAAGTACAGTGGCATTAATCTGCTTTAAGTTATTTTACTTTCTGCTTTCAAGAGGCCATACCATTTGTATTGCACAATACCTTTACTCTTTGCATGTGGAAGCATGTGGTGCAGTCCTTGAGGCATTTACATTATACTCAAAATGCAAGTTTCCAACTCATGCATATTCAAAAGCTTGATCTCAATATTCATTCAGGTCTATAGCCAACTCGATATGAAAATTGAGCCGTTTCCCTTTTGCAGATGTACAGCAGTGGCAACCCTACAAACATTGCTAACCCTATCAAAGATGTGAGTGTCCAAATCGATATTATAGCAGTTAGTGGAAGACTAAGCCTGTTTCAAACCACTCTGTGCGAAAGAATTCTGTGGGAATACCTGCACGTGGACGTTAATCTTGACCCACATGGTTATCTGGACGCGTACAATGTGAAAGACATCCAATTGATCTGTTGCCAAGCTGATGCAAGCACTGTTTGGCTGGTGCCACAAGTAGTTCAGACTAGATTCATGAGATCCCTTGACTGGGGCACGGATGTCATTTTTTCCTGGGTATTTACTAGGGACAGGCCAAAAGGAAAGGAAGTCGTGAAATATGAAATATTTCTTAAAGATCAAAACCCATTGGATATCAAGGAAGTACTCAACGGAACTACTGACAGTTTCATAATAAAAAACATTTACCCAAGATACTTCCGGGTCACTGGCTCCGGCGATGTGCGGCATCTGGAAAAAGAGGTATTCTTCACAGTTTCTCACTTCTCTTGTCCTCATTGAGGAATTATGGGATCCTGGGACTTGGTAAAGAGTGGACCACTTCCTAATGCTTGCACTCCATACATGTTGAGCCCTTAGTTCCATGATCCTGACCATTGATTTAATGAGCCAGAAAGCTGAGCAGAAAATAAATCTGATATTTTTGAAAATCTAACAATTATTTAGGAGAGACATTATATCATATTATCCTGCTAAATAAAATCTACAAACCCCCAGAATATTGTGATAATATCATGATGTTTTCAATGTAACATTCTATCCTCACTCCTATCAAAACTTCATCTTTTCTCAAACCTTTTTTTTTTATCTCTAGTTTATGATTGTCCTGTACTATTCATTATTTTTCCATATTTTTGTCTTGTTTCCTTTATTTTTCATGTTCCTACTAACCAAGTTCTCAATAATAGTATCAGTAGGCATATCAACTGGGCCCAAAAACAATACGTTACAATGCATATTAGACTGCATTAGACCCCTGCTGGCCTTTTTTTTTACTGGGAAAATAGGAAAATTGCAAAAGTCAGAATCTTTTCTGTTATTTATTTTGTATGTGTGTTTAACATGCATTCAATGGTGTAGCCGACCATTCTTTGTTAAGAATGTTGCTTGTCAGCTTGACCTGCTGAAAGTAAAAAAAAATAAAAAAAAAGGTCCTAATCGAACCAAAATCTTGTATGCTGTGGTGGATTAGGGCTGAAGCCTGGCAATGGATGAGCATAGGGTTGGTTTATGAGCAGATTTTGAACTAGTCAGGCCAGGCCTAATCAAAATATTGATTTTTCCAAGCTCAGGCATGGCCCATTGTTAGCACAAACTAGGGCCAATTACATAAAAATGCAACAAAAAGAAGATGAAAGAAAAAAAATAAAATAAAATAAAATAAAATAAAATATTTGATGGTTTATCCCTTATTCCTATATTCCCCAAAATTGTCCATTTCTGCTTTGATTCAAATCCCAGATCTTGTCTTTTGATCCTCAAAATAGGCCTAGATCCAATATAAAACTAGTTAAGCTCCCGTCGTGGTTGAAATGTATAAAGTGGAAAAGCGAGAGAAATTTTGAAAAAAAAAAAAAAGGTTCAAAATGTGGTCTTTATGATCGTATCAGAAATAATAGCCCTATATCGGTGCTGATATGGCCCTTTTTTAAGTGGACTGGTTCACCCCCATTTCATGTAATGGGGGTGGCTGATACTGTTACAACACATCCAATATGGCCATATGGTAACCGATATTTAAATCATACCACCAACCCAAGAAAATTTTGAATTTTGAAAATAGCCCATGAAATTCCTCCCTGGGAAATTGCCAAGTATGATTTTTGGTTCTCCAGAAGATCCTAATTTTTCAATCAATGGCCAATAATCACTACATGTTTGCTGAGGCATGGGACCCTATTAACTGCTCAGACAATGGTGCCATATATCCATATTTTTCCTGATTATTAAATGAGCTTACTTTGGTGGTTCTTCTTGTGGCTACTTGTTCTAGACTAATTATTACTAGTATACAGGGACCTATGGTCAGCGGAGATCTTCTTTTGAATCGTGGGAATCCACCGTGGTGGTCTTTCCATGATATCAATGCATCAGTGGCTGGCTGTGAGGGGTTGACAGGACCAATGGCTATCATTGTGTCTGAGGAAACACCACGTACGTTCTTATCAGCATTGAAATTGTTCCAGCTTGCTAAATGCTATGTAGTTTTTTGCATGTCTTGAAAAAGAGATTGGTAGAAAAGTATTTTGGTTTTTCCTTCTTTTTTTTTTATTTTTTTTTTTTTTTTTTTTTTTGTGGGTTTCTCATTTAATCCTTAACTATCTTTTCCAGAGGGCATACTTGGTGAGACTCTTAGCAAGTTCAGTATTTGGGGCATTTACATAACTTTTGTGCTAGCAGTCGGCCGATTTATCAGAATTCAGTGTTCTGACCTGAGGATGAGAATACCCTTTGAAAATCTTCCTTCTTGCGACAGGTAACGCAACTTCAGATTGCTCGGCCCTATCTAAATATTTATGTTAAAAATAATTAAAAAGTAGTAAATAATAGGGATTTTTACTGCAAAACTCCTCTCTAGTTTTAATTTTACCAAATAATGCCTTTGCTCATCAAAATTCCCGGCATGTGCTTTTTGAGGTTAGAAATAACCAAAATGACCCTGGTTATTTTTTTTCTTTAAAAAGTGATAAAGTCGAGAATTGTGAGGCACACATGGTATGTTTATGACATCCAACCGATTCAACATATAAACCCCACCATGATGATTAGACAAACCAAAAAATCTGGCCAATCAAATCATCAAATGGGTTGCACGCAAATTTGGATGTTTTGGCGTAGTGTACATTGTTTTTTATGGTGGGGTTCACCTTATGATTGGATCTTCTAGAATTTCAGTTCTTATGATCATCACGTTGGGTTGCATTTGTTGGGTGGGTTGGATGTCATATACGCACCATGTGGACCTGACAATTCTCAACTTTACCCCATTTTAAAGGAAAAATAAATAAATAAAGAGGGCGTTTTGTTCATTTCATCCCTACAAAAGCACTACCTTGAAATAATAATTAGTTGAGGCACTATCTGGTAAAGATGGAATTACTTGGGAATTTTGCAGTAAAAACCACTACCTAATAATACTATTAAAAAAAAATTTAATAATATAACATGCTAAGTCATTGAATATATAACAACCCATGCCTGTTGAATATGGCATGTCCAACCAAATTGGAAACAAGAATATGTAGACTTTCCCGGCTCCCAAACAGATGATCGTGTGGCTCTTTTATGTCACCAAACACCTATATTTATTTATTTATTTTGAAGATGATCGTTAAAAGTGCTACAACTATCTCCACTTCTTAGCATGAGCTAAATCAGTTCTGCCTTGGTGTAGGCTAATCGCAATCTGTGAAGACATATATGCTGCAAGAGCAGAGGGCGAGCTAGAAGTTGAAGAAGTCCTTTACTGGACACTGGTGAAGATTTATAGGTCACCACACATGCTTCTCGAGTACACCAAACCTGACTAAATCGTACTGCAGATGAGCTCCTGTCACCAACTTCAGGAAGATGCTCGTGGGCTCCTAAGCTAACTGCAATCTAACCGTAACATGGTAATCGAACCAGATTGCCACATGATGTTAGGGGGTGGCCAGAAATTAGTCAAAAAACAGGGGGAGCGTACGTGAGTTAATTCATGGATGATTTGTAGTCCTACATATGTTTGCTTTTCTCCCTCTTAAGGCTCCCATTTCAATATTAGATCAGTTAGATGTATAGAAGCAGTTAATGCAAGCCTTACATGTATATTCATAGATGGGTCCTATTAGTTTTGGGCTGGCATGCCAATTCAACTGCTTGCCATGTGTAAATTTTGATATTAATTTGAAATGTTGGTTTTCTTGTTGTTTTTGCAATTAGCTTGACTCGACAAAGTGTATTTGGGACCCACTGCTTGATGATTCAAACCATTGATATAATGGGTTGAAAATACACTGAAAACTCCCCCCTCGGATGGGTGCGAGTGTTTGACAATTTACACTTTAAATACGGGCCCTTTTCTGCTATGTTTCCATTGCAAACCATCAATAGGATGGCTGCAATCAATTGATAGAGAAGATATATAGGGCATCCCATTTTGTGGCCCACCAGCTGAACGACATGGATTACTTATATATGAACATCATTTACCATTGTTGGGGCAACCAGGAAATGTTGTTTCTTAAGAAAAGAATTCTTGATTAGGATCACCAACAATGTTCCCCACTTTGTACAGAATAAGGAATCAAGGTTACTACAAAACTTGAGTTCATATAATTCCTCCTTTCTTTGTCAGTAACTATTCTACTAATACGAGCTAATGTAGAGTATAACTTGAAAACGATCGTGTGGATTTTTTTCCGGCTAAAAGAGAATCTAGAATCCCCATACATTGGCCTCTGAATTAGGGTGTGTTTGGATGTGCTAACAAAGTGAATTGCAATTACTAGTCCAATGATGAGTAAAATAGCTAAACTGTTCTTCCTCTTGCAAACATGTTGGCGGGGCTCGACCCCCAAATCTCAATTACTTCCAAGTTGGACTCAGAAAATTCAGAATTGCAAGTAAGGCCTTGAAAATATCAGAATTGAAATTCAAGGATTGCTTTCTCATTTTGAATAACAGAGAACTACCTTTTTTTTCCTTGTCTTTTTCATTTGTTTTCATTAAATTGAATGTTTGCAAATTAATTTCCTTGTATATTCAAATACATTCTCAATGAATGCGGATGGAATGATATTTCCCCTTAATTACATGGGAATCAATTGACGGCCCACATGTGGTATTGAGTAAGCTTATGTAATTAAGAAAGGCTTTGCAGTTTGCAGTGAGAACAAAAAGATTAGTAGTGAATGAATCTTTAAAGCATGCAAGACATGCGTAGGTGAATTGAATTGAGAATGCTCAGCTTAATCAAAGAAAATGTCAGAAGTAACATCATTCCAATTGCATTCCTTTTGAGTCCAACTTGAAAGTAACATGGTTGCAATTTGGATCCAAATGCATGGTTTCAATCAACTGATAAAACCCAATCCCAAATACTTGACATAAGAGCATACAATAGTAGCAAAAGACAATCCTGACTTCTTTACTTGGACAAGTAATGGAAAAAAATATTGGGATAAGAGGAAGAATCTGCAGAGGTCTTACAAATCTAGCTTGGGAGGTTGCTTGGTTAGTGATGAGAGGAGGGAAGGGATCCTAGTAGGATATCCCACATCAGATAAAGAGTCGGAATGACCTGCTGCATTTAAGTCCCTTGCCTTTTAGAACTTGTTATGGATGAATTAACTGCTAGTGCTCAGAATAGGGTCATTTGGGGTTTATTTTGTTTGTAGATATATGATGTTGGTTGATAATATTATGGAGGGGCCAAATGCTAAATTGAAGATTTTTTAGGAAGGCTATCGAGCATGGAGACATAAAAATTAGCAGAACCAAGACAAAAGTATTTGGAATGTTACTTTAGTAAGAATGGTTATACAAGTGAGGCTTTAGTTGGAATTGATGGCCATGAAATTCCTCAAAGTGAAGATTTTATATATGGGAAATGGTACTATGAGGTCGACCTCATGGGAACTTTCCATGAGGTCGAGCTGTGTGGGCCCCACTGTGATGTGTGTTGAACATCAACAACGTGCATTTGATGGGTCCCCTTTAGGTTATGGGATATCCCAAAAATCTGTCGTATACAAAACTCAGGTGGGACATACCATCTAAAACCATTTGAAAGCATGCCTAAAACATATAAAATCACTTGGTGGGGCTCACCTGAGTTTTGGATGCGGCTGAAACTTGATTTGACCCCTCATCCAAGTGGGACACACACAATGGATGGGTTGGATTTGTGAACCACATTTTGGTGGGCCCAATAAATGCTTATGATTGTTTTAATGGGAGGGTAACCCCTCTCAACTGTTGCAAGTGGCATGGCCCACCCAAGTCATGGATCGACTTGATTTTTAAGCCCGTGGCCCACCACGGAATGGTGCATCTAACTGATGGGGTAGATGTTTGACACACATCATATAGGGGGCCCACACAACTCGACCTCATGGGAAGTTCCCATGAGGTTGACCTCATAGTACCATTTCCACACACACACACACACACACACATATATATATAATATAATATATATATATATATATATATATATATATGGGAAAAGGTACCATGCGCTCGAGCTTATGCTAAATGTCCCATGAGGTCGAGCTGTGTGGGCCCTATCGTGATGCGTTTCGAACATCTACCCCATCAGTCAGATGCACCATTCCATCATGGCCTAGGTCTCAAAAATCAAGTCAATCCGTGACTTGTGTGGGCCACACCACATACAGAAGTTGAGAGGGGCTGTGCACCATTAAAACATAAATAATCATTTTTTGGGCCCACCGAGATGTGGTTTGCAAATCCAGCCCATCCATTATGAGTGTCCCACTTGGATGAGTATTCAGACCAAGTTTCAGCAGCATTCAAAACTCAGGAGGGCCCCACCAAGTGCTTTTATATGTTTTTGGCATGTCTTCACATGATTTTAGATGGTATGGCTCACCTGAGTTCCATATACGGTTGATTTTTGGGGATATCCCATAATTTAAAGGGGACCTATCAAATGCACGGTGTTGATGGTTGACACACATCACGATGGGGCCCACACAGCTCTACCTCATGGGAGCTTATTGTGAGCGCATAGTACCTATTCTATATATATATATATATATATATATATATATATATATATATATATATATATATATATGGCTCAACTGCCCACCAGTTAGCATGGAACTGGTGTGAACTTTTTTGAGAACCCATCATATGTGATGTGGATCCAAAATGAACCGTCCATGTGAAGCAGCACCTCATGAAACGCCTGGGCCCAAGTTTTACTTTGATCCAAAACTTTGGTGTGCCATGAAAAATGAAAACAGTTTCCTTCCTTGATTTGCATTTCTCTTTGATATGGCCCACCAGAATTTTAGATCAAGGTGAAAATTTGTCCCTTGGGGTTTCATGGGATTCCGCATTACTTGGACCGTTCAGATTAGACACCCATGACACGTGTGCAAAGGTGCAAACGTGAGTAGATGCGCAGGTGAGCATGGACTATATATATATATATATATATATATATATATATATATATATATATATATATATATATATATAT
This sequence comes from Magnolia officinalis, assembly GCA_021015155.1. NCBI lineage: Eukaryota > Viridiplantae > Streptophyta > Magnoliopsida > Magnoliales > Magnoliaceae > Magnolia > Magnolia officinalis. Next base: position 19,748,279 of record JAJHSJ010000018.1, on the reverse strand, counting down.
ATATATATATATATATCTAGAGGAGAGAGAGAGAGAGAGAGAAGAGAGAGAGAGAGAGAGAGAGAGAGAGAGAGAGAGAGATGCTCACACACAGCTAATTGGACCGTCCAACTAGTTCTAATTAATTAATGCTAGTTAATGTGAAAGAGAAATTGGACTTTGTTTGGCGTTAGCTTTCAAAATGAGCATTGGCTTGAGTAGGACCTTTTGTGATGTTAATGTAAAATTCACCCCGACCATCACATGTGTCACTTCCCGTTAGACTTACGGACTGAAAATAAATCCCATTGTTGGTTAAAATGGAACACACAATTGGAAATAGTATGCTAAAAAAGCTCACCCTCCAAAATGATTGTTTGATGAGGCCCACTTGAATCACGTATGGATATGATTTTTAAGTCCCGCACTTACCCTTTACTTTCGCATCTAATGGTTGGAGTGGATTTCACATGCTCATAATTGAGGTCCTGTAAAAATCAAAGGTGGATGTCTCTCCTTCAAATATTCCATTGGTGTGGTTCACCTAAATTACAAATATACCTTATATTTTCTCTCTAGACCTACAATGAGATTGCACATCTAATGGTTGGAGTGGATCTTGCGTACATGATAAGGTGGGCCATATTAAAAATCGAGGTAAGCTTTCTCTCCTACCGTTAAACTTCTTCGTATTCCCCAGAGAAAAGGTGTCTGTTCCCAAAAAAGTAGGAGTACATTGGGTGCAGCCTGCACACATGCAGTTCTATGCATCCCTCATCCTGGGCCTACCTTGATAAAGGTATTGTATATCCATTCTTTACATCTATATTTTTAGCTATGATAAAATACGATTCGAAAAACGAAATAGATACATATTTCAGGTGGACCACACCACAGAAATAGTGGTGATTGGCCATTAAAAACTTTTTGTGGACCAAAAGTTTTGGATTAAGCTGAAATTTATTTTTATTTTTATTTTCTTTCATCAAGGTCTTTGTGACCTTATCAATAAGTTGGGTGGCAAGTAAAAAATTACAGTGGGCCCCAGGAAATTTTAATGGTAAAAGTTCAACTTTCGCTATTTTCTATTTGGTGTGGACCAATCGAGATTTATAATTGGTTTGTTTTTGGATCACTATTCTAAAATGAGCTGAAAAAACCAATGAACCGCATAGATATACAATACATACATGAAGGTGGGCGACATAGTCAGGGACAAACTGTGTTGCATAAGCAATGGATTGTACTTAATCCACTCATTATATTTTTGCTCTTTTTTTAGTAAGGAAGCGGGAAGAAGCTTAACGATGGAAGAGGAATGTCCAACCTTATTTTTATTAGGCCCACCATGATGTCTTGATGTGCATGTGAGGTCCACTACGACCATCAGATGCGTGATCTTATTCTACACCTAGAGACAAAATATCAGGCTGACTTTTGATTTAGGTAGGACACCAATAGAACAGTAGATGGAGAGACATATACCTTTGACTTTTACAGTACCCACGATCATGAGTAAGTGAAATCCATTCCAACCATTAGATGTCACATCAAAATCTAGGAATAGAACTCAAAAATTAGGCCCATACTTGATTTAAGTGTGCCTCATGAAAGGAAATATTTTAGAAAGTGAGCTTTTTTTTAACACTATTTCCAATTTTGCAGTCCACTTGAACCATGGATGGAGTTGATTTTCGTTCTTAGATCTAACATGGGGTGACACACTTGATGGTCAAGGTGGATTTTACATTAACACCACAGTGGGGCCCACCCGAGTCAGAAATCATTTTCAAAAGACTTCTTAAAAGGCTAACGTGAACGCCCCTCTCTCTCTCTAAACATTAATTAGCATTAGAGAAAAATTTTCTCATTAAATGCCCAGCTAGTTGGACCAAAACTCATGGTCCAACTAGTTGTGTGTGAGCATCTCTCTCTCTCTCGCTCTCTCTCTCTCTCTCTCTCTCTCTCTCTATATATATCTCTATCTCTCTATATATATAGATATATATATATATGAGGGGTATCGAGGTTATGTGGGTAGAAAGAAGCAAACATGAGCAGAGGTGGATGTGTTGGAAGATTGGGAGACATAGAATCAAGAATGAGGTCCATCGAGTAACCTAGGATTAGTCCCAATAATAAATAAAATGAAATATAGAATGGGATGATTCGGCCATGTGCAACAAAGACCAGAAATAACTTGAAAGGATCAAAACATTAATTAAGGTTAAAGATGGTGAGAAGTGATATGAAGTCTTGTTTAGTTATCAAGGATAGGGCCTTAATAGCAGTTGCTACCAAAGAAGAATTCACAAAGCCAACCACGAACACAATAGCAGAGTGATCTTTGCCACTGATTGGGAGACTTGTTAGTACACCCACTGTTAGCGACCCCCCTAGGGAATCGATGCCAAGACCTCGGTGTTGAAACGAGGTATCTTTCACTCAGTCTACCACTTGAGCTATGGATCTGGGTGTGATTGATTGGGAGACTTATTGTCTGACATAATGCAATTCTTCATAGAACACCCATCAAAGGAGAAGTGTGTATATTTTCTATAAATGAAATAGAAACCTTGATATCATCCAGGCCATCCATGCATTCTAATTGTAAACTTTAAGACCTCACTTAAAATGGTCCCTGGACCAACAAGTTTTCCACCTAATATAATCAAATAACTTAAAATCAAAATGAACTACTAAAGTGGAGAAATTGACCTTAGGTAAACAAGTATTAGTCCTCATCATCATCCTAGCTTATTATGTGAAGAAATTGAGGAGAGGGTATTTACTTGCAGGGGCTAAATTAACCTTATTATGTAAGCTCTTCCTAATATTCCAATGTCTATCACGTCTAATTTTTCAGTCTACCGAATTCTAGAGAAGGTTGGAACAACTCCAAATTCCACTTGGTTGCTAGCTGAGAAGTCTATTTACCCCAAAATCAAGTAGCAGGGACAAGGGATACCAAACACATGGGACATGGCCCTCCTAGGTAAATGTCTCTGCCAGAGATCAGGAAGAAGTTAACAAGTGATGGCTACTGATTATGAGGATCATGAAGATGGATAGTACAATCAGAGAACATCTCAATATAGGGAGGTGACTCAGTAAGGTTTTGGGAAGATGGCTACTGATTATGAGGATCATCAAGTGATGGCTACTGATTATGAGGATCATCAAGGGTAGTTCTCAAGGTCATAGGGAGGTGAATCAGTAAGGTTTTGGGAAGATGATTGGTGAAAAGAGACTGTCAAGAGCAAGCAGGTCTAAAGCCAAGGGTGACACTGAAAGAAGATTCCTCATCCCCTTTTCTGTGTTGTATTCTCCCCTTTTATTTTAATCAATTACGGATACTTGGGGTGTTTGGTTGCACCAAATATCATATGATATTTCAGGATTAATCAGTCATATTTCATGAAAGTTTGGTGCATCCAAACACACCCATATAAAAAATGTTAATAAGTAATAATAATAAATTACTATCAAGATCCTAGTGTAGTTCAATATGAAGACCAGCTCTAGAACATTTTCTACTCATATCTTCCATGACAAATTTATGTCATCAATTTGCTACCCCCTCTCCATAGTCCATACGCATTGATGATGTTTACTATATTTTTTAGGTTGCAGATACTGCAGATGAGTGCACGCACACGCATACGCACACACATGTACAGGCACGGGTGCGCACACACATATATGCACAAGGGCATACAAACATGCAAAGATCCACAGCATTCTTATTGATGCAATGGGTAGTTCGTAAAATCCAGGGCTAGATGTGACAATGATAGAACACCTTACGCGCACATACATCACACGTATGTTTACGTCCTGATAGAAGTTGCCAAAAGAGCCTAAACAATCCTAGCAAAAATGTGGAAAATGGCAGGTACACAAGAATAGAAAATCACAAACAATGAGAAGAAAAAAAAAAATGAGACAAATTGGTACAACAAGAACACAGTAAGACCACCAAATAAATGCCCAGGGGTAACAATTGTAAAATGGATACATGATCATGGTACAACAAGGAGACTAGACCATCAACACCATTGGTACAAAAAAAGAGTATTTGCGTTTGGACCAAGATGTTGAATCACAGCCAGCAAAGATTCCAAGTTCCAACCACATTCTGGCGTAAACCATCAAAACAGGCATGCCAAACCATCTTCCCCCCAAAATTCTCAATCATCGGCTGTCCTCTATGCTTTCATCTTCTTACTTGCACTGGCTGAATCTTTTCCCCCCGTCTTCCTAGGAAGTGTGTCCTCCATTATCTTCGGAACTGTGAAGTTGAAGCTTGAAACAGAGACGTTAGCTTTCTTGTATTGTGGATGCATTTCCAGAAACTTCTCTACCTCTGCAGGGGCTCTTACTTTCTTCCCTATAGGTGTAGCATAGTGCGCATCCATTCTTGAATAATCCTTTCTCAGTGTCAACCCCCTCTCAAAGCCATCTGGAGGCTTAGGAATATTTGGCTTGTCGATAATCCATATTCGACTGGTATCATATTCTACATCAGCGGGATCATCACATGAAACGCCTTCCTTCATGTTGCAGAAAAACGGATCCTCTATGAAGGTAGCCCTGATCTCTTCATATCTTTCTTGTGACGGAATCAACCTCCATTTGAAGCATTCACCGCACTGCACAGCATATGCACCAACTACTGTGTTCTGGGAGGTTTGATGGGCTTTCTGTCAAAAGAGTGCAGCGTCAGACTATTTAGCTAGAAGTTATTTTTCTTTGCCATTCACTATTTCCACCAGTTTTGATTTCTTCAAGAACAAAAAAATGGTTTATGTAATTGGAGGTGAGTTCTTGTAAGCTGAAACAACAATCAAGCATGAATATCTTATGCCAGCTTTAAATCATGGACAATACAAAGCTCTTAGCTTTATTTCAAAAAGAAAAGTTGGTATGAATGGGGCCTTGGAAGAAGATTCCGTTGATGAGTGGGAAAAACAAACATCAAGCATCAAATTGTTGACAACCTGAATTTTGGCAGATTTCCCAATTAAAATTTAATAAATAGAAAATAAACCTGATGAATTCAGATGGTAAATTACTATTTATCTATTTAGAAGAGGGGGGGGGGGGGGGGGGGGGTCTACATACAACACTAATCAAAAGGGTTCTTCAAGATTTTCTAAACTAATGGTAAACCGAACTCAAATTCTACTAGCAAGTAACAAGAATAAGGAATAAAATGATATAAGTATAGTTTAATGATTGGGTGCCACATGGTTCATGATAAATCATAAAACTCGGATCACAGAAATAGTAATACAACTCTAATCAAGATACGAATATTTGCCGGTTTTTCAACTTATGATAAAACCCAGCTCTAATTCAAATATTACAATAAAGGAAAGAAAAGATATTTAAAATTTATAAAAATAAATAAATAAATAAAGAGAGGAAAATAATAGATTGCTATCATGCACATCTGGATTTCTCAAAATAACTATTATACAAATAATCAATCCTCATCATCATCCTAGCTTCTACCAGCAATTTAGAGTGAGCTTTTGAAAGGTAGATTGGCAAAAGTCTTCTAGTCCGCTACCCACCAGATAACAACCTTCTTCTATTACTGGGGTTTTTGGAAACTCACCATGGTAGAGTCTTGCAATGACAACACATGCATGCCCACAGGGTCCCACCCCATACTAACCTCGCAGAATCACTGAGGGATAGTTGTCAAGCATAACATTGAGCATGAGTCACATAAATGAGACCATGCTTGGCTGCACAGTATAGCGAGGACCCTAAGGATCCATGTTTACTAAATACCACATGCCAACAGGTTGTATCTGACGTTGCATGTTAGCCAACTATTGCATGCTCCCCACAAAGCAAGGAATACCATATCAGTTTCGGTGGGCATATCAATGGCCAACGAAACCAAATACCTAGATTCAGTGGGCATAACTAATGGTCCCTTTTTTCTCTTTTTCTCTTTTTGCTCAAAAAGATGCGGAAAAATGTCGAAAAACTCAAATATTTAGAGGATTCCAAATATGCATTCTTTTCCCTTTATCATGTTTATGATGGCATAACAGTCCACTCTTTGGTGAGAATGCATGCTCAGGCTGTATGATGATTTCATGAACTTGATGAGCTTAGACCGACTCCAGATCAACCCAAATTCATGCTAACTGTGACACTCATCCCACTAATGAACATCTCTAAACATTTAGCATCATCTCCCCCAAGTAATTTTAAGAAAAAAAAAAATTTAATTCAATTCAAATGAATAATGTTGCTGAGAGTCACACCTGCTCTTTACTAATGACACAATGTTTTTTGTTTATGGAAGGAAGGCAACGGTAAAGAAACTTCTGGAGTCCCCAAAGCAGTATGAAAGTATATCAGGCCAAAAGATTAATGAGGGCAAGAGAAGCTTCATTGCCTCCAGGAAAGCTACTCCGGCTCAAATCCAAATGCTAAAGCAGTTGACTGGCTTCAACCAAAAGAAGCTCCCAATGACACACTTACAGCTCCCAATCACTAAGGGCAGACTGAAAGCAACACATTTCCAGCACCTCATTCATAAAATGGCGAGTGGCATTGTAGAATGGAAAGCCAAATCAATCTCAGGCTGGGAGGGTGGAGCTCATAAAACACGTTTTATCCAGCTACACATTGCACCCCATTGACATCCCGATCGCATCCTGCAATAAGATGGAATCCACTTTTGCTTCTTTCTTCTCTTCTTCTTCTTCTTTGGGGGGGGGGGGGGGGGGGGGGGGGCACTGTGGGCTGGGCATAATGAGGCTTAGGGACATAATGGCCAGCCTTACAATCAAAATGTGCTTCTCCATTTTTGCAAGGTAAATCTATCTAGATGAAATTTATGAAAGCCAAATACTATAATGGCTACTCTCAGAATCCTAGGTCCTATAGGATGAAGGCGCCTAAACTTTTGAGGAGCATTTCTCCTTCCTTGCCTTATGCAAGTCATAACTCTAGATGGATGGTAAGGAAAGGGGATGTGGAATTCTGGTATCAGAATTGGATGGGTGAATGTTTACTAGCAGAGGCTGTGGGGGTCCAAGTGCCAGAGGTTTCATCCCTAGCTTGGGTAGTGGACTTCAGAGCAGAAAATGGTGCTTGGAACATAGTAGCACTGGAGGGGCAGGTACCTCCTGAGTTACTGAACCGGATTTTGGATAGCAGGATATCTTCAAGTGATCAGCAGGATCGGCTTATCTGGATGGCCTCTCCTTCAGGTAAATTCTTTGTCAAATATGTATGGAATTAGCTGAGAACCAGGAGCAGCCGCTCGCTCTGGTTTAAATGGATGTGGATCAAGTGCATCCCGCCCAAGATTTCGATTACAGCCTAGAAAGCTTTGCAAGGGGTGCTTCCTGTGGAAGCTACAGTGAAAAGATTCAAAGTTCAGCTAGATTCAAAATGTGTTTGTTGCGACCTTAGCCGAACCCACCCATAGCTGAACCTAGAGACAATCAGGGGGTATTGAACAGGGAGGTGATTCCGCTGCAGTTAGATCAGGAGTTGTCAGGTCTGGACCCCTTACCTGTAAGTCTGTATGGCTCTTACCAAGGCGAAGATGACAAAGGACATATTTGGTACGATGTTTGTGATTGTGAGGCATGCATTGAAGACATGTTTGATGAAGAAGATGATTGGAGAACCCGTTCATATAGGAAAAGGAAGACTTCCTTTCACACTGAGCAAATTGATCTTGCCCAATGATATGCTGCTGGTAATCCAGAGGCTGGTCTTTTGGGTGAACCTTCAGGGAAATTTGACTACTATGTCCTTTACCCTAAAACACCCGCTTCAAAGCCCCACTCATCCACCTCCCCATGCCCTAACCAACCACGCTCCAAGCCCAAATCACCTCTCCTACCATACTACCAAAAGGCTCTTTCCTACCTTTCCCAGGCTTCTTGTACCCCAACTCCCTCATCTCTACTCCCCTCTCAAATATGCTTTGTTGAACCCTCCCAAGGGTCAAGTATTCAAAGTTTGGATTGATTGGGAATTAGGTTAAGGGTTTGGGATTGGGGATTTAGGTTTTTTAGAATTGGAGATTTAGGAACTTGGGGTTTAAAAGTTAGGAAAATAGGAGAAAAGGAGAATGCAAGTAAGAAATCATTGTTCACGGCACTAGGAATTATTCACGGCACTGTTCACAAACTAGGGAAAACAGGAGTAATAGGTTTAGTTTAGGTTTTGATGTGGTCAGAATTGGGTTTTCGTAAGGATGGGGATTGGGAATGAATATTGTGGAGACGGGTTGAGAAAAGTGGAAAATAAAAGGAAATTTTGAAAGAAGTAGAAATAGAGAGAAGAAAACTTATCTGGATTAAGATTAATGGATTCACGCCACGGCATCACACAATTCCAATCACAGGAAATTGCAAGGAGAAAAAACCCAAGCAAAGAAATCTCATTCATAATAATCATAGCATACCCAAATTAGGGCTCCCATAACCCTTAAATAGTCTCAACTTGGGACTTTTACAAAAAGACGCCTCTCAATAAGGAAAAGTCTCAAGTACCTCCTACTTTTAAACCAAAATAAGACATGACCATTTAACTCTCTAACAAATATAAAATAACGCCCACCTAAGGCGAAAAACGTGTCTCCACGTGTAAAACGTATCTATATGCTCGCAATAAACAGCCCACATGAATCTCCCTAATGTAGGGTCTTCAATGATGCACCAAATATGCATGTGGAATCTTCCACGCACCTACGATCGGTCGTCGGGCCCTACGTAATGATCATCTAGCCATAGAGAAACTGGGGCGTTGATCACAGCTCGTCTCGTCCTCTGATATACTCTATATGGTGCTCGGATGTCCTCATCAACTCCCCTCAACTGAAAAGAGATCACCTCTGGCGACATAAAGCTGTGGTGATACTCAATAGGATCTAGGTCAAGTCTCTAAAGCTCGCTCTCCATGATCCATGTACTATCTGACTCTGGCCTGTTCTTCCACTTGACGAGATACTTTTAAAAACCTCTGTGCTTGGTGGAAACCACTTGCTCATCTAGCATACCCTCTATCTCCTCTTCTAGCCGATATAGATTGTAAAGGGGGTAAAGGATAAGAATATGGGTCTGGTAAAGGCCACGGGTAAGAGTCGGAAGAAGGATCAATGGGTGAAGCTTTTGGTCGTTGAATAGAGACAAGATCTTCCACATTGAACATAGAGCTAATGCCCATGTCAGGTGGAAGATCCACAACATAAGCATTGGGGCCCACTCTTTTCAATATTTAACAAGTTCCAACACTGCGGGCATGTAATTTCTTCACTGCTCCTTGCGGAAATCGCTCTGGCCTTATCCGAACCATGACATAATCACCCACTTGAAACTCTTTAAATATGCAATGTGAATCAACTAGCATTTTATATTTCTCATTCCTTATGTTAATCCGCTTCTTAATCCCATGATGCAAGTCATGAATATGGCGTGCAAATGCATCTGCGAACTTTGACGGCCTATGGGAGACTAACATACATAGCATTCTTTTTGGCATTTCTATGGTCTTCTAAATTTTCCTTGTTTTTAGTCTCTTTCCAAGCCTTAAAACATTATAGTTTCTCGCTAATAGCCTTTTGCAACTCATCACTTCACTAAGTTTCCCTATACAAGTAGCTTTTCCCTCTAGATACTTCCTTAAAAACTTCTTTTACTACTTGTGCGCTTTGCCATCTTGTTTCACGTAACATTTTCTCAACATTCCACTTTCCTTCTTCCGTTGATTTATTATTAACTAACATTATTCTCTCCTTTTAAATTCCACTACCTCGTTTTTGGATACCTATTAATTTCACTCCTCTCTTCCATTTGTTTAATGTAAACATCCATAACAATCAACCAATGATGCATAGTCTTAACTCTCACCTAATATGACATTGCAGCCATTATCTGTTGGTACTTGGTAGGTTTGTTGTCCCAAGTAGAAAGAAGTATATCTAGCTTATGTATAATCAGCTTTTAAAAGTTATTAAATATTCATCTTCTTTTTAAGTATTTGTCTGCAAGAAATAGATCATAAGTCATAGAAAAATCAAGGCTAGCATCCCCATCTCATTTCTTCTCCCAAAATCATATCCTTCATTTACCTTTCATATCCTCTACTATATCTTTAACATGACCATTTAAGTCTCCTGTTATAAATACTCTTGCTTCATTTGAAATTTGTTGCACATTAGTTTGTCCGTCTCTTCCTAAACTGCCTCTTCATTCCATCTCCTTACCCTACCTGTGGTGCATATGCACTAATGACATTGATTATCTTCTCTCCCAACACAAGCCTATATGCCAAAGTTCATATCAATCAATTTCTTTAGTTTTTGCCCCTTTGCACTTGGTCTCATATGCACAAGCTATAACTCTCCTTTCATTTCATTATATCCAATAACTCTAGACTTTCCGGTTAATGTTCCTATATTCCATGTAGTAGGACAAATTTCTGATCTTTAGGACTAGCTTCTTTACTTGCAATCATCCAAAAATAGCATGGGAACACTTGCCCACTTCTTGCTACAACCAGGAGTCGTTGTGGCGCATCGCTTCTGGAGACACCCTAAGTAACCCTTGCTCACTTCTCTCTACACTTGGGTGTCAGTGCATCCCTTATAGAGAATGCCCTAATATAAGCTTATTAAGCTCAAATTTTGATATCGTTCATGAGAAAGGTTGTCACCATGGCACAAATCTTAACACCACCTGCCAACCTAACACAACCATCCTTTATCCAGGTTTAGGACCCAACTATGAGAGCACAAAACTCCCACAAGCATGATTCAAAATGAATCATCATCATTATCATTTAAGCCTTATCCCTATTAACGGAGGTCGGTTACATGAATCATGTTCTGCCATTCCACTATCAAGGGCCAGACCTTCAATTAGACCATAGGTCCTCAAAGTTTTTTCTTACTACCTCCACCACGTCCTTTTGGGCCTTCCCCTTCTCTCAAGCTCCAACAATTGGCAATCTAAACCGTTTAAAATGTCTTAAACCAAGGAATAAGAGTAGATTGGACGATTGATGATATCATCGAATTTCAGTTCCTCAGACATCAAGAGATGGAAATTATATATTTCTAGGCAATTTTCCAAGTTTTCTTATGAATAGATGAAGGAAATTTTTCCTTCAAATGTATTTATTCCTAGTTTATTTACTTTTGAGACACTCATTTCATTTGAATGTGTCATGATAAAGAATATTTGTGGTTGAATATTCAAACCATATCTACATGTTTCTCTAGATTTTTTTACTCGAGGGCAGTGTTTGAAGTATTGGTATCGCTAAAAGTTTCGTTGGCCGAGGATACGGAAACAATATCGATCAGTGTTCGAAATATCGGTATCGCATTACGTATCTCACCCCTGGGATACGGATACTGATGAGGACATCATGCGGCGCCCACGCCGCCTACACGCACACGCACGCCAACCCCATTACGCACGCAGAAGGAGGGCCCCACCATCGATCTGGTTCGATAATGACGTCCAAGGAGGGCCTCCTAGCTAGAAGACGAAGTTTTTGTTCAAAAGGGTGGGCCCGATAGTCAAGAAAAGCCCATCATGGGACCTCATGATCGTGGCCCACTCGTCGGATTGATGTCATATTTTAGGTTTTGCTTATTGTTATTATTTAGAACATCGTGAACGCTTTGGATTTCTTTGTTTGGTTTTTATTTTAGTTTACTTTACCGCCAAGTAATAGGTTGCGCACATGGTGCGAGTTTTGGGGTATAGGATTTTCCCTATAAATAGGCACCCCTTGTAGTTCTCTTCATTCATTCAAGCTTAATAAAAAAAATTCTTGCTTTATTTTTCTGCTCTTCGTGAGTTGTGGAAGAATTCAAAAGTGGGTGCGATGCCTTCCCTTTTCGAAGGGCTAACTACCTGGTGTGAAGCCACATCTATCCTCATCCGTCCCTACCCTCTCCCATCCATATACCTCATCTTTTATTATCATTATTGCTTTGAAATTCCCAGCCTTTGCAGTTATTCATCCCACTACAGCCAGCATAATTTGCACCTATAGGAGGGCTGAAACTTCGACGGAGCACTCCGTCTCGACCTTACGTCGGATCGTCGCCAAACTTGAAGGGATTGGAGGTCTCCCCCGGCCGACCAAGGCCTAGGTGTCACTTTGGGGAAACGGGCTTCTATCACACGTGCGGCCAGCCCACCCGCGCATGTGCGTCAGCTCCGGGTCACCATCTGCATGCAGAAGCTTTCTCTGAGTTAGGTTTTCATCTGGTTTTCCTCTTTTCATTCATATTTCTTAAACTCTAGCCTTAGTTTGCATTAACACTAATTTATTTGCCCCTTTTTTTCACCCTAGGGTTCCTTGAATTGAAATTGGAGAATCTCTTGGATTAGGGACTAATTCTTATGCATGTGTGGTTGATTTCTATTTCCCTTTGACATCGTTTGGCTTATAATTTTTATTGGTCCAGCCCTAGCCTGTGTCGGCCTGGACCTGCATAGATTCCCCTTTCATTGAATGTTTGGACTATCATGTGGGATGTGGAATTTGTGTAATTGTTTTTGAATTGGTATGATCTAAGCCTGAATTCTTGCACATCATACTTGAATTTCATGTCCTGCATCAAATTTGGTATCAGAGCCTAAGGTTCTTGTAGAGGAATTCACCACATATTTAGGGTTTAGTTTGTTTGAGTCTTTCATGCATCCAGTCCATCATATATAGCTGCTAGAAAACCGTAGTCCTTGATGTATATAGCTGAATTTTCGTAACGGTGTGTAGTCTCCTTCATATAGAGTCTCGTAGGGTCATTTAGTTTTTAGACGCATATAGTTGTCGTAGCAGGTCTTTAGGTTGAGCAAATCAGTGTATGCCCACACGTACGGATCGTGGTTTCGATTTGCACCCCACGCTAAATATGGAGCAACTGCAAGAAACAGTGGCCAAGTTAGCCCAGCAGGTTGAGTCCTTGAATAAGCACTTGGAACAACGCATAGATAAATGCCTTGAAGAAATCGAGGCCTCCTTTAGGGCAAACCCCACCACTGGGGAGGATGCCCAATCTCAGGCAGTTGGTTAGGAGGTCAGACCAAGGAATGGAGGCGGCCAAGGAGCTGGTCATAAGCACGTACCTGTGCACCCACCCACCCCGTAAGGGACATCATGATCAATATGACCCAGATGCACAACTCCTCAAGGCAGTTAGGGTAGATGCCCCTACATTTGATGGCCACTTAGACCCTAAAGCCTTTCTAGATTGGCTGGCGGATATGGACCACTATTTTGAGTGGTATGATATGTCGGATGCTCGACGAGTCCGATTCACCAAGAAGAAGCTTGTGGGTCAAGCAAAGAGGTTTTGGGCGACGGTTGAGCGAAAGAAAAAAAGCGAGGGAACTCCCAATAGTTCATTGGGTAGAGATAAAAGAAACGTTTAAAGAAAAGTATCTCCCTTTCTCTTATCGCTTACGATTGATTGAGTGGCAGTCTCTTTGACAGGGTTTCATGAGTGTTGCGGACTATATCGAGAAGTTTGAAGAATACTCGACCTGCTGTGAGCTTGATGAGGACCCAGTACTTACCCTTGCTCGTTTCAAAACGTGCCTCCGTCCTGACATCAGGAGAGAATTGCTCGCCAAAGAGATAGACACTATTGAACAATTGTACCAAATAGTGTTAGATGTCGAGCAATACCTTAAAGCATCTGTGGGAAGACGGTTTGACTTTCGCGAATTCGGTGCTAAGGCCAACCCCTCTAGGGCTAGACCTAACACGGGATTCCAAAACAAACCTTCCCCTAATGTTCAACCCAGACCCAAGGATGATAAGGGTAAAGAGATTGTCGGGTCTAGTTCGCGTGGAAGCGGGGCCACTAGGTGTTTTAGGTGTCAGGAGTTTGGTCATTTTGCTCACCAGTGCGGCACGAGAGAGGGCACCAAAGTACTCCTTATTGATGAGCAAGTAGTAGTGCCCCCAGAGTGTGATGGTGATGAGGAGAAATATGAGCCAGTCGAAACCCCTTAGTAATGAGGATGAGGGAACGCAAGAGTCTGCGACCCTCGCAATTGTGCGTTACGCTTCGGCTCAAGCCAAGAGCACCGATGACTAGCGCCGAAACACGATCTTCTACACTTATGCAAAATGTGGGAAAAAGAGCTGTAAGATGATCGCGGATAGTGGTAGTTGTGCCAACATGGCATCGACTAGCACTGTGAGTCGTTTGGGTTTTGAAGCTGGAAGCCCATCCTCAACCCTGAAGTCTCTTGGGTTGATGAAACATCCATTTCAGTCTTGCACCGTTGTCTTGTCCCTATTCAGTTTGGATCATATAAAGACAATTTGGTGTAATGTAGTCCCTATGGATGTGGGCCATATCATTTTGGGTAGGCCGTGGCTAAATGACAGGGACGTCACCATATTTGGTCGTTCAAATGTGTGTACGTTCTGGTTTAAGGGCAAGAAAGTCAAGCTCAATCCTTTGCCACCCAAGAATACGACTGGAAAAGAGTCCACCACACAGAGTGGTGCGAGCGGCGTAAAAGAAGTGAAGTCAAAGTCCAAGTCCAAACCGCTCCATATTTTGAATGCCAAAGACTTTGAGCAAGAAACGGAGGCGGACTCGACGATATACGCCCTTGTGGCTAGGGAGAGTGTACCAGAGACTAGCATAGAGTTACCCACTGAGGCCATTCAGGTAGTAGTTTCGTGATGTCTTTCCTGATGATCTACCGAATGAGCTTCCCCCTATGAGAGATATATAGCATGTCATTGATTTAATCCCTGGGGCGACTCTACCATACCTCCCGCATTATAGAATGAACCCAAAGGAGCGCGTTGAGTTGAAGAGGCAGATTGATGAACTCCTAGAGAAGGGTTTCATTCGAGAGAGCATGAGTCTGTGTGTCGTGCCCACCCTTCTTACACCTAAGAAGGATGGTACATGAAGGATGTGTGTTGATAGTAGGGTCATCAACAAAATCACAGTCAAGTATCGGTTTCCCATACCGCGTCTTGATGACATGCTAGATATGATGACCAATGCTATTATCTTCTCAAAATTTGACCTCAAAAGTAGGTATCACCAAATCCGTATACGCCCTGATGACGAGTGGAAGACAGCCTTCAAGACGAAGGATGGGCTATATGAGTGGTTAGTTATGCCTTTTGGGTTAACTAATGCCCCAAGCACTTTCATGCGTGTGATGACCCAAGTGTTGAGACCCTTCATGGGGAAGTTCCTGGTTGTATACTTTGATGATATCTTGATTTATAGCATGACCAAGGAGCAACACCTCAACCATTTGAGGCAGGTTTGTAAGATCCTTAGGGCCGAGAAGTTGTACGCCAACCTAAAGAAGTGCGCGTTCTTGTCTAGTAGTGTGATCTTCTTAGGTTTTATTGTGTCAGCTGAGGGCATATCAGCGGATCCCGAGAAGGTCAAGGCCATCGTTAATTGGCCTCAACCCCGTAATATTCATGAGGTGCGCAACTTTCATGGCTTAGCCACCTTTTATAGGTGGTTCATTCAAGGCTTCAGTTCCATTGTGACTCTCATCACGGACTGCATAAAAAAGGATGAGTTTCAATGGACAAAGACCGCCTTGAAGGCCTTCAAGGCGATAAAGGTCAAGATGACCGAAGCTCCAGTCACGCGACTTCCTGATTTTTCAAAAGCTTTTGAAGTCGCATGTGACGCGTCAGGAGTCGGCATAGGAGGAGCACTTAGTCAGGAAGGGCACCCTATCGCCTTTTTTAGTGAGAAACTGAATGAGGCGAAACAAAGATATTCCACCTATGACAAGAAATTCTACGCGGTAGTGCAATCACTACGCCATTGGCGTCGTTACCTATTACCGCAAGAATTCGTCTTGTTCTCGGAACACGAGGCCTTGAGATACTTGAACTCTCAGAAAAAATTAAGCCCCGGGCATACCAAGTGGGTTCAATTCCTTCAAGAGTACACTTTTGTACTTAAGCACAAGGCCGGTGTCGAGAATAAGCATGCCGACACGTTGAGTTGTCGAGTCGCATTACTCAACTCCATGAGCGTTGAAGTTGCGAGCCTTGAGCGCATCAAAGAAGAGTATTCTACATGTCCAGATTTCGGAGTCGTGTACGAGTCGTTGTTAGGGAGTCCGTCAGGAGCTAATAGTGAATATTTGATTTTGGACGGCTATTTGTTTAGGAGTGACCGCTTGTGCATACCACGCACCTCCCTTTACAATTTTCTTATCTGGGAGTTACATTCAGGAGGGGTCACAGGTCATTTTGGTCGTGACAAGACCATTGCCCTAGTGGATAATAGGTTTTATTGGCCAAGCCTCAAGCGAGACCTGGCCAAAATTATAGGGCAATGTCGTACTTGTCAACTGGCAAAGCAAAGGAAACAAAATACAGGATTATACACACCTTTGCCAGTCCCATTCATCCCTTGGCAGGACATCAGTATGGACTTCGTGCTTGGACTTCCCAAGACTATTCGAAAACACGATTCCATATTTGTTGTCGTGGACCGTTTCTCTAAAATGGCCCACTTCATTCCTTGTTCTAAGACCTCCAATGCATCTCATGTTCCCAAGCTGTTCTTTAGTGAGGTCGTCAAACTGCATGGGTTACCAAAAACCATAGTGTCTGACCGTAACGTGCGCTTTATGAGTTACTTTTAGAAGACATTATGGCACATGATGAATACTAGGCTCCAATTTTCTTCTGCCTACCACCCTCAGACCGATGGCCAGACTGAGGTGGTTAATAAGAGCCTAGGGAGTTTACTTCGATGTTTAGTGGGGGAGCATACCAGGACATGGGACACCGTACTACCCATAACCGAGTTTGCAAACAATAATTCTGTCAATAGGTCCACAGGTCTAAGTCCTTTTGAAGTTGTTACTGGTTACAAGCCTAAGAAGCCTATTGATCTTATCCCCATGTCATTGTCCCATAGGCCATCAGAGTCTGCAGTCTTTTGCGCATCACATACATTCATTGCATCAAGAAATCAGGCGAAAGATCACTACTAGTAATGAACATTATAAATTTTCTGCAGACCAGCATAGATATTTCAAAGAGTTCAATATTGGGGACTCTGTGATGGTCCGCATCAGGCCCGAGCGGTTATCTCCAGAGGTCGTTCGTTAGTTACACGCACATAGTGCTGGGCCCTTCAAAATTATAAAGCAAAACGGTCTCAATGCGCATGAGATAGATCTTCCACCTTCCATGGGAATTATAATGCAGGGGCATTTTCACACTGGGCTCGAGTGGGGTCGCTTGTGGGATGCAGGGGCACACTCGGGGTGGGTGCGGCCCACGGAGGTCTCGTGTTCGAGACTCCTCACCAGGGACGATTAATGCGCATTTCACACCGGGCTCGAGTGGGGTAGCTCGTGGGATGTGGGAATACACTCAGGGTGGGCGGCCCATGTGATTTGGGGCCCACGAAGGGGGTTTGGTCGAGGTCCTAAAACCCATGAGATGTGGGGCCTGGGCTATGAGATAAAGGGATTAATTCACCACACTCTAACAGTTCGAGCTTTTAAAGCAAGTGGTTAATTGTCCTGCATCAAATTGGTATCAGAGCGGGAGGTCTCGGGTTTGAGACTCCTCACCGGGGGTGATGCAGGGGCATTTTCACACTGGGCTCGAGTGGAGTCGCTTGTGGGATGCAGGGGCACACTCGGGGTGGGTGTGGCCCACGGAGGTGGTCTCGTGTTCGAGACTCCTCACCAGGGGTGATTAATGCGTATTTCACACCGGGCTCGAGTGGGGTAGCCTGTGGGATGCAAGGACACACTAGGGGTGGGCGGCCCATGTGATTTGGGGGCCACGAAGAGGGTTCGGCCGAGGTCTTAAAAACCCATGAGATGTGGGGCCTAGGCTATGAGATAAAGTGATTAATTCACCATACTCTAACAGTTCGAGCTTTTAGAGCAAGTGGTTAATTGTCTTGCATCAAATTAGTTCCACATTCAATGTGGAGGATCTAGTTGCTTTTCAGGGACCCACTGATACTTTGTTCGGCCCTTCGCCCACCCATCCTTATTCTCCAAATTTACCACTTGATCCATGGCCTCTTCCCAACCTTTCATCCCAGCCTCTGCCTCCCATACCTAGCCTTCACACACCCAGAGAGGAAATAGAGGATATCCTAGACCATAAGATAGTTTCCACGTCAGATGGGGGGTTTCAGAAGTACCAAGTTAAATGGAAGTCACGCCCAGCTTCAGACAGCACGTGGTTCACTAGGAGGAGCTTCAGAGACTTGATCCTGACATCCTGAAGCAGTTCAGGAGTTTTATTTCGCCAGTGGCGAAATCTTAGTAGCCGGGGAGAGTTGATGAGGACATTGTGCGCACGCCGCCTACACGCACACGCACGCCACCCCCCTTACGCACGTACGTACGCGGAAGGAGGGCCCCACCATTGATCTAGTTCGATGACGACGTCCAGGAAGGACCTCCTAGCTAGAAGACGAAGTTTTGGTTCAAAAGGGTGGGCCCGATAGTCAAGAAAAGTCCATCATGGGACCTCATGATCGTGGCCCACTCGTCGGATTGATGTCATATTTTAGGTTTTGTTTATTGTTATTATTTAGAACATCATGAACGCTTTGGATTTCTTTGTTTGGTTTTTATTTTAGTTTACTTCACCGCTAAGTAATAGGTTGCGCACATGATGCGAGTTTTAGGGTATAAGATTTTCCCTATAAATAGGCACCCCTTGTAGTTCTTTTCATTCATTCAAGCTTAATAAAAAAAATTCTTGCTTTATTTTTCTGTTCTTCGTGAGTTGTGAAAGAATTCAAAAGTGGGTGCGATGCCCTCCCTTTTCGAAGGGCTAACTACATGGTGTGAAGCCACATCTATCCCCATCCGTCCCTACCCTCTCTCATCCATATACTTCATCTTTTATCATCATTATTGCTTTGAAATTCCCAGCCTTTGCAGCTATTCATCCCCCTACAGCCAGTTTTCATAATCTGGACCTGTAGGAGGGCTGAAACGTCGAGGGAGCACTACGCCTCGACCTTACGTCGGATCGTCGTCAAACTTAGAGGGATCGGAGGTCTCCCCCGGCCAACCAAGGCCTAAGTGTCACTTTGGGGAGGCAGGCTTCCATCACACGTGCGACCAGCCCACCTGGGCACATGCGATAGCTCGGGGTCACCATTTGCACGCAGGAGCTTTCTCCGGGTAAAGTTTTTCTCTTTTCATTCATATTTCCTAAACTCTAGCCTTAGTTTGCATTAGTCCTAATTTATTTGTCCCTTTTTTTCACCCTAGGGTTCCTTGAATTGAAATTGGAGAATCCCTTGGATTAGGGACTAATTCTTATGCATGCGTGGTTGATTTCTATTTCCCTTTGACATCGTTTGGCTTATAATTTTTATTGGTCCAGCCCTAGCCTGTGTCGGCCTGGACCCGCATAGATTCCCCTTTCATTGAATGTTTGGACTAATATGTGGGATTGTTTCTAATTTGGTATGATCTAAGCCTGAATTCTTGCACATCATACTTGAATTTCATGTCCTGCATCAGATACGTAACAGTTATCGCATGGAATATATCAGTTGTATCGCATAATGTATCATTGTTGTTGGAAACATGGGGAAACATTAGGAAATTGGTTGAATTTTTCAATGAAACTTCAGTGATTGTTAAAAAAAGACATCAATACATACTTAAAAATCAAAACAATACAATACAAAAAAAAAAAAAAAAACAAGTACACATAATAGGTGTTCTTTGTATGGGATCCTAATCTATGCGTTGCCTAACTGAATTGATGCAAGTATATTCAAAGTCTATTCATATAATTTAAAAATGTAAGAAGACGTGTGGAAACACAAGCAATACATTCAAAAGCAAAAGAAGAATTACTAAATCAGGTTACATACATGTTTGATTTTATGCTTGGACACAAAGATTGTAACCGATTTACAAGAAATTTGGAATTTTTAATTTTTTTTCAACTTTTCACAACTCAGCTTATCTCCTCTAAATCTTGAAATCAAAGCTCTCAATGCATGATTTTTCATGCAAAACATGAAAAATCATGGATTTGTAACAATTGGACACTGATTTAACATGATTTATAGTGGGGAAAAAAAAAAGGATCAAAAATCGAAAATGCTAACTAGATCGAACATGTGGGATATATCCCACTACTTGTGCATTTTGTATCACACAGGTAGGATACAAGATATATCGTGGGATGTGTCAGCCGATATCGTCAATACTTAAAACACTAATATCGATATCACCGATAACTAGAAATGCGAGGAAACATTAGGCAAAATGGTGGAATTTTTCAGTGAAACTTCAGGAGATGTTAAAACACACATTTACATATTTAGGAATTAAAATTTTTAAAAAAAAAAAAAAAATGCATACATAATAAGTTTTCATTTAATGGGGAGCCTAAAAGCATATGATGTCGTAAGAAACCAATCCAACCATCCCATCCATCCATCCCAACATCCATCGATATTTCAAAATATTAATAACACATGATATTTCGCCGAAAAATCATAGACAACTAGAAAGAAAATGAAGATTGTGGTCTCGATATCGCCCATATTGCAATAATGATAATATCATGATATGATCGATATTCTCGTCGACAATTTAAACAATGCATATAACCACGTGCCCATAAAAATTTTGAAGTGGAGTTTTTTTTTTAATAAACAGAATTTTGGCAATGTTATCGAAGTATTTTCGATACACTGGCGATACAAGCAACACCGAGTATTTACATAGCCGAAAATATTGGTGATATCGATACATTGGTGATACAAGCAACACCTAGAATTTACACGGTCGAAAATATTGGCGATACATTGGTGATGTGATGCATTGGTGATACTTAGCGACACATCACCAATACCTGAAATTTCTAAGACTACTACTGATATCGGTATCGCTGCCAGCACTATCGGTATCATCAAGCTGGAGATATAGATAATATCGGGATATTTCGATAATATCGGGGATACTCCGAACAATGCTCAAGAGTGAGCAATTTTGTAACTTTTTTTTAAAGGATAGCAATTTTGTAACCAGAATCAGGAGATATGTCAAAATACACATGATGGTGAATGCATCAACCAGTTCCTAGCCTAAGTGAAGTAGGAGGATTTATGTTAGGTGGGCAGCCAATCATTGAATTTTCACCAAGCAATTGTAAGAATTCATTTTTAAACAGGATTTGTAAAGCCAGCCCCAAATGGCTGATCTAAACTTGAGGTAAAAACCAGCTCACATTTAAATTGCAACAAAAAAAAAAAAAAATGATATAAACAATTGAAAATATAGGAGAAAGATTGTGCATATCTAAATCTCTTGAAATAGAAATACCAAAAAACAAATCATGCAAATAGAATGCTAATCAACCAATGGATTTTTTTTCCTTCTATTCTTTTGAAGATCATCTAAACCGATGATAAAATCCAACTCAAATTATGACCATATTAAAAAGAAAGGCTTTAAATTGAAAAGAAAATAAAGAAATGATTGTGCATATATGGATTTCTTTTGAGTCTAGATTCCTCAAAATACCCAAAAGACCATATCTACTGTTTTCTTTAAAGTCATGATAAAAAAAAAAAAAAAAAAAAAAAAAAAAAAGAAGAA
Source organism: Magnolia officinalis (assembly GCA_021015155.1). Lineage (NCBI taxonomy): Eukaryota > Viridiplantae > Streptophyta > Magnoliopsida > Magnoliales > Magnoliaceae > Magnolia > Magnolia officinalis. Next base: position 19,726,665 of record JAJHSJ010000018.1, on the reverse strand, counting down.
AGAAAGAAAGAAAGAAAGAAAGAAAGAAAGAAAGAAAGAAAGAAATTGATATAAAAGAAGAAAAAAGGAAGAGAAAAAAAAATAATTCGTGGATAGGGAATTAGTTGATAATCTAGCAATGTGTGATAATTGACACACAAGCACTCTGATGCAGTCACATCTCATCCCACATGTTCAAGCTCCACATGTTTGCACAAGAAAAGATCTGGATGGGGCCCAGTTAAGCAAATGTGGCAAGGGTCTCTTGGTGCAATTTCCTCATTTTTCTTTTCAGCTTCTTAACGGTTTCTTTTTCACTTTTTAGAAAGTCCATATGTAGTAGGTTAGGAATAGAAATCTTCAATAACTTATACATAGGCTCTAATGGCCATATGTACGGAGAACCTTTTATGAGATTTTCTTTCAACAAGAATTGCTGACAATTTTTTCTTTTGGTAGAAAAGTGTGAAGGGTTTGTGATCTCTAGCATGAAGGCTGGGGACCGTTGAGTCCCGCTTTCCGTCTTTCTTCTTCTTTTATCATCATCTAAGCCTTGTCCCAATTAAATGGGGTTAGCTACAGGAATCTTGTTCCACCATTCCACTTTAGGTCATGAAGTCTTTTATGTTTGGAATGTCATATTGTTTGGATTCATGATGGAAGTAATGGCATAAGTTTGACATTGGCTGCAAACCTGACACAACCCTCCTTTATTGGAGCTTGGGACCAGTAATGAGAGCACAAAACTCGCTCAAGTACAACGTAATAGACTATTACATAGGTTGAATACAAGCAAGCGCTATCAAGCATAGGTTGATTGCAATCAACGAGTTTGTCTTTCTTCTTCTTTATATGTGTTTTTCCATCTATCTATGTGTGTGAATGTTTGAGCTTAGCCTAGTATATTAATTTCAATTTGCAATTAGTTTCAATTACCAAAATCATATAGTTGAGCAATCCTAACCTCTGATTCATGGACACGTGTTTCTTTAATTCAGACAGTTTGATTTATTTTTTTTATATCAAGTAACTGATGCTTTCCTTTGGATCTTTTCATTTCGGCCATCCATGAAATGTCCATCAACCAGATAATTAGGTAACAAAACTAGTCAACCTTTTGATCTGTGAATCATGATCCATCCAAATTGGGGCTCGCATTTTCGATGTTTTAATTTGAATTACTTATATGCCACACAATTTCTTGGTGCCTGCATATCAACCATCGCATTCTACTAGATATCAAAGCTTTTCTCTTGCACATATTAGGATTCTCAAAGTACCCAATAGAATCAATTGACTGTGCATATCTGAATGATAACTCTCAGTAAGATAGTTCTCATTAAGCCACATTTTTCTCAGGTTATCCTAATAAAACCCCATTCAAACTCCTACCCAAATAACAAGCAAAATACACAAATCATCACATTGGCATTTAATCCTAACCATAGTCACCATATGTGGAACTTAAACAGATTTTTGACATTCCTTTAAAAATACTTAAACAGATTTTTGACATTCCTTTAAAAAAAAAAAAAAAAACCATAATGATAATAAGAAGAAAAAGGTTACAAAAGATCAAAAGAAAACATTGGAAATAAAAAGGTATTGAAGATGATTGCTCAGATCCGAATTAACGTATTATGCATTGCTCGAGTTCAGATTATGCCCCATGATTCAGTGATCCAGATCCAAGCTCTTGATATAATGCGACCCCAAAGTGGATTTCCCATCCACAACTTGTCTCCCAGATTGGAATATCCTAGCCAACATATCTCTGTTGTTCCTCACTTTAATGTGAACTGTTCCTGTGCTTTCTTTCCTAATCATCTATTTGCTACCCCCAACTTGGATTTCCTGAGAATTTCATTCTGCCGGTCATGTTAGGCAACCTGTTATTTCATTCTATGGAATCAAGAAACTATGTTTGGATGCTAGGAAAGACTTGTCAGGAATTATACTGTGTGTGTTCAGGATTTCTACAATTTATCGAGGAATACCAACTCAAATTTCCATCAAAATTACAAGAAAAGAGAAAGAAAAGACCCAAAATCAAAACATAGAGTACAATCCTAAAGGATCATCCAGAAACCTTAAATTTGGGAATTCTTTCAAATATTCAATTCCAGATTTGGATTCCCCGAGAATTTCATTCTTCCAGTCATGTTAGGCATCCTAGAATTCCATTATGTGGAGTCCAGAAACTGTGTTCAGGTGCTGGGAAAGACTTGTCAAGAATTCTACTGTATGTATTCAAGATTTCTACAATTTATTGAGGAAACCCAACTCAAATTCCCACCAAAATGACCAAAAAAAAAAAACCAAATCGAAACATGAAAATACGATCCCAACCGTACAAGGAGTTCTTCAAGATTAATAACAACCACCCAACTCAATCTCTTGACGAAACCCCTCACTGGAAAGCATCCGTAGTGGACTCCGCCACTGATGAATTGATTTTCCTCCTCCGGCCACTTCTATATGATATTTTCAAGGGAGGACTCCTCGTCACTAGCTGCCTAGCTTTCCTTATTAATCTGAAAAACTACTTTCTTTCCTTCTAGCTTAATTTCTTGTAAGAAGATGAAGAAACAAACAGAGAAAAGGAAGAAAATAAAAAAGCATAGATTGAGATATGGAATTTCATGGGTGTTGTATTCAAGATTGTGGGATTTCTTGTCCAAGAAAACATCTCAAATGAGAATAAGAAAATCTTTAAAACAAAAGTGGGTTTGAAATTCTTTGAGGAGTTTGAAGAAATGAGAAAACACACAGCAGATTTCTTCATTTTCTGTAGCGTTTTCTTCCTCTTCCTCTCTTCTTCTTCTTCTTCTTCTTCTTTCGCTCCTGCAGTCCTGCCTTTTCAAATCCGCGAGGATTGTGTCCGTATTTATATATAGAGAAGCTTTCCAGTACAACAGGTTGGATGATAATCAACGGTCCACCTAGAAAATAACCTCTAATGTATCATGTTTATGCGACTTCCAACCCTTCAAGTGTTTGGGCCCTACATGAGGATCTCCTTATGCAAAAAATCAGACCCAACCATTAACTATGTGGGCCCCATTATAGAAAAAATTTTAGCCATTGATAAATAAAAATTATATGCATGGTCCACTCTATAAGTCTCTTGGCTCATTTTTCTTCAACATAATCTAAATAATTGAAAAACATATTGGACGGGTGAGATTTTGTACAAACGTGAAACGTTGGAAGTTACGTGCGGAGTGGACCCTAAATTATATTCCAACCGGTTGGACTTGAAAACTTTTTTTTTTTTTTTTTTTGGGAGTCATACTAGCGTACGTCGGTGCCTTCGGTAGGTCACTTTCGCTAACGGAGCGCCACGTGGGAGGAATTTTCAAGATATCCACCCCGTCCATCAGGTACTCTGTCCTGTTATCACCGTAGAATCCAAAACTCTAGATCATCCAATACTCAAGTAGGGCACACCATGAGGAAAAAGTTGAGAGGGGATGGGATGCTCAGGTAGGACGTAGGATGCGTTTTTAGAGGTTTTAGCAATAATTTTATAGATTGGGTGGCCCACCTGATATTGAATCAGCCTTATTTTTGGATCAATTCCAAGAAAGGGGTGATCTACCTGTGTATTTGGTTGCATCGGACTCCCCTCTAACAGGGGCTACAGAAAAATTGGCATCGTGTTGGATGGTTAGGATCCCATGATCGGAATACTTTGGATCTCAGCCATCTATGCCTGCCTATGGGTCAGTGGTTTTAATCACCTATCTGGGACCCATGGGCAAACATTATTCCTTGGCCAGTGATAAGGACAATCGCACAAATAAAGCCATCTGAGAGGTTTTATAAATGGCCTAAAAATGGATTAGAACTACAGTGAGACCCACTTTATGTGGATTTGTGCTTGTGCCGCGTTGCCACATTGGTTAGTGCCTGGTGGTGCATAAATGACCCATTGTATTTTTACTAGGGCTGTACACGAGTCAAGCTAGCTCGAAAAGCTCGCTCGACTCGGCTTGAAAGGCAAGTCAAGCTTGTTTACTAAAGCTCGAGTTGAGTTCAAGCCAAGTTCAACTATGGTGTATTTCAACTCAACTCGACTCGAAGCTCGACTCGGCTCAAAGCTCAAACTTGACTCAGCTCAAGTAATATAGTTTAATAATATATTTTATATATATATATATATAAGTTTTTTTTTTTTTTTTAAGAAGTTAAAACTTAAAAATTTTTACTAAAAAACCCTACCCGTCTCCATTCCCTCTTTTTCTTTCCCTTACCCTACTGAGGTAAACTCGACTCGACTCGACTCGACTCGAACCACTAGCTCGACTCAAACTCGACTTGAAACCTTTGGCAAACAAGCCAAGCTTCAATGTTGAGCTCAAGGGCGAGCTCAAGCTCAAGTATAACATGGACGAGTCAAGCCAAGCTTGGCCCACCTCGACTCGACTCGGCTTGATGTACAGCCCTAATTTTTACGTGGATTCAACTAGAGTTGTACACAAACCCAGTTAGCTTGGTTAACTCTCGACTTAACTCAAAAAAGCTCAACTCGGTTCAAAACTGAGTTCAAGCCAAGTCGAGCCGATTTTTGGAGCTTGAAAAAATTTCTAGTCGAGTTCAAATTGACTTAGATCAAACCTCATCTCGAAACTGATGTTGCTCACCAAGTGTTTGATGATATGACTCAACGAAGTGTTGTTTCGGGTGGATACATTATCCATGGGATCGGCCGATGGCGAGGAAGGTATGAATATGAAACAAAACACTACCGAAAAAAACTAACATTACATGATAAAACTACCCTTAGATCTTAATTTTGATGCAGCCTAATGAGTTTTTAATGAAATACATGTAGATTGTTACTGTTGTTTTGCAAATTGTGAGAGATGGAAGGTGCACTTCATGTGTTTGAGAAAATGCCGCACAGCTCGAGCTCGGCTCAAACTGCCCAAGTTGATGACCGAACTGAGCCAAGCTAGCCAGTCAAACCCAAGGACCGAGCCGAGCCGAGTTTGAGTTAGGGTCAGCTAGTGGCCGAGCTGAGTCGAGTTGTGCCAAGCTCGACTCAGTTTGACTCATGTACAACTCTAGATTCATCGAACCTTTAAAGATTGAATGTCCCATGTCAGTGGACAATAACTCATAATCCTTTGTTCACATACAATTAAAATATATTGTATACGTGTCATTTTGTATTAGGCATATGGTAACGACTTGTTATATTATATTTTAAGTTAGAAAAGTTGAAACAGGTTCTTAATAATTTATTTAGATTAACCACGTGTAGAAAGATAAGCCAATTTATTTCCCAAATCTTTCCTAACCTGATGGTGAAGATGATAATGCTGACAATACCATCTCAATAAAATGAAGGTGGAGTGGCCCCACATGATGTATCTCATTTATTCTCTCTTACTTCTTAGTAAAGCAGGGGAAAACGCAAACATTATAGCCCAATAAAGAAAGCACACCCTCTGCATGGTCCAAAAAGAAAGTGTAAGGAGAGAGAGAGAGAGAGAGAGAGAGAGAGAGAGAGAGAGAGAGAGAGAGAGAGGGGTCCAGTAAGTGATCTTGGCTGTCTTAGTTGAAGACCATTGATCCATCGGTTAGTATTTATCTGATTGGTATGATTCACGATTGGTTGCCAAACGTTTCTAATATACAGGGGTGACATTCTGGCTTTCATGCTGGGCTTGGCCTCAAGCCACATAGACTCTCTCTCTCTCTCTCTCATCAACCCAATTACCTAAAAGTGTAAAAAGCCAAAACAAGGGTGATTCTGACCAGAATTGAGATCAGGCCCAACCATATATCTTGGGCTTGCTATGTTAGGCACAAATGAGTTGGGCCGGTCTGACTATGTAAAGCCCAAATCTAACCCATTGCCATCCCTACTAATATCAGGTCAATGACCACTTATAGAAACCTGACACCGCAAAGTTGTTGTTCCATACCACCTTTCCCACTAATACTCAAAGTAGACAATCAGGACCATGGAAAGGTTAGGTGCCACAATGAGGATTGCCATTCTGGAGAATCAATCTGATCCATTCATTTGGTAAGTCACACTCGTATGTTGAGGGAGACCATGGTTGCCCATTTTATCAAACAGTGTAAATTCCTGTGCATTAGTTGATCCAAAGACAGCATTCATCTTTACACAGCCCCATGCGCCAGGGCATGCATAGCAGATGATTCCATGCTACATGGTTCAAGGCCTTCTCTATTTCAGTTTTGCAGATGTTCTCTCTTCCTTCACCTTCTTCGTAGATGCATTCACTTGCCATTAGATGTCTTCTAGGATTTGTGTGTCAGAGATAAAGGCCTACCGCTTCACAAGGAGATGATCGTTGCAATGAACTTTTTCTGATGACCAACTAGAACTTTTTTGATGATTTTATAAATGGTCCTGATCAGACTAATAGGTCTGAATCAGAAAGTCATTTGGCACCCAAATTCTTAAAGATAAGGCAAAGGAGGCTCCAATGCTTTTGTTGATAGCTCCTATAGCATGAAAATTCAATTGAGACATCCATATAATCTTTTCCCGGTTCCATCAATGACGGAAGAACCACATAGACAAGCCATCTGGACCAGTGATTTATTGGATCTGAAGTAGGTAAGAGCGGGAAACCATAAGAAGAAGATTATAGTCTTCCTCAAGTAATAAGACCTTTAATCCACAAAAGGAGTTCTTGAATCCCCATAAAGTAAAAAAGAAATTTTGGAGTTTTTATTTTTATTTTTTATTTTTAATAATAAGATTATTCAATTACAGCACTTATATGAAAGACCCAGAACCCTAATTCAAAATTACTCAAAATAACAAAAAATCTCTCAAAATATTAAATTTGTCAAAAATAGATGTTGGGGGAAAAAATGACAAGTCCTTCAGTCGGCTTGAAGGTCAAAAGAGTCGGTGAACCAATGGCTCGGACACGTCAGGCGCCAAGTCCGAGTGAAGCCCAAAGCCCCCAAACGCTAAAAGGAGAGACGTAGCTCGAATCGTGAGGTACCTAGCCTAACCGTGGCTTGAATGTCCTGAGCCATAAAGCGGAACCTCCAAGAGAGGAAGTGCACCTCAAGGCTCGATCGAAAGCCTCATAGAGGAAAGCCCAAACCAACCTAATATCAGTCGGCCCTAGAGCCGCCCGAGCTTTAGTCCGACCCATAAATTGGGTCGGCCAATAGAGTGGGCGAAGATTAGCCGTAAAACCTATCTCAGCACGACCGCGCTGAAGAGATAAGAGTCGGCCAGGCTATACTGCTCCATATTCAGAAGTTACCTAGTAAAACTCTGGATCTCCATCCGAGATTTTCGGGAGATAAAGCTAAGATCCCCGAAAATCCATGAGTATCAAGGATTACGGATCCCAAGAGATTGAAATATACTCTAATTGCAGAAATCCCATGGGGTACGAGACCATTATAAATAAAAACACCTTCATGATGAAAGGTAGGCAAAAAACTCTCGCCCTAAAACCTTTACTCTAAGACCCAGATTCTGACTTAAGCATCGGAGGGTCCCCTGGTAAAGCCAGGGTCACCTTTCTCCTTCTTCCTGTGCAGGTCCAAGTGCCACAAAAAGGAACGAGCTAAAAAAAGCATCAACAGTTTGGCGCCGTCTATGGGAACGATACGAAAAGTCATTTTCTTTAAACACTGAGTAATCTCCAATACTGAGTGTAAGACCTGTACCCTAGTTCGTACCGTTCTGTATGCTTCCGCAGTCCTTCTGATCAAATTTTGGCAATTCTCAACTCGTATCCGACATTGCGCGCGATCCTAAGCCGAGTCCTGCATACCGAAGTCGGCTCGAACCGAAACCTATACCTTTGTGACCGCGCCGTCGCCGCGGTTCCAACGCCGCGACCCACGTACCAATCCGATACCCAGGGTAGAAGATGTAGGCTCACGTTCATTTCGAGAGAAACGCTGCTCGTTGTGAATTTCGAGGGAATTTTTACGAAATGTCCCATCAATCAATCAATCACTCATGTCAAGTCAAGTCAAGTCACTTCATACCCCAAGTACGACAACCCATCCCTCCTCATTCCCAAAGTCAACTCTCTCTCTCTCTCCACCCATCCCTTTCTTACAACACGTCACTCCATCCATCACCCATCACACCTCACCCCATCTCTTTTCACCATCACATCTCTCTCTTCCTCATTTCTCAAAAATCTCTCCAAGCAACAAACTCTCACACGTCCAAGCTTCTCCCTCCCAAATGCCAAGTGTGGCCCACTTTTCCTACTCTCTCATCTCCCATCTCAACCGTTGATCCATCATCTACCACCATCAAAAGAGAAAGCAAGGAGCTAAGGAGGTAAAGGAGCAAGAAGGAGGCCTAGAGGTGGGTGATCCACCATTAAATTCCTTTTTAGGGACCACTTGTTGGTGGGACCCATTTTTGATGTATGAGTTTATCATGTGGGGCCCATAGTGGCGGGGCCCCACCATCACCGTCTCTTGTCTCTCTCTCTCTATCTCTCTATTTTTTTTTCTCTCTCTCTCTTGCATTGTTGATGGGCCACCCGATGATATGTATATCATACCCATGTTGTCCATTTAGTGGACCACACTATAACCCACTGGTGGAGCCCACCTTGCTGTCCAAACCTGGATGGAAAGGAAAAACATAAATATCAGGTGTTCCAAACAGGTGGGCCACGTACATGTGTGAGACCCACCATGATGCTATGTTTATCTATGCCGTCCAGCATCTCTGGACGCTGGACGTGAGACGGGTGTAGCTAACCTGGAGTGCGTGTACTGACAATGGGCATGTACTAACAGCTTTGAAAAAAAAAAGAGGGAGCTTTTGGGGTGGATCGCTCCTGCAGGCCCCACCTTGATGTGTGTATATAATTCACGCCGTTCATTCCATTGCTCAGCTCTTTTTAGGCGTTGAGCCGAAAAATGAGAGCAATCTGATCATCGGGCGGACCATAGTATAGTAAGAATGTTTCTACCATTGAAATACTCCTTGATGTTTCGGTACACCAAAACCTGTCCAATATTGGACTCGTTGGGATTGTATCGAGCCACAGGGACCAATGGCTGGATTGGATTTGTCTGAAGCGGGCCCCACCTACCAAAAACCGCTGAAAAACACACAAAAAAAATATATAAATATAAAATAAACTGCTGCTGTCAGAACGCACGCAGGCGCTGCCTGCGTGCTGACGGACGGATGGACGAGCTGGGCCTCACAGCCCCAGCTGTGGGTACCATCGTGATGCGTTTCGAACATCAACACCATGCATTTAATGCGTCCCCTTTAAATTATGGGATATCCCAAAAATCAGCTGTATACGGAACTCAGGTGGGCCATACCATCTAAAATCATGTGAAGACATGCCTAAAACATACAAAATCACTTGGTGGGGCCTACCTGAAATTTAGACATGGCTAAAACTTGGTCTGAACCCTCAGCCAAGTGGGACATATATAATGAGTGGGCTGGATTTGTGAACCACCTTACGGTGGGCCCCTGACCATGATCCTATGAACGGTTGGGTGGAAAATAAACATCACCGTGGGCCACTGGTCCACGTGACCTCATGAACCGGTTGGATGGCAAGTGAACATTACGGTGGGCCCCATGGTCCACGTGACCCTCTCAACAGGTTGTATGGAAAATAAACAATCCAGTGCCCCCCCCGACCGTGTGACCTTGTGAATAGGTTGGGTGACAAATAAATATTATGGTGAGCCCCAGTACCACCTCTGGTCCGTGTGACCTCACCAATAGGGTGGATGTCAAACAAACATTTCGGTGGGCCTGGCCCCAGGCCCACCCCAGGTCTGACTGACCTTATGAACAATTTGGATGTAAAATAAATATTATGGTGGGCCCCCATGACCCAATCAATGGGCTGGATGTAAAATAAATATTATGGTGGGCCCCACATGTGATCCACTAATGTATGTTTTGCAATCCACACCTTCCATTAGTGTGGGCCCCACTATGAGGCATGTACTTTATCTATGACGTCCATCATTGGCAGGCCTTGGAAATTTTAATGGTGGAAGCTATTACCACCACTTATATTGGTATGACCTACTTTGATATTATATGAGGCCCATGTGACTAGGCCCATCTTGATGTAATTGTGGCCGTTGTTGAGGCCTACCTTGATATATATGAAACCCATGTTATGAGGCCTATTATGATGTATTCAAGGCCCATGGGTCGAGGCCCAATAAGGCGTACATAAGGCCCATTGTAGTGTGATTCCACCATGGTATATGTGTTGATCTTTATAGCGGGATATACCTTGGGAGCAATGATGATTTGACGCCCACATTGTAAGGATAATGTTGGTTAAATGTCCGCATTGTCACTCTCCATAAGGCCTATTAATAGGCCCATATTTGTAGTGAGTAGGCTGTCTAGGCCCATATCCGTTATGCACAAGCCCATCACCTGTTGTGCAGCACGCCAACAATGCAGTGAGCCTAGATCCAATCTAAGGCCTCACCCACAAACGATAGACAAGAAGAAATATAAACTAGAAATAGATTAAAGCAATCCAAAACAAACCACAAGACAAGATATACGTGGAAAAACCCCAAACTAGGGTAAAAAACCACGGATGCGAAATTCCACTATGAAGAGAAACGAAGATTACAAGGCAATATACTAACCTCTCTCTTGGAAGTACAGAGAAAATCCCTTGCCCGCACCTTAGAATAATTTCCTAGAATTCACCTTAACCTAGAATAGCCCTAGGGACCCCAATTTATAGTTTTGACAACTTCCCTTTCCGCATCCCAGTTGCGAAAGGACTTGCGACACGAAATCCGCGAAACTCCTTTCGCATCCCAGTTGCGAAAGGACTTGCGACACGAAATCCGCGCAACCTCGACTAGTCGTGGGCGGCCCCAGATGTGGCTCCACTTCTCAACAATATCCCACTTGGAGACACATATCCATAACCTTTGTCTCTTCTTCATCCGGAGTGCACCACCTCCCCGTCTTCAAGCCTGAAGACCAATCAAAGCTGAACAGAGCTTCAGCTTCTCCCTTGTGACCGCCTTGGTCACATATCCGCAGGATTCTCACTTGTATGAATCTTCTCCAGAGCAATCGATCCATCTTCCAGTAACGAACGTATGAAGTGATATCTGATGGCAATATTCTTGGTCCTTGAATGAAAGGCTGAATTCTTAGCCAAGTGTATTGCACTCTGACTGTCACTGTACAGCTTGCAATCTGCTTGCTTCTTACCCAACTCTTCCATAAAACCTTGCATCCACACCATCTCCTTGCATGCTTCTGTAGCCGCAACATATTCTGCTTCTGTCGTACTGATAGATACTATCTTTTATAACTGAGAGACCCAACTGACTGCAGCACTACCCAGAGTAAAAACATAACCCGTAGTGCTTCTTCTGCTGTCGATATCTCCTGCCAAATCTGAATCCACGTAGCCTTGTAACTTGATTTTCGATCCACCATAACACAGCCCTACGTCCTTAGTACCTACCAAGTACCTAAGGATCCACTTCACAGCTTCCCAATGTTCCTTCCCGGGGTTGTTCATGAACCTGCTAACAACTCCCACTGCTTGAGCAATGTCTGGCCTCGTGCTCACCATAACATACATGAGACTCCCAATAGCTGACGCATATGGGACTTTAGCTGTAGTCATGTTCCTCCTGTCCTCCGCGTCTTTGCACCTTGCTCCTTAGATAGCTTGAAGTGGTTGGCTAATGGAGTGCTAACCGGCTTAACACCTTCCATATTGAATCGATCAAGTACCTTGGCTATGTACTCTTCCTGTGACAAAACTAATTTCTTGTTTTCCCTGTCACGCTTTATCCTCATGCCTAGGATTTGTTTTGCAGCTCCCAAATCCTTCATGGCAAATTCTCTAGACAATTGTCTTTTGAGATCTGAGATGTCCTCCATGCTTGAGCCAGCCACAAGCATATCATCAACGTATAGAAGAAGGATGATGTATGACGTATCAATCTTCTTCAAGTAACAACAGTGGTCTACATGACATCTCCTAAAACCGTTTCCCGACATGAAACTATCGAACTTCTTGTACCACTGCCTCGGGGCCTGGTTCAGGCCATATAGACTCTTCTTCAGTCTGCACACCTTGTTCTCATTACCTGGTGCCACGTATCCTGTCGGCTAATGCATATATATCTCTTCTTCAAGGTCCCCATGAAGAAAGGTTGTCTTAACATCTAGCTATTCTAGATGTAAGTACTCTGAAGTCACTATACTCAAGACCATGCGAATCGTAGACATTTTCACTACCGGTGAAAATATTTCAGTGAAATCGATACCTGCCTTTTGTTGAAACCCTTTCACAACCAATCTGGCTTTGTACCGTTTCGAACCATCGTGCTCCTCCTTCAGTCTGTAAACCCACTTGTTATGAAGAGCTTTCTTACCCTTGGGTAGAGTGACTAGCTCCCATGTACGATTAGACTCAAGAGAGTCCATCTCATCATCCATGGCCTACTCCCACTTAATCCGTATATCTGACTGTAACGCCTCTTCAAAACACTCTGGCTCACCATTATCTGTCAGTAGTAGATAATGTAAGGAGGGTGAGTATCGGACCGTGGGTCTCCTCTCCCGAGTAGACCTCCTCACAATTGGTGTATGTGGCTCTGCCTCATCCTGTGGCACTGTAACACCCATGTCCGGTAACTCTTCCAACTCTACGAATTCCTTTTTCTCGGCCTTATTTTCCTGCACACTGTCCTTATGCATCACTTTTCATTAAAAACTACGTCATTGCTTCTGATGATTTTTCTGTTTTCTGCATCCCAGAATCTGTAGCCAAAATCATGTTGCCCATAGCCTATAAACGTGCACCTCCTGGACTTCGCATCCAGCTTATTTCTGTGCTCTGCATCAATGTGAACATATGAAGTGCAACCGAACACTCTGAGATGTGCAAGGTTCACTTCTTTCCCAGTCCAAGCTTCTTCTGGTAGTCCACCATCCAATGGTGCTGAGGGACTTCTATTGATGAGATATGCGGCGGTATTCACAGCATCTGCCCAAAAGGTCTTGGGCAACCCTGCATGTAACCTCATGCTCCTAGCGCGCTCAAGGATGGTCCTGTTAATGCGCTCAGCCACACCATTCTGCTGTGGTGTCCCTGGAATCATTTTCTGATGTTTGATTCCATTTGCTGCACAATACTCCTCAAACCTCTTATCACAATACTCTCCCCCATTGTCAGATCTGAGACACTTTACTGTTTTACCTGTCTCATTTTCTACCATAACTTTCCACTTCTTAAATACATCAAATACATCAGATTTATGTTTTAAGAAGTAGACCCACAGTTTTCTACTAGCATCATCAATAAAGGTAACAAAATAACGTGAGCCACCAAGAGATAATACCTGTGCCGGTCCCCACACATCAGTGTGTACAAGCTCCAACAGATGTGTCTTTGGAGCGCGTCCCGTCTTCTTGAAGCTTACCCTTTCTGCTTGCCATACATGCAGTCCTCGCGAATTCCAAGTCAATAGACTTCAGCCTTGGTAGCTTCCCTTTTGACAATAGCACTTTCATCCATTTCTCACTCATATGTCCCAGCCTCTATGCCATAACTGCCCATTCACTCCAGTTGATGCGACTGCGAGTGAACTATACTATACGATCCTGAAGTCACGTACAAAGTACCTTCCTTTTTGCCTCGAGATATTACCAAGGCACCTTTTGTGATCTTCCAGGAGTCACTGGTGAATGTCGTCACATAACCGGTATCAGCCAACTGTCCCACTGAGATCAGATTACGTTTCAAACTCGGTACATGTCTGACATCCTTCAATTTCAAGACCGTTTCGTCTTTCTGATTTACATGAACATCTCCCTTTCCAACAATATTGCACGGTTCATCATCACCCAGGTAGACTCTCCCAAAGTCACCTGACACATAATCACGCAGAACTTCCTTACACGAAGTAGCATGAAACGAAGCACCCGAGTCTATAACCCAAGACTCATTCCTCGCATCAAGAGACAAGATCAACGCCTCTGTGTCGCTCTCCTCAGACAGATTCACTGAATCTTTCCCACCTTGAGAGCTTCCTTTTTGTTTCTTGAGCGCCCTGCAATCACGTTTCATGTGCCCCTTCTTGCCGCAATGCCAACACCCGTCTTTGTCTTTCGGTCCCTTGGACTTATTCTTTAACTTAGAACGCCCGTGTTTATTGCCTCCTTTGTTCAGCGATCTTCCTCTTCCTTCAACGTTTAGAGCATTCCCTGAATCCCCTGAAACTCCTGATGCTCCTTCCTCCTTCTAGATTCTTTGCTGAGAATTAGACCGGCCGCATCATCAAATTTCAGCTTTGTCGATCCTGAAGAATTGCTCACAGCAATCACCAAACCATCCCAACTGTCTGGCAAACTGGATAAGATCAATAACGCCCTAACCTCATCCTCAAAAGCAATGCCAACGGATTTCAACAACTGGCTCGTGACTGTATTGAACTCGTTTAGATGTTCAGCCACGCTCCCCCATCTGACATCTTCATGTTGAATAGCTGTTTCATAAGATGAACCTTGTTGGATGCTGAGGGCTTTTCATACATGGTGGCTAGGGCTTCCATTAATTCTTTTATTGTTTTTACCTTGGATATATTGAAGGCGACGCTCTTAGACAAAGAGAGTCGGATCATTCCAAAAGTCTTCCTATCCAGTAAAAACCATTCATCATCTGTCAACTTTTCTGGTTTCTTCTCTTTTCCTCCTAGAGGAATATAGAGGTCCTTCTGATACAGATAATCCTCCATCTGCATCTTCCAGAAGGCAAAGTTTAAACCATCAAACTTCTCAATTCTAGTTTTCCCATCTTCTGCCATCGCTCCCAATAGAACTAAACCAATAACTCTGATACCAGTTGTTGCGCAGCACGCCAACAACGCAGTGAGCCTAGATCCAATCTAAGGCCTCACCCACAAACGATAGATAAGAAGAAATATAAACTAGAAATAGATCAAAGCAATCCAAAACAAACCACAAGACAAGAAATACGTGGAAAAATCTCAAACTAGGGTAAAAAACCACGGATACAAAATTCCACTATGAAGAGAAACGAAGATTACAAGGCAATATACTAACCTCTCTCTTGGAAGTACAGAGAAAATCCCTTGCCCACACCTTAGAATAATTTCCTAGAATTCACCTTAACCTAGAATAGCCCTAGGGACCCCAATTTTAATTTTTGGCAACTTCCCTTTCCGCATCCCAGTTGCGAAGGACTTGCGACACGAAATCCGCGAAACTCCTTTCGCATCCCAGTTGCGAAAGAACTTGCGACACGAAATCCGCGAAACTCCTTTCGCATCTCAGTTGCGAAAGGACTTGCGACACGAAATCCGCGCAACCTCGACTGGTCGTGGGCAGCCCTAGATGTGGCTCCACTTCTCAACATCACCCTATGACATGTTTAGCATAGATCCATGATTCATGATCATACGCATCATATGTATGTCTGATATGACGAGTGACTGATCATAGTATATGCCTTCGGGCGGATTATTTATGGACTCCCTGATAGGCGGAGTTGTCCTACATGAGCGTGCGGCGCATGCATGATTGTTGCATATTTGGTAGGGTGATTCATGCACTTGCATTTGTGTGACCATGATTATTGTATGCCCTAGCGATATCAGGGCCATAGCCTCTACAGACACATCGTGGGTAGTTGGATTGAATACCGAAAATGTTTGGTTCAGCATACGGGCGCCATAGATGTCCCTGGGTGAAAATCCCTAAACCTGATGGTACCAGAGGATGACTTCAACGTCGAGACCGATTGGATACACGAGCGCGCGAGGGCCGTATACCAGTAAGTCGCGTCTCCCACTGTGTCGTGGTCGGTTGGAAAGGGGTGTGACCTTACACGCCTGAGTGAGGGGGCAATTTCTAGGTTGAGTTTGACTAGCTTGAGGAATAGGTCCGCTATCGATGAGCCGGGCCCGATATTGGCAGGCGGATAGTGAGGTCTCTTTCGCTCTCCCAGTTGTGCGTTTGGATAGGGACGACAAGCTGACGTAGAGTGTACTAGACCCCGGTGATTATCCAGACTGAGAACCGTACTGATTTGATGCTCTATTGAGGAGCTATACTGATATATGATGAAAATTGACATGCTTGAGTTGCATCTCGCATCACATGGCCGTGTTATGGCCGACAGCATTCATATCCTGCACCGCATAGCCTTGGTACGGCTGATTGCATTCATGTACTCATCAGCATGTTTCCGCATTATTCTGACCTTCCATCCTGAGCACGCTTATATTACGCATACACTTACACCACCCTCTAAGCTTTCTATAAACTTATGCACGATTGATGCGTGCAGGTGACGTCAGGACGCAACCGTAGCATAGTAGCAGCAGGAGCATGTAGTCGAGCTTTTGGAGTTTTGTTATTATCACTATATTGTATTTCCCTTTATACGCATTGTACCCAAAGTTTTTTATCATAGTGGATTTTGGTGTTCTTATGGTTATTGTTCGTGGGTTATGCTTTTGTTATGCTCATTACGAATCAAATCATGTTTGAAATCCTCCTTGTAGCATCCTAAGATCGGAACCTGGTATATGGATGCCGGGAGCCGAGAATGGGGTACTACGGAGGCTGTCGGCGCCGGATTCGGTGATCGAAAATTTTGTGAGCCCGATTTTCGAGTTCGAGGCGTGACAGAAGTTGGTATCAGAGCATAACTTGGGAATAACCGAGAACAACATCACATGTTTGCTATGAGTTTGGACGATTAGGTTTCGAGTGTGAAACCTTCCGACTGAGTTCCCTAACGTGCGATTCTCAAGATTGAGTGGCGTCCTTATTCTTCCTATAGGACGTGTCGCGCAGGCGAGTGACCCGTTCGACTCCCGCTCCACCACCTGAGGTTCCAGCTTTACCACCTGTGCCTCCCGTTCCACCGCCAGAAATCTCTGCTCCCCTGCCTAAGGATGACGCTCCTCCACCTGATGTCGGTGCGGATCCGACCGTGCCTATGAGTGTCTCGTAGTTACAGCAGATGTTGTAGCTATGACTGCTGCGCTTCAGGGGCAGGGCAAGGCACCCAGTTGTTTCTCCAGCTTAGACAGAGCAGGAGCGCGCGAGTGCCCTTCTTCGAGAGTTCAGACAACTTGATCATCCGCGTTTTCAGGGCGAGCTAGATCCGACAATAGCTGAGAGATGGCGCTCCGATGTGGAGAAGATCTTTGATACTATAGCATGCATGACCCAACAGTGAGTTCGGTTAGTAGTATTTTTCTTTCAGGGCAATGCCGAGCATTGGTGGACCTCTGTTACCCGCGTTGAAGGACTTGATCATGTCTGGACATGGGAGGACTTTATTGACCGATTCGAGGAGCAGTACTTCCCCGACCATATCCGTCGTCAGAGAGCGTTAGAGTTTGAGACCCTAGTACAGGGGGACATGACCGTGGCGCAGTACGCGGCTCGTTTTATGGCGCTATTGAGGTTTACACCGTATATGGTTGATGATGAGAGGTGAAAGGCCCGCCGTTTCGAGAACGGCTTACGTTACGGTCTTCGAGGCCGTGTTATTGGGCATGAGCTCTCGACTTTCCAAGCAGTAGTGCAGAGGGCTCAGATTTATGAGACTGAGTAGGCCGGCACGCAGGCAGACCGAGATCGGAGGAGGGGTCAGAAGAGGCAGGCCCCCTCCAGTAGCTCACAGCAGCATCGACGACCATAGAGATACAAGAGCCACCCATCTGCCAGAATACCAGTAGCACCGTCGGCACCCCCAGCGGCACCACCTCAGAGACAGCTTTCTGACACTTGCTATGGATGCGGTAGGATAGGACACCGCAGGTGGGAGTGTCCCCGACCACGGCAACAGCAGCCGAGAGCACCACAACAGTCGAGAGTACCGCAGCAGCAGCGACAGCAGATTCCACCACCGAGACCCCCTCAGCAGCAGCAGCAGCCTCCGAGGCCACAACAGTAGAGACAACAGTTTCGAGCGTCTCAGCGACATCAGAGTAGCAGCATCCTCCGAGGGGACAGGTGCCTCCCCAACCAGCTCAGGCTAGATTCTACGCAGCTCAGCAGGACCCGTTAAGGGTATAGTTCCTGTCTCATCATGCATCGCCCGAGTATTATTTGATTCCAGTGCTTTGCACTCATTCATGTCTGAGGATTTCTGTGATCAACTGGATTGCCGACAGAGTCTGCTAGTGAGGGATTGACCGTATCGACGCCCTTGGGGAAGACCACAGTATTGGGTCGTTTCTGTTCGTCTTGCCCTATTCTGGTTGGTGATATCTTTTTACCCACTGACTTATTTGTGCTGCCGATGACAGATTTCGACGTTATCTTGGGCATGGATTGGCTTGCCGAATACCACACTATTTTGGACTGTTCCACGAGGACAGTCACGTTTTGCATACCAGGCTTGCCGCAGTTTCAGTTCGTCGCCGAGCCTAGAGGAGAGCCATTGTCATGTTTGATATCCTGCGCAGTCGAGGAGCCTGTTGCCTTGTATTGATCGGTTGTCAGTGGTCTGTGACTTCCCCGACATGTTACAAGATATTCCGGAATTGTCGTCGCGCCGTCGTATTGAGTTCCAGATCGATCTTGTGCCTGGTACCACGCCTATCTCGAAGGCCCCGTACCGTATGGCACCGATGGAGTTGTGTGAACTGCAGCGGCAATTGGACGAGTTACACGAGTTGGGATTAATTCGTCCGAGCAGTTCACCTTGGGGAGTATTGGTACTCTTCGTCAGGAAGAAAGATGGCTCGTTGAGGCTCTGCGTGGACTATCGCGAGCTCAACCGGGTCACGATTAAGAACAAGTACCCACTCCCGAGGATAGACGATATATTTGATCAGCTGCAGGGTACACATTTCTTTTTGAATATTGACCTGCGTTCCGGTTATCATCAGATTCGTGTCCGAGATGAGGACATCCCGAAGACGGCTTTCCGGACGCGTTACGGTCATTTTGAGTTTCAGGTCATGTCCTTCGGACTAACCAATGCACCCGTGGCCTTCATGCAGTTGATGAACGAGGTCTTCCGGCCATATCTCGATCAGTTTATTGTGGTATTCATCGATGACATTTTGATATATTTGAGGACCCATGAGGATCATATGCAACATCTGGAGATCGCATTGCATACCCTCCGTGCCCACCAGCTGTATGCGAAGCTGGAGAAGTGTGAGTTCTGGCAGGAGGAGGTGAGATTTCTCGGTCACTGTGGTGACGAGGGAGGTTGTCGTAGTGGACCCCTCGAAGGTTGAGGCAGTGCATCTGTGGGGTCAGCCCACGACTGCGTCGGAGATCCGCAGTTTCCTTGGTTTAACGGGATACTATCGGCGTTTCATTGAGGGCTTCTCCCGTATCACAGCCCCGATGACCAGGTTGACTCGGAAGGGCGTAGATTTTGTTTGGACTGACGCATGTGAGCAGACATTCGTGGAGCTAAAGGACCGTCTGACGTCCGCTCCTGTCCTCACTCTTCCCTCTGGGAGTGATGGATTTGTTGTATTTACTGATGTCTCACGTATTGTTTGGGTGCTGTCCTGATGCAGCACGGCAGGCCTGTAGCCTTCGCGTCTCGTCAGCTCAAGGTCCATGAGCTGGACTACCCCACACATGATTTGGAGTTGGCAGCAGTCGTCTTCGCACTGAAGGTGTGGAGACACTATCTCTATGGGGTCAGGTTCGACCTCTTCTTCGACCACAAGAGCTTGAAGTATCTATTCTCTCAGTCCGAGCTGAACATGAGGCAGAGACGCTGGATGGAGCTTCTGAAATACTATGATTTTGACTTCCAGTACCACCTAGGCAAGGCGAACGTGGTGGTGGATGCCCTCAGCCGTCAGCCACGAGGCCTGGTGGCACATGATGATTCAGGAGTGGAGGATGCTCGAGGATATAGCAGAGTACGACTTTGATTTTAGTCTGCAGTCTTCTATCGTTCAGCTATCAAGCCTGTCGATTCAACTTTCTCTTGTCGCAAGGGTAATCGAGGCTCGGCAGGCAGACGAGTCGTTATAGGATTACAGAGCAGAGGCAGCATCTGAGAGTTAGACAAATTGGCAGATTGGTTCTGATGGTGGACTTCGCTTCAGAGGCCGATTATGTGTCCCGGATATTCCCGAGTTACACAGAGATCTTATGACCGAGGCACATCGATCGCGGTTTTCTATCTACCCTGGCTCGACGAAGATCTATCGTGATATGAGGAGACAGTATTTTTGAGCGGGGATGAAGCGCTAGATTACCAGTTTTGTGGCCGAGTGCAACACATGCAAGCATGTCAAGGCTGATCATCAAAGACCCCCTAGTCTATTGCAGTCGTTGAGCGTCCCGACGTGGAAGTGGGAGCACGTATCTACAGATTTCATTATGGGTTTGTCGAGGACTCAGCGCGGTCATGACGTCATCTAGGTTGTCGTGGATTGCCTAACGAAGTCAGCACACTTTCTTGCGATTCGTGCGACTTGGCCTTTGGACCGGCTTGCAAGGTTATTCATTGAGAAGATTGTGAGACTGCACGACGTTCCAGTCTCGATCGTTTCTGACTGAAACCCGAGGTTCACTTCTCAGTTCTAGATGATCTTTCACAGAGCGATGGGGTCTGTTTTGCAGCTCAGCACCGCGTATCATCCGCAGACCGATGGCCAGATCGAGAGGATCAACCGGATCCTTGAGGATATGCTTCGGGCCTGCGTGATTGACTTCGGGGGTAGTTGGGATGAGCATCTACGATTGGCTGAATTTACATACAACAACAGCTATCAGGCGACCATTGGCATGACTCCTTTTGAGGCATTGTATGGCAGACCGTGCAGATCTCCGAGTTGTTGGACCGAGGTTGGAGAGCGACGTCTCCTAGGTCCCGAGATTGTGCAGGAGACATCAGATGCTATTGATATAATCAGGCAGAGGATGCGTACAGCTCAGAGCCGGCAGAAGAGTTTTGCTGGTCGCCGGCGTCGTTCCTTAGAGTTTAATGTAGGGGACCATGTGTATCTCAAGGTCTCTCCCATGAAGGGCGTAGTTTCGATTTGGAGCGAAGGGCAAGTTTGCCCCGAGATTTATAGGACCTTTCGAGATCACTGGGGGAGTTGGCGCCGTGGCTTATTGGCTTTCCTTACCACCTCAGTTGTTTGGCGTCCATAACGTTTTCCACGTCTCTATGTTAAAGAAGTGTGGGTTAGACGTAGTTCCTATTATCGATTAGCAGCCGTTGGAGGTTCATGAGGACGCTTCTTATATTGAGCAGCCAGTTCGTATCCTTGATCGAAAGGAGCAGGTCCTCCGGACCAAGGTTATACCGTTGGTAAAAGTTCAGTGGGGTCACCATTTTGTTGACGAGGCGTCTTGGGAGCGCGAGGCCGAGATTCGGGAGCGCTATCCCCATCTATTTGATGATTGATCATATATTGTATCCTGTATACTGTCTCTGATTTTATATGATGATGCCTTGTTTCCTCTTCTATTATGAGTTATGTTTTCTTGCGATGATTATGTAAATTTCAAGGACGAAATTTTTATTTGGAGGGGAGAGTTGTAAGACCTGTACCCTAGTCCGTACCGTTCCGTATGCTTCCGCGGTCCATCCGGTTGAATTCCGGCAATTCTCAACTCGTATCCGACGTTTACGTGCAATCCTAAGCCGAGTCCCGCATACCGAAGTCGACTCGAACCGAAACCTGTACCTTTGCGACTGCGCTGTCGCCGCGACTCGCGTACCGATCCGATACTCAGGGTAAAAGATGTAGGCCCACGTTCATTTCGAGAGAAACACCACGTATTGCGGATTTCGAGGGAATTTCTACGAAATATCCCATCAATCAATCAATCACTCATGTCAAGTCAAGTCAAGTCACTCCATACCCCAAGTACAACAACCCATCCCTCCTCATTCCCAAAGTCAACTCTCTCTCTCTCTCTCTCTCTCTCTCTCTCTCTCTCTCTCCACTCATCCCTTTCTTACAACACATCACTCCATCCATCACCCATCACACCTCACCCCATCTCTTTTCACCATCACATCTCTCTCTTCCTCATTTCTCAAAAATCTCTCCAAGCAACAAACTCTCACACGTCCAAGCTTCTCCCTCCCAAATGCCAAGTGTGGCCCACTTTCCCTACTCTCTCATCTCCCATCTCAACCGTTGATCCATCATCTACCACCATCAAAAGAGAAGGCAATGAGTTAAGGAGGCTAAAGGAGCAAGAAAGAGGCCTAGAGGTGGGTGATCCACCGTTAAATTCCTTTTTAGGGACCACTTGTTGGTGAGACCCATTTTTTATGTATGAGTTGTATCATGTAGGGCCCATAGTGGAGGGGCCCCACCATCACCGTCTCTTGTCTCTCTCTCTCTCTCTATCTCTCTATTTCTCTCTCTTTCTCTTGCATTGTTGATGGGCCACCCGATGATATGTATATCGTACCCATGTTGTCCATTTAGTGGACCACACTATTACCCACTGGTGGAGCCCACCTTACTGTCCAAACCTGGATGGAAAGGAAAAACATAAATATCAGGTGTTCCAAACAGGTGAGCCACGTACATGTGTGGGACCCACCATGATGTTGTGTTTATCCATGTCGTCCAGCGTCTCTAGACGCTGGACGTGAGACGGGTGTGGCTAACCTGGAGTGCGTGTACTGACAATGGGCGTGTACTAACAGCTTTAATAAAAAAAGAGAGAGAGAGAGAGATCTTTTGGGGTGGACCACTCCTGCAGGCCCCACCTTGATGTGTGTATATAATTCACGCCGTCCATTCCATTGCTCAGCCCTTTTTAGGTGTTGAGCTGAAAAATGAGGGCAATCTGATCATCGGGCGGACCATAGTATAGTAAAGAGTGTTTCTACCATTGAAATACTCCTTGATGTTTCGGTACACCAAAACCTGTCCAATATTAGACTCGTTGGGATTGTATCGAGCCACAGGGACCAATGGCTGGATTGGATTTGTCTGAAGCGGGCCCCACCTACCAAAAACCACTGAAAAACACAAAAAAAAAATGAAAAAAAAATAATTGTGCAGCAGCTGATGTTGCTGCTGTCAGAACGCACGCAGGCGCTGCCTGCGTGCTGACGGACGGACGGACGAGCTGGGCCTCACGGCCCCAGCTGTGGGTACCATCGTGATGCGTTTTGAACATCAACACCGTGCATTTGATGCGTCCCCTTTAAATTATGGGATATCCCAAAAATCAGCTGTATACGGAACTCAGGTGGGCCATACCATCTAAAATCATGTGAAGACATGCCTAAAACATATAAAATCACTTGGTGGGGCCTACCTGAAATTTGAACACGACTGAAACTTGGTCTGAACCCTCAGCCAAGTGGGACACATATAATGAGTGGGCTGGATTTGTGAACCACCTTACGTTGGGCCCCTGATCGTGATCCTATGAACGGTTGGGTGGAAAATAAACATCACCGTGGGCCATTGGTCCACGTGACCCTCTCAACAGGTTGTATGGAAAATAAACATTCCAGTGCCCCCCTCCCCCCGACCGTGTGACCTTGTGAATAGGTTGGGTGACAAATAAATATTATGGTGGGCCCCAGTCCCACCTCTGGTCCGTGTGAGCTCACCAATAGGTTGGATGTCAAACAAACATTTCGGTGGCCCCCAGGCCCACCCCAAGTCTGACTGACCTTATGAACAATTTGGATGCAAAATAAATATTATGGTGGGCCCCCATGACCCAATCAATGGGCTGGATGTAAAATAAATATTATGGTGGGCCCCGCATGGGATCCACTAATGTATGTTTTGCAATCCACACCTTCCATTAGTGTGGGCCCCACTATGAGGCATGTACTTTATCTATGACGTCCATCATTGGCAGGCCTTGGAAATTTTAATGGTGGAAGCTATTACCACCGCTTATATTAGGTATGGCCTACTTTGATATATATGAGGCCCATGTGACTAGGCCCATCTTGATGTAATTGTGGCCGTTGTTGAGGCCTACCTTGATATATATGAAACCCATGTTATAAGGCCCATTATGATGTATTCAAGGCCCATGGGTCGAGGCCCAATAAGGCGTACATAAGGCCCATTGTAGTGTGATTCCACCATGGTATATGTGTTGATCTTTATAGCGAGCTATACCTTGGGAGCAATGATGGTTTGACGTCCACATTGTAAGGATAATGTTGGTTAAATGTCCACATTGTCACTCTCCCTAAGGCCCATTGATAGGCCCATATTTGTAGTGAGTAGGCCGTCTAGGCCCACATCCGTTATGCACAAGCCCATCACCCTATGATATGTTTAGCATAGATTCATGATTCATGATCATATGCATCATATGTATGTCTGATATGACGAGTGATTGATCATAGTATATGCCTTCGGGCGGATTGTTTATGGGCTCCCTGATAGGCGGAGTTGTCCTACATGAGCGCGCGGCACGTGCATGATTGTTGCATGTTTGGTAGGGTGATTCATGCACTTGCATTTGTGTGACCATGATTATTGTATGCCCTAGCGATATCAGGGCCATAACCTCCACAAACACATCGTGGGTGGTTGGATTGAATACCGGAAATGTTTGGTTCTAGCATAAGGGCGTCATAGATGTTCCTGGGTGAAAATCCCTAAACTCGATAGTACCAGAGGATGACTCCAACGTCGAGACTGAGTGGAAACACGAGCGCGCGAGGGCCGTATACCAGTAGGTCGCGTCTCTCACTGTGTCGTGATCGGTTGGAAAGGGGTGTGACCTTACCCGCCTGAGTGAGGGGGAAATTTCTATGTTGAGTTTGACCAGCTTGAGGAATAGGTCCGCTATCGACGAGTGGGCCCGATATTGGCAGGCGGATAGTGAGGTCTCTTTCGCTCTCCCAGTTGTGCGTTCGGATAGGGACGACAAGCTGACGTACAGTGTACTAGATCCCGGTGATTATCCAGACTGAGAACCGTACTGATTTGATGCTCTATTGAGGTGCTATACTGATATATGATGAGAATTGGCATGCTTGAGTTGCATCTCGCATCGGGTTCAAGGCATGACAACGAGAACAAGGAGAACCGTCCAGAACGAACCCAGTGAGGTCCTGTCACCGGACCACCGACAACAGAGGGCCCGCCTGGTACGAATGGAGCCCAAGGGGCCCAGAACCAACTGGATAATCGACAAGGCTCTGCAGCCCGTCAGGCAACCCCGTTTTGATCAGGCACTCTCAACGAAATCGAGGGAATGGACGATTAGATAAGGAAGTCAAGGAACTCAGGAACGATATGAATTACATGAAGCAGATGCTGGAACAGATTCATTGCCAGCAGGTCCAGCTGCCTCAACAGAACGATGGTCGGACAAATGTTCCACAACAATTCGTCGATCCTCAGCTCGTCGCTCAACGAACTGTTCCTCAGCAAGGCCAACACCAGGGTCCGGCTGAGCCTGCACCCTCCCATATCTCCGTAACTGCCCCGCTGCCTGCCACCGATTTACGACACGAAATAGATCGGAGAAGGCGCAGCAGGCCCCTGGTTGAGGGTACGACTGACAGCGAGGAACCCTGGAAGACTGAGCTCCAGGACCTACGGAAGGAAATGCGGGAGGAGATCGCATATATGAAGCAAAGTCGCCATGCCAGTCAAGCAGGACCCGAGGCGAAGGCATCCTCGTTCACAGACGAGATTATGCGAGCTCGACTATCGGAACAATTCCGCCTACCTCGGATCACTAAGTTCTTTTTGGTGTTCCATTCTTCTGATGATCAAGTGCCCTGATTAGCATTCTTTTTATCCAGCTGCTGAATTGAGACTTCAAGGAGCTCCTTCTTGCCGCTCTTACTTTGTTTCAATGCCAAACTCCAACCTTTGAGTTTCATGAAGTGAAACTTCTTTGCCCTTCTTAGCCTGCCCACCCATCAAATTCAGAGTTGTGCCACCATTCCTGGATCAGCTGAAAGAATTCTTCAGACACCCATTAATTGCACTTCGCCCCTTCGGGCCCAATCAGCAATGTCTATGCGAGCTGGGTCGATTCAAAGACTCGACTCAGCTCCACTGAGGAATTATTTGCTAATCTAGCAAAGCCTATGAACACGACCATACATGTAGCCTATTTCAAACCCAATCCTAACTGTTCAAATCACAGACCTATTATAGACCATAGTTTGAAAACCCAATCTTTGATTTGACATAATGCTATGTCTAGTTGTCTCAAAGACAACTCAGGTCAGCCCACGCCCGACCCATTTAATAAACAGGTCAAGAAATTTGGCCCTAACCCGACCTGCTACCCATTACCTGGTGACCCGACCCAACTTGGCCCGAACCCAACTTAGAAGCGGGTCGGGCCAATTGACTCTTGGGTCGACCCAACCCATTGCCACCCCTAGCTTCAATAGTCTCCAGACAAATGGAGAATTGATGCACATGGTGCTTTTGGGAGCGTGAATGGTCAAAGCATTGATTTGGACCATCCCTTAGGTTCTACTCCACACATAATTCATGGGCCAAGGTGAAAAATTCATGCCAATCAAAGGATCTTCTCCATCTGATCAATCCCATAGAAATGAACAGCCTTTTTTTTTTTCAGTGGAAGGATAAAATGGACAGCCTAGATCAAAGGCATGTTGCTCAAAGTGAATAGCTAATTTAGTCGAGTTTGCTTTGGATAACAAGTCTCCAAGGAACCATTTTGATCAAGCAACCATTGCCATCTCCCACCAATGGTAATGGAAAAGGGCCAATATTCATTGATCACCACGAGTTCTTCACTGTGGCCCATGAATAGCAGGGCAAACCTAATAGGCTGTCCTACTCAATAGTTACACCCTACCTACATGTCACGTGGTCCCAAAGTTTACCAGTAGCGTCAATACAGGCCCAGGACTCTATTATCTTTTCCCAAAAAAAGAAAAATAAACAGTTGCAACTCCAAGGGCTTTTCCCTACAAATATTTTGAAACAGTTCCAAGGGCTTTTCCCTACAAATATTTTGAAACAGTTGCAACTTGTAAATTATTCAAAGGTTTCTAGACAAAGCCGCGAAGCCACAAACCGGCATGCTGCTTTTGAAGTTTAGGCCCTGTTTGCTTGCCACTTAAAAATGAGTTAATCACAATTTAGTCAACAGTAATTTTGTATTTGAGATTTTGGTTAAGGATTAAAAATAATCTTGATTACCCATAATTTATATAAAGGGAATTTTATAAAATACTACCTGATTTTTTACAGACTTTACAATACAGTACCATTTTTTAAAATGTTTTCACTAAACTACCTCATTAATTTAAATAAGTTTCTTACTTAGATTTTGCAAAAGGTAGTTAGATTAAATGAGATATTTTTGTAAATGACAAAATCACACTTCCCTCTTATAAACAAAAACCTGTTGACAGTCATGGTTAGAGACTCGGTTACTCTGATCTACTTGTTCGGTCCTGAGTTGAATCCTGAGTCAGTTGAGAGTTGGCGACCAATGCTGAAGAATGGGCCAAGTCATCCCAATAGATGGAGAGACCCCTTGCCAAAAGACCTGCAGGGTCCACCAAAGTGTATCTATTATATCTACTTGTCCATCCATTGTGCCACCCCATGTTAGGACTTGAGGTCAAAGACCAGGCAGATTCACAGCTCAAGTGGGCCACACCACACACACACACACACACACAGACACACACAAAAATAAAAAATCAGCTAGAACACCTGTTTTACGTAGTGTGTAAAACACCCATGTCTGTGGGGCCCACTACGCTACATATGTAAAATTTACTTCATCTTTCAAGTTCTATACTCGATGTTAGGCCCAAAGACCAAAAATCAGCTAGGCCCACAATTCATAAGGGCCACCTGAAAAGATCAACCTGATTAAAAACTCACATGGACCGTACCAATGGGAACAATGTAAAATTGCTTCCAAAACTGCTAACTGCGAAGTTCACACGGTGTGGCCAACCTGAGCTTTTTATCAAGCTGATTTTTCTCTCTTCTCTTCATCCTGGAAAGTTAGACCTGATTAACAGGCTTAATGTAAGATATAACAGGCTTAATGTAAGATACACCACATGGTAGCCCACACACAAATGTAATTTCAGCATCTCATTGCCATTGTTCTATGTGGTTTGGCTCATCTGCGTTGTCTCTAGCTCATTTTTTACCACAAGACCTAAGATCAGGTGCAAAAATCTGATGAGCGCAGTGGATTTTATAATTAAAACATTGTGGGCCGCACAGACTCGGGTGCTTTATGCAGTGCAAGAAACAAGTGGTGTAGAGGACTCCCATCTCCCTCCACCTCTCTCCCTTTTTTTCCCTCCCTCCTAATTTCTTCCCTTTCTCCTTCTATCCCCTCTGCTGCACGTGTACTGCACGTGCCATGCCCCTACTATGTGATATGAACCAGGATGAATAGAAAACACAAATATCACCCTGATTAAAAACTTCTGTGGTCACCAAGAGGAATGTAAAATGAATAGATTGTTGGCATATGAACACAATGGTGGGCTGTACACAAAAACAATGGTAGGCATGCCCCATTCCAATGGTTTCCTATGGTGCAGCCTGCCAGAGTCTTGGATCATCATCATTTTTGGTTATAGGGTGAAGTTGATTCAGCTTACCTAATGTACAGAGTGGATCTCGTGAAGTTTGATCCATGTGGTGCTCGGATAGTGGTAGGCAACATCATCTTTACCTACAATGAGATGCATAGTAAGAAGAATACCAAGCGTCACTGCATAGGGAATCCAGACAGAATGGTGAGAAGGAAAGTTTTTTGCTTATTAGATACTCTTAAGTATGATAGTTGATACACAAGCACCATGAGATTATACACGTGGTATATGCCAACTCGAATAGAACCGACTAAATTGTTAAAATCGCTTACTTAGGCTGAAGTTCCAAAATAAGATTGATTGAACAATTCTAATATCCGATATGTGAACGTTGTTTGTTGAAAGCGGATTCTCATTGGAAGGGCAATTTTGTCATTTATAAAAAGTTTCCGTACTTGATATAACTACCATTAGAAAAATCTAACAGAAGGTAGCTTGAACTTAATTTAATGAGATAGTTTAATAAGAGCATTTTTTTTAAGGTACCAAAATGTAAATTCCATACAAATTAGGTAGTATTTAATAAACTTCCCTTATGTAAGCTATGATCTTTAATACATAAATTATTGTTAAATAAAATGAGATGAAATCATTTTTAAGTTGCAGCCAAACAAGGCCTTACATGTTTAGATATAGTTTGAAGACCAAACCTCAAAAACCTTGTATGGATTGTTATCAAACCCGCATTATCAGACCAAGCAACTATGTTTGAGTTGAGCCCTGCCAATTCAACTGAGTTAAAGAGTTGACTCAACAAATCTTGTCGATTCTCGACCGAGTAAAACTCATGGCTGAGTTTCCCATTGACTCATCTTGAGATCTCATCAAGTCAACTTGGCCGAGTTCTGAGTTGAGTCACTGAGTTTTAGAACTATAGCATGAATAGGCATAGTGCCCAAATCAAACTAATTTGACAATCCCAACCTCTAAACCATGAACATTTCTTTCTTGAACTTGGAATGTCAACTCTCTTTTTTTCTTCACTTCAGACAATTAATGTCCACAAATCAAATGGTTTGAATCAAATTTCACTGTCAACCGTCAACAACCCAGCTGAAGATTTGGACAGTTGGGCTTAGACAGATGTATATCAGTTTATAATGGCTATGCAGTGCATATGGATGATCCTAGTCTGCCAGCAAATCAAGGAATTTCCTATTCCCTTAAGGAAAGCATTAGAAATCATTGAGCCAAATACCTAAGAGCTTGATGTATCCGATTAGCAGCCTTTCCTCTTTCACAACGCAATGCCGAGAGTTCCAAGGATGACATTTGCATGTTACTCCAACTATGGTCTTTAACTCAAACTCAACAAACTCCCTTGCTATCTTACATCCAAATCATAGAGCACAAACCTCCTATCAGGCACATACCCTTCATCTCTCATAATCGCAATCAACCCATCCAACACCTCATAAATCAAATCAATTTGTGGATGAGATGTATCCTCCACAACAAAGCTGTGCACCCTCTTCTCAACCTCGACCCGACTCATTCCTGTTTCCTTCTTCACCCCATTCTCCTTCATTTTCTTCATAACTCTAGCTCTCTCTGCCCATCTCCCTTCAGAAGAATATATATTGGCCATCAAAACGTAAGCTGCAGAGCACTGGGGTGCTAGTTGAATCAAGCGATTAGAAGCATATCGCCCAATTTCAGAATTCCCATAAATGCTACAAGCACCAAGCAGCGCCTGCCAGACAGCAACACCAGGCTCCACCGGCAACCTCTCTATGAAGCTTCTTGCTTCTTCCAAATACCCTGCTCGGGCCAACATGTCGACCACACAAGCATAATGCTCCATCCTAAGATGAACCCCATGAACCTTGGACATGGACTCCAGCAGCTGCATGCCCGTTTCGATTGAGCCGACATGACTACAAGCATGAAGCAACGATAGGAATGTCACATCAGTGGGTTCCACACCTTCTAATTTCATTTCTTCATACACTTGAAGCGCTTCCAACCCATGTCCATGACGAGCAAAGCCAGCAATCATAGAGTTCCATGAAACTGAATTCCTACAAGCCATCTGATTGAAGACTTTAAGAGATTCCCTGAATTCGCCACACTTTGAATACATGTTTATAAGCCCGTTGGCCACAAATGGATTACCACCAAACCGCTTCTTGATCACCAAAGAGTGTAGTTGCTTCCCAAGAGCCAATGACGTAATAACACCAAACACCCCAAGAACAGCAGAAACCATGTTCGCATCAATCTCAAATCCTGCCTTCATTATCATCACAAAAAGCTCAACAGCATCTTCTTCCAATCCATTTTGTGCCAAACCCACAAGCATGATGGTCATTGCAACCCCGTCCAGTTCCCCGAAGGACTTAAAAATCGTGCACGCATCTTCAACGTTACTACACTTTGAATACATGTCCATTAAAGCACTTTCTAGACATGAATCTGATTCAAACCCAGACTTCAAAACTAGCCCATGAATCAGTCTACCTTCTCTAAGAGCTTGCAAACCAGAACAAGCCACAAGCGCGCTAGAGTACGTCAATGAATTAGCATCCATCATCCAATGACGCATTTCAAAAAACAAATCCAGACTCTCCTTGAAAAGTTGACCTTGCGCATGACCTGCAATTACGGCAGTCCAGGTAACAATATTTCTTTCAGGCATTTCATCAAATACTCTTCTCGCTGACCCAAGGCACCCACATCGGAAGTATCCAGTGACCAAAGCATTTCCTACAGAAATTTCCCGCTCAAATCCATTTATAAACACCAACGAATGCATCATCATAATCACATAAAGGAAGTGCGGTCCATTACAAGCCGATAAAACGCTGGTTAGCGTTGCACGATCAAATAGAAAATTTTCCGAACAATGCATTCGTCTGAAAAGCGAAAAACCCGCCTCGAATTTTCCAGCGGACAAGGAACCCGAAATCATCGAATTCCAAGAGACAGTATCTTTCAAAGGCATTTCATCAAACACCTTCCTTGCATATGATAAGTCTCCGCATTTGGAGTACATGGATATCAGAGAATTCCAAACGACGAGACGATCATGTTGATTGGTTTGATTTTGGAAGCTGGAAGAAATCGGATTTTTGAGGATGAAGGCATGCAGGGAAGACCCAAGAAAGAAATGCCCATCCTTTCCGCAGATGGAAAGAAGGGTGCTGAGCTCGACATGGTTGAGGGTAGAACTGATATATTTCAACGTAGGAAGGGTATTTGTGGGATTGGGGTTGAGCCTTCTTACCCATATCGCTTTCATCCATGAAGTTGAGCTGTCGAGACTCGAGAAGCAAAAGCTCTTCGAGCGAACAAGGTAAACGGGGAGTTATTTGATACTCACGCTGCATACAACGCTTGATGCGCAGGCACGAAGTGGGGGCACCGACTGGCTACTGGCGAAAGCCTTTCCCGGGATTTCTTCTTAGGTGAGCCCACCGTGATTTTTGTGAGAAATCCACCCCGTTCATCCGTTTTTTTGAGCTCATTTTAGGACATGAAGACAAAAATGAGCCGGATCCAATACTCAATTGGGCGAAAACGTGAGGATTAAACGAAGTGGGGGCTACGGAAATTTTGAATCATGCTAATATTTGTGTTTTCTGTTCATCCCATAGGAATGACGTTATGATTAGCATGGATGACATGTGAACATCACTGTCGACCCATTGAGTTTGCAAAGGCAGGAACTTCCCTACCAACCTTTTCCTTTAGTGCAGCCCACTTGAGTCTTGGATCTTGTTTAATTTTGGTCTCAAATCCTAAAATGAAATCACAAAATAGATTGATGAGGTAGATTTCTCACAAACATCACAGTGGACCCTACCTAAGTTTCCAACCAGGGGCTTTAGCATGAAATTCACGTCCGAGACTTCTTGTTTTCCTACATGGTGATTGGTCCACATCATCACTAACATTATCAGCACATTTGATGCAACATTACTATTGCATTAGAGTAATGATATAGCCAATTACATTACAACAAACAAAATTTTATGTTTATGGCAAGTAGAGGACTGGAGTGTACTCAATTTTAAGTATTGATGTGTTGGAATGTCTATTCCCATAAACTGTTTGAAAATTTTCCTGAATACTGAAATTTAGTAATGAATTCAAATATGTGTGTGTGTGTGTGAGAGAGATAAATTTGTTTGAACTTTGACAATTTTACCTAATGGACCTATATCTAACATGATCCGGAAAAAATAGATAGACCAGATAGATTTCTCACATACATTATAGTGGGCCTTACCTAATTTCCCATGGGTGTTTCCCTGGGGCCCACCTTGATGTATGTGTTGTATATTCACACCATCCATCAATTTTTACGGCTCATTTTATACCATGGTCCTGAAAATAAAGCATATCTAAATTTCAAGCAGACCAAACAACAAGGATTGAATGTTGCCATCCATTTTTTAAGATCATTTTAGGACATGAGCCCCAAAAGTAGGTAAATTGAAGGCTCGAGTGGACCACACTATATGAAGTAGTGGTGACAATGACCCCACAGGAATAATACTTGTTGTGGTCCGTTTGATCTAAAGATTTAGGTGGGGGTGTTATTCGACGTAAGGAAACCATTGGACGGTGTAGATCTGACCCATGATAATTCGATATGTCCAAGATTGAATCTAGACCATTATATTTAGTTTGGATGAATCTTATTTGTTTTTGGATTGGTTGAAACTTGATGTGTAGCCCAATAATGATGTGTTAAACACATCAATCGTAGGGTATTTGTGAATGGTCATGTTTGTAAGTAGTCACATTTACTTTTGCTTATCAATTGCACTATTGAGGTGTGGAATTGGCTCAAATATACGAAATGCGGTTGATTTTTAGAGCCCCACTAGCCAAATAAATCTTAGAATGTACAGTCGACTAAAAATTGTAGAATTGCTTATAAGTCCAGGAATCATGAAAATTTTTAATTTAAGTAACTCCTATGGTTGATCTGCAACCGTCGATTCTGAGTAAGAGTCTCGGTGACAAAATTTTATGATTTTTTGAAAGATTCAATAGATTTTCGGCATTATATATTTAGTCATGCTTCACATAACCCACAAGGGGTCAAGCAGGTAAAAATAAAAAGATCCTAGCCTTACTTCATAGAGTTAACTGACTCTTGTAGGCGAATATAATAAAGAAAAAGATTTTTAAAATAAAATAAAATTGAAGTGTGAGTTGATGATGTAAATATGTTGGAAATGTGTGGAGTGGGATGTTGTTTAAGCTTGATCGCAATGTGAGAAAGAAAAGAGGAGATCCGACATCATTTTTATACAAAAAGAATAGTTAGATATCCCAAATCCCAAAGGAAAAAGGAGATCAGACACCACTCATGTGCTAGATAGTGGTGATGAGAGCGATAGTTTTGATTATATCACACAATGATACTTGATGAATCACATTTTGGACAATTGCATGATGAATGAATGCCATGGTCATTTCGCCTAATCGTAAGCACTAGGGTTGAGACATTAACCACCATCATAAAAGGAAGAATTACTAGTATATATAATTATTTTCATATAAGGTGGTTGAATTCGAAGCGTTACTTAGATGATGTTAACCAAGAGGTATACTTAGTATGTCGAAAGGCATGCATAATCTATTCACAAGGATACTTTTTCTACAACCTCGAAAGGCATGATGAGAGTTAAGATGAGATGCCTTAATAAATTGAAGGAAGGCTTACAACAGAGAACATTCGTGTTAGTACAACCTTAGAATTGTCTCCATTTGTGTGAATAAGAATAATTCTAATAATGCGCCAGATACCAAGTTGGTTATGCCACTCATATTATAACATTGTTGTTTAGTATGTGATATATATTCTAAATAGTTCCATAATGATCCAGATGTGCAATGTGCAAAAGTTTACTGTCATAAATCAATGAGTTCTTAAGTAAACTATGGATGTTGGGTGATTGGGTCATGATCACAAAGGTAAAAGGCATGGTTGTTTTGACAGTTGTGGAACCAGTATGTGATTGAGGGCGCTAGACAATGGAGGTTATTAATAGAGAGGCAGTGTAGAATAAAAAGATGATCAATATGACTCATTAATTCTCTTAGCCAAGAAGTCTTATTTGACATGTCTACTTAATGGATTTGAGTGTAAATTGGTATAAGGGCAAGTATGAGATTGTTGGAGTTGTGCCCTAAAAACCAATATGCATCCCAATCCATTGGCCGTATATATGTGATAAGGTCAATCTCAACCATTGATCTTAATGACGACCATGAGTTATTTTGGACATATGTGACATATTTTAGCTAATGTTTAATGTAACCTTAAACATATAAATACAAATTATGTGAGGAGTAACTTCTTGGGTAGTCCTTGTGAAGTTGAGATTGGAGACAACTGTTGTTGAATGGGGAGAGTTGTGATCCATGGATCTTAGCATTCTGTTAAGTCACGACCAACATAAATACTTAGGATAGATATATAAACATCATACTATAAAATGTATGGTCATCTTGTGTGAGAGGACTAACTCGAGAAAGGATGGGCGGTCTCCACCATCAGG
This sequence comes from Magnolia officinalis, assembly GCA_021015155.1. Taxonomy (NCBI): domain Eukaryota; kingdom Viridiplantae; phylum Streptophyta; class Magnoliopsida; order Magnoliales; family Magnoliaceae; genus Magnolia; species Magnolia officinalis. The sequence goes on along the minus strand of JAJHSJ010000018.1, from coordinate 19,691,597 downwards.
AGCTTAGTATCAGTTATGTCTTTCCTTACCTTTCACAGGATCATAAGTGTGCCATTGAGATAGAATCCTGGTATTGGACCTTTGGGCACTTGCATTGGAGAATCAAGTTCAAGTCAACAGTCTCTGGACCCATTAACTTAGATTAAGATCAATGTGATTAAGAACTTGACGTTACATAAAAGATGATTAATTCTTAAACCTGGAAATGAGTAAAGATAATGATGAAATTGCACATGGTGGGCCCACGGGTTATGCATGGAAGCTTGACGGAGCTACAGAATGAAATTTGTGTCCTAGATAGGAGTGTACACGAACCGAGCTAGCTTGGTTAGCTCACTCGACTCGACTCGAAAAAGCTTGATTCGACTTGGTTCGAAGCTGAGTTCGAACCGAGTCGAGTTGGTTTTTTGAGTTCAAAAATGAGTTCGAGCTGAGTTCAAGTAGGCCCCAGCTCGACTTGACTCGGATCGAATCCAACTCAAATCGAACTTGGAATCGAACCAGTTCGGTGACTCAGTTACTTGGCCATTGATGTTGCTCACCAATTGCTTGATAAAATGACTCAACGACATATGGCTGGTGGCAAGGAAGGTATGTACATGAAACAAATACCCTTTTTCTTTTTGTTTTTCTTGGTTTTTATGTTGCTTAGAAGGCGTTTGATAAAATACTTGTAAAGCCATTGCCTCTGTTTGTAAAACAATGAAATTTTGAAGTTGCAGTTCAGGTGTTTGTGGAAATACCTCAATGGTGAATTCGGCTCGATCTTGGCTCAAACTCGGCTCAAGCTGGCCTTAGCTGCTGACCGAACTGAGCTGAGCTGGCCAGTTAGGCTCGAGGACCGAGCTGAGCTGAGTTCGAGCTGTGGTCAGCCAGTGGCCAAGCCAAGTCGAGCTGAGGCCAACTCGACTCAGTTCGACTCGATGTACACCCCTAGTCCTAGAGGGGAGATGATTAAAACTAGATAAAAATTTTACCTTTTAAAACCTAATTGCCTATTTAAACTAATACAAAAATTAAACTAAGTAAAGCAATAAGGCTTCCAAGCTAATAAAGAGTCCAATCACATAAACTACAAAAAATATGCTAATGAAGTAACTAATCTATATATGATAGTATAAATGTGTGTGTGGAATACGCTAACTATCAACTCATAATATTTATTTAATCATGTATACATATAATTAAGCATTCAATCACATAAGCATAATTAAACAAGTGCTCAAAGACAATCTCAAACACAAGCATATATAGTGATTCAATTTCCCTACTACACTCTTAATGGATGCACTCAGCTCATAAGTGTACCGGATTTCACTATCGAAGGTTTTAAATCAGTTTCACCTTTAACCTTTACAATCTTACATAAGGACCGGATCCCTCGAAAAATTATATGGTGTTCTACAAGCTCACTACGAACTTCGGTGCTAGTCCAATGACATACGTTTACTCTCGTTGAAGGCTCCCTCGAATACTAACATGTACACACCCATGTCTGGTGACCTGCAAAAGGACTTCAATTTGGGTCCTACATAAGAACTAAAGTTGTACACAAGAACCTAATCGAATTTGGCAATTTAAACTCCACACTTGATCTTATATAATGAAGGAGTGTACATAAATTCTTACAATTGACAACTTACTTGTCGAATTGAGCCCTTTTTGTAGCACCTTCTTGAGTTATTTGATTAATGCTCTCCCGTGTTTTAATTATATCCGCTTTGCTCCCCTAATCATGATGTTGATTCCTTACCAATGCTTCAACTCCATGATCAAATACATTACATGTAATGCTCCTTTTAGTGACCAAGGTGCAATAGGAATTTAGATAATTATATACTTATAAAGGTTGGGTGAATTGCCTACAATTAATGAAATGTTGTAATTCCTAAGGGATTCACCTAGATGAGCCTTTTAGAGAATTTAGATAATTATATACTTATAAAGGTTGGATCTGAACTCTAAAAAATGGTGGAGTTCAAGCACATCTTTAAGGTGGAGGTTGGAATCCTCATTAAAGTGTTAATCTCAAGGAATATGACTTAGAACTCATTGATTTAGAGGCTTGAGATGATAGATATGATCATGGAATCACCTAAGCTTCTATTGCACTAAAAATCTATCCAAATGCATAAAAACTAAGTCTTCATATAGAGAAATCGAGTTCCAACGGTCGTAAAATGGGTAGAAACAACTAATCTTTGGTCACGCCGAATTAGGATTCAGTAGCATTGAATTAGACAGGAAAGTCGCTGGACAGACTTAGGCACTTTCAGTTGCACCAAAGGTGGTATTCGGTAGCACCGAACATGTTTGTCAGTGGACCAAATATGCATTCACTTGCAGTCACGATGTCTTATTTTAGCTAATTTCAATGGGACCGAAGGTGGGTTCGGTGGAACCGAAGGTTACTGAAATTGTGCAGATTTTCCAATAACTCAGGACTTTTAAAGCCAATCTAAGGATGGTCAATTGAGGTTCATATGTCTTAAGGGATGATCAATAAAATGTTTACCTATTATGGTTAGGATCATCTAGAGGTTTATGTTGTTTTGGGTCAAGGGTTAGGGTCACTAAGGCACCCTATATACATGTTCTTTAGTCCTTGATACTCCACATTCACTCGTGTCTTCGGTCTTCAACTTCTACAAGCTCAAACAACTACATGACGCAAGAACTCAGGTGATTAACAAATAAGGTGCATAATCAGTGCACTATTATGTGATCTAGATTAGGAGGCTTTTGCTCACTTTACGATACTTCTAAAAATGAGATACATTAGGTATGCCCATTAGGATTCATCGATTCTTGCTTGGGCCAACATGTGATCCATTAGGTTTACCTATGGACATGTTTTATGAGTAAATATGATTAAATTAAAGACACATTAAGTAGTTTTACTGTTGGGCCCAATACTTCAAAGGTTTTAGATGAGTTTTCAAAGGTTTTTAACTGTTAAAGTTCTGTGTTAACTATTAAAACTGTTTTGATCGGACTTGATGATATTTAATAGTCAACTACTTCATCAACATAGGATCTAGAGCTTTGGTAGATGACCATGATAGTAGATGGATTTGATTATAAGTATATGTATGGTTAAGGTAGTTTAATAATAATAAAAAAAATCATTGTAGGGTATAAAGAAGTCCATAGAGTGGTAGAGCATCATACTTATGTATACTCATAAAACTCTAACTCCTTATATATTGATCATATCTTAGAGATGAGAAAAAGAAAGAAGCCTTGGACGTCCACCCCTTTCCCTTTCTTGGGTGTCACCTTGTGGAGAGAGGGAAGGGGAGAGAGAGTGAGTGAGCATTATCCTTCTCCCTTCTCTATATCACACGTGTAATCATGTGTGATCCACCTTGTGAATGGTGTATGTCATCCTTAGTCCCTATTAAAGGATTTCATGATGACTCTCTCACCTCCTCCACATGTGATAGATCAAGGAGAGACCTCATAATGTAAATGACATGTATTGACAAATCAGAGAGAAAAAAATTGTTTCACGATTAAATTGTGTAAAGTAAAATCTAAACTATTCATTAAGATTTAATTTCTAGAAATATGAGATTACCACAATGGGCATTTTGGTTATTAAGATAATGAAATATGGATTTTGAAAATCTTTTATTTTTATTGTATGTTTTAACCTAAAAATCCTATAGGAGGCACAAGCAATTGGTGTCCTTTTGAATTTTTCATATAGTGCCCAAAATATTGAGCCTAAAGCACACTATGAGAATCATCTACAACACTAGTTTTGTAAGATCCGTATCCTAGTCCGTACTGTTCTGTCGACTCCTGCGATCCTTCCCGACGAATTTTGGCAACCCGTAACGTATAATCGACGTTTGCGCATGATCCTAAGTCACATCCTGTAGATTTGAGTCGGCTCGACCCGATACTTGTACCAGTGCGACCGCGCCGTTGTCCGCGGTTCCGATGCCGCGTCTCGCCTGCCGAGGCGATACCCTGGCCAGGAGAAGTGGGCCCGCGTTCAGTTCGAGGAAAAACGTCATGCGTCGTAATCCCAAGAGAATGTCCCATCAATCATATCAAAAGTCAAGTACTCCATCCCATCAAGTCAAGTACAAGCCTCCATTCCCCTCTTACATCACCCTTACCCAAAGTCAACTCTCCCATCACTCACCCATCACTCACACATCACTCACTCACATCTCTCTCTCTCTCTCATTCTCTCTCTCTCATTTCCCCAAGCAAGGAACCGTCCATGGCATTCCATGAGAGAGAGAGAGAGCTTGGTATGGCCCACCTTCCTATCTCTCATCCTCACCCTTAAAAAAAAAACAATCTCGACCGTTGAATCGCATTCCTTGGAGCTTTAGGACACGTTGGAGGAAGAAGGAAGTGTTTCTCTCTCTCTCTCTCTATCTCTTTCTCTCCCCTTTGTTTGATGATGATGAAGAGGTATGTGGCCCATCTAGTGTGTGTGTCCCACCATGAAGTATATATTTTATCTATGCCATTTACCTTCATGTGGGACCCACCCAACAGATACGTTGGATCTACATTGTCCAGCCCATTTGTGGGCCTGGATGGAAGGAAAAATACAAATATCATGTTGATATAAACAGGTGGGCCACGTCCATGTGGGACCCGCCAAGAAGCCTGTGTTTATCCATGCCGTCCAGTGTCCCTGGACGCTGGACAGGGCTAACATGGAATGCGTGTACTGACATGGGTGAGTACTAACAAGCTAACAAAAAAATAATAATAATAATATATAATATTTATATTTAAACTTTTGGGGTGGGCCGCTCCTACAGGCCCCACCTTGATGCATGTACTTAATCTAAGTCATCTATCTCGTTTCCTAGATCATTTTAGGCGTTGAGCCAAAAGATGAGGCTGATCCGATTCTCAGGCGGGCCATACCATACGAAACAGTATTATTACTGTCCAAAACCCGTCTTGATGTTTTACTCGCCAAATCATAATGGATATTGGACCCTATTTGACGGTATCGAGTCGGGGAATACAGTGGGCGGGGCGGATTTCCTTGATGCGGGCCCCACCTGTGAAAAACCCCAGGAAAATAGATTTTAAAAAGAAAAAAGAAAGAGAGGGTGCGGCAGCTGACGCTGCTGCTGCAGAACGCACGCAGGCAGCACCTACGTGCTGACGCTGGTGGACGGACGGGCTGGGCCTCACGACCCCAGCTGTGGGCCCCCACCGTGATGAGTTTCGAACATCAACGCCATGCATTGGGTGAGCCCTTAGGGCAGTGGCCCCCCTGCCAAAAATCAGCCGTATACGGAACTCAGGTAGGCCATACCATCTAAAATCATGTGAAGACATGCCTAAAACATATAAAATCACTTGGTGGGGCCTACCTGAAATTTGGATGCGGCTGACACTTGGTCTGAACCCTCAGCCAAGTGGGACACACATAATGGGTGGACTGGATTTGTGAACCACAGTACGGTGGGCCCCAAGCCCACCCCCAGGTCCACGTGACCTTATAAACAGGTTGTATGATAAATAAATATCACGGTGGGCCCAAGGTCCACGTGACCTTATGAATAGATTAAATTACAAATAAATATTACAGTGGGCACCCAGGTCCACATGACCTTATGAACAGATTGGAGGCAAGTAAACGGTACAGTGGGCCCTAGGTCCCACGTGACTTCATGGATAGTTTGGATTGCAAATAAACATTACAGTGGGCCTTAGGCCCATGTAACCCTATGAATAGTTTGGATGGAAAATAAACATTATGTTGGGCCCTAGGTTGGGAGGAAAATAAACATTATGGTGGGTCCTACTTAGGACCCACTTATGTATGTATTGTGTCCACACCTTTCATCAGTATAGACCTCCACCATGGAGTATGTGATTCATCTATGCCTTCCATCCCTATGGAACCTACCATGATGCATGAGTTCCATCCAAACCGTCCAACCATTTTGGAGATTATTTCAAGGCCATGTGATGAGGCCCATCTTAATGTATTTATGGCCACCCACTAAGGCCCACTTTGATATATATGGGACCATGGTTTGAGGCCCATTTGAGGAGGCCCACCTTGATGTATTTGTGGCCCATTGTTGAGGCCCACCTTGATATTTATAAGGGCTCATTTGATGTGGCCGATTTAATATATTTGGCGCCCACTTGATAAGACCCGATATGATGTATTTTGAGCCCACGTGACGTATATATTTTGTATCCAGACCGCCCGTTCTGGGCTAGGCGCTGGTCAGATATAATCATAGTATTATGATATTATTATATTATCATTATTATTATTATTATTATTATTATTATTATTATTATTATTATTATTATTATATATGTATTATAATACATATATACATGTATATATTGTGGGTCCCATGTGGGGACCACAGTGATGTATTTATTTCATCCACACCGTCCAGATGATCTGGACAGTGCTGGACATGCTTGGATGGTGCTGAATAGTGTTTGGGCGGTGCTACGGACCCCACCTCGATGTATGTTTCGTATCCCCACCATCAAGAGTGTTTGGATGGTGCTGGGCAATGTCTGGAAGGTGTTGATTTCACATGGGCAAAATTTGGACAATGCTGATTACCATTAGTGAGCCATGTACCCCCATAGAGTGATTGTGTACTATGATGCACATGTTGCACCTACAACTATTGAAATGATTTTAGATGTAATCCTAGCTCTCATCGTGATCTACAAACCCTCCACCTTCCTGGGAGACCCATATCATAGTGGGACCCACTGTGATATATATGTTGTATATTCACACCGTCCATTCATGTGGCCCCCACGTGATGTACGTATTTAAGGCCCAGATGATGAGGCCCAATACGATGTATATATGGCCCATGTTCGAGGCCCAATATGATGTATACCCGGTCCAGGTGTTGGGGCCCATTGGGATGTATCTGAGGCCCGTGTATTGCGGCTCACATGATGTATGTGAGGCCCATGGGTTGTGGGCCATTGCGATGTATATTGAGGCCCATGGTTATGGCCGTTATGATATGTCAGAGGCCTATGGGTCGAGGCCCATTGTGACATATTTCTGGCCCGTATGTCATGGCCCATTGTGACATGTTCCCAGCCCAGCTATCGAGGCCCAGCTTGATGTGTATAAGGCCCATTAGTGCGGCTCATTGATGCGGCCCACTTGTTGGATATGAGGCCCATTGGTGTTACCCAATGATGCAACCTACCGTGATGTGTATATTAGGCCAATGGTGCGGCCCAATGTATCGACCCGCCGTGATGTGTAGGCCCACGTGTTGCATGTGTAAGGCCCACCTGTGATGACTATTTGAGGCCACTTGTTGGATAGTTGGGCCCACCTTATGTTTGACTCTATGTGGACCACTGCTTGGGAATAGTGTTTGAATGTCCACATTTTTGGGTAATGATGGTTAAACGCTCGCATGGTGACCTTCCCTTAGGCCTAGTTAGGCTCATTCTCATCGATACTGATTATATAGGCCGATTCGTCGAGGCCGATTCTGATTGCCGAGGCCGAGTATCGAGGCCGGTTCCGAGTATCGAATCCGATTGTTAAGGCCGATTTCGTTTGCCAAGGCCTATTGTTGAGACCCATATGATGTATATACGATCCATAGTTGAGGCCCATTGAGATGTGTATTCGACCTGTGTAATGTATATGCAGCCTGTGTTTAAAACCTAATGTGATGAGTAGGAGGTCTATGTGATGGGGCCCATGGTGATGTATTCGTGGCCTATGGGCGAGGCCCCTTGTGATATGTAATAGGCCCATGAGGCATGGCCCATTTGACGTATTTGAGGCCCATGAGCAAGGCCCACCTGTTGTGTATATATGGCCTTGAGCAAGGCCCATTGTATTGTATATTAGGTCTTTGTGTAGGGCCGTGGGCCCATGATATGTTTGACTCTATGAGGGCCATTCCCTTGGGGCAATGTTGGTTAAATGTCCACATTGTCGAGGCCAATCGTGAATACCGATTATGAGTATGTGACAACATAACATCATGGTACATGCCCATACGCATCATCTGCATGTTTGTTATGAGATATGATTGATTGCATATGTCATTGGGCAGGACGGTATGAAACTCCCTGATAGGCGGAGGTTATCTCACATAAGCGCACAGTATGCGCAGGATTGATGCATGACTGGATTGTATGACTCATGCATCTGGCATTGTATGCTGTGATTACTATACGCCCTAGTGACATTAGGGTCGTAGCCTCCACAGGCATATCGTGGATGGCCAGAGGGGACACCGGAAATGTTTGGTTCTAGCATACGGGCGCCATAGATGTCCCTGAAAATCTGATCCAGTAGAGACTTGAAACCATGTGCCATGAGACGCTCCCGTCGAGACCGAATGGATACATGAGCGCTAAGTACCGATACCAGGAGGCCGCGTCCCACTGTGTCGTGGTCGGTTGGGAGGGAGTGTGGCCTTACCCGCCCAAGGGTAGGGGGCATTGCTAGGCTGAGTTTGACCAGCTCGTGAATGGGTCCGCTATCGACGTGCCGAATAGGTATTGGCAGACTATTGGCCAGGCGGATAGTGAGGTTTCTTACGCTCACTTGGACTGTGCGGCTAGGAGAGCGGCAGTGCCATTTGGAGTATAATAAACCCCGGTGATGATCCCAGAGATTAACAGTACCGATATGTGGACCTATTGGGCAGGAGTTGCATACTCATTCATTCATTCATTCACTATCCACTCGGGCTGATGGTGCGAACTATTTCTTACGTGTGCCTTCACAATGGCCAGGATTTCGGTTGGGGTGCGTGACTAACCTGAGATCAGAAGTTTATTACATTGAGTCTGACTATCCAAATTTAGGTATGAGACTGGTTTGGATAGAAGTCCCTTGTGATGGACCCCATAGCCTGCGATACTACGTACTATCATCCTGACTTCACACTCCAGCATGGTCATTCCATTCGCACCGCATATTGCATTACATCTGCGGCATATGGTATTTTGGGTTACTGTGTTTCTTCATTTATATGGTCTAGATACGATTGACGTTATTCGTGGACTCATCAGGAATTACATACTGCATCGCATCCTTGGCATTTGATATTTGGCTCTTTATGACTCCTCATTTGCATAGTTGTTTTATATTGCGTATTCTGATATTGATTGACTCATGGACTTGTCTGTATTTTCGCTTACTCTGTTATCATATATTTTATGATCTTGTCAGTATTTCTGTTTACTCTGATAATTCCTGCTCTTATTAGTATTTCTGTTTACTCTGATAATTCCTGCTCTTGTTAGTATTTCTGTTTACTCTGATATTGTACGATTTATGGATTACCAGTATTTTCAGTACTGTATGATGATGACATTGTATTGAATACTTGGTACTTACCTTGTGCACACACTTACACCACCCTCTAAGCTCTCTATAAGCTTATGCACGATAGATGTGTGCAAGTGATGTTAGGTTGCAGCAGTGTTGAGCTTGGAGCATGCAGCGGTTTTCTGGAGCTTGATTTTCGATTTATGTATTTTCCTTCAGTATTGTAATCAAATGATTATATTAGTGGATATGTGATGATGATGTTGCCTTTGTGATTTGGGTATGCTTGGGGTTATGCTTATTACGAGTTAAATGTACACAAAAAAAATCATCCTTGTAGGATCCCAGGATCGGAATCTGGCGTATGGACGCTAGGAGCCGAGAATGCGGTACTACGGAAGCTGTCAGCACCGGATTCGGCAATCGGGATTCCTGTGAATCCGATTTCTGGGTTTGGGGCGTGACAAGTTTTGTCGTAGTTGCATAAAGCATTTAATCTATAGAACACATCATGTTGTATGTGTAAATTGACTTCATCCATCTAATGGAAAATCTTGTTTATACAGTATATACGAAAAATTATTATTGGAAAATACTCTGATTGGCCACACTAGTGGGAATAATATAAAATTGCTCCTAAAGCCTCTAAGTTCATGTGGTATAGTAAATATAAGTTTTAGTCAAACAATATATCAATATATATATATATATATATATATATATATATATATATATATATATTATATATATATATAATATATATCATAATTCACTTCATCCTAGTGAGTTACACCTAATTAACATATTTGATGAAAGATACACAAAGTGATGACCTCACATAAAAACCAATGGTTGGCATCCTATCCCCATCATTCTCCTTGGTGTGGCTCACATGAGCTGAGGATGTGACTGATATATATATATATATATATATATATATATATATATATATCCATGGGATTAAAATTAGGTGTAAAACGTGATCGATGGAGTGTATTCTATATATACTCGTGTGGACGCCCTCCTTCATGCACATGGGGGGGGGGGGGGGGGGGGGGGGGGGGGGGTGGATCCTCGCTTGGTCTATTTTTCTACTTGGACTCTTCTTTTAGTTGGGTGGTACTTGTTAGGTTTAGATTGTATGGGGTTGGCTCTACTGTGAATGTATTTTTTATTGACTTGGAGTCGTAACTGTTCGAAATATGGCTTTAGAGTTTATTGTTGGTTAGGATATGTAGAATCTCCTAGAGGGTGAGAAATCACAAGATTCATCGACTTGAGTGACTCCTGTAATTAGTTGGCACCGTAGATTCTGGGTAAATGCATCAGTTACAGAAAAAGAAGTGGTTAGGCATCCTTTTCCGCATGTGCATTGTACAGTTTCTACTTTATAGGACTATAGTTTTCTTGTGAGATTTATGAGAACTTCCAAAGTTACCGAACTAAGTCATACTACGCTAGGCTCAAGGGACCTAGGTAAGAGGGCCTGCGTAGGTGAACTAAAGAAAAGTAAAAGTAAAAGAAGGGTAAAACTCATACTACACTAAGTTAGGCGGAATTAATGAACTAAGAAAAAGTAGTAAAAATGTGTGTACAAGTTATTGATATTTTGGGTATGTGCGGAGTGGAGTGCAACTTAATTTGAGATATAAAAAAGAAAAGAAAAGAAAAAACGAAACTAGACACCCATTTTCAAAAAAACAGATGGTCGGATGTTCCGAATTCTAACTCTACTCGTTAACTTTAGTATCTTCATCGACTTTGGATTATTCGTGCCTCAGTAAGATAGAGCGGCCTTGCAGAGAATTTTTCGGAGATAACAGAGGTAGTTTTTTTTTTTTTTTTTTTTTTTTTTTTTGCACATATAGCTTTTAAGTGGGCGAGAGTGTGCCACGAATGAGACTAAGTTCGAAAATCGACCCTAGAATAGTTCTTCTGCGACAATCAGACTTCCCACAACCTCTGCCTTCTCTTTTGTTTCGTCATTCTTTCATTCGTTCCTCCTCCTCCCTGGCCTGTTATGCAAGCAAAACTTTAAATAATCTTGGAAAAACTTAATAATTGCCTTTCTTGGGCCGTTTTCAGGCCCTCCACTTTTTTCCTATATCCTGTCGGCTGCATTACAAAAGCAGTAGGGAGCTAAAAGGAGTTGCGATTATAGCTTTACCTAAAAATAACCCATTAAGGGCCTTTTTTTTTTTTAAGGTAAAGCCATTTTCAATGCTTCTTAAAATTGAATGTTTGTTTGGTGATCCTTTCAGGGATACAGTACACTGTTTTTCTCCTTGCCACTTGCCTACTTGGGCGATGACCAATAGGATCCGGTTTTTTTTTTTTTTTTTTTAAATATCTTAGGGATCCCTCGGTTGGCTTTTTGTATAATCTTGGTCTCATTGGATTCATAGGAATGTAATTTGAATTGGCATGTGGCTAACTAGTGCTTCGGGTGAATGGCCGAGATCGGGCTAAGGTAGACTACGGTTCGTCAAACTGTGCCGTTAGTCATTTTCGGGTTGTGTTGATTGCCTTTCTAGACTTCCCCTTTGGGCATGTTAGGATCTTAAGGTTAGCTCCAGAGTGGCTTTATCGGTATGTTACTGTTGCGCAGCACGCCAACAACGCAGTGAGCCTAGATCCAATCTTAGGCCTCACCCACAAACGATAAACAGGAAGAAATATAAACTAGAAGTAGATCAAAGCAATCTAAAAACAAACCACAAGACAAGATATATGTGGAAAAACTCCAAACTAGGGTAAAAAACCACGGATGCAAACTTCCACTATGAAGAACAAAGATTACAAGGCAATATACTAACCTCTCCCTTGGAAGAACATAGAAAACCCTTCGCCCACACCTTAGAATTATTTTTCCAATATTCCAATACACCTAGAAAAGCCCTAGGAACACCTATATATAGTTTAGGCAACTCCCCTTTCCGCATCCCAGTTGCGAAAGGACTTGCGACACGAAATCCGCACAAAATCGCGGAATGAATCTGCGTAACTACGACCGGTCGAGCAAACTGCACGACCGGTCGAAGGACCCCTACGACCGGTCGTGAATGGGCCACGACCGGTCGAGCACCTCGGGATCAAAAAATGATGCTCGCTGGACTTTGAGTCGAACCGGTCTACGACCGGTCGAGCATGACTCACGACCGGTCGAAGACAGTCCCAGATGTGGCTCCACATCTTAACAATCTCCCACTTTGAGACACATTGCCTTAAACTTTCGTTTTCTTCATCCGGAGTGCACCATCTCCCCGTCTTCAAGCCTGAAGACCAATCAAAGCTGAACAGAGCTTTAGCTTCTTCCGTGTGACCGCCTTCGTCAACATGTCCGCAGGATTCTCACTTGTATGAATCTTCTCCAGAGCAATCGATCCATCTTCCAGTAACGAACGTATGAAGTGATATATGATGTCAATATGCTTGGTCCTTGAATGAAAGGGTGAATTCTTAGCCAAGTGTATTGCACTCTGACTGTCACTGTATAACTTGCAATCTACTTACTTATTACCCAACTCTTCCATGAAACCTTGCATCCATACATTCTCCTTGCACGCTTCTGTAGTTGCAACATATTCTGCTTCTGTCGTACTGATAGATACTATCTTCTGTAACTGAGAGACCTAACTGACTGCAGCACTACCTATAGTAAAGACATAACTTGTAGTGTTTCTTCTACTGTCGATGTCTCCTGCCAAATCTGAATCCACGTAGCCTTGTAGCTTGATTTCCGATCCACCATAGCACAGCCCTACATCCTTAGTACCTACCAAGTATCTAAGGATCCACTTCACAGCTTCCTAATGTTCCTTCCCGGGGTTGTTCAATAACCTGGGGTTGTTCATGAACCTGCTAACAACTCCCACTGCTTAAGCAATGTCTGGTCTCGTGCTCACTATAGAATACATGAGACTCCCAATAGCTGACATGTATGGAACTTTAGCTATGTAGTCTCGTTCCTCCTGTGTCTTTGCACCTTGCTCCTTAGATAGCTTGAAGTGGTTGGCTAATGGAGTGCTAACCGGCTTAACACATCCCATATTGAATCGATCAAGTACCTTAGCTATGTACTCTGCCTGTGACAAAACCAGTTTCTTATTTTCCCTGTCATGCTTTATCCTCATACCTAGGATTTGTTTTGCAGCTCCCAAATCCTTCATGGCAAATTCTCTAGACAGTTGTCTTTTGAGATCTGAGATGTCCTTCATGCTTGAACCGGCCACAAGCATATTATCAACGTACAGAAGAAGGATGATGTACGACGTATCAAACTTCTTCAAATAACAACAGTGGTCTGCATGACATCTCCTAAAATCGTTTCACGACATGAAACTATCGAACTTCTTGTACCACTGCCTCGGGGCCTGCTTCAGGCCGTATAGACTCTTCTTCAGTCTGCATACCTTGTTCTCCTTTCCTGGTGTCACGTATCTTGTGGGCTAATGCATATATATCTCTTCTTCAAGATCCCCATGAAGAAAGGCTGTCTTAACATCTAGCTGCTCTAAATGTAAGTCCTCTGAAGCCACTATACTCAAGATCATACGAATCGTAGACATTTTCACCACAGGTGAAAATATTTCAGTGAAATCGATACATGCCTTTTGTTGAAACCCTTTCACAACCAATCTGGCCTTGTACCGTTTCGAACCATCGTGCTCTTCCTTCAGTCTGTAAACTCACTTGTTATGAAGAGCTTTCTTACCCTTGGGTAGAGTGACTAGCTCCCATGTACGATTAAATTCAAGAAAGTCCATCTCATCATCCATGACCTGCTCCCACTTAACCCGTGTATCTGACTGTAGCACCTCTTCAAAACATTCTGGTTCACCATTATCTGTTAGCAGTAGATAATGTAAGGAGGGTGAATATCGGACCGTGGATCTCCTCTCCCTAGTAGACCTCCTCACAATCGGTGTATGTGGCTCTGCCTCATAATGCTCCTGTTCATGATTATCCTGTGACGCTGTAACACCCGTGTCCGGTAACTCTTTCAACTCTACGAATCTATTTTCTTTGGCCTTAGTTTCTTGCACACTGTCCTTATGCATGACTTTTTCATTGAAGACTACGTCCTTATTCTGATGATTTTTCTGTTTTCTGCATCCCAAAATCTGTAGCCAAAATCATGCTGCCCGTAGCCTATAAACGTACACCTCCTAGACTTCGCATCCAACTTGTTTCTGTGCTCTGCATCAATGTGAACATATGAAGTACAACCGAATACTTTGAGATGTGCAAGGTTCACTTCTTTCTCAGTCCACGTTTCTTCTGGTAGCCCACCATCCAATGATGCTGAGAGACTTCTATTGATGAGATATGTGGCAGTATTCACAGCATCTGCCCAAAAGGTCTTGGACAACCCTGCATGTAACCTCATGCTCCTGGCGCGCTCAAGGATGGTCCTGTTAATGCGCTCAGCCACACCATTCTGCTACGGTGTCCCTGAAATCGTTTTCTGATGTTTGATTCCATTTACTGCACAATACTCCTCAAATTTCTTATCATAGTACTCTCCCCCATTATCAGATCTGAGACATTTTATTGTTTTACCTGTCTCGTTTTCTACCATAACTTTCCACTTCTTAAATACATCAAATACATCAAATTTATGCTTTAAGAAATAGACCCATAGTTTTCTACAAGCATCATCAATAAAAGTAACAAAATAACGTGAGCCACCAAGAGATAATACCTGTGTCAGTCCCCACACATCAGTGTGTACAAGTTTCAACAGATGCGTCTTTGGAGCGCGTCCCGTCTTCTTGAAGCTTACCTTCTTCTGCTTGCCATACACGCAGTCCTCACAGAATTCCAAGTCAATAGACTTCAGCCCTAGTAGCTTCCCTTTCGACAATAACACTTTCATCCCCTTCTCACTCATATGTCCTAATCTCTGATGCCATAACTGCCCATTCACTCCAGTTGATGTGACTGTAAGTGAACTATATGATCCTGAAGTCATGTACAAAGTACCTTCCTTCTTGCCTCGAGATATCACCAAGGCACCTTTTGTGATCTTCCAGGAATCACTGGTGAATGTCGTCACATAACCGGTATCGGCCAACTGCCCCACTGAGATTAAGTTACATTTCAAACTTGGTACATATCTGACATCCTTTAATTTCAAGACCGTTCCGTCTTTCTGATTTACATGAACTTCCCCGTTTCTAATAATACTGCACGACTCATCATGACTCAGGTAGACTCTCCTAAAGTCACCTGACACATAATCACGCAGAACTTCCTTACATGAGGTGGCATGAAACGAAGCACCCGGGTCTATAACCCAAGACTCATTCCTCGCATCAAGAGACAAGATCAACGCCTCTGTGTCACTCTCCTTAGATAGATTCACTGAATCCTTCCCGCCTTGAGAGCTTCCTTCTTGTTTCTTGAGTACCCTACAATCACGTTTCATGTGCCCCTTCTTGCCGCAATGCCAACACCCGTCTTTATCTTTCGGTCCCTTGGACTTCTTCCTTGGCTTAGAACGCTAGTGTTTATTGCCTCATTTGTTCAGCGATCTTCCTCTTCCTTTAACGTTTAGAGCATTCCTTGAATCCCCTGAAACTCCTGATGCCTTCCTTCTAGATTCTTTGCTGAGAATTAGACCGGCCACATCATCAAATTTCAGCTTTGTCGATCCTGAAGAATTGCTCACAGCAATCACCAAACCATCCCAACTGTCTGGCAAACTGGATAAGATCAATAATGCCCTGACCTCATCCTCAAAAACGATGCCAAGGGATTCCAACTGGCTCATGACTGTATTGAACTCGTTTAGATGTTCAGCCACGCTCTCACCATCTGACATCTTCATGTTGAATAGCTATTTCATGAGATGAACCTTGTTGGACGCTGAGAGTTTTCCATACATGGTGGCTAGGGCTTCCATTAATTCTTTTGTAGTTTTTACCTTGGATATATTGAAGGCGACGCTCTTAGACAAAGAGAGTCGGATAGTTCCTAAAGCCTTCTTATCTAGTAAAAACCATTCCTCATCTGTCATCTTTTCTAGTTTCTTCTTTTTTCCTCCTAGAGGAATATAGAGGTCCTTCTAATATAGATAATCCTCCATCTGCATCTTCCATAAGGCAAAGTTTGAACCATCAAACTTTTCAATTCTAGTTTTTCCTTCTTCTGTCATCGCTTCCAATAAAACTAAATCAATAGCTTTGATACCAGTTGTTGCGCAGCACGCCAACAACGCAGTGAGCCTAGATCCAATCTCAGGCCTCACCCACAAACGATAAACAGGAAGAAATATAAACTAGAAGTAGATCAAAGCAATTCAAAAATAAACTACAAGACAAGATATACGTGAAAAAACCCCAAACTAGGGTAAAAAACCGCGATGCCAACTTTCACTATGAAGAACAAAGATTACAAGGCAATATACTAACCTCTCCCTTAGAAGAACATAGAAAACCCTTTGCCCACACCTTAGAATTATTTTTCCAATATTCCAATATACCAAGAAAAACCCTAGGAACACCTATATATAGTTTAGGCAACTCCCATTTCCGCATCCCAATTGCGAAAGGACTTGCGACACGAAATCCGCGCAAAATCGCGGAACGAATCTCCGTAACTATGACCGGTCGAGCAGACTGCACGACCGGTTGAGCGACCCCTACGACCGGTCATGAATGGGCCATGACTAGTCGAGCACCTCGGGATCAAAAAATGATGCTCGCTGGACTTTGAGTCGAATCGGTCCACGACCGGTCGAGCCGGACCCTACGACTGGTCGAGCATGGCTCACGACCGGTCGAAAACGGTCCCAGATGTGGCTCCACATCTTAACAGTTGCATGTTTGAATGTTCCATAGGCCTAGACGATTGTGCAAGGAAATAGGTCAACGGTTTATTTGATTGGCTAATCCGGTTCGTTGGCTACCTTTGAAACCTGTCATAAGCAATACTTCGTCCACCCCTGTATGACTATATTTGTGAGTGTTGAGCCATGTGGTATTTTTGACTGAAGCTAGTATTGAAGTCTAGAGTAGTTCTGATCCCACTTGGGGTGGGGTGCCTACAACTAGGCATCACACAATATGAATGTTTCACAGTATATGTAAAATGATGTATAAAATTGGGTTTATTTTGAATGTGGGATTAAGTGGTATTGAATTGTATTAAATGGATTCAACGCCATTATTATACAATAATTATACGTCTAGAAATACCATGGTTTCATGACCATCCCATCCCACGTTTGGGATCGAATTATTCCTTTAAAAAAAGTACCATTTTACGTGAAACCAATGTTTGGTGGACGCTAGAATTGTAATCAATGGACTAGATTTCACAACTAATATCAGTAACTTATATTCATATTCAACTCAATTATCATGTGTAAAGGGCACGTATGGATGGATGGCATGGATAAAACGCATGCATCAACGTGAGCCCAACAAATGTAGTGGATTTTGAATTTCACCAAAAATTGTACCATCTCCTACTAGAACTGAAAGGTAAAATACCTAGATAAACTCAATCCTTCCCATTAATTCCAAACACCATATGGAATTTACATGGTACCAAATACAATTCCATATCGCCTAAACTCATGCCCAAACAAGCCAAAGTATTAGCTAGATAACAAACTTAGGCCATACCAATGGTAACAATTAAAAATAAAAAATAAAATTGCAGCTAAAACTTTTATTTTGATGCAATTGGCCTATCTGAGTTTTGGTTTATCCTTTCATCCTAATAAGTAGCTCAAGTGGTAGACTGAGTGAAGATACCTCGTTTCAACACTGAGGTCATAGTATCGATTCTCTAATGAGGGTGGCTAACATTGCAGTGTGTACTGGCAGTGGGGTGTTTCAACACTGAGGTCACGGTATCGATTCCCTAGTGGGGGTGGCTAACATTGCAGTGTGTACTGTCAGTGGGGAGGCCGAAGACATGCGAATTAGAGGGGAACTCGTCGTGGAAGGAAGTGGGGAGATTTTTTATTTTTTTATTTTTGTATAAGAAATTTCTTTAAAATCTATATTTATCAGTATTTTACTTTTTGTGGACTGAGGCTTGAGCCTAAGCCATGAATGAGGTGAGATGACCTCATTATATAGAGAAAAAAAAATAGAAGTAGGAGATCAATTGGAAACTCTCACATGCGACACGATGGAGGTACATGGCAGTGACTGTTCAGATAAAACAGAAACATGTGATCATTCCTCATCTATTTAGAAAATGGCAAAAGAAAAAGAAAAGGAGACTGTGGAAGAGTGTATTAGTGGGAAAGCAATGAAAACTTGGTCTAAATTGGTTGGCTTGTTTTGATTGGGACTTGGTTGTTGTGCGATTGCATGTGCTTTTCTTAATTAGTTTCCGTAGTTTTATGGTTCCCCAATAATTGTATTAGATGGAATCAACGCCGTTATTGTACAATAATTATATGTTTGAAAATACTATAGTATTTTGACTGTCCAAACCCATGTTTAGGATCAAATTCTTCTTTCGGAAAAAAATAATATATTATTTAATGCAACTTGTGTTTGTTGGACTATGGAATTATAATGGACAAACTAGATTTCACACACATGCAACTTGAATATCATGTGTAAAGGGTACATACGGATGGATGCCTGGATAAACACATGCATCAATGTGGGGCCCACAAAATGTATTCGATTTTGAAATCCACAAGAAATCATGCAGCATCCGATGTTGGGACTCGATGATGTGATACACGAATTAATTCATTTTTTTTTTCAAAGCTATACGAAATTTGCATGGGACCAAATGCGATTCCATATCACCCGATCTCGCCTTCCAAACAGGCACTAAACACGCGCCTCGCTGAATGTCAAGATCTGCTTGGGATCGGAAACATACATGGTGGGCCCACCTATGGGGAGATTCTGATCCAAATGTTGCAGGTATCATGTCACTCAAAAACATCACAGCCGTTGGTTCTTGGGTGATGGGAAAGGGGACAAAAGGGAAGAGAAAGAAAAAAGTCCCTTGAAATGGAATTTGGTGGGGAAAAAGGGATGTGCGGAGAGCATATGCTTCTGTGAAAACTACATGGCTGCAAATGCTTATCTTGACTCCTTTCGGCACTAAAAATCCACTAAAAATTCTCTCTCAATCCATCCAAAATTCTCTCTCTAGCACTGGGCCAGACCATCAGTCTTCAGTCGTCACTGGGTTTGAGCCTAAACCAGGGTTTCAAGACTCAGATGAACCTGTCGCGGCTCATCCAAGCCGACTCGGACTCAGTCAGACCCATTCAGTTCAATACCACGAGTCGCCCCAGTTCGGGTGAGTCAAGCAGATTCAGCTCCGACTCAACTCAGGACGGAATTAGTCTGTCTGAGCCACTGATATTTTTAACAATGTTCTAGACTTTTGGGACTGATTGGCTAGGTCAGGTCTAAAGTTCAGAACTAGATTCGAGCATGGGTCAAGGGCATCGATATCCTTTAAGATGGGCTTTGGCTGACCTTGACTCAGCCATTTGAAGGCCGGCCGAATATCTGACTTTAAAATAAATAAATAAATAAATAATCTAGTGGGCTTATTTGTGATAGGTCTATAAGTGTCCAATCAGACAACTGTACTCATTCTAATGTGTGGACCGCTCATTGGGCTTTCCTAACCATTCATATTTAATCCTCTAGGTGTCTCGTAGTCGATCGTTTATAATCATATATGATTGATATGATTTTGGACCCACTGTATAAATGGACCAGCTTGTATAGATGCGTGCATATCAAAGTCACTATTTTATTTATTTATTTATTATTTATATTCCACGGGCAATGTTTTCTCTATCAATGATTGAAAATGAGATTTGTGACGTTTTTGACCGAAATACTCTCGGACACCGGAAGATAGAAGAGCGTGGAACACAAATGCCTAGCTTGTTTGGGCCCACCTTGATGTTTGTGTGATATCCACTCCATTCATCAGTTGTAACACATGGTTTTAGGACCGGAGACGAATGATCAGGCTCATCTAAAAATCAGGTGGATCACACCAAATGGAATAGTGGGGATGGGGATGCCACCATAAAAACCTTCCTGGATCAACCGCGTTGCTACCATCCAACCTGTTCATCGGGTGGGTCCCACCAGGATGAAGAGATATCCCAAAAATCAGACTGATCCAAAACTCAATCTGGGCACGCTGCTTTAATTTATAAGTTTTAGCCATGGTCTGGCCCACCGGATTTTTGGATTAATCTTACTTTTCTTATGTACGGTGAAAATGAGGTTTCCAAAAACTGATGAACGGAGTCGATGTCATATGCACATAACAGTGGGCCCCACAGTGCTCAGTGTTGCATGCACTTTTTACAGTAGGAGGATTCGGACGGTTAACAACTTGGTGGGTATTACCCTGACGGTGTGGGGGAGAGGATTAGGTGTTACCCTTATGGTGGGGCCCACATTGATGATGTGTTGTATATCCAGGCCGTCCATTCGTTTTTCCAGCCCAGTTTAGCCAATTGTTCCAAAAATTAAGCAGATTTAAATTCCACGTGAACCAAACTGCAGGAAACCGTGGTTATTCAATGCTCACGTTAAAAAACTTCCTACAGCCCACTGCAAGCAGATTCGTGAAATGTATTTTCCATCCAACACATTGAAAAGGTCAAAAAGTTATATGTGAAGGGAAATTACAAAGATCAGCTCGAGAAAAGACTTTTGTGGCATGTAAAATGCTTTAAATTTTCATTCACTAGTTTTTATAGTAGTGTGGTCTACCTGATATTTTTATCTAATTAAGTTTTTATATATGATACTAAAATGATATATAAAAAATTCATCAAGGTGGGCCCCACACCATAAGGGTGACACCTGATTTACTCCTGATTCGGACTCGGATTGCCTGTTGTGGAACACATCATCGGGAGAAATTTACCACTGTGGACCCCACCTTTTATCCAGTGGTTTTTATGAAGAAAACGAAACTTAACATACCAACTTAGACCTTGCACGTACGAACACCCAAATTAAGGATGAAAATACCCCTCCTTTTCACTGCGTTGCTTTTACTACCGTTTCTTTCACTCCCTTTCCTCAATCCATTTCTAGTAAGAAAGACAAAAAACCTATTTTTCTGTGGCCCCTTCCTTATCAGTATTGGATTGCATCCTCTCCATATATCAGCATTTTGTCATCTTTTGAAAATGGTCGGTCTAGTGAAGAAAACACGCACCACAAGTATATTTTAAACTCAATTAGGCCCACATTGAATGTATGTAGTATATCCACGCCGTCCATCCATTTTTCCATCTAATTTAAGGGGTTGAGCCCCAAATTGAAGCATATCAAAAGATCAAGTGGATCATACCACGGGAAACAGTGGGGATAATGATTTCCACTGTTAAAACCATAGTAGGCCTAACAGTAATATTTGTTCGTTATCAAACTTGTTCATAAGATCATACAGGATTAATAGAAAACACAATTATAAGCTTGATCCAAAACTTCCGTGGCCCCTAAGAAATGATCAACAGTACAAGTTCAATTCAAAATTATCATGTGGTGTGGTCCATTTGAACATTGAATATGTTTAAATTTTTGGACTCAAGCCATGAAATTATCTGCTAAGTTTGCCCCGTTCAATTTCATGTTTGCCCCACTTTCTAGTTTGCCCTGCTCAATTTTCAGTTTGCCCCGTTGATTTTCTAGTTTGCCCCGCTCAATTTCATGTTTGCCCCGCAGAATTTCATGTTTCCCCCGCTGAATTTCATGTTTCCCCCGCTGAATTTAATATTTGCCCCGCTGAATTTCAAGTTGCCCCGCTGAATTTCATATTTCCCTCGCTGAATTTCATGTTTTCCTTGCTAAAATTCATGTTTGCCCTGTTGAATTTCATTTTTGTCCCGCTGAATTTCATGATTTTTCCCGCTGAATTTCATATTTGCCCCGCTCAATTTATAGGTTCCCTCCCTCAATTTCTAGTTTATCTCGCTGAATTTCATGATTTTTCCCGCTGAATTTCATGTTTGCCCCGCTCAATTTATAGGTTCCCTCCCTCAATTTCTAGTTTATCTCGCTGAATTTTGATGCTTCCCTCACTCCATTTCTAGTTTGCCTCGCTCAATTTTCATGATTGCCTCGTTCAATTTCTAGCTTGTTTCGCTCAATTTTCATGCTTGCCTTGCTCAATTTTCATGCTTGCCTCATGCAATTCCATGATAGATAGCATCGTTGAATTTAGCGAGCACCACATGAAGTCATTCGTATCTTTGAAGCCTTGATCCATATAAGCTTACTCTCTCTAGTTGTTTATTTAAAAAATTAACGCATTGTTTACTCTTTATTTCCTTAAGTTCTTTATCGTTCTCATCTGTTATGGAAGGTGAGTACTCGGTCCTCTATTATTTAATCGAGTTATGTATTATGGAAAGCTTACACGTACAGTTTCCAGTTTGCCCCGCTCAATTTCTAGTTTGCCCCGCTCAATTTCACGTTTGCGCCACTCAAATTTCAATTTACCCCGCTAAATTTCATGTTTGCCCCACTTAATTTCATGTTTGCCCCACTGAATTTCTAGTTTGCCCCTCTCAATTTCATGCTTGCCCCGCTGAATTTCTAGTTTGCCCTGCTCAATATCCAGTTTGCCCCACACAAATTTCAGTTTGCCCCGCTCAAATTCTAGTTTGCCCTGTTGATTTTCTAGTTTCCCCCGCTGAATTTCCAATTTGCCCTGCTAAATTTCATGTTTGCCCCGCTCAATTTTATGTTTGTCCCGCTCAATTTCTAATTTGCCTCGCTCAATTTCATGTTTGCCCTGCTCAATTTCATACTTGCCCCGCTCAAACTGAGATGTTCATTTGGGGAGATTTCCCTTCATGTATTATTCAGAGATTCCAATCTCCTAGAATTGTAGCTCTCATATTATCAACGAGGCAAGCTCAAAATTCAGCGACGGAAGCTAGGAATTGAGCAAGGGAACCTAGCAATTGAGCGAGGCAACTTAGGAATTGAAAAGGCCGAGCTAAATTTCTTAGATGGGGGGTGAATAGGACAATGCGAAATTTAAAAATAAAGCTCGGAAATAAAGACTTAATAAACAGTTGATAACACAATAGAAAGCAACCTCTAAAATCAAGTATTGAGAGGTTGATACAAACTTGGTTCTAAGGACAACCTGACACCAAAAACCTACGGTTTATGGCAGGACAACCTTACTAGAACGTGGGTGAGTATCAAAAACTCAAACTTAAACTCAAATGGAGATGAAAGAAATAAGAACTAATCTATTACAAATTCACCACACAATGCTTGAAAAACAAAGATTACAACATTCACATTCACAAATACATCCCACGATCTTAAACCACAAAATGATAAAGAAATAAATCAAACATCCACCAAACACCAGAGAATTATAATAGTTCATGTGTGTACACCAACTGTCTGAAAACAACTATACAACTACTCCACTCCTAATATTCACTCCCTCGGGATATTAGCGTTCACTAATCAAATAGGTTTTTCAAGGTTCATCGAAAACCTTCACAATTGTATTTTAAATGGGCTCACACAATCACAACCCCACACTCCGAGATTTTCTGGTTGATCTCAGAAAAAAGCAAATGAGATTTTCTGGCTTAACTCATAAACCAAATAAAATGGAATTACAGAAAAGGAAACACTTATCTGTATGGAGATTCTAAAGTAGCCCTTTAGAACCAACTTGATGATGATGTAGATGTTCAACGTTCAGTCCCACAAGTGTATATGGTTCTAGGTCTAGATGATTTTTAATTTAAATCAACATAGGCTAGCTTGATTTGATTTCCATCTCAAGAAAGGGTATACCAAATGTCCCTTTTCAAAATCAGATTGGAATAGAGATCTAAAATCAAATAACAAGAGCTACTTTTAAAGAATCTAAAATATGCACAAAATACCTTAGAATGAATACAAAATTATCTCGGAGTGATTGCTTGAAGATAATTAGAATTGAATAGAAAACTCTGAAATTCGAGTGTTATTTATAAGTGAAAAATTTGTTCACTCGACTGGCCTTAGGTTCGCTTCGACTGGCCTTAGGTCCAACAGATTTTTAAAAATTCTGGCCCGATAAGATTTGGCAAGTGCTCGACTGGCCTTGTGGGTCCCACGACTGGTCGAGTGGCCTACTCGACTGGTCGTGGACTACACACGACTGGTCGAGTGGGGCCAGAATGCTTGTTGTAATTTGAGTCAAGCCCTGCACGATCGGTCGAGCACTGCTCACTCGACTGGTCGAGCAGTTTCCAGGATTGGTCGAGGACTAACAGAAAAATTCTGAAAATTTGTAACAAATCCTGTACTGGTCAAGAAAATTCTAGGACTGGTCGAGCCAGTGCTAGGGCTAGTCGAAAAAATAACCTATTAACCTATAAAATGACCGATACAAAGTATGAAATGAACGTAACATGCCCTAAAGTCAATCTAGGTCATTCATACCTTACTTGTGAGATAGAACGTGTGAACCATCAAACTATCGATCACATCGGCAGCTTTAATTCTTGCGATATTCGATGCTTGAACTCAACGTATCGAACTTAGTATTCAATTAGGACTTGAGTTCTTGGACGTTTCCAGTTACAGAACTTAAACAGCAATATTGCGATTGGGTTCTTGAAAGTTGAGTCTTCAACCAACACTTGAAACTTATACACTTTCTTCAGCTTGAAGATCTCGGCAAGTTTGTTGTAGATATCGGCAAGATTGATTCAACACGATTGTCAAAGATTCAAAGGAAATCAAAGCACAAGCTTGATACATAAAACAAATAGGCATGACACAAACTCGAATTGGTTTAGCATACCAAAATTTGACTAAACTTAAGGTTTCCAACATAGCAATTTCAATCTCCCCCTTTGTCAAATTTGTGACAAAACAAAAATACAAGTCATGCAATAGAAATTCAATAAAAACACATGCTCAATAAAGAATCATGCACCATTTAGTCAACAATTGCTCAATAACATATGATCAATAAAGAATCATGCACCATCTGTGCACACCATGCAACTCTCCCCCTTAATCCATTACTCCCTTTAAACCAGGAGAAGCAAATTGTAGAGAAAAAAAGTTTGCAATTAAACTCCTCATCCTCATCCACATAACAAATCAAGCTTATTCCACACAATATTCTCCCCATTTTTGTCACAACATGACAAAGGAAAGAAATAGATGATAAATGATAAATGTAGATAATAAGAGAGTAGATAAGATAGAACAGAATATGATAAAAAGATTAATATCAGATAATCATCAAGTATCATGTTACAAGAGGCAAGTAGTTCAAGTAGTTATCATCCAAACTCACAGATGGTAAAGAGAGTTAAAAGAAATTAATACAGAATCAAAGCAAATAGAACAACTAGCCAGATCCTGATGAAGGAACGGGAATAGATGGATCATTCTTATGTAAACCCCTATTGATGCGCCTTATATATTTGAAATGCGATTGTTGGGTTACATGAATCTGAGCCACCTGTTCCTCAAGACAACGCAATTTCTCATTAAAATCAGAAGGCTGATAATTAGAATCTGAATCTAGCTCATTAAACAAATCATCCATGTTTACATCTTCTTGTGGCAAAGCATCACCTTCTTCATCTTCTTCACTTCCTCTAGCATTCCCAACAACTTGACCAGGTACCAGGTCCAGGTTCATCTTGTTGATATTTGAATTGTTGAAGGCATGGAGATTAATGGAACCTTCTCCAACAGGCATAGCTACCAAAGCATGGGTAACTAGGGCAGTCATAAGATAAGCAAAAGAAATATCGCTATGACCGAGATGGAGAGGAAACTGAATGATAAGATGACAGATAAGAGAAGGAAGACATATATGGATACCAGACATAACAGAATGCATAATACGGGCCATGAAAGAAGTCAACTCAGTCTTGTTACCTGAGAGAGGATACACATTGAAATGAAAATGCGATGAAGGACCCTGTATCTGGGTAACATAAATTTGGAACTGAGCACAATACCGCCGTTCCACTACGCATCCATGTTGCAAAGAACTCTTGTAATCAAACATTTTGCATTCTTAGAAGGTCTAGAGGTCAAAGTAGATATGGGAACTCCGTCGTCAACAATAGGTATATTCATGATAGAAGAAATCAAATGACGGTCTACTTCGAGTGGACCTTCTCTAGTTAACACAGTAAATGTCAAATTCTCATGAGAAAAGTTAGTAATACAAGCATACATAGTCTGCGCAATGGAACGGTATGTCGAACCACCCCAAGATAATATGTTCTCCCATCCTACAACTTGAAGGAGGGGGACGATGTTGAAGCGTTCAATATGATAAACATTAACAACACGCTCAACAATGACATTCTTATGTCGGATATCCCGCACATACTCAGGGTCCTCTTCAGGTGACCGAAGATGACGCACTGAAATGGGTGCGGAACGAGATGAAGAGGGACCACAAACGGTTCTCTTCCTATTTCGCCTTCCATAGCAATAACAACTCAAGGAAATAAGGGTTGCAAAAAGGAGAGAAAGGATTCCAAGGAAATCAAATTTTTGGGTAAAAACCCTTTCAAACCACCATAAAACTTGAAACAAGTTGTAAAATCAAGTTAAAGGAAAATCAATCAACTCAAATCTACAAGGAATTTGAAAATGAAGCACTAACCAAAGAGGAATCGAAGATGGGTTCGACTGGTCGTGGTAGGGCTTGTTGGAGAAGAAGAACAAAGTGAAGAAAAATGTGTTTTTCCCAAATAAAAGGCAAAACCCGAGTTCCACGTCTGGTCGTGTACATACTCGACAGGTCGAGCCATGACTGGTCGAGTGTGTACTCGACTAGTCGTGCACTACTGAAAATTTACAATTTTGCATCTATTTGAATTTTAAAAATTTTAAAATAATAAATATATACATTATGATATAAATAGGCACAAATCATCAATTCATATTGCACATACCAAGATCAAATTTCAATTTTGCAAACCTATTTTTGTCGAGCGATTTTGTGAATATGTCTGCAAGTTGATTCTCAGTCTGAATATATTCCAATGAAATTATCTTGTCTTCCACCAATTCACGAATATAATGATATCTAATGTCAATATGCTTGGTTCCTAAATGTTGAATTGGATTTTTAGAAATATTAATTGCGCTTGAATTGTCACAATATAAAACTATAGATTCTTGCGCAATTTCATAATCGCTTAGCATTCTCTTCATCCACACAAGCTGAGTGCATGCATTACCGGCAACAATATATTCAGCCTCCGCTGTGGAGAGCGATAAGGAACTTTGTTTCGTACTTAGCCAAGAAACCAAACAGTTTCCGACATAGAAACAACCACCGCTGGTCGATTTACAATCATTAATGTTACCAGCCCAATCAGCATCTGTGTGACCAGCTAATTGCACACTAGTATCATGTGGATACCAAAGACCAAGATTAGCTGAACTAGCGACATATCACAAAATGTGCTTAATAATAATCAGGTGGGGCTCTTTAGGGTCTAATTGATATCTAGCACAAATTCCTATGCTAAAAGCAATATCAGGTCAGCTCACAGTTAAATAAAGTAAATTACCTATCATACTGCGATACAACTTCGGATCCACACTCTTACCTGTTGAATCCTTAGAGAGTTTTAGAGTAGTACTCATTGGAGAATCAAAATTTTTTCTACTCTCAAATCCGAACTTTTTAACTAAGTTCAGAGCATATTTGGTTTGAGAGATAAAGAATTCATCAGGGTGTTGTTTGACTTGCAACCTTATGAAATAGTTTAGTTCTCCAACCATGCTCATTTCAAATTTAGATTTCATAAGATCTGCAAACTCAACAGTCATGTTAGCACAGGTAGATCCATAGATAATGTCATCAACATAGATTTGTACTATTAGTATATGATCATTATGTTTCTTAACAAATAATGTTTTATCTACACTCCCCATAACAAAGTAATAACTTAACAAGAATTTAGTCAATTTCTCGTACCATGCCCTGAGAGCCTGTTTCAAACCATAGAGTGCTTTTGTTAGGCGATAGACATGATTAGCATTCTTAGGGTCTTCAAAACCCTTTAGTTATTGAACGTACACTTCTTCATGTAAATCGTCATTTAAGAACACACCCTTTACTTCTATTTGATATATTTTAAATTTTTTAAAGCACGCAATGGACATAAATAGTTTGATTGATTCAAGACGAGCTACTGGAGCAAAGGTCTCATCATAATCAATACCTTCAATTTGAGTGTACCCTTGTACAACCAGCCTAGCCTTGTTTCTAATACTATTACCAAGTTCATCAAACTTATTTTTAAAAATTCATTTTCTTTTGATAATGTGTTTTATCTTTTGGTCTTGGAACTAAGTACCAAACATCATTTCTGACAAATTGATTGAGCTCTTCTTGCATTGCTACAATCCAGTTTTCGTCAGTAAGGCTTCTTTCATGTTAGCTGGTTATATCTGAGATGTAAAGCACACGTAGTTGCACATATCTTCTAGTTGTTTATGAATGCGCACACCAGTGAGAGGGTTTTCAAGGATTTGATCAGAAGGATGATCTTTAACTGTCCGCAATTCAGTGTTATTTTAACTAGATGAAGAGTCTGGTTTATCAAATAAAAGGACTTCATCATTTTCTAAACTAGAGATAGGTGTATTCAAGTGATCATGTATAACCACATTAATGGACTCTTGAATTACACCAGTCTTCTTGTTAAGAACCCGATACGCTCGACTATTCAAAGCATACCCTAAAAATATCCCTTTATCACTTTTGGTGTCAAATTTACCCAGATTTTTTCGTTCATGCAAGATGTAGCACTTACTGCCGAAAACTCGAAAGTATTTGACAGTAGGCTTCTTATTAAACCACATTTCATAAACCGTTTTACTATTTGATTTTCTAGTATAAACGCGGTTAATTATATAACAAGCAGTATTTACGACTTTAGCCCAAAGATTTTTAGGAAGCTTCATACTATTTAGCATTACATTAGCCATTGCTTGAAGTACTCTATTTTTTCTTTCCACTACCTCATTTTGTTGTGGTGTTTTGGGCGTAGAATATTCATGTGATATTCCCTGATCACTGTAAAATTTCTCAAAACTGTTATTTTCAAACTCAGAACCATGATCACTACAGATCTTAGTGACTTGTGATTCTTTTTCAGTTTGGATACGTTTAAGTATCCTTTTTACTTCGTCGAGAGTTTCTGATTTCTCTCTTAAGAAGACAACCCAAGTATACTTGGTAAAGTCATTTACAATGACCAGAATATACTTCTTGCCACCTCGACTCTCCGTTCTAGTTGGTCCAATGAGATCTATGTGGAGAAGTTCGAGTGGTTTAGATGTGACATTGGAGTTCATCTTTTTATGAGCACTCCTGGTTTATTTATCAATCTGGAACTTGTCACATATTTTATCCACTTTCTTTATTTGGGTAGACCTCTTACTGATTCACTTTTGCTCAATCTATATAAGTTGCGGTAGTGTACATGTCCTAGGCGCTTATGTCATAATTCGGTCTCATCGGTTTGGATCATGTAACATGATAGCTTAGATGAGCTTGAATCACTAACTATGTAGCAGTCCTCAGAAGTTCTGTGACCAGTTAATATTACAGAACCATTCTTATTTAAAATTTCACTTCCTTGGTTAGTAAATTTTATACTATGATTATTATCGCATATTTGAGAGATGCTTAATAGATTATGTTTTAAACCTTCTACATATAAAACATTCTCAAATAGAGGGAGGATAAAGAGTTGAACCGTACCTTGGCCAACAATTTTGCAGTTGCTACCATCACCGAATGTGACTGAACCATCAGTTATATCTTTAAGACTGGTGGACAGACCTTTGTCACCTGTCATATGTCTGGAGCAACCACTATCTAGGTACCACTTTGAATGGCTTGAAGCCTTAAAAGCAGTGTGGGCAATCAAACAAGCAACCTTAGGGACCCATTTCATTACAGTTTTGGGTTTAGGAGCATAGTTGGTCTTCTTATGTTTATAGTTGTTATAAGTCCTGCCCACTGAGTTAGATTTTAAGAGTTCCTTAAGCAAGTCAACAATTTTCTCAGCTAAAGGATAACGATTTTGATTTTTATAGTTGATATAGTTGCTTTTAGGTTTTAAAGTCTGAAAAGTTTTAGTATTTTTAGAATTATTTTGATTCAGACTTTTCCCTTTTGAGTTAGAAGACTCCCCTGTAACAAATTTAGGTGGAGTATTCTTATATTTGGGAGGAATACTTTATCATAGCCCAATCCAGATCGATCGCCACATTTTCTGGATGGATAAAAGTTTTTCTAATTTAGGATCACCTTGGGCATACCTCCATGTGTCCTTCAAACTCAAAAGCGAAGAGACTTCTAGTTTTAGCTTTTTATTTTCAGATTTTAAGTTTTCAATTTGGGACGTTTTGAAATCTAAGTCGCACTTAGTTTTTTCAAAGCAATCAGAAAAGTGTAATTTTTTTAAGACTAGATTATCAAAATTCTCTTTTAGTTTTGAAAACTTTTCTTTCTGAAGTTTTAACTTTACAGCTATTTTGCAACTTTCCCTGTATAGGGCATCATAAGCATCTTGAAGGTCTTTTTCATTTTCATGGTCACTACCCAGATTTTCTTCACTGGTTAAATCATCATTATCTGAGAAAGTGAACTTGGTTAGAGTCATTAGGGCTTTAACATCATTAGCCGACTCAGTTTCAGAATCTTCTGACTCAGAAGAGACTTTAGAGTAGGAAGATTCATCCCATGTAGCCAACATACCTTTCTTTTTAGATTTGTCCTTCTTAGGACATTTGTTTGCTAGATGCCCATATTCATGGCGGTTGTAGCATTGGCTGTCTTTTAGAGATTTCCATTTTTTTAGATCTAGATCTTTTCTTTTCAATAGGTTTTTGCAAATCAACCCTATTTTTACTCTTGAAAATCTTGTAAAACTTTTTGGCTAAAAGAGCCATATCATCTTTAGAAGTTTCTAAATCAGAATTATTACTATTTTCATGAGATATAGTTTTAGAAGACTTGAGGGCGATTGACTTACCTTTGGGGGCCTTAAAATTTAACTAATAGGTTTAAAGAGACCCAACTAACTCTTCTACCCTCATATTATCCGTATCACGAAGTTCCTGGATTGCGGTCACTTTTGAATTGAACCGATCAGGCAACGAGCGCAGTATCTTTGCACAGACTTTACTTTCTGGGATTCTATCACCAAGACCCCACATAGAGTTGACAATGTCATTCAATCTTGTACAGAAGTCCATGAAAGTTTCACTTTCTTCCATACGTATTTTCTTAAATTTGGTTGTGAGGATTTGAACTTTAGATTTCTTGACAATTGTTTTACCCTCGTATGTCATTTTCAAAATATCCCAAGCTTGCTTTGCAGTATCACAAGATATAATTCTCTTGAATTTATCCGGTGATAGTGCGCAAGTATAGCATTTAAAGCCTTTGCATTGACACTACTCTCACTTTTCTAAAGAGTGGTCCAAGAAAAATAAGGTGAAACTTTTATAGTTTTAGATCCATCAATACCAGTCATTCAGTGGTAGGAGGGGTCCAATTGGTCACTGTGGCTTGCCACACGCTCTTATCCATCGACTTTAAAAAGATTCTCATTCTGCCTTTCCAATAGGCATAATTGGACCCATCAAATGGTGGAGGCCTAGTGATTAAGAGGCTATCAAAATTTGACATCTTAAAAAGCTCAGATCGATTAGCTAAGGAATTTAATCCAAATAACAAAAATAAAACGAGCTATTAGGCTCTGATACCACTTGAAAAGGCCGAGCTAAATTCCTAGAGGGGGGGTGAATAGAACAATGCCAAATTTAAAAATAAAGCGCGGAAATAAAGACTTAATAAACAGATGATAGCACAATAGAAAACAACCTCTAAAATTAAGTATTGAGAGGTTGATACAAACTTGGTTCTAAGGACAACCTGACACCAAAAACCTACGGTTTATGGCAGGACAACCTTACTAGAACATGGGTGAGTATCAAAAACTCAAACTCAAATGGAGATAAAGAAATAAGAACTAATCTATTATAATATTCACCACACAATGCTTGAAAAACAAAGATTACAATATTCACATCCACAAATATATCCCACGATCTTAAACCACAAAATGATAAAGAAATAAATCAAACATCCACCAAACACTAGAGAATTATAGTGGTTCGTGTGTGTACACCAACTGTCTGAAAATAGCCACATAGCTACTCCACTCCTAATATCCACTCCCTCAAGATATTAGCGTTCACTAATCAAATAGGTTTTTCAAGGTTCACCGAAAACCTTCACAATTGTATTTTAAGTGGGTTCACACAATCACAACCCCACACTCCAAGATTTTTGGGTTGATCTCAGAAAAAACCAAATGAGATTTTCCGGCTTAACTCATAAACCAAATAAAATGGAATTATAGAAAAGAAAACACTTATCTGTATGAAGATTCTAAAGTAGCCCTTTAGAATCAACTTGATGACGACGTAGATGTTCAACGTTCAGTCCCACAAGTGTATAGGGTTCTAGGTCTAGATGATTTTTAATTTAAATCAACATAGGCTAGCTTGATTTGATTTCGATCTCAAGAAAGGGTAAACCAAATGTCCATTTTCAATATCAGATTGGAATAGAGATCTAAAATCAAATAACAAGAGCTACTTATAAAGAATCTAAAATATGCACAAAATACCTTAGAATGAACACAAAATTATCTCAGAGTGATTGCTTGAAGATAATTAGAATTGAATAGAAAACTCTGAAATTCGAGTGCTATTTATAGGTGAAAAATCTGTTCACTCGACTGGCCTTAGGTTCGCTTCGACTGGCCTTAGGTCCAACAAATTTTTGAAAATTCTGGCGTGATAAGATTTGGTAAGTGCTCGACTGGCCTTGTGGGTCCCACGACTAGCCGAGTGGCCGGCTCGACTGGTCGTGGACTACACACGACCGGTTAAGTGGGGCCAGAATGCTTACTGTAATTTAAGTCGAGCCCTGCACGACTGGTCAAGTACTGTTCACTCGACTGGTCGAGCAGTTTCCAGGACTGGTCGAGGACCAACAAAAAAATTTTAAAAAATTGTAACAAATCCTAAACTAGTCAAGAAAATTCTAGGACTGGTCGAGCCAGTGCTAGGGCTAGTCGAAAAAATAACCTATTAACCTATAAAATGACCGATACAAAGTATGAAATGCACGTAACATGCCCTAAGGTCAATCTAGGTCATTCATACCTTACTTGTGAGATAGAACGTGTGAATCATCAAACTATCGATCACATCGGCAACTTTAATTCCTGCGATATTCAAATCTTGAACTCAACTTATCGAACTTAGTCTTCAATTAGGACTTGAGTTCTTGGACGTTTCTGGTTACAGAATTTAAACCGCAATATTGCGATTGGGTTCTTGAAAGTCGAGTCTTCAACCAACACTTGAAACTTATACACTTTCTTCAGCTTAAAAATCTCAACAAGTTCGTCGTAGATATCGACAAGATTGATTCAGCACGATCGTCGAAGATTCAAAGAAAACCAAAGCACAAGCTTGGTACATAAAACACATAAGCATGACACAAACTCGAATTGGTTTGGCACACCAAAATTTGACTAAACTTAGGGTTTCCAACATAGCCATTTCAGGAATTTAGTGAGGGAACCTAGAAATTCAGTGGGACAAACATGGAATTGAGCGAGGCAAACTACAAATTGAGTGAGGGAACATAGGAATTGAGCGAGGGAACCGATGAATTGAGCGAGGGAACCTAGGAATTGAGCAAGGCAACCTAGAAATTCAATGAGCCAACCTAGGAATTCAGCAAGGCAACCCATAAATTCGGCGAGGTGACAAAAATTGTGTGAGGGAGCCTAGAAATTGAGCAAGGCAACCTAGAAATTCAGCGAGGTAAGTTAGAAAACGAGCAAGGCAAGCTCAAAATTGAGCAAGGCGAACTAGAAGTTGACTGAGGCAAGGTGATAATTGAGTGAGGCAACTTAAAAAATTGAGCGAGGCAAGGTGAAATTGAGCGAGGCAACCTAGAAATTCAGCGATGCGACCTAGAAATTGAGTGAGGCAACGTAGAAATTAAGCGAGGCAACCTAGAAATTTAGCGAGGCGACCTAGGAATTGAGCGAGGCAACGTAGAAATTGAGCGAGGCAACCTAGAAATTTAGCCAGGCTAGCTGAAAATTGAGCGAGGCAACCTAGAAATTGAGTGAGGCAACCTAAAACTTTAGCGAGGCAACCTAGAAATTAAGCGAGGTAAACAAGAAATTGAGTGAGGCAACCTAGAAATTCAGCAAGGCAACCTAGAATTTCAGCGAGGCAACCTAGCAATTGAGCGAGGCAAACTAGAAATTGAGCGAGGCAAGGAAAAAATTGCCAAGAAGTAGGTCAAATGGACCAAAAACTCTCGCTAATAAGCGAGCTGACTACGACGTACGCAATTGCCAAGCAGCGAGATAAACCATACGCTAAAGCGATTTGGTGTTATGAACGGGTAATGCACTCGTCACAGAACATCATCTCTGACTGTAATGTGTTCTATCATGTTTTGACTAATATATTATTTTTTGAATCATGGACAGGTGTATGCGCCCATAAACCATGAAAATTCGCATTAGTTTTTGCTAGTCATCTATCCTAGTGAAAGAGAAATAGTTACTGTGGATAGCTTATGCACAAATCCATTACTAAAGTACAAGCAAAAAATGAAGAAGATGACTGATGCACTCCCCATTCTCTTCCATGCCACTGGATACAGCACTGCGCTTGAAGGAAAGAAGTGGACGTCAAAGTCGATGAATCGGCACCAAAGCTGGACAATGGTTATGACTGCGGCATATTCGTAATGAAATTGATCGACATTTTGTGTAGCGGTCTCACCTTGGTGGGAACAAACATGCAAAAATTTACCGTCGATTGGAGGAAGTCAATAGCATATAATTGCTTGTCTCTAGTCTGTAGATGATGTTTGTCAAGGGCATGAGAGAAATTTTTATGAGATGTTGTATTATATACATTGTACATTGTTGTCCCACTCATGTACCATTTCATGTTGTATATATTGTATTATATACATTGAACATTTGCCATTTTCCATCTTGGCTAGGGTTACGTGAAATCCCACAAACTGGTTGCATTTGCAATCCTGAAAAAGGTTCAAAATATTACCCCGCTCAACTTCATGTTTGCCCCGCTCAATTTCATGCTCGCCCCGCTCAATTTTCAGTTTGCCCCGCTCAATTTCATGTTTCCCCCGCTGAAGAGATTCTCAAAGAGAAAATAAACAAGTTGCCCTCCTAGACTGCCTCTGGAGAAGGAATTCGGTTAGTAGAGAAGGATAAGCTCTTTATAACATATAACCTACAACTGAAGAAAATTGTACAAGGTTTACAATTATCTTGGAGTGCAGAAAATTTCCAAGTCTTGGTGGCTTTTCAGTCTGAGTTCTTTCTCTAATCACGATAGCCTTGGGAGGGTTGATCCGAGGGATGGGTTGCAGTTGTATGCTTAGAAACTCTTTGGTGACCATTCCTCATAATAAGAATCTCTATTGCATTAGTGGTATCTTAAATGATCTTAACGGGAATTCTCCTATGAAGTCGAAAAAGGGTGAGGTTCTTAGTTGTACATACAAGGAACATTTTCGGTCCCGGAGAGCTACCTTATAATACATTACGTCAATAGAAACTCTTCTTGAATGCTAATTGATTTTGATTTATCTGCTTGTGGGTTTTCTTGTTCATTGGTCTTGATTAACTCAACAAGGGTATCACATTGCAATATGAAGGAGAATCATTGCTTTGTGGGAGACACCTATTGAAGGTGCAAAACTGGCTTCGGAGGTCTAATTTCAAAAGGGCAAAGGTGGTGTGTGCTTGGGTTTGGGTCTTGGATAAAAGAGATGGGAGTTGAAAAAATATAGTGATATAGGGTTGGGGCCGACCGGGCTTGGGCCGGTTACAAAATGATGGAAGTGGGAGTCGGGGTTGACCGGGTACTGTCCAGCATGGTGGGGTCGACCGGGTTGGGACCCGGTCGACAGGTAATCAATTTTAGCGTGTGGTGGGGTCGACCGGGTTGGGACCCGGTCGACCGGGTACTATGAACTATATACCATAGTAGATGCGTTTGAGGTGCATATTTGGATGACACAGACCGTAGCTATATGCCACATCTACCATGGAAATCATGCATGTGTGTAAATCCTCAAATCCAAATCATTGGTTCGAATGTATAATAGAACTAAAATCAGATTGAGCAAGTCACAACAACTTCCCATTGACGTACAATTGTTGCCTAACTTGGGACCATTCACTCTTCAAAACTTGTCAAAAAGAACAGTTAGGATCATCAGTGTAGTTAAGTATTTGGGCATGCGAGGGCTTAGCAGAGCTCATAATTGATTAACATGCCTCCCCCATGTAGGCTTCCTAAAACTTGCTTGTGGATTTTGTGACGGATGGACCATGCCTGGAAAATCTCCCAGCTTGGAAGTTCCTAGCTATCCGATCTTTAGCCTTTGTTCAAATTGTTGGGATGCCTTGCACAAACCTTAAGATCTAGCCTCCCGAAACAAACCAGAATTATGGATAATAAATCAATGAAATAAATCAAAGCATCAATCACACACCACACAAGAGATTTTTACGTGGAAAACCCTCAAAGAGGTAAAAACCACGGGACCT
This sequence comes from Magnolia officinalis, assembly GCA_021015155.1. Taxonomy (NCBI): domain Eukaryota; kingdom Viridiplantae; phylum Streptophyta; class Magnoliopsida; order Magnoliales; family Magnoliaceae; genus Magnolia; species Magnolia officinalis. The sequence goes on along the minus strand of JAJHSJ010000018.1, from coordinate 19,654,599 downwards.
CGTCCAGATCAACAATCCACTATGAAGTAGAACGTTACAATCTTCTTCACTCACGCAGGAGTGGATAAACAATAAGAGAAATAGAGAAAATGGAGAGATCTAACCGATTACGAGGACATAGAAGCGCTGAGATATAGATTGCACAGTAGAGAGCCTCCATGAGCAGAGCCTCCATGAGTAGAGCCTCCCTTCTATAAGCTTCCTCTCTCTCTTTCTCCTTCTCTCTCACGTTTGATAGCCTTAAACCCTTTAGCAAATCCCTTGTAAAGCTTTAGGAAACCCTCTTGCTGTCCCTAGAAAAACTCTAGGCAACCCCTTTTATAGTTTAGGAAACTCCTTTCCGCATCCCTGTTGCGAAAGGACTCAAATCCGCAGTTTCGCGTAAAATCGCGGAACAAGCTGCGTAACCTTCGACTAGTCGAACCTAGTCTTCGACTAGTCGTAGGACCCCTTCGACTGGTCGAGACATCCCTTCTACCAGTCGTACCTACAGTAAAAAAATAGCAAAAATACTCGCTGGACTTTGAGTCGAAGTCACGACTCGAACCTTCGACTGGTCGACCACCAGCCTTCGACCGGTCGAGTAGGGCTCACGACCGGTCGAAGATGGGTCAAAAAAACCCATCAAATCTCTCTCTTTTTTACCCAGGAGGGATCTACCTTCTTCAAGCCAGCCAGGTTTCTACAAACCTCAAACTTTCCCTTGAGCAAAGCCTTGGTCATCATGTCTGACCCATTATCGTCCGTGTGGACCTTCTCAAGCTGTAACACCTTCTGTTCCAAAGTATCCCTTATCCAGTAATACCGAATCTCTATGTGCTTCGACTTGGAATACTGACTTGGATTCTTGCTCAAGTGTATAACACTTTGACTATCGCAATAGACCACATGCTCCTCCTGCTTCAGGCTAAGTTCATGTAGGAACCTTTTCATCCAAAGCATCTCTTTGCATGCCTCTGTGACTGCAATGAATCGGCCTCTGTCGTCGACAATGTTATGACCTTCTGTAGCTTGCTCTGCCAAGAAACCGCTCCCCCTGCAAACGTAAACATGAACCCCGATGTAGACTTCCTGGAGTCTATGTCACTTGCCATATCTGCATCTGTGTAGCCCTCTAACACAGGTTTACCGTCACCATAGCATAGGCTCAACCTGGATGAGCCTCTTAGATACCGTAGTAATCCATTTCACCGCTGTCCAATGCTCTTTGCCAGGATTGGCAAGGTACCGGCTACCAACACCAACCACATATGTTATGTCTGGGCGTGTACACACCATAACATACATCAAACTTCCTACAGCTGACGCGTAGGGTATTTTCTGCATATCTTCCACCTCTGCCTTCGTCTTGGGACATTGTCTGTCGCTCAATCTGAAGTGACCATCCAGTGGAGTACTGACCGGCTTCGCTGCATTCATATTGAACCGCTCTAGGACTTTCTCAATATACCGCTCTTGTGACAGCCAAAGCTTCCTGCTGCTTCTGTCACGGGTTATCTCCATTCCTAGGATCAGTCTAGCCGGGCCCAAGTCTTTCATCGCAAAAGACTTGCCCAACTCCTATTTCAGCCTATCAATCTTCTTGATGTCTTTTCCCATGATGAGCATGTCATCAACATATAACAGCAGAACTGAGAAATCACCATCTGAGAACTTGTGTGTGAACACACAGTGGTCCAACTCCGTTCTGTCATACCCATGTTTCAACATAAACGAGTTGAACTTCTTGTACCATTGCCGTGGAGCTTGTTTCAGCCCATACAAGCTCTTCCTCAGCCTACACACCATATGCTCCTTGCCCTTGACTTCGAATCCCTCTGGTTGGTGCATGTAGATCTCTTCTTCCAGGTCACCATGGAGAAAGGCAGTTTTAACATCTAACTGCTCTATCTCCAGATCCATGCTAGCCGCCAACCCAAGCAACACCCGTATGGATGTCATCTTCACCACTGGTGAGAATATCTCTTCGAAGTCTATGCCTTTCCTCTGACCAAACCCTTTCACCACAAGTCTGGCCTTGAAGCTCGTCTGTGAATTCTTCTGCTCAACCTTCTTTCTGAACACCCACTTATTGCTCAAAGCTTTCTTGCCCTTAGGCAGTTTCACCATATCATAGGTGTGGTTCTTATGCAAGGATTTCATCTCCTCTTGCATAGCTTTCAACCACTCCCCTTTATGCTCGTCGACTAGGGCCTCAGAATAATCTTCTGGCTCTCCCCCATCAGTCAGCATAATGTACTCATGTGGCGAGTACCTCTTGGATGGCTGTCTGTCCCTAGATGACCTCCTCACCTGTGGCTCAACAGGTGGATCAAGTGGGGGCTGCTCCCCTGGTCCATCTTCTGAAGGAACTCCCTCGTCCTCTGCACCTTGTTGTACTCCCCCATCATCAGGCATCACGGGAGGAATAATCGGATCCATGTCCTCTAGCTCAACTGAACTAGGCTGATTCTTCTCTGGCTTACCAATGTCTTCTATACACTGATCTTCAAAGAAAACCACGTCTCTGCTCCTGACGAGCTTCTTCTCGGTCGGATCCCATAACCTGTAACCGAATTTTTCATCACCGTACCCTAAGAACACATACTGCCTGATCTTCATATCGAGCTTGGACCTCTCGTGCTTTGGTACGTGAACGGATGCCCTGCATCCAAACAACCTGAGATGACTGTACGATGGATCATGTCCAGTCCACACCTTCTCAGGTACTTCTCCATTCAACGGGGCTGATGGAGACCTGTTTATCAAATACACCACCGTGTGCATTGCTTCTCCCCAGAACGTCTTGGGCAATTTTGCATGAGATAACATGCATCTGATTCTCTCAACAATGGTACGATTTATTCGCTCAGCTACACCATTATGCTGGGGGTCTTGGGAACCGTCTGTTCATGCCAATGTATTCACCACCATTGTCAGTGCGGATGCACTTCAATGGTCTACCTGTCTCTCTCTTGACCATAGTATGAAACAATTTAAACACACCAAAGACCTCGTCCTTGGATTTCAAAGCATAAACCCAAACCCTCCTAGATGCATCATCTATAAAAGTGACAAAATACAATGCCCCACCCAAGGTTTTTGTCCTCATAGGACCACAAACATCAGAATAAACCAGATCTAATGCATGCACTTTATTAACATGAGAAGCAGTTTTAATAAATGAAACTCTATGTTGTTTCCCTGATAAACAATCAAGATAGGTTTTGAGAGGTGTACCTGTCACGTCTGGAAGGAGCCGCTTCCTTGCTAGTAGTTGAAGCCCTTTTTCACTCATGTGGCCTAGACGCCTGTGCCACATGTCAATAGTTGAATCTTCCACTGCGTTCAATCCACCCTTGCACATACTGACACTTACCTTGTAAAGGGTGCAACACTTCTTTCCTCTGGCCACGATCAACGAACCCTTGATGAGCTTCCATCGCCCACCAGCAAACCGGCTTTCATAGCCATCATCATCCAACCTTCCCGTCGACATCAAGTTGAGGCGAAGGTCTGGGATATGCCTTATATCCCTGAGAACCAACGTGCAGCCCACATCGGTCTTCACATAAATATCACCAACTCCCACGATCTTCGATACGCCAGAATTTTCCATCCTCACAGTCCCACAGTCCCCTGACTTGGAGCTTATGAAGAAGTCCCTGTGTGGAGTTACATGAAAAGAAGCTCCCGAGTCTATCACCCAGTCGGTGTCCTGACTCATAGCCGTGAGACATACATCATGATCTGCAGAAAGAATAACTACCACGTCGCCATCAGAAGCGACCGCAGTGGAATCTGATTCATCTTTCTTCCCTTTTCCTTTCTTGTCGTTTTTCTTACCACGACATTCATGCTTGTAGTGGCCCTTCTTGCCCTAATTCCAGTAATCAACATCTTTCCTGTTACTCGACTTGCCTCTTGATTTATCTCGGGCCTTCCCGCCCTTCCTGTTCTTTCCTCTCCCCCGTTCCTGTGTCACAAGGGCCTTTTGCTGAGTAGACCCCTGAGACTTCCTCCTTGTCTCTTCATTGAAGAGACAGCTAGTAACCTGTTCCATGAATATCTTTCCGTCTGACGCGGAGTTACTTAGAGACACCACCAATATCTCCCAACTGTCAGGCAATGAACTAAGCAAAAGCAAAGCCTGCAATTCATCATCCAGGACCATCTTCATAGAGGTGAGTTGGTTCACTATATTGCTGACCTCATCATGTGCTCGGCCACAGAACCACCATCCTTGAACTTGAGATTCACAAGTCGCCTTATCAGAGAAATCTTATTACCGGCTGTCTTCCTCTCATACAGCCCTTGTAATTTCAGCCATAGGCTAGCGGCTAAGGTCTCTGTAGACACATGGTGAAACACGGAATCATCCAACCATTGTCTAATAAATCCCACCGCCTTTCGGTCCGTCTTCTCCAATCATCATCAGTCATATCCTTGGATTTTGCCGATATGCCTAAAATTGGAGAATATAGGTCCTTGCAATAAAGCAAGTCCTCAGCCTTCCATATGGTCCAGTTAGAACCATTGAGGCTAATCATCCTTGATGAGCCACCTTCCATAATTCAAAACCGATCCTACCCGTTCAATGAACTTAGCTCTGATACCACTTTGTTGGGATGCCTTGCACAAACCTTAAGATCTAGCCTCCCGAAACAAACCAGAATTATGGATAATAAATCAATGAAATAAATCAAAGCATCACAAATCAATGTGGATTGTTTCTCTATTTCTTTTCTTCACTGTCTCTGTATAGGCCACCAAATTGAACAATTGGAATTATCCCATTGAGGAGAGTTTCTTTGGGCCATGATCCATTACTATGTTGGCCCATCAGGTCAACAATCAGGATCAGACAGCTAACGGCCACTTCGTAGAAAGTTGGGATCGGAGGATACCATACAAGTCCTTGTGTTGGGGATCAGCCTTTTTTGTTTTTGTTTAATCTTTATTGTGATACTCCGTACTTATGTTCCAACTCCTTCCCATGAAGAAAAATAATAAGAGAAATATGAAGAAAACAAGAGATGGCCCATGGCCTAAAGAGAGAAGGTCGTGATCCATAAATATATGTGTCTACACTCCCCCTTAAGCTAAGGCATAGACACCAATCATGCCCAACTTGCCAACAAAACACCGTCCAACTTCAACAGTAAGAGCCTTTGTAAAGATATCCACATGCAAAGCAATAGATGGAACAAAAGATTGTAAAATTAATGCCAGCATCAACCTTCTCATATGCCATTATATTAACCACCACCTTTGTTAACAGATTGGTTTTCTTTCAAGAGCTGGTGTGAAAGTTTCCATTGTCCTGCTGCTGTAATGCGCATGCTAGGCTTCGCTCCCATAAAAGAGATGCTTGAGTCTGGAATTTGCATCTCCTTGGGTACAGATGGAGCTCCATTAAATAATAGGATGAGCATTGGCTTGTTCTTAGTCCCGCTGAATTTCATGGTCTTGCCCTTTCAACATTAGAAAATCCATTTGGTTTGGTGCTACATGGACTACCAAATCTTTTCTCAGAGAGTTTCATCTTTTTGTAGAAACATCAAAGTGAAAAAAAAATGCATTCTAGAATTAATAGATGACTGCCTTGTAAAATGGCTTTGGCCTAAACTTCCTAAACAGGTTTACATAGAATAATTTCATTGAATTTACATCATTTGCACCATTATTATAAACATCTTCCTTTAAGAAGTGCCAAGGATATTCATAAGAAGTTGATTGAAAATCTTCTTTCCATAAACATGCTGAATGGATGGTTTAGGAAACAGTCAATGTGATGTGCAATAGAAATAGTGAGACGATCATCAATTTGCCCCGCTCAATTTCATGTTGAATTTGAGAATCCTCTTTCCATAAACATGCTAAATTTCATGTTTGCCCCGCTCAATTTCATGCTTGCCCCGCTGAATTTTCAATTTGCCTCGCTGAATTTCATGCTTGCTCCGCTGAATTTTATGTTCTTGATAAATATTATAAAAGTGACTTGCTACAAATTTTCTACTCAACTTTTGGTGTTCCAATGGTTCCCTCGACCAATTACTATGTCAACCTACGGAACGACTGAGAATTAAATGATCAACATGAAGTGAGTTTGGCAAAGAGGACATGGGTGAAGGTAAGTCTTGACAATGAAGCACAAAAATCAGAAAAGGCCTAGGAGGACATGGGTGGAGGTAGTAAGAAAAGGCTTGATGACCTATGGTCTAACTGAAGTTGTGGCTCTTGATAGAGTGGAATGGCGAAGCCGACCCCAATTAATTGGGATAAGGCTTAGCTGAGGATGACGATGATGGAAGAGAAACCACTCCACTTTGTACCTAGATTAACAAGAGAACTTCTATTGAAATTGAGCTTGAGAAAGCCCATAAAAGCCATTCATCTCTCATTACAGTGTCTTATCTTGGATCCAACTTCTCACTATTTCCCCTCCAAGAAGGCTCTGACACATCCTATTTGTTTCTCTCCTTCCATACACCTTATTCATCTTTCCTTAGATCTCTCTTTCCATAAATCTTATTAATAAGAATCTTGTTGTTTTTCTCTTTCCATACTTCCATCTTATTCATAAGAATCTTGTTGTTTCTCTCCTTACATAAAGAATCATGTTTTTCTCTCATGATTCATAAAAATCATGGGAATTCTAGTTTCAAGTCTTGATTGGTGAGAACAAGATTGAGGATTCATAAAGCCTATGATTCATAAAAATCATGGGAATTCTAGTTTCAAATCTTGATTGCTGAGAACATTATTGAGGATTCGTATAGCCAATTCCAATAGTCGGGACAAGTATATGATGATGATACTGATGATGATGACAGCGACAACGAGAACAAGAAGGAAGCACATGGGAACTTGGATTTGGCGAAAGCTATCACTACCTAATTCACCTTCTTAACAATCCAGTGCTGGTATGTCCACAAAAATGCTCTAGTTCATTAAAGCCATGACATTTTTGTGCGGGTAATACAAGCCATTAAGGCAGCACACACTGTTAAGTTCATGCCGAAGTTGGTAGATGGTGATGTTAAGCCCACCCATGGGCTTAAACCATGAGTGAAATGATCTTATTGACTAAATGAAAGACGATTAGATCATCTAATGGGAGACCACGAGGAGTACCATTTCCAAGCAATTAAAGATTAAGCCCATATGAGGGTCATGACTAAAGATCAAACCATCCAAGCTGAATATCTGAATAATGAATTAAGATCCAACCATCCAGGTTGAAGACCTGAACCAACCAACTGTCTGGGTTAGAGATTAAGACCATATCACAAACCAAACTTACTTATCTCAAATAAGTTACTTATCTACTACTGTGTAACATCCCGGATTTTTGCCAACCTGGAATTAGACGTCCTTAGGCGATGGGTCAATCCTAACACAGGTTTAACTTCCCAAACACTCAATTAAAGCCTCAAATCCCTTTTCAAACCATTTCCTTCACAAATCCCACCCTTCACCACCTTGTCCCTTAAATTTTCTAAGTACTTTCACCATAGACACTATCTTAAACTAGCTAAGTAGTATAACTTGGATCACTTTATATACAAACTACAAAGGACTAAGTACAACCTTAGACAGAAATCTTACAGGACTAAATCCTTTAGAAATTTGGCGAGATTTAGCTAGTGTTAAACTAGAGTGCCTGTGAAATTAGCACCAATCACTTTAAATACGATCTGCAAGACCTAAAACTTGTAGAATCATTGACGCTAGGTTACCCTAAAATCTAGGATCAATCTCATTACCCGGCTGCTCTCGGGAGCATCTCGAAACTCCGTATCGGATCTGGACCGCACGTCGGAAGTCCGATTAACACGAAGTTAAGGAATTAGGACCGCCTCGTTGGGTTTGACAACCATCTCGGAAATCAAATCCAGATAATGTCCCAGCGCTATTCGCTTGAGCACGGAGTGAAGAGTGAGAAATGTGAAATTAATTCAAAATAAAATATCTTGAATAGTAATCTGGCACCACTCGCTTGCGGATCAGTATTAAGCAACCAGACCGTCAGAATTAGACCAAATTACACCCTCGGATCAGGAGAAATTTCATACACATTTACATGTACTCGAAATATCCGATCGAGATCCACTGACCGTTGAATTGAAACTGGTCCGCCATGCGTGATCTGGAAATCCCACTGAAATGAAAACTTAATAGAACGTAGATCCAGCGTTAGTGAGCTTAAATCCGACCTTTGGCTCAAGGAGGGCCGCCAGAAACCCTCTGTTGAGCTGAAACAATGCCGATTTGATTATAATGTAAGTATACCTTGAACATAAGTCTATTTCGGTGAATTTTTAGGCTATATAAGGACCTTAAACCCTCTCTCTTGGCAGCCATACGAATTTGAGATTGAGAGAGAGAAAAGAGAGAGAAAAGAGAGAGAAAGTGTGGGAGCAGTGGGAGAATCTCCCTGCCACTCTTCCCTGCCGCTATTCGGGCTCCACCGCCTGATTCTCATCGCTTTTCCCGCGTTTCGGCGTCATTTCTAGGTAAGAAACCCTAACCCTAATCTGTCTTGGGGTTTAGACAGTTGTAGGTTGTGAAATAGCTAACCTATTTCGTTCTATAGGTTGCCAAACTGCCGAATACGGAAGCTTAGCAAACCTATCACTTCGTTACGATTCTACGACAAAAGGTGCGGACTTTAGGTGTATAGGTTATGGTTTTCAACGCTTTCAATGTCAGATAATGATAGATTCATGATCTGCATGCAATTGCACATGTACAAAGTGCTGTCTGTTTTCCGTTTCGATTAAAGATGAAAAATATGGAATTCTACATACTCTAGGTATTTGTAGAAAGTACGGTATACGTATATTTTTTGGAAATATGTTTGACATGTTTATTTGTTGTATGGATATACGATATATGGATAAAATACTTATTTGGCGAAAGGATTCGCCTAAATACATGTTTTACTTATATACACTATGTATGTTGAAATTGCGTATTCTAGAAAATACTGTATACGTATAAATTTTGGAGATGTATTTATCATGATTATTTGTTGTAGTAATATATTATACATGGATAAAATACTCGCTTGGCTAAAGGATAGCCCTAATACATGTTTTGCTAACATACACCATGTATGTTGTAATAGTGTATTCTAAGTGTTTGTGAAAATGACTGAATGAGTATAGATTCTCATTCGTGCTCTCCATGACTAATTGTCATGGATTCATGATTGTTGTATTGGAGATACCCCTTTGACGAAAGGATTTGCCCTAAATCACGCCACGGCCAATATACACTATATATGCTAAAATGTGTGGCCCAAGTGTTTGTGGAAATGACTGAATGAATATGGGACTTGGATTCCTGCTTGCCATGACTATCCGTCGTGGGTGTACGCGTGTTATGATTGGGGCAACTCCCTAGTGAAAGGATTTGGCCTAATGCCTATGTGATCGACATATGCCATGTATGTTGATGTATGTTTGTTTAAGTGTTTCTTGAAATGTCTGAATGAGTAGTAGTTAGCAAATTGTAATGTATAAGGGTGTTGAGATATGATTCTCAACCTCTTTTAACTATGTGTGTGATCTCCTTGGATAGTTGTGTGATTAGGAATTGAACATGTACAAACTCATGCTTGTGTTGTGCTTCATAACATGCTCAACTGCTTTATGATTTTAACTATGTAATGCATATGTTTAAATTTATATTTACGTTGTATAATCCGTCATGGGTGATGGGGGAGTGGAGCAACGAGTGCGTGCAACAGCCCTGGCAGCCCTAAACGGATAATACCAGACCTTGATTGTATGAGTTGAATCTTGATCCACTACTGCTTTATCTATCTGCACTTGATTGTGTTTGGGGCTATGATTATAGTCCAGACAATCGGTACCAGAATTGCATTCGTGGCTGTGATTCATTTGCCACGTGAGATGTGTTCGATGAACCCGAGTCGTACTTCGGTTGACGATAGTGGTTGGCCACGCGAAGTGCTTATGCACTTCATGTCGTTCAACTTGTGTGCGCTCGAGCTAGCCGAGCTCGTCAAGTAACCCGATCTGTCGAATGTGTGTTCACCATGTTTGGTCATTACTGCTTGAACCTAGGGTACCAAACTTACCAGTGGAAATCCCGTTAACCATGGTACCTCGATCCGCTAAAGACTCATGAGCCGGACATGGTGGTATGGGACACCGTGGCTGAGCTGTCGGCCTACGCTGGGGCCACGTGCCTCCCCGTAGTGACCATTGAGCAACCAAACTCGTGAGCCGAATACGGTGGTATGGGACACTGTATTCGAGCTGTCGATACTTACGGCGAGAGCCGAGTACGGTGAGACCTGTACTCGTGCTGACGGGCGATGAGTCCTCTGTAGTATCTTCGAGTATACTGTAAGGTCTGTGATTGGCGACGAGCCCTTCACAGCAACTGGAGCATGAGTTGAGCCGAGTACGGTGAGATCTGTATTCGAGCTGATGGCCAGCGATTGAGCCGAGTACGGTGAGACCTGTATTCGAGCTGACGGTCAGCAATTGAGCCGCATACGGTGAGATCTGTATCCGTGCTGACGGGTGACGAGCCCTTTGTGATGCCTTCGCTATACCTCTCAAACCATAATATCGTATGAGATTAACTAGGATTGACGACCCTAGAATGGATCATGTTTGGGAATAATACAAGGGAGGTACCTTAGTTTTCCAATACTACTGTTTGAAATGGACTAATAATAACTCGGTAATCATGCTCATCATCGCACTGCATGTGCCTAGTAGATGTGGAGCACTGAGGGAGGTATGCATTCGCGAACGTAAGATGATGTCGCATGAGGGTGGTTTGGCAAGGGCATACATCATCATGTCATTTCATACTTGCATTTAATAAGAGTAGTTAAACTTGTTTGATTATACTGCTTTATCATTACTGCTTGATTGAATTGATAACATGTTAACCTATGTTTTATTGTTCCACTGAGTTGATCACTCACTCCCACGTTACGGGACGGTGTTTGCAACACCAACCAGATTTGTTGAGTTTCAGGTGTTGGCGATGCTTATGAAGCAGAGCCGAACTACTACTATGATGTTGAGGAGGAGTTCTCCTACATGTAATCTCTGACAGGTCTATGAAGACCTGGTATTGTATTGACGGGGCTACGGTACTTGGGATAGGAGACATTACACTTCCTCACATTTGGTATATTTTAGAACTGTACTTGTAATTATTTAACCTGGTAATGTTATCACACTCTGGAGACTCATCATAGTTTATATATTTTATCTATCTATCACAGTCTTCCGCTTGCAAATTTAACTGTCTCTGGAGTATGATATGCTGTTTTGGCTTAATCTCACTCATGTTCAATGCACGAATACAGTCAACATTCAATCATCATTCATTTTGTTGCATAAGTGATGTTCTGGAACTCGGGAGTTGAGTTTATGCTCGACCCTCGATTTTCATGGCGTTACAAGATGGTATCAGAGCATGATTTGGATTAAACCGGACCTGGGTTATGGTCGCACGACGCACACTGACACACTCTGACTTAGGAGGGAGCGACGGAACGTAGAAACCGACGTAGGATTTTCCAATTTCCCCGAACGGCGAAACCGACCGAAATCGACCGCTGAGATTGGGCCCATACACACCCATGATCACGCGAAACGATCCCGAATCACTTCTAAGCCGTCAGTCGACGGGTTTGAGTCGTTCCCTAGAAATGAATGTTCTTAGGTTGTGGGTCAACCACAACACCAAAGCCTAAAACCCCTTTTTACCCAATTTCTTTAAAATCTCTCCTTGCACCACTTCATTCTTTATTTTTTTTAAATCCTTTCATACTAGACATAAATCTTAATGTATAAATGATGAAGAATAATACTTAAACAAAAAATTTACTATAAATAGTAAATATATGTAGAAATTAGACTTTTGACCATTCAAATTGTTGAATCTGACCAAATAAATGGGTTATTTGGATGGATGAGCTCCTCCTACCCCAAAATCATATGCTACATGTCATATAAAATCATTCCATTTTGCATTTTGGCCCCGATATGGCTCAAAATGGAGTCGGGGGCCAAACGGAGCACTTCCGGAGGGAACCAGGGTGGGCCCCATACTTTTTTGGAGCCTAGGGGACTGGAGGAACACGTCCCTGGTGCCCCCTTTTGAAAAATCTAAAATTTTTTGGCGAGGCCCTCGCCGACTTTTTTAATGGGCCGGGCCGGCCGTCCGGGCCGATCGTGTTTGGGGGCTTGGGGAACCCCCTGGTGTATGGGTCGTTCACGAAAACCCCCCTATGGCATACTTCCTTCACAAACCACCCCACCAAGCTCCCTTTTCCCCTCCAAGTTGTTGTCCTCTCTCTCAAAACTCCCTTCCAAATGCTCAATCTCCCATTTTCGACCACAACCCATCCATTCTCATCATCCATAGCAGTCCCTTCCTCCCTACCCTCTCCGTTTCCCTCATTTGGACTCCCACACCCCTATTTGAAGCTCAAAATCGGGCAAGCCCTCTAACCCATCCATTTTCTTCATTTTCCTTTCTTTACTCCTTGTCAGTTGGGCCTCTACAACCCCTGATGAGAACCAAATCTGTGGAGAACCAAAACTCCAGCCCTTTTTCTCCCTTTAGGACCCGTTCGGCCAACTGCATTAGGTGAGTAAGGTGGATAGAATTGTAAAAGTAACAATAACTGTACGTGTAAGGTATGGCCTCTAGATTGGTTGTATCCCATGTTTGCCAATGCCATGTTTGGAATGTATGCAATGAAAAGTATATCCCGGGTTTCCTTTCAAATTACACTTAGAAATTCATTACCCTGGGATTTGGAAATCCCATCTCACACTTTCCAACACTAGGCTCATTTTCCAAAGCCTATACCAATAATTTTAATCCCCACCCACCCTCCTACCAAACATGTCATACCCAATCTTGAAGTAGGATTAGCAATACAGTCCCATTTAATACAACTTAAGACCACTGGCCAAATAGAACCTTGGAGTTTTGGACTTAGAGCGGTGCTCTTAGACTTAGACAGGCTTGACCGTGTAGGAAATCCAACAAATATGTAATGTGAACCTTAGGACCCTCTTAGTTGGAATGAGCATATGTGTAATGCTCGAGTATAGTTAAATTTAAGTTCAGGCAACTCAATTATACTTAGACAACGTTTGACCCTAAGTAATAAACAATTTCCTATATTAGAAAGGGTATAAAATCATCTAGTATATAAGCATAGACTTTGGATTACAACCAGTGGATTACCGCTACTCCTACATTAAGACTAGACTATTGGTTAGGCTAAGGAAAGTAAAAGACTAATTAATTAGGCTAAGCCAATTGAATGATAGAACTAGTTAGTCGGCTTAAGTTGGTTGGAGCGAGGACCCATTCCTTCATTAAATCCCCTTAGTACTCATAGGCTTCTTTAACAACTCTTAGGAGGCTTGTTTGATTAGTAACTAGTCACGCTTAGAGAAAACCTATATATCCCTTGGATTTAATGTTAGGTACAATCAATACATCCCTTAGAATCACCTTCTCAAGGACTTAGTACAATCGGGAACACGGAGTAGAGAAACTACATATAAGCGAGGTACTCACGGTCTGAATCGAATTCTCAATCCTGGTGGTGACCAATGAATTCTATGCTCTGATCAAGTAGAAGGTCGGGATCAACTAGGATTAAGAACTGATACGACGATTTTCTGTCTTCGCGAAGCAGAAGGTCCATGTATCCGGCTCAGACCCACTACACAACATTTCTTCCATGTTGGCCGAACAACTTGCAACCAAAAGTTTATAACTTCGTCTTTGAAAAGTATTAGGAGTATATAGCCGATAGCGACTTTGTCTTTTAGGCCCAAGGAATTACCCAAATGGGCAACAAATAGTTAGGAACTAGGTCCCAAATTACATGCCATGTCGGCATACATTTTGTCCATATGAATGAAGAAAGATAACCTGCCTGTTAAGCTAGGCATGATTAAATAGGATCAGTCTGGACTGCGACAAAACTCCTTGGTAGGATTAGGCATCTTGCCACAGACTCACACCTGTCCCTGAAATCAACCACGATACCGTCATCTTTAACTCCTTTCTATGACCATAGGTACCAATATCATAGTACACAGCATCGATGGAAGGAAGACCAATGTATTTCCCATTTCATGTCAAGGATAGGTCTTAAATTACACCTCTTTGATTTGGGTGGCGTAGCGGAAACATGGTGGACCCTACCCCACTGGCCCAGGATCGAAACGGTGCTCGTTGAGTACGAACATTATAGAAGCCCTAGCAAGTTCTACTATAAGGAACCGTTTTAGGATGATCTAGTAAGATTTGATTCACCATTTCCTTTGACATAGATAATAACGATGACTCTCTTAGACTAAAACCTAAAAGGGCAACCTTAGAAATAGACAATTTGAACCTTCCTGTGGTGGGCATTCCCTAAGTTTCTAGAGTGATCGGACTACGGAGTTACTGAAATATACAACTGCGAAACATTCGCGGCTTGACCCAATTCTCAATCCTGGGTGACTACCAATGGACTCACTGCTTGGCCGAGCAGAAGACCAGGATCCACCAGGATTCGGAAGGGATACGATGAGCTTTCTACCCTGGCCCGGTAGATGATCGATGTATCGGGATCGAGCCCACTATTATCGTCTCTCCGTGTTGGTCAAACAATGATGACAGCTATCTTGCTCTAAATTGTTGAGAATTATCGTCAAGACTCCAAATAGGTAAAGAAATAAATTGTAGCAAACCATCAGGGTATGAGAAATGGATAAAGAATTAAGTTTTAAGGGGGGTAGACTAAAATGAACCAGCTGGTATATACCCTACCACGCGAAGAAACTCGAAATCAATAAAACTTCGGCAAAAGAAATAATTAAATCTTTCCTTATTACCCTTAGGCAATTTCGGGGACGAAATTTTATTTTAAGGGGGGTAGATTGTAACATCCCGGATTTTTGCCAACCTAAAATTAGACGTCCTTAGGCGATGGGTCAATCCTAACACAGGTTTAACTTCCCAAACGCTCAATTAAAGCCTCAAATCCCTTTTCAAACCATTTCCTTCACAAATCCCACCCTTCACCACCTTGTCCCTTAAATTTTCTAAGTACTTTCACCATAGACACTATCTTAAACTAGCTAAGTAGTATAACTTGGATCACTTTATATACAAACTACAAAGGACTAAGTACCACCTTAGATAGAAATCTTACAGGACTAAATCCTTTAGAAATTTGGCGAGATTTAGCTAGTGTTAAACTAGAGTGCCTGTGAAATTAGCACCAATCACTTTAAATACGATCTGCAAGACCCAAAACTTGTAGAATCATTGACGCTAGGTTACCCTAAAACCTAGGATCAATCTCATTACCCAGCTGCTCTCGGGAGCATCTCGAAACTCCGTATCGGATCTGCACCGCACGTCGGAAGTCCGATTAACACGAAGTTAAGGAATTAGGACCGCCTCGCTGGGCTTGACAACCATCTCGGAAATCAAATCCAGATAATGTCTCAGCGCTATTCGCTTGAGCTCGGAGTGAAGAGTGTGAGAAATGTGAAATTAATTCAAAATAAAATATCTTGAATAGTAATCTGGCACCACTCGCTTGCAGATCAGTATTAAGCAACCAGACCGTCAGAATCAGACCAAATTACACCCTCGGATCAGGAGAAATTTCATACACATTTACATGTACTCGAAATCTCCGATCGAGATCCGCTGACCGTTGAATTGAAACTGGTCCGCCATGCATGATCTGGAAATCCCACTGAAATGAAAACTTAATAGAACGTAGATCCAGCGTTAGTGAGCTTAAGTCCGACCTTTGGCTCAAGGAGGGCCGCCAGAAACCCTCTGTTGAGCTGAAACAATGCCGATTGATTATAATGTAAGTATACCTTAAACATAAGTCTATTTCGGTGAATTTTTAGGCTATATAAGGACCTTAAACCCTCTCTCACGGCAGCCATACGAATTTGAGATTGAGAGAGAGAAAAGAGAGAAAAGAGAGAGAAAGTGTGGGAGCAGTGGGAGAATCTCCCTGCCACTCTTCCCTGCCGCTATTCGGGCTCCACCGCCTGATTCTCATCGCTTTTCCGGCGTTTACGGCGTCATTTCTAGGTAAGAAACCCTAACCCTAATCTGTTTTGGAGTTTAGACAGTTGTAGGTTGTGAAATAGCTAACCTATTTCGTTCTATAGGTTGCCAAACTGCTGAATACGGAAGCTTAGCAAACCTATCGACTTCGTTACGATTCTACGACAAAAGGTGCGGACTTTAGGTGTATAGGTTATGGTTTTCAACGCTTTCAATGTCAGATAATGATAGATTCATGATCTGTATGCAATTGCACATGTACAAAGTGCTGTCTGTTTTCCGTTTCGATTAAAGATGAAAAATATGGAATTCTACATACTCTAGGTATTTGTAGAAAGTACGGTATACGTATATTTTTTGGAAATGTGTTTGACATGTTTATTTGTTGTATATACGATATATGGATAAAATACTTATTTGGCGAAAGGATTCGCCTAAATACATGTTTTACTTATATACACTATGTATGTTGAAATTGCGTATTCTAGAAAATACTGTATACGTATAAATTTTGGAGATGTATTTATCATGATTATTTGTTGTAGTAATATATTATACATGGATAAAATACTCGCTTGGCTAAAGGATAGCCCTAATACATGTTTTACTAACATACACCATGTATGTTGTAATAGTGTATTCTAAGTGTTTGTGAAAATGACTGAATGAGTATAGATTCTCATTCGTGCTCACCATGACTAATTGTCATGGATTCATGATTGTTGTATTGGCGATACCCCTTTGACGAAAGGATTTGCCCTAAATCACGGCCACGGCCAATATACACTATATATGCTAAAATGTGTGGCCCAAGTGTTTGTGGAAATGACTGAATGAATATGGGACTTGGATTCCTGCTTGCCATGACTATCCGTCGTGGGTGTACGCGTGTTATGATTGGGGCAACTCCCTAGTGAAAGGATTTGGCCTAATGCCTATGTGATCGACATATGCCATGTATTGATGTATGTTTGTTTAAGTGTTTCTTGAAATGTCTGAATGAGTAGTAGTTAGCAAATTGTAATGTATAAGGTGTGAGATATGATTCTCAACCTCTTTTAACTATGTGTGTGATCTCCTTAGATAGTTGTGTGATTAGGAATTGAACATGTACAAACTCATGCTTATGTTGTGCTTCATAACATGCTCAACTGCTTTATGATTTTAACTATGTAATGCATATGTTTAAATTTATATTTACGTTGTATGATCCGTCATGGGTGATGGGGGAGTGGAGCAACGAGTGCGTGCAACAGCCCTGGCAGCCCTAAACGGATAATACCAGACATTGATTGTATGAGTTGAATCTTGATCCACTACTGCTTTATCTATCTGCACTTGATTGTGTTTGGGGGGCTATGATATAGTCCAGACAATCGGTACCAGAATTGCATTCGTGGCTGTGATTCATTTGCCAAGTGAGATGTGTTCGACGAACCCGAGTCGTACTTCGGTTGACGATAGTGGTTGGCCACGCGAAGTGCTTATGCACTTCATGTCGTTCAACTTGTTGTGCGCTCGAGCTAGCCGAGCTCGTCAAGTAACCCGATCTGTCGAATGTGTGTTCACCATATTTGGTCATTACTGCTTGAACCTAGGGTACCAAACTTACCAGTGGAAATCCCGTTAACCATGGTACCTCGATCCGCTAAAGACTCATGAGCCGGACATGGTGGTATGGGACACCGTGGCTGAGCTGTCGGCCTACGCTGGGGCCACGTGCCTCCCCGTAGTGACCATTGAGCAACCAAACTCGTGAGCCGAATACGGTGGTATAGGACACTATATTCGAGCTGTCGATACTTACGGCGAGAACCGAGTACGGTGAGACCTGTACTCGTGCTGACGGGCGACGAGTCCTCTGTAGTATCTTCGAGTATACTGTAAGGTCTGTGATTGGCGACGAGCCCTTCACAGCAACTAGAGCATGAGTTGAGCCGAGTACGGTGAGATCTGTATTCGAGCTGACGGCCAGCGATTGAGCCGAGTACGGTGAGACCTGTATTTGAGCTGACGGTCAGCAATTGAGCCGCATACGGTGAGATCTGTATCCGTGCTGACGGGTGACGAGCCCTTTGTGATGCCTTCGCTATGCCTCTCAAACCATAATATCGTATGAGATTAACTAGGATTGACGACCCTAGAATGGATCATGTTTGGGAATAATACAAGGGAGGTACCTTAGTTTCCCAATACTACTGTTTGAAATGGACTAATAATAACTCGGTAATCATGCTCATCATCGCACCGCATGTGCCTAGTAGATGTGGAGCACTGAGGGAGGTATGCATTCGCGAACGTAAGATGATGTCGCATGAGGGTGGTTTGGCAAGGGCATACATCATCATGTCATTTCATACTTGCATTTAATAAGAGTAGTTAAACTTGTTTGATTATACTGCTTTATCATTACTGCTTGATTGAATTGATAACATGTTAACCTATGCTTTATTGTTCCACTGAGTTGATCACTCACTCCCACGTTACGGGACGGTGTTTGCAACACCAACCAGATTTGTTGAGTTTCAGGTGTTGGCGATGCTTATAAAGCAGAGCCGAACTACTACTATGATGTTGAGGAGGAGTTCTCTTACATGTAATCTCTGACAGGTCTATGAAGACCTGGTATTGTATTGACGGGGCTACGGTACTTGGGATAGGAGACATTACACTTCCTCACATTTGGTATATTTTAGAACTGTACTTGTAATTATTTAACCTGGTAATGTTATCACACTCTGGAGACTCATCATAGTTTATATATTTTATCTATCTATCACAGTCTTCCGCTTGCAAATTTAACTGTCTCTAGAGTATGATATGCTGTTTTGGCTTAATCTCACTCATGTTCAATGCACGAATACAGTCAACATTCAATCATCATTCATTTTGTTGCATAAGTGATGTTCTGGAACTCGGGAGTTGAGTTTATGCTCGACCCTCGATTTTCAGGGCGTTACATACTGCAAGTAGAAAAAGTAACTTATTTAGTGGTATCCAAAAGGGGTCGACCAGGTTGGGACCATGTTAACCGGGTAAGTGGACGGATAGTCGAGGTCGACCGGGTCCACTCAGTCGACCAGGTCCACTGATTTTAGATAGGTAGGGTCGACCAGGTCCACCTGGTCGACCGGGTCCACTGAGTTTTGATTATGTGAGGCTTGTA
The DNA here is from genome assembly GCA_021015155.1 of Magnolia officinalis. Classification (NCBI taxonomy): domain Eukaryota; kingdom Viridiplantae; phylum Streptophyta; class Magnoliopsida; order Magnoliales; family Magnoliaceae; genus Magnolia; species Magnolia officinalis. The sequence goes on along the minus strand of JAJHSJ010000018.1, from coordinate 19,635,335 downwards.
CCAAGCTGGGCAACATTAGGATACTCTGGCTTGAGAGGAAGTGTTCATGTTTTTTCTCCTTAAGATGTAGTTGCCTAAAAAAGAAGGCAATGAAACTATGTTATATTTGGTTATACAGTCTTTGAATTGGACCAGAGAAAGAATTTGTATATCCTCTTATTATAACTTCTGACATATGTAGGAAGTTCTATTAAGCTGGTTCTCTTCCCTTAATATGTTGGTCTTCTTTGAACAATGACCATATCCTTTTATTGCTGTTGAATTGTATATCCTTTCAGTTTGCCCCGCTGAATTTCATGTTTGCTCGCTCAATTTCATGCTTGCCCCACTCAATTTCATGTTTGCCCCGCTGAATTTTGATGTTTCCTCCATTAAATTTCATGTTTGCCCCGCTCAATTTCCAGTTTGCCCCGCTCAATTTTATATTTGCCTCGTTGAATTTCTAGTTTGCCCCGCTGAATTTCATGTTTTCCCTACTGAAATTCATGTTTGCCCCGCTGAAATCCTAGTTTGTCTTGCTGAATTTCATATTTGCCCCGCTCAATTTCACGTTTGCTCCGCTCAATTTCATGTTTTCCCCGCTGAAATTCATGTTTGCCCTGCTCAATTTTCAGTTTGCCTCGCTCAATTTAATGTTGGCCCCACTAAATTTCATGTTTCCCCTACTGAATTTCATATTTGCCTCGCTCAATTTCTAGTTTGTCCCGCTGAATTTCTAGTTTGCCCCGCTGAATTTCATGCTTGCCTCGCTGAATTTCATGTTTGACCCACTGAATTTCTAGTTTGCCCAGCTCAATTTCCACTTTGCCCGCTCAATTTCTAGGTTCCCTCGCTCAATTCCTAGGTTCCCTCGCTGGATTTGTAGTTTGCCTCGCTCAATTCTTAAGTTGCCTCGCTCAATTACTAGGTTCCCTCGCTCAATTCTTAGGTTGCCTCGCTCAAATTCTAGGTTGTCTCGCTGAATTTATAGGGTGCCTCGCTCAATTTCTACGTTGCTTCGTGCAAGTTCTAGGTTGCCTCGCTAAATTTTAAGGTTCTCTCTTTCAATTTCTCGGTTCCCTCACTCAATTTCTAGGTTCCCTCGCTCAATTCCTAGGTTGCCTCGCTTAATTCCTAAGTTTCCTCACTGAATTACTAGGAAGGTTGTGATGATAAAATAAATGAAGAAACTCTAGTGCTAAAGTAGACCACACCACATGGTGGGGCTTGAACACAACTTGCCAAAAACCTCTTTTAGGGGCTCAAGGAGTTTTAAATCAAGCTGATATTTTTATATTTTCCTTTTAACCAGGTTTACGTTATTTTATGAATAGGTTTAATGACAAATATATATCGCGATGGGCTCTAAGAAAGTTTCAACAGCAATATCATCATTATTACTGATTCTTGTGATGTGGGTGTGATTTACTTGTGTTTTTAATCCGCTTTCTTTTTAAGCTTGTGTTCTAAAATGATTTTCAAAATGAATGAATAACTTAAATAAAACACATATATTATAGTGGGCTTTATAAAAGCCCTTAGTAGGATTGTTCGACTCTAACTAAGTTATTCAATTAAGGAGTTTTGAAACTCAATTGAGCCATATGCAAACTAAATTGTCTAAAAGTTATGCAACTTGCATGTAACCTAGGGTTATATAAATTCCCTATAATCCAAAGGGATGCAGATTGCCCACAACAATTTAGGGTAGGAACTCCTTACTATTGAAAGCTAAGTGGGTCTCACGTCAATTCATTTTGACTACTCTTATTATGATATAAGACGAAAAAATGAGACAAATCTAAAAAAACGAATTGACTACTCTCATTATGATATAAGACAAGTCTAAAAGAACAAGTGGGCAAGACAACTGACCCAATTGACTGGGTCCCAACCCGGTCAACCTTGACTAGCTAACCAGGTCGACTAGGTTCCAACCATTCATTCAATCAAAGGTACCTATGGCTACGGTTATAATCCGTAGCCATAGGTCTACTTTGAAATGGAGGGGCGTCCTCAAACTCGCTGTCCATTCGTGCAAGTCTAAGTTAGTAGTTAAGTTTCGTTTATTTCATAAAAACCGTTGGATAAAACGTGGCGTCTACAGTGGTAAATTTCTCTAGCATTGGGTCGGTACTCGCGGCAAAGTTCCGTGGCCCCCACCGTGATGTGTGTATTATATCCAAACCGCCTATACATTTTTCCAGATCAATTTTAGGGGGAGAAATAAAAACTGAGAGAAATTAAAGTTCAAGTGATCCAGACCACAAAAAGAAGTGGGGATTGAACGTCTACAATTGAAAATTTATTGAGGGCCACATAAGTTTTGGAACAAGATGATATTTGTGTTTATTCAGGTATTTTTGATCTTTCGAACAGATAGGATGGCAAATAAACATCATGTTAGGCCCTAGGAAGGTTTCAACGGTGGACGTTACTTTCCCTGTTTCTTTTTCTGGTGTAGTCGACTTGAGCTTCGGAGCTGTCTAATTTTTGGGCTCATGCTCTAAAATGATTTAGGAAAAATGGATGGACGGTGTTGATATAATACATACATTATAATGGGTCCCATAGAACTTTGCCACGTCAACACCGTACCGACCTCAATGATATTCTTCAATACTACGCAATCCGAGTCCAGAGAATTCCTGTCTGCAAAAATGGGGAGCGGATAGGTGAGACCCCAGACTCACCCAGACGGTGCGGCCCTTATTGCGGGGCTTACCTTGATGTATGAATTCTATATCCATACCGTCCATCCATTTTTCCTGATCATTTTATGTTAAAATCCCAAAAATGAACCAGATCCAATTATCAGGTGAACCATTCAGTAGAAACAGTGGTGATTGACCATTAATGGGCCGTAATAGTTTTAGATCAAGCTGATATTTGTTTTTTTACCTTCAGTCAGTCTTATATGACCTTATCAACAGATTGAATGTAAAATAAAAACTAAGGAAATATTTAGGTGCGCTCTAGGAAGTTTTTAATGGTAGGGTGTTTAATCACCACTGTTTCCTAGAGTATGGTCCACCTGAGATTTGGATCTTCTCCATTTTTCAGGATCATGTTCTAAAATGATCTGAAAAAACGGATGGACGGTGTGGATATAGAATAAATACATCAAGGTGGGCCCCACGGTAAGGGCCGCATCGTGGGGTCTCACCTAAACCGCTCTCGCAAAAATGGCACACGGGCGTGATACTGAGTCCGTTCATTAGGTGGGCCGAACATGAGCTTGCCCTTACCCAAAAATAACGGTCAACTGATTTGGCTACACGCGTCCTTGATTGCTAGACCAATTGCCATACCATTTCTAACCATCCATCTTTCACACACGTGTGTTTGACCACTTGATGAGCACTCTAACTGATAAGTGGCTAGGATTCAAGCTTGTCTGTCACATTGGCACGTGCCCAATCTCTATGTCGTTTTCTTTGTTTTTTAAGGATAATTACAATGATCAGAACCGTTCATCCATCGGCCCATGCCATATAAACTTTATGATCTTAGAATTTCTTTGATCAGATGATTCTAATCACTTGATTACAGACTTTGTTTCGTTCACAGGCCATCGATGATTGCAATCACTCCATCCACACGGTTCAATGCTATGGCCCATCTGTACTTGGTTCTTGTAAATGAAATATCAGGATCACAGTACGGATGACGGATTAGATGGGCCCACACAACGAGATCAACCCATAGGCTGCGTGTATGTTTGACCGTAGTCCGTTCATCCGTGGGTGGTTATCAATTAATAAAGCGATGAAAATCCCGACCCAGAGAAAAGAAGAGAGAGAGAGAGAGAGAGAGAGAGAGAGAGAGTTCTCCAATGCTCGATTGGATTTTGATTTTTCTCTTAGATTAGATTTTTGTATTAATCAATCAAATCAATATAAGCTGATATTGGGTGCGTAGAAATCGATTCATTCTCATCGAAATACCTGTTTTTTTTTTTCTTTAAAAAAAGAAGAATTTGGGGATCTTTTTCTGATACATCTTGTGAGATTTTTTGTATTTTTTCTTCGGTGTTTTTTTCGATTTAAAAACGTGGGTATTGTTCCTTTTTTGGTTATGTTGATGTTTTCATTTTTATTTTTATTTTCTTGATCTTGTTTTTGTGGATTATTGTTGTTTTTTCTGTTATTTTCTGATGAATTTATAACATATATATTTTTTTTTTGGGTTGATAGATTTGTTCTTGAAATTTTATTTTGTGGGTGTCTTGATTTTGATCATTTGAAGTGATCTGATGCAGGAAATCGGTTTTTCTCACCAAATTCACCATCGAAAGGTGCGCTTTCCATCTCCTTTTTCTCATTACATTTTTTAAAATTTTAATGGTCTGATTCCTTCGATCATTTTGATGGGATTTATATATTTGTTTAATCTATTTTGATGATTGGTTGTTTTTGTTTCTTTGATTATGTTGTTATATGATCTTGGATCAGAATTCGGCATTGCATTGAGGATTTATAGGTAGAGATTCGAAACAAGTTGTTGAAAAATTCGAAATTGATATTAAATACAAAATGGCAGCAGTGGTTCTTAGGGGCAGTAGTCAAATATCATCTCCGATTTCAGTTCAAGAAAATGGAAGTAGGAATAAAAGAAAATACCGAGCTGACCTGCCTCTTGTTGATCAAAACAAACTCCTCCCATCTCAATCTGAATGCCCCGCTTATGAAATCTCCATTGAGAAATCCCAAAACAATCCTAGTGCCGAACGAAATGGTGTCTGTGGTTTGCCTAGTTCGAGTCGAGGCCAGCTCGACGTGTTCAAATCCGATCTTAGATCAACGGGTTCCGGTGGGTCATCTGATAGAAAGGACCTAGAAGTCGAGGAATTCCAGGATGTGGATTGGAGCGATCTTACGGAGACCATGCTAGAAGAACTCGTTTTGAGCAATTTGGATATGATTTTCAAAAGTGCAATTAAAAAGATCACTTCTTTTGGTTATAGTGAGGAGGTTGCTACAAAGGCAGTATTGAGGTCTGGCCTTTGTTATGGGTGTAAGGATACCGAATTGAATATTGTGGACAGTACGTTAGCATTTCTGAGGAGTGGGCAAGAGATAGATACTTCAAGGGAGCATTCTTTCGATGATTTGCAGCAATTGGAGAGGTATGTATTGGCGGAGATGGTATGCGTGCTTATGGAGGTTAGGCCATTCTTCAGCACGGGGGATGCAATGTGGTGCTTGCTGATCTGTGACATGAATGTGTCCCATGCCTGCATGATGGATGGTGATCCGATGAGTAGTTTAAGCAGTGATGATAAAGTGGGTTGTTCTTCTGTTTCTACTGTTCAACAGATGAAATCAGATGGTGGTGATTCCATCCCTGGGCCTATTGTTCTGAGACCCAACAGACTGAATCCTTTCTCCAGTGCATCGGGCAATGCCTCTGATGTTGTTCCTGATCGGCTAATTCCTGAGAAAGGAAGTTCAATTTCTTCAGTTGACTCTGTGGCGGAATCCTTGGCTGTTACTGAGGATTGCATTCCGTCAGCCTCTCCATCATCTTCACCGGAAGAGAAGTCAGGGAGTAGCGAAAGGAGCCGCACAAATAGTTCAAGGAAAGAATCTATCCATCATCAGAAATCAAGTCATCTCGAGAAGCACTTGCGACATGGAGCTAAAGGGGCTTTGAAGACGGGGAAGCTCAGCAGCTTTGGTGGCTTGTTCTTAGATAAGAAATGCAAGTCCATTTCTGAATCCAATGCTCTGAATTTGAAGAATCCTTCCTCAAAGCTAAGTAGAGCAGTGGGAACAGATGTGTTTCAAGCTGATGGAAATACCAACCTTTCCATAAAGGTGGGGCCAACCAGTGACTCCATGTCCAGCTCGAAACCAGTCAGTGGTTCGCCTGCCTTGCCTGTGGCTAATACCGATCTGTCTTTGTTGTCGCCTTCTGAAAACAGCAGTACTACTGAGAATGGGAGTTTTAGCTATGCCGGAATTTCATGTGACAAGAGCTTTGGGCAGTTGGTTCCACGTGATAAGCAGGACGAGGCACTGCTGAAGTTGGCCCTGCGTGTGCGGGTGCTGCAGAATCAGATGCAAGAGTGGACGGAGTGGGGCACACAGAGGGTGATGCAGGTGACCTGTAAGCTGAGCAAGGACAATGCCGAGCTCAAAACCCTGAGGCAAGAGAAAGAAGAGGCGGTCCGTGTCAAGAAGGAGAAACAAACACTGGAAGAGAACAACATGAAAAAGCTCTTGGAGATGGAGAATGCATTATGCAAAGCTAGTGGCCAGGTTGAGCGGGCTAATGCAGATGTTTGCAGGCTTGAGGTGGAGAATTCCGAATTGAGGAAGGATATGGAGGCTGCCAAGTTATGGGCTGCAGAATCGGCCGCTAGTTGTCAAGAAGTTTTTCGAAGGGAGAAGAAGATGTTGAAGGAATTCGAATCATGGGAGAGGCGGAAGGCTATGTTTCAAGAAGAGCTGGTGGCTGAGAAGCGTAAGCTATCTCAACTGCAGCAGCAACTAGAGCAAGCTAAAGATTATCAAGCTCAACTTGAGGTAAGTGGTTTGAGATGACATTCTGTGAATGAGTGTTTCTTTATAAGAGGAATTTTAATATGAAACCCAAATTTCGCATGGAACACACATACAAGTGCCGCACCTGACTACGTAACTGCTATACCCCATCATGGATGGGCCATTGCCCAAAAATAACAGCAATTGGTTGATCCTACTCATTTGGTTGTAGGAGTTTTGAGGGAAAATGGATGGTAAAAAAAAGCCTCCCAACAGTTCATAGTCGATGGACAAAAGCCCCTCCCTTAGAGGCTTAAGCAGGTACAATCGTCCGACTCGTTTGAATTTCAGGCTATATGGCCATACATGGTGGGGCCCAGTGGTTGAGAGTCCAATGTCCTGCATGTGCGATGTCTCCCCATGGACTGTGATATATTGCATTCGAGTATAACATAAGTTGCTATCATTTCTCAATTATGCATTGTTTTCTTATTATCAAAAGAGAGACTGTATTTTTTTTGTTGTCAGAAGTTTGATTCGTTCTAGCTCTGTTTCTTTCCATTTTCTTTTAAGAAATGGGTCATTTTAGTTTGGTTGTGGTTGTGTGTGTTTTTCCAATAAAAAAAATACAGGCAAGATGGAGACAGGAGGAGAAGGTAAAAGAAGAAGTACTCATGCAGGCTAATTCTGTAAGAAAAGAAAGATTACAGATTGAGGTGTCGGCGAAAACAAAGGAAGATATGATAAGATTAAAAGCAGAAAGCGATTTCCAAAGTGACAGAGATGATATTTGGAGACTTGAGAAGGAGATTGCCCAGTTGAGGTTGAAGACTGACTCTTCCAAAATAGCAGCACTCCGTCGGGGCATAGATTGCACTTATGCTTCCCGAGTGATGGATGGTAGGAGCATCACTGCTCTTAAGGAGTCTCACACACATCATATTTCTGAGATGGCTAATTTTGAGGATTGGGGAGTGGGAGACATCCGACGTGAGCGGGAGTGCGTCATGTGCTTGACCGAAGAGATGTCCGTCGTTTTCCTTCCCTGTGCCCACCAAGTTGTTTGCCCAAACTGCAACGAACTTCATGAGAAAAATGGAATGAAGGATTGTCCTTCTTGTAGGACTCCTATTCAGCGGCGAGTTTGTGTACTCTCTGCTGACTCTAAGCTGACATCTACTGCTGTCTGAACTGGGTCGAGTAAAAGAATCTAAATAATGTTGTGTGGGATTTGGAAGCATGTGATGCATCTGAGGTTGTTTGTTGTGAGTCGTAACCTCCGATTGCCTTAATAATTGCGAGTTATTCTTGTTTATGATCTTTGATATGCCTTTGAGCTTTTCAATATTTGAGAGAAATTCTTGCAAACGACTTTTTGTATATGAGTTCTACAGAAAACGGGTGGACATGCACAAGTTCGGGACCAGTCATCGAGCAAGCCACTAGAAGGCCACTTCATATATTGATAGTGGCCCATTGGGCAATTCTAAATATGTAATTTCAACAGGCCTAAAAGTGGGAAGTCAACTGGTATCCAATCCATCCAATTGAGGTTTTGCTGATACCAACTAAAAAGTATTAGATGGAATTGTAATTACTATAAATATTGGTCATTTCTTACTGTTTGATGCTTTTCAATTGATATGTAGTTACTATTATAGCATAACAGAAAGCTCTAGCTCCTTCACATTTATTTGTGGCTTGTACTATGCTTGTATGATTTAGTAGCTAGAGCATATTGCCTTCATTGAATATATTTGATTCAATGCACAAACATCATTGCTTCTTTTTCTTTTGAATTTAGGTGCAAAATAATAAACCCAAATGAGTGTAGTTTAAAGTTCAAAGCTTCTTTGTTCATTCTCTTGATCTCTCCACTTAGAATTCCACCTGCATTTCAGAATCTTTCTTTGAAGAATTTATTGTTATCATCTCTAAATGGTGGTTACTATCAATATACTCACTATCTTTCTTTGCCTTTTGATCGTTATTGCAGAGTATGGGTTTCCATTAAGGCACTCTATTTCTAAAAATTTCCGTCTGGTTCATCTATGATAATACACATGTCGGACGTTGTATACACTTCTGCTAGAAGATACCTTCATCTATATCTTCTTTCTGTATTCTAGCAGTATTTATATGCAATATAGTTCTTATTGTATATTTACCGTTGTAGATACATTTTATATCTTATGCATCATCGTCCAGCTATCTGGGGTTTGCTTTACGAATCTTGTTTCACCAATCATTCCTATCCAAGGTCCAATCCTCAGTCATTGAACAAGCCTTCATATCCCATCTCATCTCCTCTATCTTAGTCCTTCTAGGCCTTCTTGTCATCCTCTTTCTAGGCTCTTAAACCTCAATCAATGTTCCTGTCCTTTATCAAAAACCATCTCGTCTTTATTGCACATGAGCAAACCATCTCATTATGCTCTTCATCATTCTCTTATCGGGAACACTCGTATGCTACTTAAGATTGTCTCACTCTTAATCCCATCCGTACTAGTCTTCCCACACATCCACAATTAATACTCAATCTTTGCTTTTGTTGTCTTCTAAGTCCAATTGCCCAACGCTGCTCCATATAGCATTGCCTTTGAGTAACTGTCTTGCGAAAAATTTCCGTACATGTTTCATAGGCATGCAACAATCAAACAACACTCCGAAGCCATGTCATCAATGCATCCATCCACCTCTAGTTCTATTGGAAACATCCTTATCATCAATCTCCCCTTTATCGAATATGAGAGTTAAGGTAATAAAGCAAATTGCTGGGAGGAATATCTTACCATTGAATTTAACTAAGAGAAATGCTCCAGTGCTCTCAGAGGGACACACAGACAATCCAAATGCTTGATCTATACTGTACATTAGGTTCCAACACTGATTTTATGGGCTACAATGCAAACATAGCACTAATGTGAAAATCATAACTATCTAATCCTTAGCATTTAATTTGGTCAGTCAAGATCATTACACAAAAATAGGTCCAATCAGCAATTTGATCACTCCATTTGTTGAATCCCATCATAAGTTGCTTATGAGTCTAAAGAGTCACTTTCGTCAGTAAATCCTAACTATCCCATCCATGGCTCGGAAAAAAAAAAAGTATAGCTACATAAAGAAGGACAAATAAGGGATGGATTAGATTATGCCATCAGTATGATTTTTGCATAGTAGCCCATATAATTTGTTTTGGACTTGATAGACAGTTAAGATCAATCAATTGGACTTACTAAGTGAGAGATGCAGCTGGGAGAACTACAACTTTACTGTATCATTTCTTTTAAAAACTAAAGCCTTGCTCCTATAACTAGTCTTGCTAAAGTTGCATTTCAATACTGTCTTGTTTCTACTAGGTTTTAAGCTTAAGAGCCTTCCTTCAAACTACTAATTAGCTTTTCGGCCTCTAGCCTCATTGATCAACATGATATCATCCACAAACAACACAAATCAAGGGATCCAATTCATCTATATATAACAAGTGCAAAATGATAAGGGCTTATTGTGAACATCTCACGAAGACCGACTACTACCGGAAAAAACTCAATCTCACCACAAGCCTCTCTCTTGTAACAAGACTCTTGCATATGTCTTTAATGGTGTTTGTATATACTCCTGGAACCCATTCCTCTTTAGCATCCGCCCATGTAACCTTCCTAGGAATTCTATCATATGCTTCCTCTTGATCTGCAAAACCATGTGTAGATTCTCACTTCTTTATATGCTTTTCCATCAATTGTCAATCTCCTGCCATGAAACCAAATTAATTTTTCTAATATCTTTCTTACTTTTCTTGGTCTTTGTTCTACCACTCTCTCCCACATGGTATAGCTGATGGAACCTTATGCATACGCTTTTCTTTTTGTAAATAGGTAGCATGGTGCTTCTGCACCACTCATCTTATGCGTACATGACGTAAATTTTATACAAGGCAGTTTTTATTTTTATTTTTTTTTTTTATTTTTTATTTTTTATTTTTTTATTTTTAATGTCACTACATGTATCTCTAAATATGATCCGCATCACACAATTTTCACTCATGATGTGTTAATGCAGAAACAATGCTACCATTGAGCAAAGCACGGCATTTTCCATCTGCGTTTGTGCTAGATGTTGCTGGCATGATCCAGTTTAAGGTCTAGCTGTGGGAAGGTGAGATGAGTGAGGATGGTGAGGATGGCGATCAAAGTCAAGAGGGGGAGAAGCTGGGAGGTGATCAAAGTGTTGCCATAAAGGAGTCGAAAGTGGGAGGTTGTGTTATAAGAGGAGGGCATGGATAATGGGTTCCACTCAGGAGGAGGTGGAGGCTGTAGCGAATAGTAAGAAGGGTCGAGTATGCCGATCCTTATCGGAACTTCCTACACTATTCATGGAAAATTTCCTGGAGGAATGGCTAGAAGTGCATATCTCTAGGGTTTTTGGGAGATTAGGGCTGGTAAAGGAAGTTGTTATCTCTTGGATAGGAAGTCCATGATTAGCCATGGCTTCGCCTTCGTGCGTGTGAACGATCAGTGCGAGTAGAGCTCACTTCCTTTTTTTACTTTGCATGTATGGCATGTGGTGTTGACTTAGATGTAAAAATGCATACAAGTTAGAGTCACTACTAGCCATTGAAACTTAGAATCTATGGCCAGCTAAAAACTATAAAATTGCTTTAAGGGTTAAGAAATTGCAACTTCCCAACTTAACTGACTCTTGCATCAGTCTATGGCTACAGATTCTGAAGGTCGGGCGATGGAAAGGAAGGGCTTAAGCACAATTTTTCTGCTCGCAGCAGCGTATGATCTCTACTTTATAGGTTTATATATATATATATATATATATATATATATATATATATATATATATATATTATATATATATATATATATATATAATATATTTACAGTATTCGACCAAGTTCTAGAATATATTTACATGGGATTGTAGCTGCCAAGTCAATAAGCTCAACGTCAGCCCAAGTCTCGAAGATTAAAAAGAAAAAACTAAAATGAAGCCAATGCGAAGACGCTCGCACTCAACATGATTGAGGGTAACTAATGTAAGAAATTTAAAAGGCAAATAAGAAAAATCGGCTGTAATCAGATTCCCTCTAGTGGCATTTAGAGTTTTTTTTTTCCATAAATGATAAGAGCAATTTTAGATGATAAGTATACTTTTTGGCGCCGACAGGAATTTTATTCCTCCTCGTGCATTGTTCAGCGAGCATCTTCGGCAAAATACCCGTATCTCTCTCATTAAAGATCTATTTTCGGTGATCTTAGGCTCATTGGAAAGATAAATTCGATAAGCTTTCCTATGAGACTAGAATTACCAAATTTGAGGTCATTTGATCATTGAGAAGTGGGGCCAAAGTCTTTGATGGTGTGACATATGTTGTATGCAAAGTCAACTTCAGTAACTTTGACCGGATTTATTTTGATACTCGCCGGATCTAAGTGATCTTGGGCTCGTTGGAAATATAATTTGATGATCCTTTCAATGAGACATAAATCACCTTACTCAAAGACTGTTTGATCTGCCACACTACTTTGAGAAGATTGAATAGTAAGGAGAGCGGGTCCTAGGACAACTTGGATCAGGTTGGGGAGTTTCTTGTAGATTTTTAGGAATTCAGATTCCTAAGGTATTCGGTTTCAAGCTTTTAGTGTTTAGGGTTTCACATTTTAGGGGAATTTTGGCTCTATGGTTCCTAGGGTTAAGGTTTTAGGGGAATTTGGGCTATAAGATTCCTATGCGGTTAGTCACTCCGTTTTGGGTGAGGTGTCTACACTATGAATGGAGAAATAAGAAGTGAATCGAGCAGTTGCCGTGTTGAAAGACAAAAGCTCCAGGGAGAGGAGATTATCCATGCATAGAGCATGATATGGTCTTGAGGTGGTGAATCGTGTGGTTAAGAGGAAGGAGGAAAAGAAAGAGAAGGGTGGTTTGGCTTTAAGAAAGAGAGATAATATAGATGGCCCAAGTAAGGTTGTAGGCAAAGGGGATGAGGAAGAGGAAAGCCATAGATCCTACTGGGAAGCCATAGCTCCACATAAATTGTGGACCTTTTTTATATATATATATATGAATTCTTATTTTTGACGGGTCGAAACACTAAATTAATATATAACTTATTTGGAATGTGTATTGTGGAAGGATGGTTAGAAATCAAAAAATATTTTTCATTGGTTTACAGAAATAAATGCCACTTTTCTAATGTGATTCCACGTTCAAGAAAGATGACATGATCATGAATTATTAGAGGATCCTTAAATGTTTTCTAAGAAAAAAATTCTTGAAAGATAAAAGAAAAAGAAAAAAGAAAGATACGAATCCTTTAACACTATCATGACATGCATTTCTTAGTGTATATTGATGGCAAAAGGATGATTGTTAAGTTTTTAGTTTTTATTTATATTTTTCATATTTTTAATAAAATCATAAAAAATACTTATGATTTACGATACGATTTGTGATTCAATATGCCGTTATTATGATTTGCAATATCATACAATTTCATACGATTTTGACAACATTGCCTATAGCGCAGGGGTAGGTGGAGAGAGAGGGATGAAATGTATAGCACGTGTTGCTACAACTAGTAAGATCTGTGATATTGGGGATGAGCTTCGGGCCACGTGTGAATTGGAACATGGTTCGGAGAGGATAGGTTGAGAGGAGTTTGAGGTGTGAGCCTTGCACATGAGCATATCCCTATCTATGCGAAAATATGAAGTTAAGCTCTTATGGATTATCATTTTACATTTTACATTCACACATGCGAGGAGACCCCCCCCCCCCCCCCCCCCCCCCCCCCAATATCATACAATTTCATACGATTTTGACAACATTGCCTATAGCGCAGGGGTAGGTAGAGAGAGGGATGAAATGTATAGCACGTGTTGCTACAACTAGTAAGATCTGCGGTATTGGGGATGGGCTTCGGGCCACGTGTGAATTGGAACATGGTTCGGAGAGGGTAGGTTGAGAGGAGTTTTTGGAGTGTCACCTTGCATATGAGCATATCCCTATCTATGCGAAAATATCAAGTTAAGCTCTTATGGGATTATCATTTTACATTCACATATGCGAGCCCCCCCCCCCCCCCCCCCCCCAATATCATACAATTTCATACGATTTTGACAACATTGCCTATAGCGCAGGGGTAGGTGGAGAGAGAGGGATGAAATGTATAGCACGTGTTGCTACAACTAGTAAGATTTGCGGTATTGGGGATGGGCTTCGGGCCACGTGTGAATTGGAACATGGTTCGGAGAGGGTAGGTTGAGAGGAGTTGAGGTGTCAGCCTTGCACATGAGCATATCCCTATCTATGCGAAAATATCAAGTTAAGCTCTTATGGGATTATCATTTTACATTCACACATGCGAGGAGACCCCCCCCCCCCCCCCCCCCCCCCCCCAATGGGCCTTGGGCCACATGTGAATTGGCGCCAAGCATGGCTCGAAGAGGGTAGGTGGAGAGGAGTCGAAGAAGTTACCATGTGTCTTCGATGGTGCTCAAGGTGTTAGCCTCACACACAAGCTTATCCCTATCTATGTGAAAATATTTGGTTGAGGTGCTCACGGGATTGTCATTTTATATTCACGGGTGCAAGGAGCCATACTCTATTTATCACTTACTTACTAAACATATTGATATTCGTCATCATTTTATCCAATAGGTGGTTGAGGAATGATGCATGACTTTTAAGAAAATCCACACAAGTGTGAATTTGGCTGACACTTACGAAGGTGGTTCCTATAGAAAAGTTCAAGTTTTGTGTGACTTCTCTAAGTCCGGCAAAGATAGAGTGAAGACGAAGTGTGCACAAGAAGCGATGATTATGGAGATTTTATGGAGACGAAGTAGAGATGAATGATCAAGCAAGGCAAATGAGCAATAGAGTGTGAAGATTGAAGACATGGTGGAGATTGTTGTCTAATATCGTAAATTTGTCTGTAATAGAGTTTGTCGATGACATCGACAGACCACTTGATTCTATCGAGTAGTTGTTGATGCCATCAATAGATGATCGATCCATCGAGAAAATCCAAAAAAAAAATAAAAAATCATTGTTGATTGTTAGATAGTTTTGGAGGTTGCTACTCGATGGCATTGAAGGTTCTTCGATGTTATCGATTGGTCCTCGATGGCTGTCGATGCCATTGAAGGTACCATCGAATGCGTGCGCAGAACTGCGTAAGTGCACGATTTGTTTCCTATTCCAGTTGTAGTAATATATATAACATGTAATCAAGATTAGGGTAAGAATAAGGGTTCTCTAAGACATGTTAAGGGTTTGAGAGGGTTTTGAATGGCAAAGGCTAGAGATTTTCCTCTTAGGGCTTTGATCGGTAAGGTTTCATCTCTTGTAACTTTGTTTTTCATAGTGCATTCTTGCTTTGTGCCATGGTTTTTTCTCACAATGGTTTTTCCATGTAAATTCAGGTTGTTCTCTGGTTGGATTTTCTTGTGCGATTATAATTACTTTGTTTGATTCATCTCCATGTGCTTCCACGAGTCCCAATAAGTGCTATCAGAGCTAACATTGAGAAGTAGATTGAATATAAAGACAATGTATCTATGGCGTCTAACATGAAGTTCGATGTAGAAAAGTATTCTGGGAAAAACAACTTTGAATTATGGAAGGTGAATATGAAATGAATCCTATTTTAGTAAGGATTTGAAGATGTACTCCTTGGAAAGTGATAGGAAACTATGAAAGAAGAAGAGTGGAACACGTTAGATCAAAAGGCCAATATCTCAATCCAATTGCGTTTAACGGATGAGGTCCTCTACAAAGTTATAAGAGAGACAATTGCGACTGATACATGGAGGAAGTTAGAGAACATCTATGCGAAGAAATCTCTTGAAAATCTTTTGTATCCGAAGCTACAGTTGTTCATTCTAAAGATAATTGAGAGGGCTGACGTTGAGGCCCACATCAATAGCTTCAATAGGCTCGTTTACAAATTGTTGTATCATGCCCCAAACTCGGGAACCGAGCTCACAAAATTTTCAGTCACCGAATCCAGTGCTAACAGCCTCCATAGTACCTCATTCTCGGCTCCTAGCTCCCATGCACCGGGTTCAAATCTTGGGATCCTACGAGGAGCTTTTTCAGAGTGATTTTTTTTTTTGTAAAGAAGCATAACCAAAAGTGTACTCAAGTCACAAAACATCATCACCACATATCCACTAATATAATCTTTGAGTACAGTGCTGAAAGAAAAATACATGATATAACAAAACTCTAAAAGATCGGGCACATGCTCTTGCCTCAATGCTGCTGCGGTCTAGCATAACCTACATGTAACGAATGTGCATAGGCTTACTACGAAGCTTAGAGAGTGTGTGCATGTGTGCGCAATGCATATGCCAAGCATACAAATGTTAGAGTAAGCGGAAATGATGGAAGGTTAAACTGGCAAGTTCATAAATGATGTTAGTCATACCAAAGCTATGCAATGCAAAACCTACATGGCCGAATGTCATATGATAGAGATGCAACGCAAGCATGCTAATCCTCAACTAGTCCACATATCAGAATAGTTTATCGTTAAAAATATCACCGGGGTCTAGTACACTCGAACACTGTCTGCCGCCCCATCGCACGCATGACCAAGTGAGTGGAAGAGACGTCACTATCCGCCTTGCCGGTGGTATGCCAATGCCCACCTAGCTCGTCGATAGCGGACCTATTTACAAGCGGGTTAAACTCAACTAGCTTATAGCCCCCTACCCTTGGGCGGATAAGGTCACACATCTTTTCAACCGACCACAACACAGTGGGAGACGCGATCCGGCGCTCGAACGCTTATGTTATCCACTCAGTCTCGACGTTGAAGCATCCTACTAGTAACACAAGGGTTTAGGGACTTTCACCCAAAGACATTCATAATACCTTAATGGTAGAACAGATATTTTCGGTATCCAATTTGATCATCCATGATATGCCTGTGAAGGCCATAACCCTTATGTCGCTAGGTCGTAAAGTGATCGTGACATACAATATGCAAAATGCGTGAATCATACCATCCAAGTCATGCATCAAACCTTCACATACCGCGCAATCATGTGGGGCAACCCTATCTCATATGTGGTTCCCTGAGTATCTCAGCCCAAAGGTATATGTTATGATCAATCATCATCCACAACATGCATACAAATGATGCGTATGGGCATATAACCATGCCTGATATCTTTATACTAAGCATGTTCTTAGTGTGTCCTATCAGGCCAAGTACACTAGTATATTATCAGACATATTAAGCAATAATCGGCCTTAATTGGCACATCATATACAGAGAGTGAGAACTTAATGATACGCCCCACTAGAAATATAAAAGTCTATGTGGTGTGGCCCACGTTAGATTAACATCGGCTCCTCATGTAGACTGCAAGGCCTGAATAAAATACATATAACAAGGCGAGGTTCATTGGGAGTGACCCAGATGGACACCCACATATACAACACGTGTGTTACTAGGATACCAATCCATTTGGGCACACGACCTACTAATGATGTCCCAAAATAATCAGATTATTAATGGCATTATTATAATTACTTTAGTAGGATGATCTACACTGTCTGATCATTACTAACGTAAATCGATGGTTATAGATCAGTGGTTAGTTATTAGGGTGTGATCCTATGCTCATGGCCCATTTGAGTATTGGATTTCATCATTTTAGGCAAAGTATATCCTCCAACGGACTAATACAACCATAGTGTCAACATTACAAGTGTACACTTAGTTATGAAATTTTAAATTGATTTACTAATTAATTCCAAATTATGTAAATACACATCACTTTAACTTAGTATAATAGGGACCCTAAACACAGGATGTTAAAGATTGGCCAAGGTGGTCCCACGAGTGTGGCCTAAGTGCTGCCAAATGGGCAACACTCCCTGCCCCCTTTAATTCCATTAGTGTGATCCACCTAAGATTCATATCACCCTCATCTTTGGGCCCCTGAACTAAAATGATCTGGTCAAATGGATGAATGGAGCAGATATGACAGATACATCATGTAAGGGTCGATAAGTGGGACCCACTTCCATGCCCAACTGGGCTTCGGCTGGTCTGGGGCGCTCGTAACAGCGCCAGCAAGTGGCCAGTGTCCTTATAATAATTTTTTTGACACCACTAAGGGTGGGCCCCACTTGGATGATCCAACCTGTTTACTGCGTGGAGACCAGATCGAGCTGCATTTAATAGCCACTGAGTTGGACTGATTTGGATGAACACGGACTCACAGTGGGCCTTGGAATATTTCAACAGTAAAAGTTTGTTTCTCTCATTGTGGCCCACTTGAGACTCCAATCTGTCTCATCTTTCGGCCCGTGGTGTAAAATGGGGTCCAACTTGTGAGACCCAAAATTCGCAATTACAGCCCACGTGAATGTCATTTATAATAATAATAATTATTATTTTTGTTTTATATTTTATATACACTATTAAGGTGGGATCTAAGTGGATGATCTAATCCGTCCTCCGTCTTGGCCAGATTGAGTGGGGTCCAATAGTTTATGGTTTGGGCTATATGGATGATCAATGACTCCAAAGCGGACTCTAGAAGGTTTCAACAGATGGGCATTGTTCCCCTTAGTAAGGCCCACTTGAGACTCAAATCTGCCTCAAATTTTGGTCCATAGCTTAAAATTATCTGGAGGAGATGGTAGACGGTGTGGATTAAACAGATACATCATGGTAGGTCGGACGGGTTGGGTAGCCCAAGGAGGCTTCTGCCCATCACGTAGCAGGGCAGCAATGCGCAGCATAACCATTTTATTTTTTTTTGTGTGTTTTATGCCGAGTGGGTCCACGACTAGATGATCCACTCCATCCAACTTATTGCCCAGCTCTCCGTGGACTGAAACAGTCCAAGATTGAGCAGGTTCCCACACAAACATAACAGTAGGCCTTAGGAAGTTTCAACAATAACACCATCACCACCACTGTTTTCTTTGGTGTGACCCACTCGAAATCAGGTTCCGTCTCAGATTTGGGCCTTAGCCCTAAAATGTCTGAAGAAGTGAATGGACGGCCTGGATAAGATAAATACATCACGGTGGGCCCACAATAAATTGTCAACAGTGAGTTCAATCCCCACTGTTATCATATGATGTGGCCCACGTAAGACTTGGATCAGCTTGATTTTATTTTTTTGGGTCCCTAGCGTAAAATGAACTAGGACACAACACGGATGGCTTGGATACGGCGTACGCATCATGGTAGGACCTGTGATGAGGCCCACCTCCTTGGCGCCTCAAATACAGCGCATGTTGTACGCTGATGGCAGCAGTGTTACAGCTGCCGTTGTATATATTCATGTGGTGTGTGGGGTCTAACCAGACCCAGTGAGGTCCACGCAAGGGACGGTTGGATCACCTACAGGTCACAGTGGGTCCATGGCATGTCCCAGTGGTCTTTGATCGGGCTTACATTTGTATGGTCCCTCCGTCCATATCTTTGGGACCTTATGAACAGGTTGGATTGGAAATAAACATCAAGGTGGTCTACGCTGTGATAGCATGCGGGCACACTCTGGGCCCACAACACCATGAATTTAAAAAAGAGAAAAGAATGAAATGAAAGCAAGGAAAGGATCCGGCTAGCGGGGTGGGCCCCTGCCACTATGGGGTCCATCATACACACCATACACAATCAGGGTGGGTCCCACCCTTGTGGGCCCACCAACATGGAAAATCATAAAGGAAAATGGATGATTTTGATCCTCCCGTGCACTCATAATAATGGATGATCAGTTGGATCATCGGATCGGCGATCGGATGCCCCACCAAGCTCCTCTTCACCCCTAATATTCTTTAAACTCACTTTTCTCTTTCACTTACTCTCTTGATCCCTCATAAGCCTCTCTAAGCTCTCTTTCTAATCTCTTTTAAACACTCTTTCTTTTCTCTTAATCTCTTTTTACTCTTTCTTTCTTTTCTCTCTTTCTCTCTTAATCTCTTCCTAATCGTTCTAATATTTTTTTCTCTCTCTCTCTTAATCTCTCTCTATTCTTGTTATAAAATGGTAGAAATGAGAGAAAGTTAAGAAGTTTTTGTGGTAGAGATTTTTTATTAGGGAGGGAATAAGGAGAAAATTGAGGGGTAAAATGGGGAGAAAAAAATAAAAGAATGATGGCTAGCATAGGTAAGGGTATGGGTTGCATGAGAAAGGCATATGCTTGTTTGACTAATGGGGAGAGAATGACATGATGATGGATGGGTTGATTGATGGATTGATTGATTTGACAACATGGGGATTTGTGCAAGTGAGGCCCGCGTGTGTTGCGCGGCCCACCTCGGATTTTGCAAAAATTGTAACTTCTAATCTAGGGGTCCAATGGGGCGGTCACACGACGTTGGAATCGTAATGCCCTCACGGTCGCTAGGGTACAAGTCTCAGGGTATCGTGGTATAAAAATAAGGTAACGATCAAAACACGTCGATCTGGTCCACATGGAACATGTCGTTATTTAAGTAGAAATGTATGGCAGGTCTCGCGAAGTTACGGGTCTTACATGTTGCATGTGGATGAGATAATGAAAGATGAAGATTAAGCATGTATCCTGTTGAATTCTCTTACAGAATCATATGAGTCATTCGAAGACTCTTTGTGTACCGGTAGGACAGCCATTAGTGTTGATATTGTTATCTCAGCCCTTCAGTAAAAGCGATTACATGGGCACTTTTACAGATGCACTGGTTACAAGGGGGAGACATTCTGAGAGGGATAGTGGATCTTCGCGATCGAGATCCAAATCCAAGGGTAAAAGCAAAGGTAAGCTGAAGTGTTGGAATTGTGGCATGACAGGGCACATGAAGAAGGATTGTCAAAATCCCAAGTCTAGGAATGAGAAATTAGAGGGTTCTTTCAAGGAGGCCAATGCTGTGAAATCTAGTGAGGAGGCGAGTGGTAGTGACGTGTTGACCGCATTAAAATTCAGGTATTTCAAGATGAATGAATTTTGAATATCGGGGCTTCGTATCACATGACCCCTCATAGGAGTTGGTTAATCAGTTACAGTGAGTGTGATGGTGGCTAGGTGTTTATGGCAATGACAATGCCTGTAACGTGGTTGGTGTTGGATTGGTGCGGATCAATATGTTTGATGGCATGGAGCGTTTCTTGACCAATGTAAGACATGTTCCTGAGTTGAGGAAGAGTCTGGTATCTCTGGGTGCACTCGAGGCACTTCGGTACAAATTCATCGGATTCGATCATGTTCTTAAAGTTTCAAAGGAGGCACTCATAATCATGAAAGCATAGAGGAATAATAACCTTTACAGGTTGATCGGGAGCACTTCATCGCATGGAGTTGCAATGGTTGTAGTAGATTCCACGTCTGCCCGCATGTGGTACACACGCCTAGGCCACATGGGGGCAGACGTGGTGCACGCGGGGCATGAAGGTACTTTCTGACCGTTATTTGATTCCAGTTTTTAAAAGTATTGATTTTAGTATATGCAAGTATTGTATATATGGTAAACAGTCACGGTTGTCTTTTAAGTCTTGAAAACACGTTTGTAATGTGATTCTGGATTATGTGCATTCTAATGTATGGGGTTTGTCACATGTAGTTTCCGGTGGATGGTCTTCATGATTCGTTACGTTCATTGATGACTATTCCAAAAAGGTATGGTCCAAGGTTTTCACCAACTTCAAACAGTGGAAGGCAATTGTGGAAAAACAGTCAGGGCAATAGGTGAAAGTATTGAGAACAATAGCGTAGAAAATTCACTTATGGAGAATTCAATCGTTTTTGTAAAGATGAAGAAACCGTGAGGCATGTGTTCACAACCCCAAGTGTAGGGTTGCGATGTAGTAATAATCTCTGTAAGGCCGAGGTCGAATCCACAGGGACTGAAACTTGTACGTTTATAAAATTAACTAGAAGTAGAACTAGAAGAAGATGTGAAACTAATTCTAAAGTATTTGAGAGAGTAATTGTGAATAGAGCAATTAAAATTAAGAATTTAAAGGCGGGAACTAGGGTGCCAAGGATCCACTTGTAGTGATCAGGGAGCCCTCTTTCTTGATTCAAGTAACACAATTAGAATTGAAGTCCTATCCTATCTAATTGAAAAATATATCAATAAAACCAAATTTGAACTTCTATTGACCTAATTCTCAATGAAGGAGAACTATGATAATTGGCAGGGATTCTATCACCAAACCATGCCAAGGAGACAATGGCAAACAACAGGATTTACCAATCTCATAATCTCAAAGTAGGAGAATTGTGAAGATTAGGAAGGATTCCATCACCCTACCACGCTCAAGGGACGATGGTGAACAACAAGACTTACTAATTTCACAATCTCAAATCAGGAAAAGAAGATACTCAAAGCTATTGCAGATCTACTGTAATTTGAGTCACAATAAACCATTAAAAACTGAAAGTATTCCTTAAATATCAAATTAAAATCCATGGAGTTCAACATAAACATTAATCAAATCAATAGAAACATCCCATCATGCTACAAGCTTCACTTCTTAGCCCTATCTAAGAGTTTAGCCAACCATAGATATGATTGGATCTAAAACTATAGAAGAAAGCATGAAAGCAACTAAGGAAGAAGAAGAAAAACTCTTGGCGACGGCTTCTCCACCCTTTTGCTCCACTCCTTAAACCCTAGAAGATGCCTAGGAACATCTTAGGAAGTCCTATTTATAGTTGTGGAACTCTAACTTTCGCGCCTAGTTGGAAAACTCTAGAAACTGCATTAAATTTACGTAGTTTGCTAAAATAGACTTCACTCTGCGAGTTTTCCAAAATAGACTTCACTCTGCGCAATTTCACAGAATGACACAGAGTTTCAGAATATGATTTTTCAAGATGATTTCAAGATTTATTTTCTTCATTTCAAATCTTTGATTTTCTTCATTCCTCACTTAGTTTTCTTGGATCTTTGGCATGTGAATTCTTCAATCTTGGTCTCCTAAGATCCATCTCTTACCTTGGTGATTCTTAAGCATCAAATTCATGCTTTAGCACCCTTTTTAATCTAAACTCTTAAATTCACCTTGCAATATAAACATGAGTAAAATAGAACATTAAGCATTATCATGTTCATAAAACCAAGATATAAATGAGGTATAATATACAATATTTGACCCTCAACACAATCCCCAACCAACATTTTACTAGTCCCGAGCAAAGTATGCGAAAAATATTTCGAGAACCACTGGATAATTTCTATAAGCTCAATTGTTTATATATATATATAAACCAGATAATAGAATTCTAAAATACATCAATGTTGTGCATTACCTTCTGAACTCTAGCACTCGATAAGTTTCATAATCAAGTTCAAAGTATTAATCCTCCAATTAGAACAATTCCAAACATTGAGTTCCATAGGTGTATAATGAAGTCTAGACTTATCACAAACAACAATTCTTCACTTTCATGATAACATTGATAATTAAAAGAGCATTCAGGACAACCAAAACCTAAACCGAAACTTGCCTTACAGTTCATCTTTTAATTCCCTCTTTTATTCCTCCAGCTTTTTATTTTTCTATCGATGGCTTTCACGCTATGTCAACCTTTTTAAAGATCTTTGATAGGTAACCCTTTTTGACGACAACTGTTTTGTAGCTGGGTTTTTTTTTTTTTCTTTCTTTTCAATTCTTCCCATTGAACATGATGGACAAAT
Source organism: Magnolia officinalis (assembly GCA_021015155.1). Lineage (NCBI taxonomy): Eukaryota > Viridiplantae > Streptophyta > Magnoliopsida > Magnoliales > Magnoliaceae > Magnolia > Magnolia officinalis. The sequence goes on along the minus strand of JAJHSJ010000018.1, from coordinate 19,612,200 downwards.
TTCCCAGGTTGGTTCCTTCCATGCTTAATAATCATCAAGTTAACAATTCAATATCAAACTGACACTTTAATGTGTAAGCTAGATGTGACATGTGAAATCATGACTCAATCAATGTTTAAAGCTTCTAATCGAGGATCAATGACTTAATTTTGAGATCTCCCAAGTGACTAAAATCCAAGAGACATAAGGCATCAACATTAAGTATCTTGTAATTATAATTCATGGATTAACTTCGAGATCACTTAAATTTGCAGAATTTTCAGAAAATTTTCTCAATTTTTCACAACTTTGCCCAAAGACTAAGAAAACAACTGATTTGCCTGCCTAATACATACCCCCAACCTAAATTTACATTGTCCTCAATGTAAAAGAGATAAGCATTCAATGCAAATGAGGCAGAAAAAAGAAATGGGAAGTGGTGGAAAGGTAGTACCTGAAGGCGGAATTCTGAGGATTTTTTTTTTCAAAATATCTCAATGTAAAGATGGGTTAGCACAAGAATTAAACCATCAGAAAGCAAACTTTCCTAAATAGCATAAAACAAACTATCCTAAACGGCGAAAAGAAAACTATCCTATTCCTAAATTCTTTGAAAGTAATAAACCTAGCTAGGAAAACAGGGGAAAGTTACTTAGTCATGCCGCAAGGTTCCTCCTCCGGCCAGTATCTTAATAAATTTCTCGGTAGGTTTCATAACAAGATCATCCAAAAGCCCTTTTTACATAGGCTTGAATGCCCTGGAGTTTGATTTTCCAGAGAAATTTGTGGACCTCAGCATAAAGTTTCCTTTTAATCTCCTAAAGTGTCCAAAGTACATATGATTCACCTAAGATAGAGAAAGTTTTAGAGTTAGCGTAACATGGTGAATCAGAGACTACACAGATAAAATTCAGAGAAATTCTCAGTAGGTGATTTAGTCTCAACATATTCCAAAGTTTTAGGCTTCGGTTCAACTTTCAGCTCATCCTCCCTTAATGGTAAACATTCAAAATCTGTGGAAGGAGGGGCTTCAAAATAAGGGTTCTCTCGGTCAATAACAACCACCGAGGTATTGTTTTTTAAGGCATCCATTATTTCTTTTATCATGGGATCATTTGAATCTGCAAAATATGCCAAGCTATCTTTCAAAGAGTTGAGATAGTCAGTTGAGAGAGGCTCATTTTCCACATTGAGGTCTGTGATGATATGCCCAATGATTCCTTCGTCTTCTCTTAGAATAGTGTTAAGGGTTAAATATTGCGTATTAGACCCCAGTTGTTACTTGGTTTTATGAACATGATAATGCTTAAACATTCTATTTTAATTATGTTTGTGTTGCAAGGTGAATTCAAGAGCTTGGATTGAAATGGGTACTAAAGGCATGGATTTAATGCTCAAGAATCATCAAGGCAAGGGACGGATCTTAGAAGACCGAGATTGATGAATTCACACGCCAAAGATCCGAGGAAACCAAGTGATCAAAGATAAAGAAGCCTGAAAATCGTCATGAATGCAAGGTCATAGGGTTCCCACCATCTGTTTGGCATGAAACCTTATATCCTGCCTGAGTATCATAAAGTAACTGTACACGTAAAATTGCAGCCCTTAGATCTTTGTAAAAGTGGTCCAACGGAAAGATCAGTCATAAACCATTGATCCTGGGGCCTGTCTGATCCTCGGATATGTTTCAAATCTGGGCTCAAGCCATTAAAGTTAGATGGAAACCAGATGGACGAAGTGGATTGATCAAAAACATCGTTGTAAGCCCCACAGCGGATCACGAGCGTGCACACACCCTTGCACCTGCAGTGCATAGGACCAAGACATCTGGTCAAGGCCGTTTGACCCAAGGGAGCACGAGTCTGAGAGAGACTCTCTCTCCTCTCGCATCCATGCGGACGACCGTCCATTGGGATGAGTGGTGGCCCACCATGGCCATCCAAATGGATGATCTGAACCGTCCAACCTGTTCGGATGAGGGTTTCGACAAAACCCTAGTCATTTCCATACATCTATACATGCATCCAAGGCCACGACAACAAGGAAAATGTAGCCACGTCGATTAGTGGTGTGGCCCACGCAAAACTCGAATCCACTTCAAATTTGGAATATTGGCCTGAATTGACCTTACGAAGCCAATGATCGATGTTGATTCACCGAAAGCTCATTATAAGTGGACCCCACCGACCCCAGCAAAGGATCGGGATCGGGTGCCTTCGCTGCATCGTCCAGATGGAGGGATTGATGGCCCACAACCGTGATCAGACGAGAGATCCGAGCCATTCATCAATTATAGCTTGTAATTCCGACTGAGGACCGTCGATCACTGATAACCCATGTAGACGATCGCGGAAACAAACTGTCCGCAGGGAGATCTACAGACCGTGCAACGCTACAGCACCACGGCCCATCCATCGAACACGCGTGCAATCTGGACCATTCAGGGCTACCCTTAAGGGGTTTTCGACCACACCCATGTAGTTTGTTTGGAGGACCTCTCGCCTAAGGGCCGCCGGTCGAGAGCTCTCCGTTGCCGACTCTTCATGTGGCGGAAGGAGATGCAAAACTTCACGCCGTGCGTAAAGGCTACGCACGGATCTCTCCAGACACCCCACTCCTATAAAAGAGGTCCTATCCCACCGTGTAGGGGGAGTAAATAGGAAAGAGAGAGAATTGGGAGGAGGAGCCAAGAGGAGGGACGTGAGAAGCAAGAGAGAGAGAGAGAGAGAGAGAGAGGAGAGGGAGTGGACGACTTACCCAAGAGTTCTTCTTTCCTCCTTAGATGTTCTTTTTAAATGCTTTTCTTAAGAGATTCTAGTTCAATCATGTCTATGATTGGCTAAACCTCTTAGCTAGGGCTAAGAGGTGAAGCTTCTAGCTTAATGGGTTGTTTTCTATTGCTTTGATTCATGTTATTGAACTCTCTTTGATTTTAATTTGATTATAAGAAATACTTTTAGTTTTTAATGGTTTGTTGTGACTTAAATTACAATGGATTTGCGATAGCTTTGAGCATGTTCTTTTCATTATGGAGATTGTGAATTTAGAAAATCTTGTTGTTCACCATCGTCCCCTGGGCATGGTTGGATGATGGAATCCTCCCTAAATCTCACGATTCTCTCAGATTGGTTGTGGATTGGTAAATTCTGTTATTTGCTTTGTCTCATGGGCATGGTTTTGTGATGGAATCAATTCTAGTTCTCACACCTCTCATCCATTGAGAACTGGATCAAAGGAAGTTCAGATTTGATTTTCAATGAGATATCTTCCAATTGGATGAAGATGGGACTCTGATTCCAGTTGTGTTTTTGAATCAAACATAAATCTCCCTGATCTCTACAAGTGGATCCTTGGAAACCCTAGTTTTCCCACCTTTAAATTTTACAAGTTTTAGTTAAATAATTTACAATTACTCTCTTAAAATTTTTAGATTTAGATTACATCTTCTTCTAGTTCTAGTTCTAGTTACTTTCAAAATACGTACAAGTTTCAGTCCCTGTGTATTCGACCTCGGTCTTACCGAGATTATTACTACATTGCGACCCTACATTTGGGGTTGTGAACAAGTTTTTGGCGCCGTTGCCAGGGATTAACGGTTGTGTTTTTCTGAGATTAACTAGTTTTAGAATTAGGTTAAGATTAGTTTTTTTATAATAAAAAAAATTAAGATTAGGGTTTTCTGTTTTATTTTAAAAACTAACCCAACTTTCCTGTTTTGTAGGATCCTGATATTGACTTTCCATATTGGTAATCTCTTTTTTTCTATTTTTAGGATTAGGGTTTATTTTATGTTTTTAGAAACTTTCTAATTCTAGGATTTCTTTTATTTTTAGAAACTAACTTACTTTCTAATTCTAGGGTTTAAAACTTTCCTAATCAATCTTTTAGAAACTTTCTATTTTCTGTTTTTAAAAATTTTTCTTTTTTAGAAATAAGTTTACTTTTTATTAGAACTTTCTAATTTTAGAATTCCTATTTTAGAAACTAACTAGTTTTGTTTTGTTTTGCAAGATTTTAATTAGGAACTTCTAATTTGGTAACTTCTTTCTAATTCCCTCTCTCTAATTCTAGATTTCTATTTCATTTCTCTTTTTAAGTTTAGGTTAGAATCTGAATTGGAGGGCTGAGAGTGTTTCATGCCTAAGTGGGTCCGTCATAACACTCAACGTCTTTTGAGTGAAGGAGGATTGGTTGAGGGGTTAACTATCCATCGCAGGATTAGACACCACTCGAGATCCTCAGAGTTAATTGAGGTTATAGCTGCAAATCAACCGGTAAATCAACAACCTCAACCACGGGTTGGGGAAGTCTAGGATGAGAATGAGATCAATTAAGCACCCCCGCCTCGTACTTTATGAGATTATTTACAACCGGCGGGGGTGAGTACGCCTTCATACATGGTTTTTTCAGAAAATACGGGACATATGGATATCAAGCTAGGGGTAATCCAACTCCTTCCAAAATTTCATGGGCTTGAATCTGAAAATACATATCTTCACTTGAAAGAGTTTGACGAGATCATAACCACTCTATATTTTCCTAACGTGTCTGACGACACGGTCAGACTGAAACTCTTTCCTTTTTCTTTAAAACAGAAAGCTAAGACGTGGTTGCATTCACTACGTCCTCAATCTATTGGTAGATAGAATGAAATGACAAGGGAGTTCATAAAGAAAAATTTTCCATACCATAAGACGAACACCCTTAGAAAGTCGATCATGAACTTCGCCCAAAAGGAAGATGAAACATTCTTCTAATGTTGGGAGCGGTTCAAGGATCTTGTCAGTTCATGCCCACAACACGGTTTTGAAACACGGTGCATCACGAACTTTTTCTATGATGGACTGACATCTCCCATGTGCCAATTAGTCGAGACGATGTGTAATGGGGAATTTATTAATAAAAGTGTCAATGAGGTGTGAGACTATTTTGATAAGCTTGCTGAAAACACACAATTATGGGACATCTCCCCAAAACCAGGCACCATGTCTAGGCCGACTCAATCCAAGGAAGGGGGTGGAATGTATCTCCTGAAAGAGGATAATGATATCAGTGCTAAAGTGGTTAATCTTACCAGGAAACTCGAGGCCATGGAATTAAAGAATGATAAGGCTAAGGAAACTATTTGCAGTATTTGTGCTTGCAATAGTCACACAACTGAAAATTGTCCAACAATACCTGCCTTTCAAGAGGTGTTGAATGAGCAATCCAATGCCGTGAACAATTACCAAAGACCTTTCAATGGACCTACCTTCAATACATTCAATCCTAGTTGGAGAAATCATCCAAACTTTAGTTGGAGGAATGGACAAACTGCTACCCCTCAAGGTTTCTTCAATCAAATTCCACATCAAGAGAAACCTCAAGAGGACCCGGTTCTAAAACATCTTCAAAAACAAGAGCTTTTCAATCAGGGTATGTTATAAGCCTTTCAAGACCTCACAAAGGCCATATAAGGACTTGAGACTAAAAGTACAATTGGGAATAAGGGGAGCCTTCCAGCTCAACCTCTTCCCAATCCAAAACCACAATATGAAGTTAGTGACCCAAGCTCTTCAAATCAGATGGAGCAAGCTAAATCTATCAACACTTTAGGAGTGGGAAGACCATTGACAAAACTATTCCGGTTAGGGCTGAAAAGCCTAAGGACTCGGAAGAGGACAACAAGGATAGACCTAGCATTGCTCCACAAGAATTAGAACTGGAACCTCAAGGGAAGCCGATTGCTCCATTTCCCCAATGGTTGGTTGCACCAAAACCTCTCTCTAACTCTCAGGACTTCTCGAGGTGTTGAAACAAGTGAATGTCAATATTCCTCTACTGGATGCAGTTAAACAAATACCTTCATATGTCAAATTTCTAAAAGACTTATGTACAACTAAAATACGGCAAAATATTCAAAAGAAAATCTTCTTAACTGAAAAAGTGAATGTCATCCTGAAGCAAGTGTGCCACAGAAATTCAAAAATCCTGGTAGCCCAACTATACCTTGTGTAATTGGGAATTACTGAATTGAGCATGCACTCTTGACTTAGGAGTGGGCGTAAATCTAATTCCTTACTCGGTCTACAAACAGTTAGGTTTCAGTGAATTAAAACCCACCCTAACCACATTACAACTTGCTGATCTCTAAGTTCGTGTACAGAGAGGGATAATTGAGGATGTGTTGGTCCAGGTTGACAGATTCTATTACCCTCTAGATTTTATCGTCCTGGATACGGAACCCATCAGCAACATGAGCACTCAGATTCTCGTTATTCTTGGTCACCCATTCCTTGCCACTTCAAACGCAATCATTAATTGTAGGAATGGAGTCATGAGTATGTCTTTCGGGAATATGACATTGGAGTTAAATATCTTTTTCAATACTGGCAGACGGTTAGAGAATGATAATGATTTCCACGACATTAACATGATTGACTCTTTCGTGGAAGATAGAATACTTTTGACCTTATCCTTTGACCCTCTAGAGACATGTTTGGCCCACGCCCATGATTTTGATGATGACATTATTAGGGAGACGGGAGCCATGCTTGATGTTGTGTCGGTACTTGAAGTTAATCTGTGGAGGCCACAATTTGAAGAGTTGTCCCAAACTGATGAAGTGCCTCTACTGTCTAACCTCAAGGCACCGAAGCTTGACTTAAAACCTTTACCCTCTGATTTGAAATATGTCTATTTAGGTCAAGATGAGACATACCCGGTGGTAATTTCTTCCCACCTTGAGCAAGAACAAGAGAGTATGTTCATATCTACTCTCATTGAGCATAAGGTAGCCCTTGGATGGACGAATGCAGACCTAAAGGGAATTGACCCTTCAGTTTGTACTCACTGCATTTATCTCGAGGATAATGCGAAGTCCTCTCTGCAATCACAACGTAGACTAAATCCAAACATGAAGGAAGTGGTTAAGGCCGAGGTTCTTAAACTATTGGATGTGGGTATCATATACCCTATATCTAATAGTCAATGGGTGAGCCCAACTCAGGTGTTTCCCACGAAGTCTGGAATCACCATCGTAGCCAATGCCAATAATGAACTCGTGCTAACTAGAGTTACTATTGGTTGGAGAATGTATATTGACTACAGAAAGTTGAATACTGTCATAAGGAAAGACCACTTTCCTTTGCCCTTCATTGATCAAATTTTGGAAAGGCTAGCTGGTCATTCATACTAATGTTTCCTTGATGGGTATTCAGGCTACAACCAGATAGAGATAGCCCCTGAAGATCAGGAAAAGACCACATTCACATGTCCTTTTGGCACCTTTGCTTACCGAAGGATGCCATTCGGACTATGTAATGCCTCTGCCACTTTTCAGCGATGCATGATGAGTATTTTTCTGACATGGTGGGGCAATATCTAGAGATCTTCATGGACGATTTCTCTGTCTTTGGTCCATCTTTCAGCGATTGCTTAGAGAATCTTAAATGTGTGCTGAAAAGATGTGAAGAAAAGAATTTGGTACTCAATTGGTAGAAGTGTCATTTTATGGTTCGTAAGGGAATTGTCCTTGGACATATCATCTCGTCCAAGGGAATTGAGGTAGATAAGGCTAAAATTGATCTTATCTCTAACCTACCTCCACCCAAGAATATACGAGACGTGCGATCCTTCTTAGGACACGCCGGCTTTTATAGGAGATTTATAAAGGACTTTAGTCACCTCTCTCATCCTTTATGTAATCTACTTCAAAAGGATGCATCATACGAGTGGACTGAGCAATGCCATGAAGCTTTCACTAAGCTTAAAGGCATGTTAACCACTGCACCTATCATGCAGCCACCCAATTGGAGCCTTCCTTTTGAACTTATGTGCAACGCATCTGACTATACTCTTGGGACGGTTTTAGGCCAGAGAAAAGAAAAGAAGCCTTACGTTATTCATTACGCAAGTAGAACTCTAAATCCTGCCCAAGTGAACTACTCGACTACAGAAAAGGAACTTTTAGCTGTAGTGTTCGCTTTGGACAAATTTAGGTCCTACTCGATCGGATCCAAGATTGTCATCTACGCATATCATGTGGCGCTCAAGTATCTTCTTTCTAAGAATGATGCTAAGTCCCGCCTGATTAGATGGATCCTCTTACTTCAAGAATTTGATTTGGAAATAAAAGATAAAAGGGAGTAGAGAACGTAGTGGCCGACCATCTTTCTTGCCTTGATCTCCCTAATTCCCTTAAGACGACACATATCAATGAATGTTCCCAAACGAACAATTGTTCAAAGTTTCTCATTCACCTTGGTTTGCTGATATTGCTAATTATCTTATTACAGGTTTCACATCGTCACATTGGACTGCGCAAGATAAGAAGAAAATTTTCACCGAGGGGCACAAATTTTTCTGGGATGATCCGTATTTGTTTAAATATTGCCCAGACCAAATCTTAAGGAGAATTGTGCCAAACGATGAACATCAAAGTGTCATCTCCTTTTGTCACTCTCAGGCCTGTGGTGGTCACTTTTCTGCTAAAAAGACCACGACCAAGATTCTGCAGTGTGGGTTTTACTGGCCCACTATGTTCAAGGACACTCATGAGTTTTGCAAGGCTTGTGAGCGTTGTTAGAAATTGGGAGCATTGTCCCGTCGAAACATGATGCCCTTGAACCCCATCCTTATCATAGAAGCATTTGATTGTTGGGGCATCGATTTCATGGGACCATTCCCCTAATCCTTTGGAAATCTATATATTTTGCTCGCCGTAGACTATGTCACTAAATGGGTTGAAGCGATTCTGTGCCAGAACAATGACCATCGAACGGTCATTAAGTTTTTAAAAGAGAACATCCTTTCCCAGTTTGGAACGCCTCGAGCCATCATTAATGATGGGGGCTCACATTTTTGCAATAAACCATTCGCAAATTTAATGAAGAAATATGGCATTTCTCATAAGGTGAGCACTCCATACCACCCACAAATAAGTGGGCAAGCTGAGATTATCAATAGGGAGATCAAACACATTTTGGAAAAGACGATTAACCCTAACCGTAAGGATCGGTCAATCCTATTGACCGATGCTTTATGGGCTTACCATACTGCATTTAAAACCCTATTAGAATGTCTCCCTTTAGACTTGTCTATGGAAAGGCTTTCCACTTACCTATAGAGTTGGAACATAGAGCCTATTAGGCGATCAAAAATTTGAACTTCAATCTGGACAACGCTGGATCGTTACGCAAACTACAATTGAATGAACTCGAAGAAATCCGAAATGATGCATACGAGAACTCGCGAATTTACAAGGACATGATGAAGGCATTTCATGACCAACACATTCTTCGAAAATCATTCACATCAGGTCAGAAAATTCTCTTGTATAATTCTCGGTTACATCTCTTTACAGGTAAACTGCAATCTTGTTGGACCGGCCCTTTCACTATTATCAATGTTTATCCTCATGGGGCTGTCGAGATTCGAAATCCAAATAATGGCAATGAGTTTAAAGTAAATGGACATCGATTAAAGCCATTTGTTGAAAAAATTAATTTAGAGGACATGTCCATACCTCTGAATGATCATGTTTATCAGGATTGATCTCCCAGTCTAACAGAGGTGTAGTTAGGTTTCTGTTTTTCATTTTAGGATAGTCGGCTTTATGTTGTTAGGATAGTTTGTTTTTTGTTGGTTTAACTCTTGTGCTGACCCCTTCTCACGCTGAGATCCTTTTGGAAAAGACTCTTAATTCCCTCCTCAAGTACTACCTTTCCATCACTTCTCCTTTACTTTCGTTGTCTCATGTGCATTGTATGCTTATATCTTTTACATTGAGGACAATGTAGATTTTAGGTTGGGGATGGGAGATTAGGTTACCTAATCAGTGTTTTCTCAATCTTGAGCAAAAATTGTGAAAAATTGTTAATTTTTTTTTACATTTTGTGAATTCGAGTTATTTTGAAGGATATTCTTGATTTAAGAAGTGATACTTACTGTTGGTGATTTATGACTCTTGGATTCAGTTACCTGTTAGATTTCATAGTTAAGTTCAAATTATTAATCCATGATTAGAAGTTTTAAACATTGATTGAGTCATGATTTCACATGTCACATCTAGTTTACACATTAAGGTTTCAGTTCGATATTGAATTATTAACTTGGTAATTACTAAGCATGGAAGGAACCAACCTAGGGGATTTATCCATCACGTTCAATGAAAAAAACAAAGAGGGAGAATACCCAGCAAAAAAACAGTTATTATCGGAAACGGCTACCAATTAAAGATCTTTAAAAAGGTTGACATAGCATGAAGCCATCGATGGAAAAATCAAAAGCTGGAAAAATAAAAAAGGCTAAACAGTAAGGCAAGTTTCAGGTTAGGTTTCGTTATCCAAAATGCTCTTTTTTATTATCAATATTATCATGAAAATTGAGAATTGGACCTTTAATTGTGATAAGTCGAGGTTGCACTATACACCCATGGAACTCAATGTTTAGAATTGTTCTAATTGATGGATTACTACTTTGAACTTAACCATGAAATTTACCGAGCACTCGAGTTTAGGAGGATGTAAGATTCAACATTAATATATTTTAGAGCTCTATTATCTAGACTGCTTTTCAAAAATCACTTGAGTTTATAGAAATTGTCCTCTGATAGAAATTGTCCTCTGATTTGTCCTCTGATTCTCAAAATATATTTTTTTGCATACTTTGCTCGGGTCTAGCAAAATGTTGATTGGGGATTATGTTGAGGGTCAAATATTGCGTATTAGACCCCAGTTGTTACTTGGTTTTATGAACATGATAATGCTTAAACGTTCTATTTTAATCATGTTTGTGTTGCAAGGTGAATTCAAGACCTTGGAATGAAATGGGTACTAAAGGCATGGATTTGATACTCAACAATCACCAAGGTAAGGGACGGACCTTCGAGACCAAGATTGATCAATTCACACGCCAAAGATTTGAGGAAACCAAGTGATCGAAGATAAGGAAGCTTGAAAATCGTCATGAACGCAAGGTCATAGGGTTCCCACCATCCGTTTGGCATGAAACCTTATATCCTGCCTGAGTATCATAAAGTAACCGTACATGTAAAATTGCAGCCCTTAGATCTTTGTAAAAGTGGTCCAATGGAAAGATCAGCCATAAACAATTGATCCTGGGGCCTGTCTGATCCTTGGTTATGTTTCAAATCTAGGCTCAAGCCCTTAAAGTTAGATGGAAACCAGATGGACGGAGTGGATTGATCGAAAACATCGTTGTGGGCCCCACAGCGGATCAAGAGCGTGCACACACCCATGCACCTGCAGTGCATAGGACCAGGACTTCTGGTCAAGGCCGTTTGACCCAAGGGAGAACGAGTCCGAGAGAGACTCTCTCTCCTCTCTCGCATCCATGCGGACGACCGTCTATTGGGATGAGTGGTGGCCCACCATGGCCATCTAAACGGATAATCTGAACCGTCCAACGTGTCCAGACGAGGGTTTCGACCAAACCCAGGTCATTTCCATACATCCATGCATGCATCGAAGGCCACAACTACAAGGAAAACGTTGCCACATCGATTAGTGGTGTGGCCCACCCAAAACTCGGATCCACTTCAATTTGAAATATTGGCCTGAATCGACCCTACGAAGCCAATGATTGATGTTGATTCACCGAAAGATCATTATAAGTGGACCCCACTAACCCCAACAAAGGATTAGGATCGGGTGCCTTCGCTGCATCGTCCGAATGGAGGGATTGATGGCCCACAACCGTGATCAGACGAGAGATCCGAGCCGTTCATCAACTGTAGCTCGTAATTTCGACCAAGGATCGTCAATCACTGATGACCCATGTAGACGATCATGGAAACAAACTGTCCGCAGGGAGATCTACAGACCGTGTAACGCTACAGCACCATGGCCCATCCATCGAACTCGCGTGTAATCTGGACCGTTCAGGGCCACCCTTAGGGGTTTTCGACCACACCCATGGAGTTTGTTTGGAGGACCTCTCGCCCAAGGGCCGCTGGTCGAGAGCTCTCCGCTGCCGACTCTTTACGTTATGGAAAGAGATGCGAAACTTCACGCCGTGCATAAAGGCTACGTACGGATCTCTCCAGACACCCCACGCCTATAAAAGAGATCCTATCCCACCGTGTAGGGGGAGTAAATAGGAAAGAGAGAGAATCGGGAGGAGGAGCCGAGAGGAGGGACGTGAGAAGGAAGAGAGAGAGCAGGAGCGAACGGCCTACCCAAGAGTTCTTCTTTCCTCCTTAGATGTTTTTTTTTAATGCTTTTCTTAAGAGATTCTAGTTCAATCATGTCTATGATTGGCTAAATGTCATACCCCAAACTCGGAAACCGGGCTCACAAAATTCCCGATCGCCGAATCCAGTGTCGCAGCCTCCGTGGTACCCCATTCTCAGCTTGTAGTGTTCATATGCCAGATTCCGATCCTGGGATCCTACAAGGAGGATTTTCCAATGTACATTTAACTTATAATAAGCATAACCACAAGTATACCCAAATCACAAAGGCAACATCATCATCACATATCCGCTAATATAAACATTTGAATACAATGCTGAAATGGAAATATATATGTCAAAATTAAAGCTCCATAAGTCAGTTACATGCTCCAAGCTCCATGTTGCTGCAACCTAACATCACCTGCACACATCTATCGTGCATAAGCTTATAGAAAGCTTAGAGGGTAGTGTAAGTGTGTGCAGAAGGTAATTGCCAAGTATTCAATATAATGTCATAATCATACAATATTGGAAATACTGGTAAGATCATGAATCATACGATATCAGAGTAAGCGAAAATACTGATAAGTCTATGAGTCAAACAATATCAGAGTACGTAATACAGATCAGTTATGCAAATAAGGAATCATAAAGAGCCAAATCCCAAATGCCGAGGATGTAATGTAATATACAATTCCTGATGAGTTCACGAATATCGTCAGCCGTATCTAAACCATATAAATGCAGAAATATAGTAACCCAAAATGTCATATGCCGCAGATGTAATGTAATATGCGGTGTGAATGGAATGACCATGCTGGAGTGTGAAGTCGGGATGATAGTACGTAGTGTCGCAGGCTATGGGGTCCACCACAAGGGAGTTCTATCCAAACCAGTCTCATACATAAATTTGGATAATCAGACACAATGTGATAAACTTCTGATCTCAGGTTAGACATGCGCCCCAACCGAAATCCTGGCCATTGCAAAGGTACACGTAACAAATAGTTGCGTACCACCAGCCTGAGTGGATAGTGAATGAATGAATGAATGAGTATGCAACTCCTACTCAATAAACCCACATAATAATATTGTACATCTCTAGGATCATCACCGAGGTCTAATACACTCCAAACTGGCTACCGCCCCTGCAAGCCGTGCAGCCCAATGAGTAGAAAAGGCCTTACTACCCGCCTATCAGCAGTATACCAATGCCTACCCGGCTTGTCGATAGCGGACCCATTTGGGAGCTGGTCAAACTTAGCCTAGCTTATAGCCCCCTCACTCGGGCGAATAAGGCCACACCCCCTCCCAACCGACCATGACATAGTGGGAGATTCAACCTCCTAGTATTCGGCACTCGGGCGCTCATGTATCCACTCGGTGTCGACGTTGGGGCGTCTTCTGGTACCAAGAGGATTTATGGATTTTCACCCAGGGCCATCTATGATAGCCCGATGCTAGAACAGATTTCTGGTGTCCCATCTGGCCATCCACGATATGCCTGTGGAGGCTACGGCCCTGATGTCGCTAGGGCGTACAGTAATCACAACACACAATGCAAGATGCGTGAGTTATACAATCCAGTCATGCATTAATCCTGTGCATATCGCGCTCTCATGTGAGATAACCTCCGCCTATCAGGGAGTCTCATAACAACCGGCACTATGGCATATGCAATGGTCAATCATATCTCATAACAAACATGCAGATGATGCGTATGGGCATGTATCATGATGCTATGCTGTCACATACTCATAATCGGTATCAATAACCGGTCATCGATAATCGACCTCGACAATGTGGACATTTAACCAACATTGCCCCCAAGGAATGGCCCACAGAGCCTAACATATAGTGGACCCATGGCCTGACACAAGGGCTAAATATACAACACCATGGGCCTCACTCAAGAGCTTAATACACATCACGATGAGCCTTTCATATGGGCCTAACATACATCACAATGGGCTTCATCGCCTGACCCTCAAATGCATCACAATGGGCCTCATCACATAGACCTCATATTCATCATATTAGGCCTCAAATACGGGCCGCATATACATCACATTGGGCCTCAAACACGAGCCGCATATACATCACATTGGGCCTCAAACACAGAACGAATACACATCACAATGGGTCTCAACTACGGGCTACATATACATCATATGGCTCTCGACAATCGCCATTAGCAATCAAAATCGGTCTCGACAATTGGCCTCGACAATCGGAATTGGCCTCAACTAACGGAATCAGCCTCGTCAATCGGACTCGGCTTCGACAATCGGCCTCAACTAACAGAACAGTCTCGTTAATTGGACTCAGCCTCGATAATTGGAATCGGCAATCGGAATCGGTCTCAACAATTAGAATCAACCTCGTCAATCGATCTCGGCCTCGACTAATGGAATCAGCCTAATCAATCGAACTCGGCCTCGACAATCGGAATCGACAATTGGAATCGGTCTCAACAATCGGCCACGACTAACGGAATCAGCCTCGTTAATTGGACTCGGCCTCGACAATCGGAATCGGCCTCGACAATCGGCCTCGACCAACGGAATCGGCCTCGTCAATCGGACTCGGCCTCGACAATCAAAATCAATAATCGGAATCGACAATCAGAATCGACCTCGACTAACGAAATGAGCCTCGTCAATCAGACTCGGCCTCGACAATCGGAATCAGCCTCGACTAACGGAATCGGCCTCGTCAATCGGACTCGGCCTTGACAATTGAAATCGGCCTAACAAGGCCTAAGGGACGGTCACAATGTGGACATCCAACCATCATTGCCCATCAATGTGGACATTTAACCAACAATGTTCCCAAGGAGTGGCCCATATAAGGGAGTCATACACAACGTAATGAGCCATACATACATCGCATTGGGCCTCAACCATGGGCCTCGAATACATCACAATGGGCCTTACCCATAGGCCACAAATACGTCACAATGGGCCATAAATACATTGTATTAGGTCTTACCATTTAGGCCATAAATACACAATAATGGGCCACAACCCATGGGCCTCAAATATATAACAATGGGCCTCCCTCACGGGCCTAATATACATAACAGGTGGGCCCTGCACATGGGTCTCGTATGCATCAAATGGGCCACGCGTCACATGGGCCATAAATACATCACATCGGGCCTCACTCATGGGCTGCATATACATCACAATGGGCCACGTCCCACACAATGGCCAACATGTATACAACACGAACATCAAGATGGGCCAGTTACACAGCACAAATGGACAGGAAGGATATAAATTATACAGCAGGTGGGCCTGCATATACACAACAGGTGGGCCCTGCATGCAGCTGATAGGCCCTTGGGTGGTTTTCAAGGGTAGGGTAGGCATTCAACCATCACCATTCCCATGGTGCGGTCCACTTTGGGATTTAGGTCTGCCTCACAATGGGGCACCCTAAGCCTAACTGCTCCCTGATGTGCATCCACCTAAATTTTGGGTTTGCTTCATTTATGTGGGCCCACACTATAGAGTGGGCCGAGGAAACTAATGGAGAGTGTGAAGGGGGGGGCACACATCACTAATGGGCCCCACAAATAATGGCCAGCAGGGATTTACAAAACATCTAGCAAGGTGGGCCGTCTGCTGGGCTGTCAGCCCACCTATGTGCTGGGCCTGTTGGGCGTCCAACAAGTGGATAGCCTGGATAAAACACATATATGGTGTGCCCCACTTGGGGACGATTCATCAGGGGCGTGGGACCTGTCCAGGTGGGCCCTGAAACACATGAGCGGAGTGGATAAAACACAAACATCATAGCAGGCCCAACAGCCTGCTGGACGCTAGTCCAGCAAAGGTTGGGATCTGCCTGAGTTTTGGGCCAGCCTTGTAGGCTATGAGAATAAAATCCATATATCACAATGGGTCCCACAGAGACGTGGGCCAGCCAGAAGGTGGGGCGTCCTCAATATATATACACCCATCAGGTGGGCCAGGCATGGAAAAAAAATACATCAGAACGTCCCTGCAGCTGGGTGGTTTTGCCGCTGGATCAATCCAGCTCTTGGACTGATGGCCTACAATGATCTCTCCAAATGGATGGTGTGGATGCACTGCACATTAATCGAGGTGGGATCCACATAGTGGGCCACACGCTGGATGGATGAAGTGGGTAAAAACCACAACCACGTGGCAGACCCCACAACTGCTGGACGTCAGTCCAGCAGCAAGTGAATCTACCTGGATTTGGGCCGTTGGATCATCTTCATAAATGGACCCATGGCCCTGGAAATATGGATGGAGGGTGTGCATGCATCACACCTACAGTAAGGTGGGGTCCACATCGGTGCTGGATAGTGAAGGTGAAGCACATACATCAGGTGTGTCTAGCGCCTGTCCAAACATCTGGAAAGTGTGGATAGTACACATAAATCATGGTGGGGTCCACGTCCGAGCCCCTGGATAGCGAGGACCGAACACTTGTGTCAGGTGGGGTCTAGGGGCGGACTGTGTGAATAGAACACTTACGTCATGGTAGCCCCCACCGTCCCAGCTGGACGGTGTGGCTAAAACATATACATCAGGGTCGCCTCACCGTCCAGACACTAGACGGTGGATGGAATATATACATCTGGTGGGGTCCACGTCCCATGGACGGTGTGGACACCCCACGCATGGTAGATGTGACGCCCCGTCACTGTGGTCACATGTGGGCGGGCACACGTGGGCGGGCCCCAAGATGGCTGGCAGGCTATTGTGTGGCTGGCAGGCTACTGTGGCTGGCAGGCTACTGTGCACACAGTGAAGGTGAAACTTTGTCCCACATCGGAAGTGTCGTCTAAAGTTGTGGTGGTTATATGTAGAGTTGTCACCTTATACTGTATGAGGCCTTTTGGAGGAGTTCCCCGAGAATAAAACCGTGCGGGCTGTGCCCAGAGCGGACAATATCATACAGTGTGGGCGTGGGCTGTTACAAATGGTATCAGAACCGAGGACGGCTCTTCCCTCGGTGGGGGATATTGTGACGCCCCGTCACTGTGGTCACATGTGGGCGGGCACACGTGGGCGGGCCCCAAGATGGCTGGCAGGCTACTGTGTGGCTGGCAGGCTACTGTGCACACAGTAAAGGTGAAACTTTGTCCCACATCGGAAGTGTCGTCTAAAGTTGTGGTGGTTATATGTAGAGTTGTCACCTTATACTGTATGAGGCCTTTTGGAGGAGTTCTCCGAGAACAAAACCGTGCGGGCTGTGCCCAGAGCGGACAATATCATACAGTGTGGGCGTGGGCTGTTACAGTGGACCCCATGGAAGGACGGTGTGAATGAAACACATAGATCATGGTGGGGTCCACGGATTAAGCTAATATTTGGGTTTTCACTCTCCATCAGCATCTGCTGCTGGACAGCAGCAGGTTTAGCAGGGTGTGGCCCACTTGATCCACATCTAGATGATCAGGGGGAGGTGTGGACGGTAAAAATGAAACCCATACATCACAATGGGCTCCACCGTGGATGGACGGTGTGGATGATACACACACGTCACGGCGGGTCTCACCGTCCAAGTTGATGGACGGTGTGGATACACCACATACATCAAAGTGGCTCCACCGTGATGGATGGCATGGATATATCACACGCATCAGGTGGGCCACACGACATCAAAGGGGGGGGGGAGAGAGAGAGAGAGAGAGAGAGAAGAAGAAGAAGAAGAAGAAGAAGAAGAAGAAGAGAGAGATCGGATGGTGGAGGGACCTCGCCATTATGGGCCCCTCAAGGATCTACGACACATACATCAAAACGGGTCCCACTATGATCTACAACACATACATCAAAAAGGTCAAGTTCTACACAAAAATCACCCACCTTTCTTGCTTCTTCTTGGGCTTCTCCTCACCTTAGCTCTAATGGGACATGATTCAACGGTTTAGATTGATTATGGAGGGTGGGATTGGGTGGTAGGAAGTGGGCCACACTAGCTTTTCTCCATGTGAGGCTCTCTTGCTTGGACGGTTCTTGCTTGGAGAATGTGAGAGAGAGAGAGAGATGATGGGAGAGAAGTGATGGGAGAGAGGGATGGTGAATGAGTGATGGGTGATGGGGAGGGTTGACTTTAGGGTACTTGGTTGTAAGAGAGTTAAGGGTTGCTTGTACTTGAGGATGAGATGTGGTACTTGACATGATGTGATATGGTACTTGATTGATTGATGTGATTGATGGGACATTCTCTTGGGTTTAGCAAATGCACGGTGTTTTCCTCGAACCGAACACGGGCCCACATCTCTTGGCCCGGGTATCGCCTTGTCACGCGAGACGCAGCATCGGAACCGCGGCGACAGTGCGGTGGCAAGGATACGAGTTTCGAGTCGAGCCGACTCTGATATACGAGACACAACTCAAGATCACGCGCAAACGCCGATAATAGATCGCAGGTCGCCGAAATTCGACCGCGGAGGCCTACGGTACGATACGGCCTAGGATACGAGTCTTGCACTAAACCTCTTAGCTAGGGCTAAGAGGTGAAGCTTGTAGCATGATGGGTTGTTTTCTATTGCTTTGATTCATGTTATTGAACTCTCTTTGATTTTAGTTTGATTATAAGAAATACTTTCAGTTTTTAATGGTTTGTTGTGACTTAAATTACAATGGATCTGTGATAGCTTTGAGAATGTTCTTTTCATTATAGAGATTGTGAATTTAGAAAATCCTGTTATTCACCATCGTCCCCTGGGCATGGTTGGATGATGGAATCCTCCCTAACTCTCACAATTCTTTCAGATTGGTTGTGGATTGGTAAATTCTGTTGTTTGCTTTGTCTCATGGGCATGATTTTGTGATGGAATCAATTCTAGTTCTCACACATCTCATCCATTGAGAACTAGATCAAAGGAAGTTCAGATTTGATTTGTAATGAGATATCTTCTAATTGGATGAAGATGGGACTCTGATTCTAGTTGTGTTTTTGAATCAAGCATAGATCTCCCTGATCTCTATAAGTGGATCCTTGGAAACCCTAGTTTTCCCACTTTTGAATTTTACAAGTTTTAGTTAAATAATTTATAATTACTCTCTTAAGTTTTTCAGATTTATATTACATCTTCTTCTAGTTCTAGTTCTAGTTAATTTCAGAATACGTACAAGTTTCAGTCGTTGTGGATTCATCCTCAGTCGAGATTATTACTACATCGCGACCCTACACTTAGGGTTGTGAACAAATAGAGGGAAATATGATCTTTTGCTCTTCACCTTGGTGAGAGTTAATTGTCACTGGATACATCTCGCCCTGCCCTGCATAGACAGATTATGGATTAGTAAGCGCATTGATATGAAGACTCTGTTCATTATTACTACTCAGTTAAGTCATTATATCGTCAAGTGTTAACGGCTTAGAACGTGGCCTTAACTGAGTGGTTGTAAATTCCAAAGTCATCTCGGCAACTTGTCCATCTCCCTAATCATATTATAATCTAAATCAGGGGAGTGATCTACACACGCCTCGAAAGAGTCATGCGATTCACTTGGAAGGGACTCTTCCTCCACACGTAAATGAAACGTGTTAAATGGGTGGAGTAGATCATTATGGTCGACAATGTCTTGTATCTCGTGATCATTTTCCTGAACCATAATTGAAATCGATTCCAGTGAATCTTGGGCTGTAAACTCATGATTCTCATCCTAATACTTATTATCTTCCAATTCAGTATAGTTCATAAGTGGGATGAGATCACTTTCCTCACACTGTTTTGTAACGCCCTGAAAATCGGGGGTCGAGCATAGTCCCAACTCCCGAGTTCCAACACATCACTTATGCAATATAGATAATGATGATTAAATGTTGTTCGTATTAGTGCCTTAAACATGAATGAGATTAAGCTAAATCAGCATATCATACTCCAGAGACGATTAGATAACGCAAGCGGAAGACTGTGATAGATATATAAAACACTTAATTTATTGTAAGTCTCTAGAGTATAAACATGATACCAGGTTAAATAATTACATGTATTGCTCCAAGATCTACAAAATAACAAGAGTATAATGTCAACTATCCATATCCCTGTAAACCCGATTCGCAACTTCAGGTCTATATAGACCCGCCAGAGAGTTGCATGTAGGAGAACTCTTCGTCGTCATTATAGAAGACAGGCTCCACCTCGTGAGCCTTGTCATCACCTAAAACCACAACAGAGTCTGGTTGGTGTTTTAAAATACTGTCCCAGAACGTGGGAGTGAGTGATCAACTCAGTGGAGCTATAAGGCAGAGGTTAACATGTTATCAATTCAATCAAGCAGTAATGATAAAGCAATACAATCAAGCATCCCTAAGTGCTCTTGTTAATGCAAAATGATATGAATTAATGATGCATGCCCTCGCCTGCACTCCCTCTGCGATCTTCCTCTTACGGTCGCTGCATGCACCCTTTCCTCTATGCTCAACACCAACGCCAAAGGCATATGCAGTGCGGTGCATGAGCGTGATTACCGAGTTCTTATTAGACCTTTTCATACAGCAGGATTGGGAAGCTAAGGTACCTCCCTTTATATCATTAACCCAAACAATGATTCATCTAGGGTCGTCAATCTTAATTAATCACATACGATAGGCAAGTTCGCGAGTTTACACCATAGGTAGCTACGAGAGGCTCGTCACCGTCAGCGTAGGCTTAATTCACACTCGAGGTCACTACCACCAACGCCCTACTAACTGACAGTCTATTTTTGAAGGCTCGTCACCAACCCGACTGGGGACCACAGCCAGGTTGTGCTGGGGTAGGCCTATTTTGTACTCGAGGTCACTCCACCAACGCCCTACCAACTGGCAGTCTATTTTCGAAGGCACGTCACCAACCCGACTGGAGACCACAGCCAAGCTGCGCCAATGGAGGCCGACAGATCGAATACAATGTCTCATACCACCGTATTCGGCTCACGAGTTTGGGTTGCTCACTGGTCACTACAAGGAGGCTCATCGCCCTAGCGTAGACCAACAGCTCGACCACGGTGTCCCATATCACTATGCTCGGCTCATGAGTCTTAGCGAATCGTGGTACTAAGGTTAAACGGGCTTTACATTGGTAAGTTGGTACCTTATATTCAAGCAGTAGCGTTCATACGTGGTAAACACACAATAGGCCAATCGGGTTACTTGACAAGTTTGATTGGTACGAACGTACGTTGAATTAGTCAACAAGGTTTCACTGTCGACGATCATCGTACGACTCGGATTCATCAAACATATCAAATGTGGCAAGACTAATTCGGCCACTAAACAGGAATTGTTACCGATCTCAATTGAGCATTTCAACAAACAAATAGTACACATGCTATCATGCTCAGGTATTGCATCCCTAAATCACATAGTAGTGAGATAGGTTACATAAAGAAAACCATAACTATAGATAAGGGGATTGAGGATCTCGTCTCAACACCCTCATTAAATACAGTTCAACAAGCATTTTCTCATTCAGGCATTTTATCAAACACTTAGGCTACACACTTCAACATACAGGTATTAGACTAGTTATAACATATATCCTGGCAAGCCCTTATACAAAGGAGTTGCCACATACACAACAAGCATTTATTCATAGTTGATAATCATGGCAAGCAAATATCCAAATTCCATATTCATTCAAACATTTTTACAAACACTTAGACTACACACTTCAACATACGTGACGTATGTTGGTTATAACAGGTGGTAGGGCAAATCCTTTCACCAAGGAGTTGTCACACGTATGACTACCATATATTCACGATGAATACTCATGGGAAGAACAAATCCAAATTCCATACTCATTTGATCATATCAACAAACACATGGAATACACTATATTCAGCATAGTTGGTATATATGTGTAAAGCGCGGGAAACATCGTATCTAAGCATGTGATAGCAATCAAGTCAGTCATAAATCATTAACTGACATTGAAAGCCTTGAAAACCATAACCTAAACGTTTATAGTCCGCACCTTTCGCCGATAAACGAGTATCGAACTCAGCTTGTATGCCAAGCCTTTCTCTACAGCACGACGGCCACCTATAGCATGAACTAGGTTAGCTATTTCATCACTTACACTATTTGAAACTCTAAAACATATTAGGGTTAGGATTTTTTACCCAATAACGGAGTCGGTATCGCCGGTATAGCAACACGGAGGCAGTAGTTAAGCATGTGGAGTAGCGGGATTGAATCCCAGGAACAGACGCCAACTCTCTCTCTCACTTCCTCTCTCTTTCATTCTCTTTTCTCTCTCTTCTCTCTCCTAGGGTTGCAAATTCGTATGGAATGAGATAGAGAGAGTTTAAGGCCCTTATATAGGCCCAAAACTGATGGGAATGGCCCCAAGGCCAGTGTATACTTAGGTTATAGTCAAATAGTGACTGTTTCAATCCAATGGAGCACTTCTGGTGGCCCCTTTTCTGCACGCGGTCAGACTTAAGCTCCCTGGCATTGGATCTAGGTCGAGTTAAGTTTTCGGTCCGATCGGATTTACAGATCGACCGCGGGGACCAATTTCAGTTCAACGGTCACCGATACTCGATTAGGGCCACAAGTACACTGACGTGTGTTAGAAAATTTTCCTGATCCGAGGGTGTAGTTGGGTCAGATTCTGACGGTCTGAATCCTTAGATTTGGCCTGCAAGCGAAAGACTCAATTCACTTAAGTCTGAGTTCATTTTCTAAAGATATTCACCTTTCTCACACACTTTGCTCCAGGCTCAAGTTATACGTTTCGGGATGCTATTTGGATTTGATTTTCGAGATGGTTGTCAAGCCCAGTAAGGCAGTCATAACCGTACAGTTTTACAGTAATCGGACTTTCGAAGGGCGGTCCAGGTCGAATACAAAGTTTCAATGTCCTCCCGAGAGCAACTGGGTTTTGAGATTGGTCCTAAGTTTTTAGGTAATGTAGCGTCAACGATTCTACTGGTTTTGGGTCTTACAGATCGTATTTAAAGTGATTCAAGCTAATTTCACAACTAACCTAGTTTAACACTTAGTTAATTCTCGTATAATTTCTAAAGGTTTCGATCCTGAGTGATTTCTGCCTGAGGTGGTACTCGGGTCTTTGTACGGATTTTTCCGGGACGTTACATGTTTTCCTAGGTTGAGTTGAGGCTCGAATAAACTAGTCTCTTCCTCCCCATTGAAGTCAAGTGCATGTGTCATATGACTGGAGCATGTCAGTATCATTATATTTGAAAGACACTCATGTCTCTTGATCATTCCTTTGGACAGTCATCAAGATCGACTCTTCGGGAAATTGAGCCGTATGCTCGTTAACACAATCCAACTCTTCATTCTCAATTTCAGTACTCTCCACAAGCGAGTTAGGATCACTTTCCTCGCATTGTGTTTCTAGATTGGGTCGATATTGTGATAACCTAGCCTCTTCAACCTTATCGAGGCGTAATTCAATCGCTTCCAATGATTTCATCATGCCCGCGATAAATTGGTTGAACTGTTCTTGATAGTCCATGAAATTTAAATGTGAATCCTTTTGGATCGTTTCTGGTTAGATTTCAAAGGTAGATGATCTAAGAGAATAGTCACTATAATCAATTATTGGTTCATCTCTCCAATGTTGATGTTTCCACTGATTATAGTCGTACAGGTCATAGGTGGGAGAGTCTGATGGTTGTTAGTACATATTATCACCCATAATATAATCTCTCATTATTTCCTTCTTGTCTGATAGGTGATAATAGTTCTCACTCCCATAATTATGATAACCCCAACAATCACGTACTGTTTTCTTAATCTGTGGGGTGTAATTATTCTCCTATCTATGATCGCATAAGGACTTCTTAACCGGTGGAGCATTGTATTCTGGTTGATTCTCGATAATAGTTTTAGAAAAAATTTGAGACATATGTTGTTTCCTAACATAATCATCTGACAACCCTTCACAATTTCTCGCATTCTTTAAAACTAGCTCAACATACCGACATTCCCACTCTTGCATATATATGGTGAAACCCTAATCCTAAACCTAATCCTAAAATAGAATAAAAGAAAAATCCTACGACAATATGGAAAGTATGGAGAGGAGAAGTTAGAAGGAGTTTACCAGTTTGGACAGTTCGATGTTAGGATCCTACAAAACAGAAAACAATGTTAGTTTCTAAAAATAAATCAGAAAAAAAAAAAAAAAAAAAAAAAAAAAAAAAAAAACCCTAACCTAAAAACAAAACAAAAAGTTAGTCCTAAAATAATAATAATAATAATAAATATAAAAAATAAAAAATAAAAAATAAAAAAAATTTAAGAAAGTTTTTAAATCTGGAAATAGAAAAAAAAGTTAGTTTCTAAAAAAAAAATTAGGAAAGTTTTTATATCTAGAAATAGAAAGAAAAGTTAGTTTCTAAAAACAAATTAGGAAAATTTCTAAATCTAAAAATAGAAAGAAAAGTTAGTTTCTAAAAACAAATTAAGAAAGTTTCTAAAAAAAACAACCTAGTTTTTAAAAATGAAAAAAGAAAGTTTCTAAAAACAAATTAGGAAAGTTTCTAAAAAAAACAACCTAGTTTCTAAAAATGAAAAAGGCAAGTTTCTAAACCTAGAAAAATGAAAGTGAGTTAGTTTCTAAAAAAAAAGAACTAAGAAAGCAACCTAGTTTCTAAAAAAAAAAAAAAGTTTCTAAAAATAGAAAGTAAGTTAGTTTCTAAAAAAAGAAAAAGAAAAGTAAACTAGTTTCTAAAAAAGAAAAAGAAAAGGAAATTAGTTTCTAAAAATAGATTAAGAAAGTTACTAAAAACAAATTATAAAAGTTTCTATCTTAGAATTAGAAAGTAAATTTGTTTCTAAAAACAGAAAAGGAAAGTTTCTAAACCTAGAAATAGAAATCTAAGTTAATTTTTAAAATAATTCAGAAAAAACCCTAACCTAAAAATAGAAAGTAGAAAAACCATAATCTTAAACTAATTATAAAACTAGTTAATCTCATAAAAACACAACCGTTAGTCCCCGGTAATGGCGCCAAAAACTTATTCATAACTCCAAGTGTAGGGTCGCGATGTAGTAATAATCTCGGTAAGACCGAGGTCGAATCCACAGGTACTGAAACTTGTACGTTTTTTAAATTAACTAGAAGTAGAACTAGAATAAGATATGAAACTAATTCTGAAGTATTTGAGAGAGTAATTGTGAATAGAGTAATTAAAACTAAGAATTTAAAAATGGAAACTAGGGTGACAAGGATCCACTTGTAGTAATCAGGGAGCCCTCTTGCTTGATTCAAGTAACACAATTAGAATTGGAGTCCTATTTACCAATCCCATGATCTCAAAATATGAGAATTGTGAAGACTAGTAAGGATTTCATCACCCTACCATGCCCAAGGGACGATGGTGAATAACAAGACTTACTAATTTCACAATCTCAAATCAAGAAAAGAAGATACTCAAAGCTATTACAGATTTACTGTAATTTGAGTCACAATAAACTATTAAAAACTAAAAGTATTCCTTAAATATCAAATTAAAATCTATGGAGGTCAACATAAACATGAATCAAAGCAATAGAAACATCCCATCAAGCTACAAGCTTCACCTCTTAGCCCTAGCTAAAAGGTTTAGCCAACCATATATATGATTAGATCTAAAACTCCAGAAGAAAGCATGAAAACAACTAAGGAAGAAGAAGAAAAACTCTTAGCGACAGCTTCTCCACCCTTTAGCTCTACTTCGTAAACCCTAGAATATGTCTAAGAACATCCTACGGAGTCCTATTTATAGTTGTTGAACTCCAACTTTCGCACCTAGTTAGAAAACTCTAGAAACTGCATCAAATTTACGTGGTTTGTTAAAATAGACTTCACTCTGCACCGTTTTCCAAAATAGACTTCACTCTGTGCAATTTCACAGAATGACCCAGAGTTTTAGAATATACTTTTTCAGGACGATTTCAGGATTCATTTTCTTCACTTCAAATCTTTGATTCTCTTCATTCCTCACTTGGTTTTCTTGAATCTTTGGCATGTGAATTCCTCAATCTTGGTCTCCTAAGATCCATCCATTGCCTTGGTGATTATTAAGCATCAAATTTATGCTTTTAGCACCCTTTTTAATACAAGCTCTTAAATTCACCTTGCAATACAAACATGAGTAAAATAGAACATTAAGCATTATCACGTTCATAAAACCAAGATATAAATGGGGCATAATATGCAATATTTAACCCTCAACAGCGTGACATTATGTGTCACACATCAGGGCCCGATGCGTTATTAGTAATATTGGGTTGGACAAGAAAATGTAAACTGAGGCCGTTAACACGGCTTGTTACTTGGTGAATCGGTCACATTCTACGACTATTGATTGTAAAATTTTGGAGGTGTGGAGTGGTTAGCAGGTAAACTACTCGGGACTACGAGTATTTAGTTAAAATGCTTATTATCACGTACCATCAGTTAAGAGAGATAAGTTGGACCAAAAGGGTTAAAATATATTTTTTTTGTCGGATATGGTGGTGGTGTGAAGGGGTACTGGCTATATGATCGGGTCACACAGAAAGTCGTCCTTAATCATGATGTCAAATTCGACGAGGGATCCTTGTTTCGTAAGGATGAGCAGAAGTGGAAAAGTCAGTTGTGGACGTTCAAATAGATAAAGATGAGACACAGGCTGATATTGAGATGCAGACAGAGGTACATGAGCAGGTGAATCAATCACTTATGAGAAGAAATCCACCAAGGGATTATAGGTTACTAGTGAGATACAAGGATAACTTGAATATTGCATTTGCCCTCGTTATGGATAAGAGAGATCCGTCTACTTTTCAGGAGGCTCTTGAAGATGTAGATGCTAAAAAAATGAAAAGCAGCGATGCATGACGAGATGAACTCTTTGTACAAGAATAAGATGTGGGATCTGGTGGATCTTCCCATCAGGTGTAAAGCGATTATGTGTAAGTATATCTTTAGGAAGAAACATGATAAGTATAAAGCAAGGTTGGTGGGGAAGGGATATGCTCATAGATGTGTCGATTTTACTAAGATCTTCGAGCATGTGGTGAAACAAGTATCTATCAGATTCGTATTGGCGCTAGTTGCCTAATACAATCTCAAGCTAGAACAAATAGATGTCAAAACTGCTTTCCTGCATGGGGAATTGGAGAAGCAGATTTACTTGAAGCAATCAGAAGGTTTCGAAATACATGGGATAAAGAACAAGGTTTATAGGTTGAAGAGGTCGTTGTACAACCTAAAATAGTCGTTAAGGTAGTAGTACAAGAAATTTGATTATTTCAAAATAAGTCAGAGGTTTACCAAGAGTGAGTATAATCATTGTGTCTATTTCAAGACACCGAGTGATGGGAAGTTTATTATCTTCGTATTGTATATTGATGACATACTCATTACCAATCATAGCATATTTGAGATCGACATACTAAAGGCTCAGCTATCAGGGACATTCGAGATGAAAGATATGAGGGTCGCAAAGAGAGTTTTTGGCATTGACATACACAAAGATAGGAAGAGGAGTAGGCTATAGTTATCTCAGGTGGAATAACTTAAGAAGGTATTGGTGAAGTATGTGATGGACAAGGCAAAGTCGGTCAGCATTCCTCGCGTGGCTCATTTTAGGTTTTCTTTTTAACAGTGTCCTAAAACAGATGAAGAAAAACAGGTTATGTCTCGTGTGTCTTATTTGATTGCGGTTGGTAGTTTAATGTATGCCATGGTCTGTAAAAGATCGAATATTTCACATGCGGTGGGTGTTATTAGTAAATGCATGGTTAACCCCGACAAGCAACACTGGGAGGCAGTGAAATGGCTACTTTGATACATTTAAGGTACGCAGGACTGTCTTGACATTTAGAAAATCAGGGGATAAGTTAGTAGGCTATGTGGATTAAGATTACATGGGCAGTATGGATAATAGAAGATAGACTTCCGATTACTCGTTCGTGTTAGCGGGTGGAGCGATCAGTTGGATGTCGAAGCTTCAGTTTATGATAGCTCTTTCCATAACCGATGCTGAGTATATAGTGAAATTGTGGTAATGACCACTCTATTAGAAGTAGGAATAGGTCAAGGTGTCCTAGAGGGGGGTGAATAGGACTTTATAAAATTTTATGACAAGTTAAAATCCTATTACCATTATCTTGATCTAATATAACAATTTATCAAGATATCTTCAACTTAACTCTAATGACTTCCAAGCCAAATAGCGGATCCAATCACAAGACTATTCAATATCTAAACAGTATATAAATTTAGTCTATGATGGATGCATTGAGTGACTGTGTGTGAGATGTGATACCTATCAGTTCTAAACAATCATGCAACATATGATCATTCAAAGTAAACATATTAAGAGAATATGCAAATAATAATCTCAAACACTGTAACGACCCGTAAATTTTCGTACTTTGGCTCGAGTACCATCTCGACCAGAAATTAATTAGGATTAAATCCTTTAGAAATTTAACAAAGTTAACTAAGTGCAAAACTCGATTAGCCATGAAATCCGTTGGGATCGCTTTAAATACGATCTGCAAGACCCAAAACTTACAAAATCAGTGACTCTAGGTTACCCTAAAGTTTAGAACCAAACTCATTACCCGGCTGCTCCCGGGAATGAAATGAAGTTTCGTATTAGGTCTAGACCGTGCATCGGAAGTTCGATTAACACGAACTTAAGGATCTAGGACCGCCTCACTGGGCTTGACAATCATCTCGAAAATCAGGTCCAGCCGATGTCCCACGGCCATTCGTTTGGATCCGAAGCGAGGGAGTGTGAAAAACACTATTCCCTTTACAAAATAAATATCTGGAATAGTGATCTGGCACCATTCGCTTGCACATCAGTATTAAGCAACCAGACCGTCAGAATCAGACCAAATTACACCCTCGGATCAGGAAAAATTTCAGGAACATTTACATGTACTTGGAATTTTGGATCGTGGCCCACTGACCGTTGAACTGAAAGTGGTCCGCCATTTACGATCTGGGATTCCGACTGGAATGAAAACTCAGGGGATCATGGATCCGGTGATGGTGAGCTTAAGTCCGATCGCACGCGGAAAAGGGGTCGCCAGAAACGTCCTTTTGAGACGGAACTGACTCGTTTTGGACATAACCTAAGTATACCTTGACCTAAGGTCTATTTCGGTTATGTTCTAACCTATATAAGGACCCTAAACCCTCTCTCATTCAGCCCATACGAATTTGAGAGAAACCCTAAGGGAGAGAAGAGAGGAAAGAGAGAGAAAGTGAGAGAGAAGTGGGAGATCTTCCCTGCCCTTTTTCCCTGCCGCTCTACAAGCAGCACCACTCTATTCTAGGCGATTTCCCAGCGTTTTCGACATCAATTTTAGGTAAGAAAACCCTAACCCTAAACTGATCTAAGGTTGGGAACATCTCAAGAGATGAAATAGCTAACCGAATCCCTTCTCTAGGTTGCCTAGTCGCTGTACACGGAGGCTAGAAGAATCTAGCGAGTTTCTTACGCTCCAAAGGCATAAAGGTGAGGACTTTAGGTGTATAGGTTACGGTTTTTAACGCTTTCAATGTCAGATAATGATAGATTCATGACCTGTATGCAATTGCACATGTACAAAGTACTTTCCGTTTTCTGTTTCGATTAACGTTGTAGAATATGGAATTTCACATACTCTAGGTATACGTAGGAATACTGTATACATATTTTTTTTAGAAAAATGCTTGACATGTTTATTTAATATATGATTATACAATATATGGATAAAATACTAGTTTGGCGAAAGGAACCGCTGTAATACATGTTCGCTTGTAAATACTACGTATGTTGAAATTGTGTATTCTAGAAATACCGCATGTGTAAATTTTGGAAATGCAATTGTTATGATTATTTGCTGTATGAATATGGTATACACGGATAAATACCCGCTTGGCGAAAGGATAGCCCTAATACGTATTTTGCTAACATACGTCATGTATGTTGGAATAGTGCACTCTAAGTGTTTGTGTAAATGCTTGTGAGTGTAAATGCTTAAGTGTTAGTGCCTTAGATAGGTGCTGATATAGAATTCCCGACTACCTTAGAGACATGTAGGATACCCTCCATGTGGTGGTTTGCTCTAACCACTCACTTGTGATGTGTATGTAATTGTATCCCTATTTGTATAGTACTCTACAACATGCTTTACAACGTGCTTTACTTCATGCTTTATAACATGCCTTATGACATGCCTGTTAATATGCTTGTATTACTTTGTTTATCATGCTTTACTCCACATGCTATGGTTGAAGATTGATTGAGGGTGGGACTATGTCTATAGTCCAGGCACTCGGTACCAAACTTGAGATTGTGGCTGAGATTCATGTCGCCACAAGGGATCTGTCTGACGAACCCGAGTCGTACTCCGGTTGGCGATAGTGGTTAGCCACACGGAGCGCTTTTGCGCTTCATATCGCCCAACTTGTTGTGCGCTCGAGCTAGTCAGGCTCGTCAAGTAACCCGAATGTCGAATGTGTGTTCACCATGTTTGGTCATTACTGTTTGAACCTAGGGTACCAAACTTACCAGTGGCAATCCTGTTAACCATGGTACCTCGATCCGCTAAGAGTCATGAGCCGGACATGGTGGTATGGGACACCGTGGTCGAGCTGTCGGCCTACGCTGGGGCCACGTGCCTCCCCGTAGTGACCAGTGAGCAACCAGACTCGTGAGCCGATTATGGTGGTATGGGACACTATATTCGTGTTGTCGGCTTACATTGATAAGGTGATGGGGGAGTGGTGTAACGATTCCGTGTAACAGCCCTGACAGCCCTTTGTAGTGACCTCGAGCATACTCTGAAATCGTAGTGCGCCTTAGGGTGTGCCGCGGTATATAGAGTATGAACTAGGCCTGTTTCTGTACAGTGATGAATCGTTAAAGAGGTGATGGGGGAGCGGTGTAACCTTTGTGCGTAACAGCCCTGGCAGCCTTTGCAGTGACCTAGAAAACACACCGTCGTCTGATATTAACTAGGACTGACGACCCTAGAATGGATCATGTTTGGGAATGATACAAGGGAGGTACCTTAATTTCCCAATACTGCTGTTTGAAATGGAATAATAATAACTCGGTAATCATGTTCATCATCGCACCGCATGTGCCTTGTAGATGTAGAGCACTGAGGGAGTTAAGCATTCGCGAACGTAAGATGATGTCGCATGAGAGTGGTTTGGCAAGGGCATACATCATCATGTCATTTCATACTTGCATTAATAAGAGTACTTAGGATTTGTTGATTGCACTGCTTTATCATTACTGCTTGACTGAATTGATAACATGTTAACCTATGCTTTAGTGTTCCACTGAGTTAGCTACTCACTCCCACGTTACGGGACGGTGTTGTATACACACCAACTAGACTCTGTCGCAGGTTTAGAGGACGCGTCGGTTCAGGAAGCTGAGCCAGATTTTGACGAGGATCAGGACGAGTTCTCGTTTATGCAGTACTCAGACGGCTTTGCCTAGGTTGACTGGATCGCGGGGATTGCAGGGCTACTTTTCTAGTTGTATTTTGACCTTTTGATTCAGAAACAATACATGTATATGGTTACTCAGTTAGTGTTCATACTCTGGAGATCGAGATGGTTTTGTTTCTTTACATACCTGATAAATACAATTTCAGTCTTCCGCTTGCCTTTATACAATTGAACTGGAGTATGAATTACTGTTTTGGATTAATCTCATTCATGTTTATTGCACTAACACAGTCAACATTCAATCATATTCATTTATGTTGCATAAGTGATGTTTTGGAACTCGGGAGTTGAGTTATGCTCGACCCCCGATTTTCAGGGCGTTACAAACACAGTCGTTTTACAGTGGTTCGGCTATATGCTTACTCCACTCCCGGCGGACGCACTCAACCCTTGAGTGTACCAGATTTCACTAACAGAGGTTTTAAATCAGGTTTACCTCAAACCAGTACAATATATATAAGGCTGACTCTATGACTTACATAAGGTACCTAACATGTCTCCACAAGACACAAGTTTATGCCCCACACAAGAGCAAGAGTCAACACACAGCACCCAGGTTTTATGTCCTACACAAGAGCAAAGGATCCACACAAGGAACCTAGGGTTTTAGGCCACACAGGCCAAGGATCCACACAAGGACCCCAGAGTTTATGCCCTACACAAGAGCAAATGTCAACACACAACACCTAAGTTTTATGCCCTACACAAGAGCAAAGGATCCACATAATGAACCTAACTTTTAGGTCACACAGGCCAAGGACCTACACTAAGGACCTAAGTTTATGCCCTACACAAGAGCGATGGTCAACACACAGCACCCACACGTACTCTCCCATCGGAGGCCTCCTATGAAGACATGAAAGGGGTGAGAAGCACCTATGACCCAATCCTACACAAGGAATGATCAACAGGGTTTCTGGACTCTATCGACTCCGTTCAGCACATTAATGAAGATCTTCTCCTTGTTGATGAAGATTCTTCAGCTCTCCTTGTTGATGAAGATTCTTCAGCTCCCTTGATCCACAACACTTGATGATGTACCAATAAAGGTGACGAGTTGGGTCAAGGTTATCTTGAAATCTATTCTAATAAATATTACTTATTAAAGCAATGGAGAGATTCCAAGGTCTTAGGCATACAAAGGATCCCAGCTCAATGATTTGCCATTAAGGTGGTAGCTGGATTATCCTTGAATGCGTAAGTTCATTCTCCAATCCTATCTATTGAATATCAGTTATGAGGGTGGATTGAAGGATGAACCCCCAAGAGAAAAAGGGCTTAAGGTAGATGATATGTAGTTACTCTCTCAAAGTCCTCTCTCTTTTTCTCAATACAGCAACCAAGAACAAGCTCTCCTTAAATAGATAAAAAGCTCCAACGGTAATAAAGGTGTCAGATTCTGACTGAGTTCAATATCATCAGGCCTGCTTCGATGTCATCGAACGTATACTTTCGATGCCATCGAAGCAAGGTTCGATGATACAAACTCCATTAATGTATATACCTGAAACTTTTTGACTAAGGATCGATGCTATCGAGCAGATGTCGATGTCATCGGAGTTTGAATTCCAATTTCATCGACAATCTGTTCGATACATCGATCATTTTCATATGATTGTCAAAAGAGCTTGCTGGACAATCTTTGATCCATTTCGATGATATCGAACGTATATCGATTTCATTGAGATTTGAATTACGATCATATCGAGACATCATCGATTCCTCGGTCATTTCCAGAGGATTTTCCTATTGAGCTCGCTGGTCAAGGACTAGTCCGAATTCGATGATATCGAACTATTCTCGATATCATCGAAGTTTGAATTCAGATGATATCGAAGGTAAGTCGATTACATTGAGCAATGATAGGATAATTTCCAAAAGTTGCTGGACAAAGCTCAAAGTAAATCAATATCATCGATTCTCCTTTGATGTGATCGATATTTGAATTTCGATATCATCGAAATGATGTTCTATTCATCGAACATATTGTCCAAAATACTTTGTGGTTGCTGGACATAAAATGGCCTAATTCGATGATATCGAGTGATTTTCGATATCATCGAACGTGAGTGTTCGATGCCATTGATGTGTACTTGATACCATCGAATACAGTCTGAAAAACTTGGAAGATTTTCCTGTTCTGAAACTTAAGTTTACAGACATACATTCCTATGTTGTTTAAGGCTTTTGTTTACCTAGGTGTTTTGGGACATGGGATGTGCGGCTAATTTTACCTTTGATGAGTTCGGAGCACACATCCAGTTGAGACAGATACTTGATGATCTTCATATGGGGCCCACTTGTCTTACCGACTCAACTCTCACTCTAATTGACAAACCGGGGCACTTTCATATAGCAGTGACATAAGCATTCAAGGAAGCGATTTGGTTTAAGGGAATGATAAATTAGTTGGGGCTTTAGTAGGAGACCGTGACAGTTAATTATGACAACGAAAGCACGATTAATTTGGCAAAGAACTCCCTTTATCACTCATGTACTAAACATATTGATGTTCATCATCATTTTACCCGACAGGTGCTTGAGGAATGAGATGTGACTCTTGAGAAATTTCACACAAGTGTGAATCCAACAGACATGCTTACAAAAGTGGTTCTTGGAGAGAAATTTAAGTTTTGTGCGACTTCTCTGGGTCTAACAAAGATAGAGTGAAGATGGAGTGTGTACGAGAAGTGATGATTGTGGAGTTATGATGGAGATGAAGTAGAGATGAAGGATCAAATATGACAAAGGAGCAATGGAGTATGAAGATTGAAAACATGGTGGAGATTGTTGCCCTATGTCTTAAATCTATCTATAATAGAGTATGTTGATATAAGTCTGTCAATGACAACAACAGACCCTCGATTCCATTGAGAAGTTGTCAAATACATCAACGGATGCTCAATCCCATCGAGAAAATTCAAAAAAAAATCCATATTGATTGCTGAACAGTTTTGGAGGTTGCTACTCGATGGCATTGAAGGTTTTTCGATGTCATCGACTGGTCCTCGATGGTTGTCGATGCTATTAAAGGTCCCATCGAAGGCACAAGTAGAACTGCGTAAGTGCGCGATTTGTTTCCTATTCCAGTTGCAGTAGTATATATATCAGGTGTAATCAAGATTAGGGCAAGAATAAGGGTTCTCTAAGACGTGTTTAAGGGTTTGAAAGGGTTTTGAATGGCAAAGGCTAGGGCTTTTCCTCTTGGGGCTTTGATCGGTAAGGTTTTATCTCTTGTAACTTCATTTTTCATTAAGGCATTCTTCCTTTGTGCAGTGATTTTTTCTTGTAAGGGTTTTTCTACATAAATTCGAACTATTCTCTACTTGAATTTGCTTGTGTGATTGTAATTACTTTGTTTGATTCTTTATCTATGTGCTTCCGTGAGTCCCAACAATCTTAACTATTTGATAAATGGCTAGAAAAATGATAGGTCCAAATTGATCATACAAGAAAATGGCTGATCACTAATGTGTTATCCATCATGTGGGACCAACCTTTGATTACTTGCACCTCTCAAGAATTACAGACGACTTTCTGATGTAGAACGTGTCACAGATACGTTCCTAGCATGGTTGGGCCAAAAGAAGATGGACCGTAAATTGACCATAACTTTTGATCCGGGTATCGTTACGGGGCGCACAAGCTATCAATCTTTACTGAAATGGGCCATCCGAGGTGACCCGACCCACAAAGTGGGTCGCATCTGTCCGTTTCGTCAAAAAACACGCGCTTTCAGCTCAAAAACGAATTTTTAGAAAGATTTTACTATTTTTAGTAATTCCGAATTTTTGATATTTTTTAGAGTTTTAGATTTTCTTTCCTTATAGAAATAAGTTTTAGTTATACTAGGACTCTTCTAGAGAAAGTTTATTTGTAATTTTTATTTTTAGAAATTAGGCTTTAAGAGTTGTATTAGAATTAGGATTTTTATTAGAGTTAGAATTTTGCTATTTTTGGTAATTACGAATTTTAGTTTATTTTTTTTTCTTTATTAATAGTGTAAGGAGACACATTAGAAGATAATCAATAATTCATTAATCTATTTCGAATTTATTTAGAATTTATTTCTATTTTCTGCTCTCTTTTCTCGTGGATTCGAGAAGTCTCTGTGAGGAGTCCAGAGAAGTTCTGTGGATTCGGAATATTTATCCTCTTGAGGAAGACGGTGCTCGACCTCACGTCCTCCCCTGCGTCAGTTTGGTATCAAAGCGAGGTTTCTCCTCGGGTCGATGGCTTCTAACGACGGGTCGGGCAACAATCCCATAAACGGTGCTCCAGGAAATTTTACTTTAACGGCGGCAACTTTTCAAGCAGCGCAGCAAGAGAATCGACAAGCCATGCAAGGGCTGCAGGCTTCCATGGACCGCATAGCGAATCTCTTGGCAGAAAACCTAAGACAACTCCATGTTCATGGTGGTGATCCACCACCAGCAATTGCTGGAATTCATAATTATACTGATCGTAGGGCGATGCTATCAATGAACCACAGGATGGTTCAAGAATTCAAGATGAAAGTCGATCTTCCTAGTTTTAATGGTCAACTCTACTTCAAGGACTTCCTCGATTGGTTGCTCGAAGTCGAACGTTTCTTCGACTATATGAACATCGTAGAAGAAAGAAAGTTAAACTCGTGGCATACAAGTTAACGGGTAGAGCTTCAGATTGGTGGGAACAACTTCAACTCGAGCGGGCGAGACAGATGAAGGCGCCAATCCGCACGTGGTCGCGGATGAAGAAGTTATTGTGCATGCGATTCCTCCCTCGAGATTACGATCAGGTATTATTCCAACAAAATCAAAATTATTATCAGGATAGCCGATCAGTAAAAGGTTATGCAGAAAAATCCTATTATTGGTCCATGAGAAACGACTTCATCAAAACGGAGTTGCAACAGACTACAGGATTCATCAGTGGCGAACATGTGACCTCTATAAGAATGGAGAACCAACCCAAGACTTCTAAAGTGGAAGGACAATATCTCATCACTGAACAGGCCTTTGTTAAACAATATGAGGAAACAGGAAATATATATCCATTAGTTGAAAAAAAAAAATATGTGGAGCCTGTGAATATCTTAGAGGATTTGGAACCAGTATCACAGGAGTTCAAGAGGGTTGTGCTCGATGAACTCCCTAATAAATTACCTCTCATACGAGATATACAAAATCACGTTGATCCCGTCTCAGGGGCAAGTCCGCCTAATTGCCCACATTATCAGAAAAAATATGAGATCTTGAAGGCAGATGTGAAGGAACTAATCGATATTAGTCAAATCAAGGAAAGCATGAGTACATGTATTATGTCAACTCAAGAGCTTAATATCAAGTACAAAAAAAGAGCTAATGAACATCGACGTCGGAAGTTATCTCAGACTCATGTGCCAAGTCTCTTGCGTAACTCGAGGACGAGTTTTTTTCAAGTGGAGGAGTCTGATGTAGAACGTGTCACAGATACGTTCCTAGCATGGTTGGGCCAAAAGAAGATGGACCGTAAATTGACCATAACTTTTGATCCGGGTATCGTTACGGGGCGCACAAGCTATCAATCTTTACTGAAATGGGCCATCCGAGGTGACCCGACCCACAAAGTGGGTCGCATCTGTCCGTTTCGTCAAAAAACACGCGCTTTCAGCTCAAAAACGAATTTTTAGAAAGATTTTACTATTTTTAGTAATTCCGAATTTTTGATATTTTTTAGAGTTTTAGATTTTCTTTCCTTATAGAAATAAGTTTTAGTTATACTAGGACTCTTCTAGAGAAAGTTTATTTGTAATTTTTATTTTTAGAAATTAGGCTTTAGAAGAGTTGTATTAGAATTAGGATTTTTATTAGAGTTAGAATTTTGCTATTTTTGGTAATTACGAATTTTAGTTTATTTTTTTTTCTTTATTAATAGTGTAAGGAGACACATTAGAAGATAATCAATAATTCATTAATCTATTTCGAATTTATTTAGAATTTATTTCTATTTTCTGCTCTCTTTTCTCGTGGATTCGAGAAGTCTCTGTGAGGAGTCCAGAGAAGTTCTGTGGATTCGGAATATTTATCCTCTTGAGGAAGACGGTGCTCGACCTCACGTCCTCCCCTGCGTCACTTTCACAATTTCATCAAATGCTAATTAAATGAATGTTCAAGATTGATTACACTATGTGGGTCCACCTTGATTGAGGATGACTTTCAAGCATCGCTTTGACTGGACAATTCAGCCATCTGATCAGTGGAGCTACCGTGTCTGCTCTCCTTTTTCGCGATTCTCTGTACCTCAGATGCACTTGGTGATCTGGGCCGTCCAATCAGTTGGATGTCTGTACATTGGCCTTGGCCAAAATCATCCAAATTAGCGCATTCAAACAATCGTTCAAATCCATTCGTTCAATACCGTTGATCATCTGTAATGTAAATTTGAGCTCACGATCCATCCATGATGGTCCACGGGATGAACACTTTGGATCACACGTGAATGAGCAAAAATTTCGGAATTAATCCTTTTTGTAGCTATACTCCGCATAGGGTTGTACACGAACCGAGTTAGCTCGGTTAGCTCACTCGACTCAACTCGAAAAAGCTCAATTCGACTTGGTTCGAAATTGAATTTGAGCTGAGTCGAGCTGATTTTTGTAGCTCGAAAAAATTTTGAACCGAGTTCGGGCTTGCCTAAGCTCGACTCGACTCAGATCAAACCCCAACTCGAACAGAACCAGTTCGGTGACTCGGTTACTTTGACATTGATGTTGCTCACCAAGTGTTTGATGAAATGACTCAATGAAGTGTGGGCTAGTGGCAAGGAAGGTACGTATATGAAACAAATACCATTTTTTCTTGATTTTGAAGTTGTCTACATGGTGTTTAATGAAATACTTGTAACCAGCTGCTGTTGTTTTATATATAGTAAGAAATTGAAAGTTAACTCCATGTGTTAGTGAAAATGCCGCACAAGCTCGATCTTGACTCGAACTCAGCTTAAACTGGCCCGAGCTACTGATCAAACTGAGACGAACTGGCCAGTTAGGCTCGAGGTCCGAGCTGAGTTCGAGCTTGGGCATCAATTGGACTCGGTGTACACCCCTAACTCCACAGATTATGATTAGAGTCCTGCCGAAGTTGTAAGATCAGGATCCAACTCGTCGCAACATGGGTGAGATTTAGTACGTCCATGAGGTAGGTCTTCTTATCGGTTTGGACACGCACCGAAAACATAATGGTCCACTTTCATTTTACAACCACTCTCCACAGTCAACGATACCGAACGATTACACCTTTGGACGGACGAAATGAAAAGCGTGAGAGGCGTGAGTGAAAATATACTATTTATAAGTACAATTTATAACAATAACAACAACTGTCGATATGTCCGAGTGGTTAAGGAGACAGACTTGAAATCTGTTGGGCTTCGCCCGCGCAGGTTCGAACCCTGCTGTCGACGATTTATTTATTTTTTTGCGTTCTGGGGCACCAATGATGATGGATGTTACCGTGACCGTGTGGGGCCCACCATCATCCGTTTTTCCAGCTTTTTTTTTTAAGGACATGAACCCAAAACTTAAGCAGATCCAAATCTCGGGTGGACCACACCACTGGAAATGATGGGATCGACCATTAAAAACTTTTTGTGGGCCACAAAAGTCTTGGATCAAACTGATCTTTGTATTTTCCATTCATCTAGGTCCTCTTGACCTTATCAACAGGTTGGATGGTAAATAAACATTAGGGTGGGCCCTAGGAAGTTTTTTAATGTTAAGGCGTCCAATCACCACTATTTCATGTGATGTGGTCCATCTGATATCTGGATTTGCTTAATTTTTTGGACCATTCCTAAAATGGGCTGCAAAAACAGATGGAAGCGTGGATATACAGCACATCATCAAAGTGGGCCCCACGGTAAGGGTAACACTCCGCTCCCGTCCATCAAGTGATGGCTCTCACGTTACCCGTACATACAAAAGATACTCCTCATAAAATAAAAACCTTAAATGGACCACACCAGTGGGAAAAATGTAAAATTGCGTCTAAAACCTTTTCAGTACACACGTTTGTGGGTTGTGGCCCTTTGAACCAGGCTCTAATTTCACACCTACACCTGTAAGATTGGAACTAGGCTAATTTTTCAATCTTCTCTTCACCCTAATGGGTCACATTTGATGAACGGGCTTGATGAAAGATAAACATCATGTTTGCCCCTCACAAAAACCTATGGTTGGTATTCCATCGTTAATTTTCCATTCGGTTTGACCAATCTTTCTTTGTATTTGGATGATTTTTTATGATAGGATCTAGAATATAGGTGTGAACCTGATGGACGGTGTGGATTTCACATATACAACATGATGGTCCAAAGATAGTGTATTTTCAGCACTGCAAAAAAAAAAAAAAAAAAAGGGTTGCAGAGGACTCTCATCCATGTGGATGACAGTGGTGACCATGGAGACCTAACTTGTTGGGATTTGATTGGGCCATGTTTCCTTGTAAGAAATAGGTCATGTTTGAAAGTTGTTAGATCCAGTGTTACTAAAATGATTCTTTTTTAACAGCACGTTTCTCAATTAGCTATGTTTAAAAGTTGTTTGGTTGAGTATTACTAAAATGACCCTTTTTTAACATCAGATGGCCCAATCAGCCATATTTGAAAGTTATTAGGTCGAGTAATACTAAAATGATTTTTTTTTTTGCCGCATGTGGCCCAACCAAATTTTACCATATCTGGTCACCATGCAATTTGCCCGATGTTCAGATTATTGCAATTAGGGATGACATGGGTTGGGTCAATTAGCCCGGTCAACCCCACTTCAAATACAGGTTTGGCTCAGCTAAATGGCTAATGTGTCAATTCAACTCAGGTAAAGTGACCCATTTAAATAAACAGGATCAATTAAATGTTTTACATCCGTTGGGAGTCCGGACCCTCAACATGTGTCTCCCTATTGGGTCCACATGCTGAGATTGTATAATGCAAGGGAGAAAATCTATCTCGCAAAGGACAATTTTATATTAAAAAAAATAAAAGTCATAGAGCATATTCTTGATTTCCTAAGCAAGACTTTCATTATGGAAAAATTTCGACATAAAATGGTGGAGCACTTTCCTTCTTCCGCATTAACAAACACCTCTAAACATGGAACATTTACCAAATTCCGCATTGAGTCCAAAAATTCAGCATTAACAAACATTAACCAAGGTTTAAATTACTGTAATTGGCACGTACGGGATATGAACTGGCTTTGGCCATAAAAAACATGGGTGTATTGGCATGATGTGGGCTCAAAATGTGGCGATGTGACCCGGATGGTGAACAATGCAGAACATAAAACCCAATTTTCCATAACTCGTTTGGAATCTCCATCTTGTAGGTTCTGATAGAATGCTGACCTCTTAGTATTTTACGTGAAAAAGTGCTTGAATCGAGGGCCACAAGCAGTCGTCTTTAAGTGAAATTGCAAACCATACTGTCAAACTTGGTTTTTTTTTTTTTTTTTTTAACACACCATAGTGGGATTTCACCACTTATGAGTACTCGCACCCGTGACCAGGTGTTGAAACTCCCGAGAGTCTACCATTGATTTTCCGAATCGACGAACTGTAACCATCGAGACATTCACAATGATCAAATGAGTACTAATTTGACAGCTATGAGCCACCGTTTTAGAAACCATAATTGACAATCCATAGGCGTTGGTTAATTATTCAACAGTCAGTGGCCGTCGTTCTAGGCAACCATTGAAAGTTATTTGTAACAAAAAAAAAAAAAAAAAAAATTTGAAAAATTACACGTTAAGACTATGCCTATGACCATAAACATGTACTTGCAAAAAACACATCCAATTTTCATAAAATCATCCAATACACTTTCAATTTTTACATAACCATCCAATACACATCCAATTTCAATAAAACCATCCAATACACATCCAATTGCCATACCTATTTTGGCTTCTTTTTTTTTTCAAATGCCCATTTTCTCGGTATGAACATCGGGAGAGGAGGCCTTTTCTCAGGCCAACAGAGGGATGGGGACGCTAACATCTGTTTTTTTATAGGGCCCACTGTGTAATGTGTATATAAGATCCCCTTTGACCATCAGATGTGTAATCTTATTCTAGTTCAAGAGCCAAAATACTAATATGTGGTTCAAGTAGGACACACAAATGGATCGGTTGTGGCAAAGACGCCCACCCTTGATTTTTATATGGCCCACATTTATCATTATGTGAAATCCACTCTAACCATTAGATGTCACTCCAAAGGCCATGTGTGATACCAAGTAAATAGGCCTATATGTGATTCAAATAAGCCCCGTCGAAGGAATCATTTTGAAGGGTGAAATTTTCTTTTACACTCTTTTCAATTGTGTGGTCCACTTGAATCATGGATGGGGTTGATTTTTGGACCGAGGTTTAACATAAGGTGACGCACATGATATAATAATAAAAAAATTATGTTAACACCATGACAGATCCCATGACGTTTAATCCTTTTTAATAAGAGCTTTTTAAAAGCCACTGTGAAACAATTCTCTCTATGAGCATTGTTTAATCAAACTAGTTGGAGGGTTCGACTAATTGTGTGTGAGCATTACTTTCTCTCTATATATAATTTATTTATCTTTTATACTCATAAACAAAGGACACAAGGTTTTTTTCAAATACAGAGAGAATTGACAATACTGGAAAAGGGATTAAAAACTATGGATAAAAGCCATAGCTAAAAGCATATGGCTACGGTTATAGTCCGTAGTGTGAAA
This sequence comes from Magnolia officinalis, assembly GCA_021015155.1. Taxonomy (NCBI): domain Eukaryota; kingdom Viridiplantae; phylum Streptophyta; class Magnoliopsida; order Magnoliales; family Magnoliaceae; genus Magnolia; species Magnolia officinalis. The sequence continues at coordinate 19,569,862 of JAJHSJ010000018.1, read as the reverse complement.
TGCCCATTTAATCCATAGTTATATAAACAATAGCTACGAATTATATCCGTAGCCATTGTTTATGTAGTGGCATGTACATACAGCTACAAATATTGTTTGTAGCTAAAAGTAAAACTACATATGTAGCAATAGCTCAAAGTTAACGACAACTACGATTGAAGGGACATTGCTAACGAAACCCTCCTTGGACTTATTGTTTTAATCTAGTGTTGTGCTCCCTTAACTCTGTTATTGTCTACGATGACTCATCGCTATGTTATTGCTTAGGGCCTAGGTGATGGATGTTTTGGATCGCTTCATTACACAACATGATATCATAATTCGAAAGAAGATATTATCACAGAAGGAAATAAATGTTAGGTAATGTGTTTATCATCACATGAACCGTTAAAATTCTATTTAAATAAAGAATCCGGATCCTTTGCCTGCCTCAAATAGGAAACTCCTATTTTCCTGTATCGAGATTGGTCTACGTCATCATTAACATTGTTAGTATTACTACATTATGTTGTGTTTTTATAATATAAATAAATTTTAAAAATAAAAAATTATTTTTAGTAAGTAAATAAACATATTGATTATTAAAACTTTCTATAAGTGTATAACCAGATGGTAAGAGAATGAGTTTTTGCTTCTGCAATTAGGGTTCAAATCTCCTACACTCACGTGCGCGGCGTGGGCTATAAGGTTGCTTGGATACAATTTTATACTATTGGATAACTGTTTTTGTGAGTGGCACGAGAAAATCACAACCCTTGGGATTAATTTATTATAATATATGTGAACTCGTAGTGGAAAAATGTATTTTTATCATACCTTTAAAATGTTTAAGTTTTATAAGGCCGAAGTTGAAAATCAGTTAAATGTACAAATTAAAGCCCTCAGAAGCGATAGAGGGGCAGGTACACTTCTAATAAATTCAATAACTTTTGTGAATCAAATGGTATAATTCATGAATTTATGGCTCCTTACCTCAACAAAATGACCTATTCTTAGCGGAACACAAAAATAAGATATTAGTTGAGATAATCAACTGTCTAATATTAAAATCTGGATTACCATTGAATTTATTTTATTATTATTTTTTTTTATTTTTTTTGAGGGGGGGAGTATTATTAACATCAAACCGTATTCTAAATCCTATCCCACATAAAAAACTGGATATCTCCTAGTATGAATTGCAGAAAAATAAGAAACTCAATCTTCATTACTACAAAGTATGTGGAAGTATAGTAGAAGTCAGGATAATTGATTCTAAATTTGCAAAGTTATGTTCTAAAGGAATTAAGTGTGCCTCTGTGAGTTATGGGATTCATAGTCCCGTATATAAATTTCTAGTTATAGAACAATCTACATTTGTTGACAAAAACCTAATTATAGAGTCTATGGATGTTATATTTTTTAAAAAATTCGATACATAAAGACTATATGAATAATAAAGGTTGGTTGATGAAAATAAGGTAGAACCAATAAATGAATAATCTAGCAGCATTCATGATAAATATAAGTTAACACTCATATAGAATGAAATGAACGAAGAAGATTGAAAAGGGAAAGAAAAGAAATATCTTTTGACCCAAATTTTTATATGTTCCGTATAGAATGAGATAGAAATGAAATAATAAATGAGATTACTCTACCACTAAGTATTGAAGGTGATCCTTTAACACTTAGTGGAGCTTTCTCATCTCCTGATATACAGTTTTAGAGGGAAGCTATCGACGATGAAATAAATTCTATAGTTTCGAATAACACTTGGTGTTTGGTCGATTTTCCACCAAGTTCAAAGCCTATAGAGTAATTATGGGAGAATATGTTAAATTTATCTTAAACTTAACAGATCCCTTAACAAAAGGTTTATCAAGATATTAAATAAGGAGAACCGCTAAAGGAATGATACTAGGATCAATAAAGATATAACTTTCACTTGGCAACCCCACCCAAGTTTTGAAATATATGCTAGGTTCAAAGCAACAAACAAGTCAAGTATGTGACTAAAACATGCACTAGAAAAATTTGAGTCTCATTCCTAAAAGTTTAGTGATTGGTTTCTACTTTTCATAGGAGGTTGGATACTAACTCTTAATAGGTCTACAAACAGACTTTGCTGAGATGAAACAGAATTACCTTTGATAGATTCACCTATATGAGTAGAGAAGTAAGGCCACTTTTGAAGATATTGGGATCGTATCTATAATGCTCATGAAATCAGGATATACACGAGGTTAGAAATATGTGAACTTTTAGATCTCCAGTTATATACGAATACATTTGATTGTCTCATAATCTTTTCCCTCTATATTCTCCATTGCATAAACAATTCATCAATTTATTCAACACAGAAAATGCAGTGTGATGATGTGGTCCAATTAAATTGCAACAAACATAAGCTTCCTGTTTGTGGTAAGTAAAGGTTGTTTGATGGCTGCAATGAATATTATAGGCAATCAACCATTGGATAAAATTTAAGTGGACCACACCGATTTGTGATTTGAAATTCAATGGGTTCCAAATACAAGCAGGCCTTTGGTAATAACAACCTACTAGAGTAGAAGCTCGGATATTCATGCCATCGGCTCCTCCGATTGGGTGGCGCAGATTAGATATTACCATTATTTTAAGAGATCAAAACAAAAATGAAGCAGATCCAATGGTCAAATGGACCACACCACAGATGACTCTTCCATTTAATGCAACTGACATTTAATGCTTTGTGCATTTTAATGCAACCAAGCTTATTATTTGGTGTGGTCCACTTAAGCGTTGGATCTGCCTCATTAGTATTTGTGCTCATGCCTTAAAATAATATGAGAAAAGGAATTGACGGCCTGGATGTATAGATACATCACGGTGGGCCCACCCACAGAACTGCCCGGTCGGAGCTAGGGACGGACGGGGGTAGTAAGCAATCCGTGTCCCATGGGAGACCACATAGCTTGGAAATCAGCCAGTTGTATGGTGTTGGCCTCACCAGCCAAACCGCGTCCGACTGGGCCAGGCAAAACGGGACGCGGCCACAGCCAGGTGGCTATTGGTAAGTGCTATTTGGACCCCACCATGATGTATGTGTTTTATCCACGCCGTCCATCCATTTTGAAAGATGATTTTAGGCTTGATTCCAAAAACGAGGTATATCTAAATATCAAGTGGACCACACCCAGTGTTCGAAATATCGATACTATCGGCGATATATATCGGAGATTATCGTTATCGCACCCCTGCGAGACGATATACTTGCGATAACCCCTGAAAGATACCAAAAAACCCAAAATCCAGATATCGGCCGATATATCGTCGATATCGCACGATATTTTGACGATATCGGTCGATTTCCTCTCCATTATTGTCGGACATCGACGTCATCATCCGAAAAAATCGGGAAAAAAAAAATAGAGGGTGGATTTCGGTACCTGTAAAAGAGATCGCCATGATCGGAAGCTTCCATTTGGTGGGCCATTCGAATTGAAGCGTCATTCCTAGGTTACCGCAAATAAAATCTCCGATTTTGGAGAGAAATCCGGAGACATCCTCGCCAATGCGATGAGATTTGAGAGAGAATTTTAGGGTTCCGGAAGATTTAGGAGAAATTGTAGGGTTTCGGCTTCCGGAACCCTCTCTGCTTAAAAACTGACGGGTTGAGTAGCGAGATCGCTCTGCGATGAGGCTCGTTCGAGCTTTTTTTAGGACGCGGATTAGCTATTGGCAGGTTGAGTAGCGAGATCGCTACTGAAGTGACGTCACCAAGTTACGGGTCCCACCATGATGAATGTGTTATATCCACACGGTCCATCCTTTGGAGATATCATTTTAGGACATGAGTCAAATAACGAGGCAGATAAAAATTTGTAATGGACCCCACTACCGAAAACAGCGGAGAAAGTGACTTCCACCGTTGAAACCTTCCTAAGGTCCACCGTGATGTTTATTTGAGATCCAACTCGTTAATAAGTCAAAAAAGACTTTATAAAAGGGAAATATATATATCAGCTTAATCGAAAACTTTTGTGGCCCTCAGAAGTTTTTAACGGTGGGCGTCACTCTCTCTACTGTTTTCTGTGGTGGGGTCCATTGGAGCTTTGAATCTTAGTCATTCTTAGGCTCATGGCATAAAATGTTCTCTCCAAATGGATGGACGGTGTGGATACAAAACATACATCATGTTGGGGCCCACGGAACTTGGTGACATCAATTCAGTAGCCAGTCTCGCTACTCAACCTAATCCGCGCCGGAAACGGATTGGCTACTCCCCCTGCCACCAGCCAATGGCTGGTGTTCGGTGGTCTGTGGCCCCACCATGATGTATGTGTTTCATCCATGCCGTCCATCTATTTTTATAGATCATTTTATAATATTATAAAAAAAATGAGGTATATCCCAATCTAAGTGGACCACATTAGAGGAAACAGTGTTGAATGAACGTCGACCATTAAAAACTTTTTGGGGGCCATAAAAGTATTGGATCAACCTGATCTTTGTTTTTTCCCTTCATCTGGGTCTTTATGACCTAATCAACAGATTGGATGTTATATAAACAGTACAGTGGGCCTTAGGAGGATTTAAATGATGGATATCCAATCACTATTGTTTTCCTGTGGTGTGGTCCACCTAAGACTTATATCCCTCTTATTTTTAGGATGAAGCCCTAAAATGATCTTTAAAAATGGATGAAAGGAATGGATGAAACACATACATCATGGTGGGGCCCACAGACCGCCGAACACCAGCCACGTGGCTGGTGTCAGGGGAGTAGCCAATCCGTTCCCATCCGCGCCACCGAGCTGTGTTGACGTCACCAAGTTATGTGGGTCCCATCATGAGGTATGTGTTATATCCAAACCGTTTGTCCAATTGTCGAGCTCTTCGTAAGGCTTGAGCCAAAAAATAAGACAGATCCAAAGATCAACTGGACCACACTGCAAACAACAGTGGTAGATTGAACGTCTACTATTGAAACCCTTTTGGGGTCACGGAAGTTTTGGATCAATATGATATTTATTTTTCCTCTTCATTCAGGTCTGTGGACCTAATTAACAGATTGGATGGAAAATAAACATTATGGTGGGCCCTACGAATGTATTAATGGTGAGAATCAGTCCCTACTGCTATTTGTGGTGTGGTCCACTTGAGCTTTGGATATGACTCATTATGGTGGGCCCTACCATGATGTTTGTGAGGAATCCACTCCGTCCATCCGTTTGTGAGATCATTTTAGGACATGGAATAAAAAATGAGTAGGATCTAATACTTGAGTGTGCCAAAAATGTGAGGATTGAACATCCACACTTGAAATATTCGTGGGGCCACATAAGTTTTGAATTAGACTAATATTTGTATTTTCAATTCACTCCATCCATCCATTTTACCAGATAAATTTATGATTTGAATGAAGAGAAAAAACTATTATTAGCTTGATCCAAAACTTTTGTGGCCCACAAATGGTCAATCACCATTGCTTCCTATGGTATGGTCTACCTAATTATTGGATCTGTTTTATTTTTTGGATAATGTCCTGAAATGATATGGAAAAACGGATGGACGAGGTTGATACTAAATATAGTTGTCTTAGTTCAATTCGCCAGCACATAGCTTAGGACCCTATACAAAGGAAATCTATTATGTACACTTCTTTTTTGAAACTTTATGATTTAAAAGTGTGTATTAAGGGCCTTTTTAACAATCCCCAAAGTTTCATTAAAAAATTCAACCATTTTCCCAATGTTTTCCCATGTTTCCCAAAAAGTGCGATAAACTATGCGATACAAACGATATATCCCGTGCGATAACCGATACGTATCTGTTGTTCGGTGGGACGTCAACACAACTCGGTGGCGCGGATATACAGACTGGATGAAGGGAAAAAATATACATAAGCTCGATCCAAAACTTTTGTGGCCCCAGGAAGTTTTTTAATGGTGGCCGTTCAATCAAGACTGTGAGGTCCACTTGAGATTTGGATCAACCTCATTTTTGGGCTCATTATATAAAATGATCTGGAAGAATGGGTGGACGGCATGGATGAAACACCATGGTGGGGTCCACAGAGCACCTCCCACTAGCCATGCTAGTGGCAGAGGTAGTAGCCAAACCCTTTTCCGGCAAAACGAAGTCGGGAAAGAAAACGGTACTCAAAGTCTCAAACAGCAGCTTCATTCATTTCATTCCTTCTCTTTATCGCTCCCTCCTCTCTATTCTCTCCGTTCGTAAGGCCCTTGATTTTGTGTGCGCGGTGGGCCCCACCATGGCCCACCATGAGAGCTTCGTGGTGGTCCATAACATAGCGAAGAGGCACAACATCGGAACCATGGCCCGCAGCGCCACGGCCTTCGGTGTCTCCGAACTCATCCTCGTCGGGCGAAGAGACTTCAACGCGTTCGGCAGCCATGGCTCCACCTCTCATCTCCGCTTCCGCCACTTCCATTCCCTCTGCGACGCTCGTCTCTACCTCACCAACGTCTGTTTCCATCTCTCTCTATTAAATTACATTTCAATTGAAGGAAATCTCATTTGGGTCCTTTTTTTTTTTTTTCAGGAGAGAGATTGTGATATCTGCGGCGTTGAGATCGCTGATGGAGCTGTTGCTGTGAGTAAGCATCCTTTTAGGAGGAGCACTGCTTTCCTTCTTGGAAATGAGGTAAAAGTTAAAACTCCACATATGTTCGATGAAATGACTGTGAGAATCTTTGTTAGAACATTATTTATAAGTAATACGATGAAGAAAAAAAAATATAAGGAATACTATGTGAGCTTCTATCCCCCCATCCAATAACTTCTACTGTTTAAAAAAGTGTCTTGCATACAAATATCATAAGAGAATTGAATTTTAAGCACAATCTGTTACATTTAGTTTCCTTATTTGATCCAGTCGCTACTCCAAATCGGATGCAAATGTGAGCTGTCCCAGCAAACTGAAAGATGTAAAGAAAGAAACTCATGAAACAACTGTAACTCTAAACAATCATGCGTTGAAAGCTATGTATGTACAACTACTCAAAATTGAAGCTATTGCCATGTGTGATTAAGTTGGACCCCATTTGGCTCTCTTCTTGTATACATGATAGGAAAGGTAGCAGATTTATAATTGAAGCGGTGGATTGTAGTGACTCTTAACTTTCCCTGGGGTGTCAGAGGCATTCTCTTTGATGAAGCGGGTAACATAAAGTCCACATTTTCAGGTCCAGCTAGAGCTGAATCTTGGTCTGGGGCAGTTGCTTTTGCTATCAGGGAGGCAGTGCGCATCATTCACAACTAGTTCGGTCAGATGTTCACCGTTATAGAAGTGCCAGATAGAGCTGCTTGTTGCTGGGCAAAGGGGTCAAGGACCATCCTTGGAGTCTAGATTATATTGTAAAAGAGATTAGATTGTTGGTTGGGGCGCTCAAAATTTTGTCTACTCCCTCAGTCAAAGAGTCTAACTAGGTGGTGCTTGATTTAGCAATCTCCGGGCTATTGCGCCCCTTTCTCTGTGTTGGGAATTCTTTACCTTTTTTACTTTTTTTTTTTTTGAATGATGAAGCAATTTATTAGCCAAAGCCAGAGAAGCCAAACAAGAAAAAAAATAAACAGAAAACAAAAGAAAGGCTAAACAAAGCTAAAAATCTAAAAAACAAAAACTAACAAAACAAACAAACTAAAAACTATAAAGAAGAAGAAAAAAACTAAAAATACAACATCCTGGCTCAACTTGGGGACCCCAAAAACCCAAAAAGACACCGAAAATCATGGGGTCCGATCTCTGAAATACAAAAGAATCCTACTGACTGAAGACCTCGTGAAGGAACCCCTGAGATTCTGAAAGCAGTGGTTGTTCCTCTCAGCCCAGACTACCCGTGGGATGGCCAGAAACAAATACTCCACTTTTTCTTGCTTACCACCCCTCCCGCATATGCATGCCATAAATGGAAAAGACTCAATCGTGGGGGACATAACCCAAGAGACTTTCGCCATAGTGAAAGCCTGCCACTAGATCTCAAAGGTGAAGGAACAGGTGGTCCACAGTTTCAGCACCACAAAGGCATAAGAGACAAACATTAGGAAGGAGCATGCCTCTCTTCCTAGATTATCTATCTTCAGAACCCGTTTCCTCCCAACTAACCACACAAATGCATTGATTTTGGGGGGGACCATCATAAGACCAGACTGCACCTGTATGATATTCACTCAAAGGAGGAGATGAGGAAGCAAGAAGATGGTAGAAGGATCGCACCGAGAAGTGCCCTGAACTAGCTAGATTCTAGATCAGAGAGTCTTCTGAATTCAGGGAAGGAGAGAAACCCTGCAAGTGAGATAAAAGATTCATAAAGTCCTGTAATTCAGAATAAAAAAAGGTTCCTTCTCAGCGAAGGGAGTCAGACTCCACCGATGCTTTCACCCGAGAAACATTGTCACTGAGATGTCCAAATTAGGACTGATAGCAGCCAAATAAGCGAAAACGAGAAGCGAAAACGAGAGAGAGAGAGAGAGAGAGAGAGAGAGAGAGAGAGAGAAGAGAGAGAGAGAGAGAGAGAGAGAGAGAGAGAGAGAGAGAGAGAAGAGAGAGAGAGAGAGATGAGAGAGAGAGAGAGGAAGAGAGAGAGAGAGAGAGAGAGAAGAGAGAGTACCACACCATGGATCCAACCAGAATCTAATCCTTGAACCATCACCCAAAGCAAAGCTCAATTCCAAAAGAACTTTAGGGGCCACTCTGGCTATACCTTTTCATAAGAAGGAAGCACGATGCAAAGAGGAAGATTTGGTCCACCACCTTTGGGGGTTAAGACCATGTTTAGCAGAAATAATTGAATATCAAAGACTATAATGCTTTATTGACCAAACCTCCAAGCCCCTTTACCCAATAACGCTTTGTTGACCAAATTCAACCATTTAATACCAGCTCCACCATCTGAAAAGGAGGAGTAAACTTCTTTCCAATTGAAAAAGGGAAAACTTCCTAGAAGAAGATCCCCCTTGCTAGAGAAAATCCTTGTGGAAATTATCAATAGGGTAAAGTACCTACTTTGGGCAACAAAACAAAGACATATAATAAACAAGAAGGTTGGAAAGGGAAGCCTTGATAAGGGTGATCTTCCCCCAAAAGAGAGATGCTAACTCGTACATCAAGATAGTTTTCTCTCCACCCGTTCAATGATTTTATCCCATAAATGAAGTGGAGGCTTACCAATACTAAGTGGAAGGCCAAGATAAATGGTAGGGAGAGATCCCACACTACAACCAAAAGTTTCAGCCTCGTAGGGTAAATTTATCCCAAAGCAAACACTCTTGGATAAGGTTTCTTTTAAACCAGAGATCACCTCAAACTAACATATAGACATACTTAGAAAGTCCATCACCGACTCATCAGCTTCACAAAATAACAAGGTATTGTCAGCAATCCGTAAATGACAAATAGGAGTGGGGAAATTTTCGACCCAAAAGCCCCTAAACAGACCTACGTCCCGCCTCCTTGAAAACAAGCAACTGAGATGTTCGGAAATAATAACAAACAGAAACAGCGACAAAGGATCCCCTTGACGAAGACCAGGGGAGGCCCTAAGAAATCGAAGAGGTGATCCATTAACAAGCAAGAATCTAACAAAGGAAATACAAGATTGAATCCAATACCTCCATTTATCCCCAAAGCCCATTCTAATCAACATGTAATCTAAAAATTGCTAGTCTACATGATCATAAAGCCTTTTCCAAATCAAGCTTACAAAGAATCCTCCGCCTACTCGTCCTATGGTAGGAATAAAGGCATTCATGTGCAATAATGACAGAGGATCCCTCGACCTACCTCTTACTTTGGATCTACAATGGATCTCACCTGAATTGCCCCATCTATCCTCCTGTGGAGAAGTTTGGTTTCAAACTCTGGTTCGAACAAGAGGAGTACGACTTAGTTTTTAATAAATCTCATTAATCTCAAGAAAAAAAAGGAAAAGAAGAAGAATAAGAAAGTGGGTTGGGGTGTGATTGCATCGAATCTCCCATCTTAAAAGGACTCAACTTCGTCGAGTTTGTGGTGATGTACTCTTTGTAAAGTTCCAGTTTGATGTGTTTAGTCCTCCGTAGAAATCCATGTGCCAATTTGGTTTCGGGTTGTGAAACATTCATGTTATGTCTCACCATTAGGTCGTAAAACTTCCGCTTGCACTCCTTGATAATTAGATTCTCTTGTTATAGGCTAAGAAGTTCGTAGAATGCCTTGGCCTCATAATTTAATGGCCAAACCATTTTTTTTTCAACTTGGCCTATATCTCATCCCAAATCGAGATGGGTGGAAGGCGAAAACGTCGCAAATCTCTCACAACCGTATGGCAACAATTGATTTTCGTAGGCTCTCGGTCAGTCATGAACAACATTGGGTTCCAAATTACCCATAAAATCTACAACTCTGCTTTCTTCCTTTTGGTTGGGTCTTTTATGTGATGAGGTTGAACTAGCTCTACATAATCATGATAACTATGACGAGGGGCTATGGGTTCCCATTGTCCTTGCTTAGGGTATTGGGGTTTATTGATACCCAAGGTAGGTCCGTGCTCGTATCTGTGGTTCTCATCATCTTTGCTTAGTGTCTAGAACCTGACTTGCCTATGAGGATGATTTCCCGACTCTATATATAATCTTTCGGGTCATAGGATCATGGTGTGCTGTAAAGGCTGTTATGGGGCCGTAAAGGCCTTTTTGTAAAGGTAATGGTGGCAACCGTTACACGTCAAAGGTCATGAAGGCCGTAATAGCCGTTACGGAAAAAAAGACCCGTAACACCCCCCCAAAGGTTGTAAAGGTCTGTTACTGGCTTGATACAGGTTTTTCAGAATTTTTGTCAATAAAAAAAGAGACTGTAATAGCTGTTACGGCCCTCGTAGTGGCCGTTGCACCTCATATCATAAAGGTAACGGTGGTAGTCGTTACGCCCACCATTACTGTTACCAGTGTTTTAAATATCAACGATATCGGCCGATATATCCCACGATATATCTTGTGTTCACCCGTGTGATACGAAATGCATAGGTATTAGGTAGTGCTGATATATCCCACCTATTTGATCCGGTGAGCATTTTTTAAAAAAATTTTCGATCCATTTTTGTTGTTGTAAATCACGTTAAATCAATGTCAAATGGTTACAAATCTATGATTTTTCATGTTTTTCATGAAAATCATGGATTTGGAATTTCGATTTCAAGATTTGGGGGATATGGGGAAAGTTACTGAAAATTGGGAAAAATCAAAATTTCTCAATTTCTCGCAAATCAATTGTAATCTTTGTATCCAAACACAAAATCAAACATGTAACCTGATATGATGATTTTCTTTTGCTTTTGAATATATTGCTTGTATTTCTATACATGTCTTCTTACATTTATAAATTATATGAAGACTTTAAATATACTTGCATCAGTTCAGTTGGACAATGCATGTATGAGGACCCCATACAAAGGAAACCCCCCTGTTATGTGTACTCTTTTTTTTTTTTGTTTTTTGTTTTTTGTAATGTTTTGATTTCCAAGTGTGTATTGATGTCTTTTTCAACAATCCTTGAAGTTTCCTTGAAAAATTCGATCAATTTCCCAATGTTCCCATGTTTCCCAATAACAACGATATAGTACGTGATACAACCAATATATCCCATGCGATAACCGATATGTATCCATATCCCAAGGGTGCATTACATTACGCGATAACGATATTTAAAACATTGACTGTTACGGGATACCTTGCATTGGATGCGTGTAGCTGAAATGAGGATATTGAGATGGATGAGTGGCAAGATGAGGAAGGATAGAATTAGAAATGAATGCATTTGAGGGAACTTAGGAGTAGCACCAATCGGTAATAAGATGAGGGAAAGTAGTCACATTGTTTGAATTGTCTCCGATATTATCGAAATATCTTCGATATTATCGTTATCTCCAGCTTGGCGATATCGATAACACCGGTAGTATTAGAAATTCCAAGCATTAACAATGTATTGCTAAGTACCGCCAACGAATCGATATCGCCAATATTTTCAAATGTGTAAATTCCAGGCGCCGCTTGTATTACTAATGTATCGATATCGCTAATATTTTCGACTATGTAAATTTTAGGTGACGCTTGCATCACAAGTGCATTGGCGATATTTCAATAATATCACCAATGTAGAGATATCACAGAAAGTTTGTTTATTAAAAAAAATTCTATTTCAAAATTTTTTATGAGCGCATTGTTGTATGCAGTTTTCAATTTGTCGTTGCCAATATTGATAATATCTCAATACTGTCATTATCGCAACATGTGCGATATCAAGCTCACAATCTTCTGTTTCCTTTCCTGCTATTGATGATTTCTTTGTAAAATATCATGAGTTGTCGATATTCTGCAATATCGATGGATGTTTGGATGGATGATCGGATGGTTAATGGAATGGATGGGATGGTTAGACTGTTTCTTACGATGACACATGCTTTTAAGCCCCCATTAAATGGAAACCTATTGTGTATACATTCTTTTTGCAAATTTTTTATTCATAGATATGCAAATATGTGTATTTTAGCATCTTCTGAAGTTTCATTGAAAATTCTACCATTTTCCCCATGTTTTCTCACATTTCTGGTTATCAACAATATTATTAGCGATATCGATATTGTTTCTGTATACCCGACCAACGAAACTTGTAGCAATACCAATACTTCGAACACTTGGATGATTTTGGTCATGTGCAAACAAGGACCAAGAACCGTGCCAGTTAGGAGTGAGTTGATACACATTGAAGGCTCTAAAAGGGCAAGGGGAAGGTCCAAAAGGATGTGGATGGAGGTACTAAGAAAAGACTTGATGACCTATGGTCTAACCGAAGGTCTTGCTCTTGACAGAGTGGAATAAGGGAACAAGATTCATGTAGTTGACCCCAATTAATTGGGAAAGCTTAGTTGATGATGATGTTAGCCTGTGCCTTAGTTGAGTTTTTCCTACCATCCTCTTCTCGGGCGATCATCCCCCTATTCACCATGTCTATTTCATTTGAAACCTGCCCCCTACCAAGGTTCAAAATCGGCATATTGGGTATCGTATCGTTCACCACTAATACAGTCCTGAATTCCCCATATCGGGCCATTTCAGACCAATACTGGCTGTTACAGCTGTATTATCTTTCACAGACAATGCCAGTACATATTGGGTGATATGTACTGGTTTCAAACAATACTTTACACCTTGCTCCATTCCCTTGATCCTCTCTGAAAGTTGCTGAAACATCACATCAATCTGATTTTCTCCCGCCTTCATAGGGCTATACGAAGTCTTGCTTCTTTCTTGAATTGGTTGGGTTAGAACAATCGGGTACTCTGATGACAATGGGTGTAGGCACACTCAGGCTAAATCAGTTGTATTGGGTTCATTAGTTTGGAGAATTGAGAGTAATGGGATTGGTTATAGGCTGATTTTTTATTTATTATTATTATTATTATTATTTTTTGAGAACAGGGTTAGAAAACAATTTGGGACAGAAAGAGGGGTGAATATAGGGCTGCTTTGGATGCAGTCTATGGACAGGTTGGCTGCAGGTTTAGAGGAGTATTTATGGAAAACATTTGGACTGATTTAGGGTAGAGATAATTGTTTCAAGTGTGCTGTTCTGAGTAATGATCTGCTAGACAGATAATGGTAGGCATATAAGCTGGGAGCAGGCAGGTTAAGGTTGACTGATTAAAGGCAGAAAGGGGTTAGGTATAGGAGCAATTGCTGCGCAGATTCCAGATGCTATTTGGCTCGAATCTTTGCTGACATTGGGGCTAGGCTGGTTGCAGAAACTACTGAGAACAGTTTTATGGACAGATTCTTAGATGGTTTATGTGACTATGTAGGGGCTGGAATTTGACTAATTGGGTCTCAGGTATGCCAGAAAGTTTGTACAGATTATTGGACTGCAGTTTGATGGTGGTTTTGGGTTTATGGTTAGAAACAAGGATGTATGTGGGTTAGGATTTAGGCTGGAGTGGGTTTGAACGGCTGTGATGTATTTAAGTATGTTGCATGGAGGATACGGTCGGTCGGTAGTGGTTGTCAGTTTGGGTTTTGGTTGTGAAGAGGGGTATTAGGGTTGGGAAAATGAGTTCTAGTCTGGGTTAGGCTAGGGACTAGGTTGAGAAGAGAAAATTTGAAAAGACAAACAGATAGGATCTGAATTTGCTCTGATACCAAATAATGCATCAGACTGAAATAGCAGTGGACTGAGAGACAACTTACCAGATCTGGGAATATTGTCCCGAAAAAGAAGAAGAAGAAAGCTTAAAGAATGCCATCACATGCAGGATGAATACATCCACAGTACTCTAGCCATATTCTCGAGTTCACTTCAATCCCCCATCCAATAATTTCTACTTTTAGAGAAAACACTCGGCAACTTTTTATTCAAATTTCATAAGAGAAGTGAATTGTATGTATGCCATGTGTCCTTATTAATAGGCCCTTACACATGGAGTTTCCTTATTTGATCCAATCTCTACTCCTACTTGGATTCAAATATGGACTTTATGGACAAACTGAAAGAGATAAAGAAAGAATCTCTTAAAACAACTATAACTTAAACAACTGTGCATGACAGCTACACGTGCGATTACTCAAAATAGAAGCAATTTCTATGTGTGATTAAGTGGGGCATAATCTGGCACTCTTCTTATACACGTGTCGAATGTGCATGTGTGGGATGGGGTGTGACTGCCTCAGTTCATGTGAGATCCATACCATTCGTCATGTGGTGCGCTCTGTCAACATTCTTAACAGGTGGGCCACACCCATGGTATTAGAAATTTGTTACGTTATGGCCGATGTAAAGGGCATTAACAGTTACCCTCGTTACACAATAGGGGGGTGAATATGTCCGTTGTGGACAAAAAAAGGGCTGTATAGGCCTGTATCAGCCGATATGCCCTGCATGGCACCGTTACGGAGCTATTATGCCTTTACAGGCCGATACGACCATAAAGGGCCCATTAAAAAAAAATTATTTTCAAATTATCTCTCATTTTCCACTTCTTTATTCATGTCAAACATTAAAGTAAGCTTAGAAACTAAGTTTATACGTGATGTAGGATTATTTCGAGAATCAAAACAAAAATTGTGTGGGATTCGTCTTTCAAAAATAAAAAAAATGTATGGGATTTGATGAATTGAAATTGCGTGGACCATGTTAGGAAATATCGAAAGTGGTAACTGTCACTTCCTTTTTTCCATCTTCTTTTTGTTGCACTTATATGTAATGGGTCCTAATCCACCAAATCATGCTCGACACGTGTTTGGAGCATAAATAGTGATTAGGTTACGGCCTATAATTGTATGATCAACTCATCAGTACTCATATCATATGTAGACATAATCTTAATTATATATTGATATTAGATTTTAGAAGCCTAAATATGGGTGTTTTACTATTTTAGAATAAGCCTCAAGTTAATAGTATCAAACAGCCTGGAAACGTTCTCACTAAAGAATGGTCCGTTACACCAAATACTTATTCAAAACTAGGAAAAAAAACATATTTCGGAATCTCATATTTTTCTAAAATTTTCCAATATCCTCATACCTTTTTTCCTTCAAAAAAAATAAAAATTGACAGTTATAGGGCTGTAATGGCTGTTATGAGGGCTGTAATGACTGTTATGGTCCGCATCATTATGGTAAGATGGCCGGCCATTATACCAGCAATTTTCCGTTAGCGAATTTCTTGGCTACACCTGTATGAGAAGAATGAATGGTTAATTATAAATTGACTCGCAGCCTATACTCAAGTCACACATGTTGCCTCTCTAATGAGTGATGAGCATGCCAGACCCGAACACCTTATTTGAAGTTTTGGGTTTGATGATGCATCAATGCTAGAACTTTGAACTTCTAGTTGAATCACACCACCAATGGGAGTATCACACCCCCGAAAATAATCCAACTCAGGATTAAAAGAGAAGGATAAAGAAAGCTTTCTTTTCATTCATTAATGCCAAGCCACATGGCATATATAGATTTTAGATAATAGCTAAAGATGACCCTAAACCTACATATGGCCCTACTGGCCTAGAGTAGTAGCTTCACATATTGTTCCATGCTAGCCTAAGTAATTGCTGAGTTTGACACCTAAAATGAATGTTTGTTCCATATAACCAATGGAAGACATCAAAATGCTTCTAAGAAAAGAACTAAGTCCCCTTTGTACAAATTCCAATTTAATGGGCGCCTGTGCTCCATGTCCATTGTCAGGGGAGCTGTTCGCCTTTTGAATCAAAGTAGTAGGGGCTTCATAGCGACTTTCATTCTAAAGGAAACCGAAGAACCTTTAGTCAATAGGAGCCCTACTCATATTCAAAAGGCAGTCGCAAACCAATTCATTAGTAACCGGGCGGAGCGCACCTTCAGTAGGGCGAGCTGTTTGAAGTCAGTTTTGTCCATGTCCAAATAGGTACATGTGAGGGGGTCCATGTCCAAATGTATCATTTCTATTCAACATACATTTGTCAAGTTCCGAAAATCCTCAACCTTGAATAAGCTGAAATCCTCGCTGGATGCGATAAAAAATGTGAGCTTGAGAAGAATTGAACTATAAGAGCAATTTTAAAGTTGAGCTGGTTTTTTCTGAATACATGGATTTGATGCCTCATACTGAACAATTAAGCCTGCGAACCTAGCGTTGGCATTCATTCAATGAAATGGAGGCAAGCTGAATGAAATGTGAATCAGATTCACTAGGAGCTGCACAAATTAGAGAATGTGGAACATGAATTGAGCCCATCTGTGAACCTGGCAACTCTGATTTGACTTTCCCATCTTGATAGTCTGGTGTTTGTTGCCTGCTTCTCTCTAGAAAAAAAAGTGAGGAAAATGTGAATAATCCAATTGTGAAGGAATCTTATATTTCGAAGGGCTATTTGAATAAACCCCTTCCATATTTACTCTGTTGTTTCATACAACTACCTCTTTCTCCATTATGACTATGTTTTTTTTTTTTTTTGAATTCTTATTCATTTCTGTTTGTAGGGAACTGGCCTTTCAGCTAAGGAATCTGAAATATGTGATTTCTTTGTTTACATTCCACAATATGGCTGTGGCACTGCATCATTGAATGTAACAGTTGCAGCTTCAATTGTCCTACACCATTTTGGAGGTACAATTCGTACACTTAATGCAATATTATCAAATTACAAGCAGATGTAATACGTCCTTTTGGTTTCTATCTTACACTAAAATCTGAAACTTATATGCCATGATTCTTGAGCACATTGATGACTGCACCTCAGGTTTAAAGTTCTGTTGTTGACCTCCCTACTTCCTGCTCAAGATTCACATGGGGCAAATATGACATATCCAATCAAATCACAAATGCCCTTCTCTCTTTTCGCTAAAGTCTGCCAGTATTTCAATAACATGGAAATCATAGATAGACCTACCTCTCTCCACCGTTCATATGGCAGGATGATGCATGAATTGGGTCTGTTCATCTAGTGGGACCTACCCATGGATGGCCCATGTCTAAAAAAACCACTCCCATAGGATGATCCTTGCCATTACTTTTTTGCTTTACGAGGAAGGAGTTCATTGAAATTTCCATTGCTGACCTTAAGAGAGATGAGGGACACTAATCCATAGCAAGGTTTAAAAAAGCATCATGACACCCGTTATAATAGGAATGACCACACTCTGTTGTGTTATCAATGAAAAGCAACAATGAAACAAGTCAATGGTCATCTTTTTCCCTTCAAAATAATGGCCATCATTTTCTGGTGTAGCTAATGAACGAGAATCGTTAACTGCATGCAATTATATCAAACCCTAGGACCAAATCATGCCCAAACAAGAATAGAGATTTTTTAGTTGAAAAGAAAGGAAAATCAATGCAATAACCAGCGAATAATCGAAGCTCTCACCAGTTTTGATGGCCTAGATCATGCGCCCCACGTGTGCAAACATGCAATTGCGCAAATCCTTGCCCCAGGCTTGTAGAGAAGATTAAAAAAGTCCCAAAAACTGCTGGACATTTCTGTTTATTGAGCTTTTGTATGAAGGAAAATAAAAGAGAAGCCCTAACATTAATCTGAGCCTTCCATAAAGCAAAAACTATGGGCTGGATGCTAGAATTTCAGGCCTACACTCTTATTTTAATGAAAAGACTAAAATATCCCTATATACTTGGAAGCGTTTAAATCCAGGTGGTAGCTCAATGCAATGGGCGTTGTCGTTAATCTGCTTCAAGATCGTGCATGGGCCAATCTTTTTCAGCTTCAACTTGTTGTAATTGCCCTCCGCAAACCTTTCTTTCCACATGTAGACCCACACTAGAACACCTTTTTCGAAATTCACCTTCCAACGTCATCTATCTGCCACAAATCTTGCATAGGACAGAAGGCTAACATCCCGTGGTTGCAAGTTTTGCCCGGAGCCTCTATCATGGGTTTTAATAATATTTTCTGATTATCTTTCATGAAGGTGCATGTATGTTTCCAACAATTGTGAATGGTTTACCGATCGTACCGGCATAGTCAACCTAATAATATGTGGCGCACGTCCATCCCTTGGACTATGTCACACCACACATTGTTATGATATGTTTTACTGATTGTGAAAGACACTAAACAATGACGAGAAACCTTTGCCTCACTGTCTTGCTTAAACCTAGCAAGTTTATATGGAACTGGATGCATCTACATCTTCAACAGGAGCTTTTCTATTGCCTCCTTAGAGATGACATTTTCACAGTTGCCACTGTTGATGATCATCCCCACAGACTTTGCCATTCATTGTGCAACTCATGTAGAAGATATTAATCCGCAACCATTCATCTTCCTTAGGCGACTTGGGTGCAAGAAGAGCCTTCTAGATCACCAACGCCTCTGAACCATCACCAAATATTCCGTTGTCTCCACCGTCATTATCATAATGTGCAGCATGTGTTCTCTCTGTGATTTCGCCCTCATTGTTAATTGACTTTTTCTCCACAACTGCTTTGGAGCTACTGGCCAAATTGACTTGTTGCTTCCTACATTCGGAGGAAATATGCCCAATGCCGTTGCATTTGTAATACCAGATGTTATTCTGATATGTTCGTCTTGCTGCCTCATCGTTCAAAAATCGTGACCTGGACTATGGAGTGGCATTTTTGGCCTGAATCGAATCTCAAGCAGGCTTACTACTGCTACCCGGAATACCCGTGGATCGATTAAAACTCCTATGCGACTATGCCTGGTTTTGTTCCTCTTTTCAACCAAGGCGGCTCAACCTGCATGCTTCTGCAACAGTAAACACTAGCTTAATTCACAACTAATTTGTACCAGTGGGCTGCAACTCATCCATGAAACGAGTATTCAACTGCTCTTCAGTCTTGGATAAATTATTATGAGCCACCAGATGATGGAATTCTTCCGTGTACCCTTCTACGGTCATTACCCCTGTCAGATATGCTGTAATCGCTGAAAAAGAGACTGCACATAGTCGATAGGTAGAAAGGCCCTCCATGAGAGACTTCATCTTCTCCTATGTTTTCATCTTGGACTTTTTGCACTTTTCTGAGGTGGCTTTAACCTGTTCCACCACACTGAAGCTCTACCTTTCAACTTCATGGCAATTATTTTTTTCTTTTGTTGCTTTGTCCACATCTTTGTAATCAAAGATTCTGTCCACTGCATCAATCTAATCCAGAAAATCGTCCCTGCGCATACTACCGTGATATTCATGGACTATTGCCTTCACTTCTAACTACCTACCCCGATCACAATAATCCCCCATTCCCGCTCGTCGCGGCTTAACAAACGGAGCTTCACAATGGAACAGATTAATGTCATTCCCACTAGACTCAATTGTCATTGTCTTCTTCATTCGTCGCTAATAGTGTAGTGAGTTGTTGGGAGATGGTTTGCATTTGCTCTTTAACATGGCAAATCTCTCTTCTACTGGATCCACATCTTCCTCATCCATTCTTTGTGCACCACGACCTCTATCTCTATGTGGTATCCTTGTAGGATAAGGAGCTCATGCAACCGAAACAATAATGGAAGTGGAGGCTTTGATACCAAATCTGGTATAGCTAACGAACGAGAATCGTTAACTACATGCAGTTATTTCAAACCCTATAACCAAATCATGCCCAAGCAAGTATAAAGATTCTTCCACATGTTAAGAAAGGAAAATCAATGTAATTACCAGTGAATAATCGAAACTCTCACCAGTTTTGATGGCCTAGATCATGCGCTTCACTTGTAAAAACATGCAATTGCACAAATCCTAGTCCAAGGCTTGTAGAGAAGATAAAAAAAGTCCTAAAAGCTGCTAGACATTTTATGTTTATTGAGCTTTTGTATGAAGGAAAATAAAAGAGAAGCTCTAACACTAATCCGAGCCTTCCCTCAGGCAAAAACTACGGGCTGGATGTTATAATCTCAGCCCTACGATCTTATGTTAAGGGAAAAAGACTAAAATACCCGTATCTGTAAGTGTATTGGATTGTCAATTGGCGTAAAGTCAGCGTCGTCAAGTCAGATGAGCCCCAATCGAGTTGAAGATATCAAGAGTTGAAAACTAAAAGCTTGCTAAGTGAAGATTCAAAGCTTTATGAATGTGCCTTGATAAGTCTTCACTTAGACAGACTGATAGGATCTCAAAACCCTTTGTTAGGTGGCCTAAACGTTTATAGACATTCCTCAAACCATCTAACCAAAGTCAAGTGTCTATTAGATCAAGATGGACCTTGTGGAAGGAAGTGCAAAAGAACCAAATTTGAAATGACCATCAAAATGCACTAAGTATGTTGCTGTCAACCCATGGACAACTTTCTCGACTGGTCGACAGGTCAGGTCGATAGGTTGAAAGCTATGGTCGATAGGTCAAAATGGCCAAAATCAGGACAAAGAAAACACATGATCCTGAAAATTTTGACCCATGGATGGACTATTTCAACAGGTCGAAGGTCAAGTTCGATCGGTCGAAAATGAGGGTCGACATGTTGAAAGTGGCAAAAACTGGACAACAAGAAATACTGTGTGCCACTGAATAGTTCGACTGGTCAAAGGCTCGGATCGACAGGTTCAAGGACCATTTTGATCGGTCAAAGCCTCAGGTTGATAGGTCGACAAATAGCCGGTGTGTTACCGTTTTTCACCCATTGCAACGCATTTATAAATATATCTTTGACGGGCTTTTAGGGGAGAGGGAGTAGTACCCAATAAAGCACATAGAGTGTTTTCCACTTCAATCTTCACCTCTTTGCTCTTTATTCCCTTGAGTTCATCATTCAATCCTTGAGTTTAATGGCACATCATTGAGTTTCAAAACTCGAATTGAAGAATGAACTCAAGCTTTCATTAATGGCTAACATAAGCTCAATAGACAAATCGTTTGGTCATATATAGCTAGAGCTAGGCATCAGACCGAGTCGAATCGGATTGGGTCCAACTTGACTCGGTCCGAGTTTTGCATGGCCTGACCCGAACTCGGTCCGATTCGGGACCGAGTCCTGGGTCATCTGACTCGATCCGATCCTAACCTATGCTGGCCTAAATCGATCCGAGTCCGACTCGTTCAGGAAAACCGAGTCGGATCGGATTTGGCTAGGTTCAGATCGGTTGTGCAATTGGGCAGAAATTTGTTCAGATTACATTCTTAAAAGAAAGAAAGAAAATAACACAAAAAAAAAGAAGAAGAAAAAGAAGAAGAAACCCCCTCAATCAACCCAATCTTTCAGTTCAAAAGCCCAACCAGATGAAAATAGCAAAATGGGTATCAACATGTCTATTACCCCAAAACACAAAACAAACAGATCTTAAACCTTCTTAATTTCACATTCATTTAAAAAGAAGGATTGTAACCCAACTCATTTACAAGAAGATAAGATTCTTGCAACAAAACAAGCACCCATCTTTTAGTGACGATGCAATGCGAGCATCAATTCGATGGAAACAACCCAAATCTTTCAGGAAGAAAAAGAGAACTATAAAAAATCAAAACCCATGTTTAATCCATCACAAATTGGGCAGAAACATAGATTAAAGACCCATATCGCAAAAACAGACTCATATTCCAGAAAAATAAATAAATAAAGAAAATGAGAGAGAAAAAAAATTCAATCACTCGCAATCTAAGATTCTGACATAAAAAAGAAAACGCAAGCATCTTTTATAGCAGTACGATTCAATAGAGTAATGATTCTACTAAAGCATAATCAAAATCTTACATTCACAGAAGAGGAGAGGAAGAAGATCGTTCGTTCGGGCGGGAGAGGGTAGGGTAAGAAAAGAGGGAGGGTAAAAACGATTTGGGTGGGTTACGTTTAGGGTAAAAATAATATTTATACTACCCACTCCGGGTCAGGTCGGTCCGAACCCTTTCGGTTCGGGTTTTCGGATCGGATCTGTCCGGATACACCACTATCCGAACCGACTCAAAAAACGAACGGATTTGGATGGATAGACTCGATCAGGCCCGATCTAGGCCGTCGGTTCTGTTCGGAATGGGTCGGATCGGATCGGGTAGGGTCAAACCATCGGATCAGGTCCAACATCCCACCTCTATATATAGCCATTTAATGCTTAGATTTGGTGATTCTAACATTAGAACCATGAACCTTGAATACCTTTAGAGGAACACCATTACTTCTCTCAAATATCCGGCACACTATAGGCACATCTTCTTCTTGGTAGTTGATCTAGAGGAGCTGAAGCTACACCATCCGGTGCTGAATCGGGGCTCATCCAACAAGTAAGTGTCTAATTTTTTGGAGTCCATTGTTGATCCTCTTTGAAGATTGGGGTCGAGAAATTGTGATCCAATCTCGAGTGTAATTGATGGGGACATCAGAGGACCTACTCGGTATACCCGAGATGGAGGCGACCACCTACATCAACGCAACTCTCTATAGATGGGAGACGAGTTCTAGATGAGGCTCACCAAGCCATTTTGAAGACCCCACATGCATTAGACGTGCATCAGGAAGACCCCACTTTGGGATGATGCATGTGGGCTGCTTAGGAGACTGTTTTAGTCATAGGGTTTTTATTTCATGTCGATCGAACCGTTGGATCTTGTTGATCAGGTCATTGGGCCACCAAATCTGGGCCCCTTGGGAGAAGCTTAGGAGAAGCTCTCTTGTGTGAATGAATATTTTTCCTTGTGTTTTAGGGTTTGTGAGAAACCTTCCATTCCAATTGAATTGTGGAAGGATATAGGCTTATTTGGTAGTGAATTCCTCAAGGTGCATTCTTTCTGTTTCTCTTCTTCAATAAGGTATTCTTCTTCTTCTTTTGTCTTCCTCCTTCCCCTTCCCTTACAACCTTCTCAACCCATCAAAACCCTATCCAATCCACACACTCTCTCTCTCTCTCTCTCTCTCTCTCTCTCTCTCTCTCTCTCTCTTAACCTAGCCACGTTGGACCCGCACGTGCGCTCGTACGGGCAGCCACGTGTAGGCCCTCATTTAGCGTTTTCCCTATTTGATTTCCCTCCAAACCTACTTAATCCCTAGGTCATTTAAATCCCCAGAAACCTAATTCCCCAAACCTCCATCTATGAATCCAAAACCCTAATGAGAATCTGATTTATTTTGTGAAACTTTTCCTAAACCAAAATTTTGCTTGCATCATTGTCTATCCACATGGTTATTGCACTACCCACGCTAGATTGGAAGTCCCTACTTCCAAGTGGGCCACTGTTGAATTATTTTATATTTTCATGCACCACATATGTGATAACTTACGATATTCGTGTTATAAATGAATTTCTGAATCTATTATGTGGATATGTTTGATTTTACATGATGATTGTTGAAATTAATGTGTAATTGATCTCTCATCTTGCATTCTATGGTAGTTTCCGTCATCCTACATTAAATTTGGTATTAGAGCCTAGGTCTAGCGTAGGGTAGGTGTTCGACAAAATTCCTCTACCCAAACTAAAGCATAGATTGCACATAGCTTGTTGAATTTTCTGATTTGGCTTGCTGAATTTTTTGATTGGGTATTTTGAAAGTCCTATATTGTTGGAATTTTCAGATTTAGTGACTTTAAGGCACCTAGTTGCTGAATTTTCAGTTTTAACCTTATTAGAATCATTCTAGGGCTATCCATATGGTTTTAGGTACTAAGGGTCATCATACATAAGATATATGTGAATCATATACTATCAAATCGAGTGTCATCAACTCTTATTTTTGTATCGCATTTATCATATAGTACACATACAACTAAGGTTTCTCTCATTAGGGTCGTTTAGCGTATGCAAACGTGAACGTATCGCGGTTTTGGTCTATTCCACACCATGAACCCGGATCAGATTGTCGAGGCTCTCGAAAAGATTAATCACCATTTGACGACCATTGAGATGCATAATAGGACCACTGTCGCGCAATTGACTGCCAGCAACCAACTTATCACGCGGCTAGAGGTTGCCTCTCAAGGTACTCCCGTCATCGGGAAAGATAACCAGTCTCAGGTCGGAGAGCCAACGGATGAGGACCTAGTTGAGCAGGGTCCAGTCCCAGTAGAACCCATTAAAGATCGTAATAGAAACCTTGGTCAGGGAGTAGGTCATGTAGGACTGCGTGCCCACGTGCCCCGTACAGAGTCGCGGGATCGTTATGACCCTAAGGAATGAGTTATGAAGAGCATTAAAGTCGATGCTCCCAATTTTGATGGTCGCTTGAACCCGAAGCATTTCCTTGACTGGCTAGCTAACATGGACCACTTCTTCGAGTGGCATGACATATCAGATCGCCGTTGAGCGAGGTTCGCTAAGATGAAGTTGACGGGTCAAGCCAAGTTGTTCTGGACGAATACAGAGTGGAAGGCAGAGCAGCGTGTAGATGAACCCATTACATCATGGGTTGAGATGAAAGAACTTCTGAAAAAAAAATACGCTCCGCTCTCCTACCGTGATCGCCTTTTGGATTAGTGGCAGTCCTTGAGGCAGGGGTCGATGCCTGTATCAGATTATATCGAGAGATTCGAGGAGTACATGATTCGATGCGATGTCGATGAGTCCCCTACTGTGACCCTGTCTCGTTTTAGGATGGGCCTGCGCCTTGAGATTAGGCGTGAGCTCATCCCTCATGATGTTGGTACACTAGAGGAGGCCTACCTTAGGGTAGAGGAGCTTGAATGTTACCTAGTGCAATCAACCATGAAGCGATTTGAGTTTCGTGATTCCAGTGGCAGGATCGCTCCTCAGGGAGCCAAACCTAAACCTGGGAACCAGACCAAAGCCCTAACTAGTGCTCCACCAATAACAGAGATGTTAAACGTAAGGGTCTAGTTAGCACTGGTTCAAAGGGAAGCGAGAACATGCAGTGTTACCGTTGCAATGGTTTTGGTCACCTCGCAAAGGAATGCCTGAACAAAGAGAGAGGTAAAGCTCTTATGATAGATGAGGCAAATGAGGATGTTGAGGATAATTGCGACGTAGAGGAACATGAGCCTGATATTGGTGCTAGTGATGAGGAGTTTGATGAGCAGGAGACACTCTTGCAGTAGTTAGATGTGCTTATGCCCAAGCTAAAGAAAATGATGATTGGTGTAGAAACATGATCTTTTACACTTATACCAAGTGTGGGGAAAAGAATTGTAAAGTGATCGTGGACAGTGACAATTGTGCCAACGCGATCTCTACTAGTACTGTGAGTCGATTGGGCTTGAAAGCCGAGTCTCACCCTCAACCCTACAGAGTGTTGTGGGTTGATGAGTCCTCCATTCCGATCTCACACCGATGTTGTATCCCCATCCAGTTTGGGTCATATAAAGATTCTCTGTGGTGCGATGTGGTTCCCATGGATGTCGGCCACATCATCTTGGGTAGGCTCTGGTTATTGGACTTGGACGTTACAATATTCAGTCACTCGAATATTTGTACATTCATGTTTAAGGGCAAGAAAATTAGATTGAGTCCTCTTCCACCTAAGAGCATGTCGGAAAAGGAGACCGCCAAGAAGGGTGATTCTGGAACTTCGAGGAAGTCCAAACCTAAGTCTCTTCACATCATTAATGCAAAAGAATTTGAAAGAGACATGGATGATTCAGAGGTGTTTCCCCTCGTGACTAGAGAGGTTACCTCCCAGGTTGGTGTAGAGTTGCTTAGTGAGGTGATTTCGGTAATGGATAAGTTCAGTGATGTCTTTCCTGACCTCCCGGATGAGCTTCCACCTATGAGGGACATCCAACATGCCATTGATCTTGTCCCCTAGTCGACTCTCCTCTCTCATTACAGAATGAACCCCACGGAGTATGCGGAACTCAAGAAGTAAGTTGATGAGCTTCTTAGGAAAGGGTTCATTTCGGAGAGCATGAGTCCAGTTGCCGTGCTCACCCTTCTGACGCCCAAGAAGGATGGCATGTGGTGTATGTGTGTGGACAACAGAACCATCAACAAGATTACCGTTAAGTACCGATTTCCTATATCGTGTCTTGACGATATGTTGGACATGATGGCTAACGCCACAATTTTCTCCAAAATAGACCTCAAGAGTGGGTATCACCAGATCCGTATTCTCCTAGGTGATGATTGGAAAACGGCCTTCAAGATGAATGATGGGTTGTACGAGTCGCTAGTCATGCCTTTTGGGCTGACCAATGCCCCAAGTACATTTATGCGGGTAATACCCAAGTGTTGAGACCCTTCATGGGGAAGTTCTTAGTTGTGTACATTGATAACATCCTTATTTATAGCATGACTAAGGAAAAACACCCCTACCATCTAAGGCAAGTGCGTGGGATCCTTAGGGTAGAGAAGTTATATGCCAACTTCAAGAAGTGTTCGTTTTTGTCTACTAGTGTCATCTTCTTAGGTTTTATTGTGTCATCTGAGGGCATATTTGCGGATCCCGAGAAAGTCAAAGCCATAGTTAGTTGGCTTGAGCCACGTAATATTCATAAGGTGCGTATCTTCCACGGCTTAGCTACCTTTTATATATGGTTCATTAGAGGGTTTAGTTCCATCATGGCTCCCATTACCAATTGCATTAAAAAAGGAGAGTTTTCATGGACTAAAGCAGCCTTTAGGGCATTCAAGGAGATTAAAGTCAAGATGACCGAAGCTTCTGTCATGCGACTTTCAGATTTTTTCAAGGCTTTCGAGGTCGCTTGTGATGCATCTGGTGTAGGTATAGGTGGAGTGCTTAGTCAGGAAGGGGCACTCTGTCGATTTCTTTAGCAAAAAATTGAATGAAGCGTAGCAAAAGTATTCTACATATGACAATGAATTCTATGTGGTAGTGTAGTCAT
Source organism: Magnolia officinalis (assembly GCA_021015155.1). NCBI lineage: Eukaryota > Viridiplantae > Streptophyta > Magnoliopsida > Magnoliales > Magnoliaceae > Magnolia > Magnolia officinalis. The sequence continues at coordinate 19,542,668 of JAJHSJ010000018.1, read as the reverse complement.
TGCGCCATTGGCGACATTATTTATTATCGAAGGAGTTTGTCTTATTCTCTAACCATGAGGCTTTGTGCTATCTCAACTCGCAAAAGAAGTTGAACCCGAGGCATGCCAAGGTCCAATTTCTCCAGGAGTGCTTTTTCAAGGAGATTAAAGTCAAGATGACCGAAGCTTCTGTCATGCGACTTTCAGATTTTTCCAAGGCTTTCGAGGTCACTTGGGATGCATCTGGTGTAGGTATAGGTGGAGTGCTTAGTCAGGAAGGGGCACTCTGTCGATTTCTTTAGCAAAAAACTGAATGAGCGTAGCAAAAGTATTCTACATATGACAATGAATTCTATGTGGTAGTGGAGTCATTGTGCCATTGGCGACATTTTTATTATCGAAGGAGTTTGTCTTATCTCTGACCATGAGGCTTTGTGCTATCTCAACTGGCAAAAGAAGTTGAACCCGAGGCATGCCAAGGTCCAATTTCTCCAGGAGTATGCTTTGTGTTAAAGCACGAGGCCGGGGTTGAGAATAAATCTGCCGATGCGTTGAGTCGTAGGGTTGCGTTACTCCACTCCATGAGCGTCGAAGTCACTAGTTTTGAGCGTTTACACGAAGATTATCCTAGTTGGCTAGATTTTGGAGAGGTGTACGTATTGTTGTTAGATGGTCAATTTATGGGTAGTAGTGAGTTCGTCCTAGTCAATGAGTTTTTGTTTAGAGGTGATTGATTGTGTATATCTCGTATGTCCCTTCATGACTTTCTTGTTTGGGACTGGTCATCTTAGGCATGACAAGGCTATTGCCCTTGTAGAGGAGCGCTTTTATTGGCCAAGTCTCAAGAGAGATGTGGCTAACATTATAGGGCAATGTAGGGCTTGTCGGCTAGTAAAGAAGAGGAAGCAGAACGCTGGTTTGTATACACCTATTTTTATAGTTGTGGACCGTTTTTTGAAAATGGCTCACTTTCTCCCATGTTCTAAAACGTCTGATGCCACTAATGTGGCTAAGATATTTTTTGGGGAGGTAGTTCATTTGCATGGTTTGCCGAAGACCATTGTGTTAGAACGAGATGTGCGGTTTATGAGTTATTTTTGGAAAACTCCATGGCACATGATGGGAACTAAGTTGCAGTTCTCTTGGACATACCGTCCTCAAACTAATTGTCAAATAGAGGTTGTCATTCGAAACTTAGGGAATATGCTACGATATCTGGTGGGTGATCATATTAGTATCTAGGATGCGGTTTTGCCCGTAGTTGAGTTTGCATACAACAATTTCATTAATAGGTCCATAGGAACAAGGTATCCCAAATCGGTTACGTATCGGCCGTAACGGCCGATACGTAACGGTAACGGTGGGACCCGTTACGCGATCGAAACGGCCGTTACGGATTTCTGTGACGGCCGTTACGGACCATAACGGCTGTTACGGGCCCTGAAAAAAAAAAAAAAAAAAAAACAAAAAAAAAAACATACCTTTTTTCTTTCTTTCTTCTTCTTCTTCTTCTTCTCTTCTTCTTCTTCTTCTTCTTCTTCTTCTTCTTCTTCTTGAGCAGCTGCGGCTGCGGCTTCTTCCTCTTCTTCTTCTTCTTCTTCTTCCTCTCTCTCTCTCACTCTCTCTCTCTCTCTCTCTCTCTCTCTCTCTCTCTCAATCTCTTCTTTCCCCCTTTCCCTCTTTTTTCTTTTCTCTTTCTTTCCCTCTTTTTTTTTTTTTTTTCTTTTCGGTTTCTCTCCATTTTTTTTTTTTAAAAATTTGCAGCAGCTAGTTGCTGTAGGTACGTGTCACGCAAAGACGAGCGCTGACACTCCTCGAGCTCCGAGTTGTACGAACGGTTCAAAGGAGATCAAAGTTATATGGGCTCCACAGTGATGTATTTATTACATCTACACCGTTCATCTATTTTCAGAGATCATTTTAGAGCACCACCCAAAATATGAATTATATCCAGAGATCATCTGGACCACACCAAAAATAGCAGCGGAGATAATGATTTTCACGGTTAAACAATTCGTAGGGTGCACAGTAATGTTTATTTTCCATCCAATCTGATCAGACCCGAGTGGGCCCCACCATGATGTATATATTTTATCCATATCGTCCATCCATTTTGCCATGTCATTTTAGGTCAGGATCCAAAAAATTAGTAATATCCAAATCTCAGGTGGACCACACCATAGGAAATAGTGGTTATAGAGTGCTCACCATTAAAAATTTCTTAAGGTCCACTATAATGTTTATTTTCAATCTAACCTATTAATCGGGTCACACTGAGGTGGATGAAGGGAAAACACACATGTCAGCTTGATCTAAAACTTTTCTAGCCCCCAATAAATTTTTAATGGTGAACGTTTAATTATTGTTGTTTCTTATGGTGCAGTCCACCTAAGCTTTAGATGTGCCTCATTTTTGGGCTCATGCCCTAAATTATTTGGCAAAATGGATGGACGGTGTGGATATAACACATTCATCACGGGTGGGGCCCAAAAAACTTTGACACGCGTGCTGCACTTTACAATCCGAGTCCCTCCTAATTCAAGCCTTAAAAAATTGTACACGAGACATATTAACTTACAATTTGACAATTAAATTATGGACTGCAATTGCTAACTCACAATGCCAAAATCAAGTTGTTTGAATAGTTTTAATTGTTAAGTTGTGGACTTTTATTTTTTTAAATAGGGCCTTTTGATTTTTTATTTATTTATTTTTATTTTTTTATTATTTATGATTCACTATCCAATAAATGTCCACCAATTTATAAGTGGGATAATGACAATAAATGGCATGAATTTGAGGCTGATTTGGAGAATGGATTGGTCCTCCAAGTTAGCCCCAAATTGGCAACGCCATCTACCTGAATTTAATTTCATTTTTTTAAAGAACTATTGGGAGAAATGATATCAAGTTGTTAAGTATATAAATTACATATTTAGAAAATTAAATATATGAATTTTGTAGTCAAATTCAAGTTACCTGGTTAAAAAATTAATCAGACAGTCCGATACAACTTCTCACCAAAGAGTGGACCGTTACACCACCATAAACATATTCCAATTTATAAATGAATGCATATTTGGAATGCTTAGAATATTCCGGATTTAATCCATATTTTTTCATATTTTTTTGGCAAAAAAAAATAAATTTGCGCTGTTACGGGCCGTTACGCCCCCGTATCGTCGTTACGCACCCGTATCCGTATCGGTTTCGGAGGGCACCGTTGCGCCAACCGATACCGATACGGGACACCTTGCATAGGAATGAGTCCATTTGAGATAGTATTTGGGTACAAGCCTAGAATGCCTATAGATCTTATACCCATGTCTGTTTCACATAGGTTATCTGAGTCCGCAGAAGCATTTGCACACCATATTAATGACTCGCATAGTGAGATCAAGAAGTGCATTAATGCTAGTAATCAATATTATAAAATCTCTGCAGATTCACATCATAGGTTTAAGGAGTTTCAGGTGGGTGACTATGTCATGGTCCGCATTAGGCCCGAACGATTCCCACAGGGAACCATGAGGAAATTGCTTGCTCGCAGTGCAGGTCCATATACAATTTTGACTATAGGTGGCCTTAATGCGTATGTGGTGGATCTTCCATCTGACATGGCATTAGTGCAACATTCAATGTGGAGGATCTTGACGGACCCATATATCAATCTTCTAGCTCTCCTGCAAAACTTTCTCATATCCTAGATGATGGTGTCCTTGACCTCGTCTCCAGCCCATGACCTTTACCAGACTTTACTTCCCACCCATTGCCTTATCTTCCATCATTACCTGGTCGGAAAGAAGAGATCGAGGATATTCTGGACCACTAAGCGGTCTCTACCCGCCTTTGAGGATATCAAAAATTACTCGCGAAGTGGAAGAACAGGCCGGAGTCAGACACCACCTGGATTACAGAGGCAGAGTTCCAGTGCATTAATCCTGACCCCCACGAGCATTACCATAGCTTTACTTCGCTAGTGGCGAATTTCTTCTCAGCCGGGGAGGACCTACTCGGGTGTACTGGAGAGGGAGGCGACCACCTACATTAGCGCAACTCTCTTTATGGATGGGAGACGAGTTTCAGACGGGGCCCACCGAGCCATTTTGAAGACTCCACATGCATTAGACATGCATCAGGAAGACCCCACTTTGGGATGATGCATGGGCTGCTTAGGAGATCGTTTTAGTCATAGGGTTTTTATTTCATCTTGATCCGACCGTTGGATTTTGTTGATCAGTCCATCGGGCCACCAGATCTAGGCTCTTGGACCTTTTGTTATTTCTAGGATTTATTTGACGATTGAGATTAATAAGTGCTTTAGTTTCCTTATTTTATATGATGGGCCATTTAACTTGAGTGAGTGACATAGTTGTAATTATTTTGAAATTTCATTACAAAGGCACGTGGGGGGTGACGTCCAACCTTAGTGGAGTTATCGAGAAGAAAAAAAAGAGAGAAGCTCTCTTATGTGAAGGAATTTTCCTCTGTGTTTTAGGGTTTTGTGAGAACCCCCCCATTCCAATTGAATTGTGGAAGGGTAGAGGCTTTGGTAGTGGATTCCTCAGGATGCATTCTTCAGTTTTCTCTTTTCTAACAAGGTATTTTTCATCTTCTCTTGTCTTCCTCCTTTCCCTTCCCTTACAGTGTTCTCAACCCATCCAACACCCCCCCCTTACCTTTTACCTAGCCACGTGTGGACCTGCACGTGCACACGCACGTGCGCCCATATGGGCAGCCACGTGTGGCCCTCTTTTGGCGTTTTTCCTCTTTGATTTCCCTCCAAACCTACTTAATCCCTATGTCTTTTAAATCCCCAGTAATCCAATTCCCCAAACCTCCATCCATGAATCCAAAACCTTAATGAGAATCTGATTTTTTTTGTGAAACTTTCTCCAAACTAGAATTTTGCTTACATCATTATTTATCCACATGGTTGTTGCACTGCCCACGCTAGATTGAAAGTCCCTACTTCCAAGTGGGCCACCCTTGAATTATTTTATATTTTCGTGCACCGCGTATGTGATAACCTAGGATCTTCATGTTATAAATATGAATTTCCGAATCTATTATGTGGATATGTTTGATTTTACATGATATTGCTGAAATTAATGTGTAATTGATATCTCATCTTGCATCATAGGGTAGTTTCCATAATCTTACATCAGTAAGCCCTTGTGTGCGCCTCCGGCAGGAGCATACGCAGCTGGTTCTTGGATTAGAATCAATGTGAATTTGAGGTCCAAACTCTGAAATCCCTGGACAGGGCCACCGGCCGGTGGTATATGTGTGTCCTATGATTAGGACGTGAGGGTTGGTGGTGAACCCAATTTAAAGCCACAGAGATAATGAAATTTGGTGCACTCATGGAGAGTGTGGAAACTGGGAGTGGAGTACAATATTTCGCCGTGAAATCGTCGACAACTGGAAGTAAAACAAAAGACCGTGGTCTTGATATTGTCATATTGCGATAACGATAATATTGCGATATGATCGATATTATTGTCGGCAATTTGAACACTGCATACAATCGATGTTTTAAATATCGACGATATCAGTCGATATATCTCACGATATATCTTGTATCCCACCTGTGTGATACGAAACACATAGGTAATGCTGATATATCCCACTTATTCTATCCAGTTAACATTTTCAATTTAGGATCCATTTTTTTTTTTTTTTGTTGAAAGTATGTTAAATTAGCGTCAAATGATTATAAATCCATTGGTTATTCATGTTTTGGATGAAAAATCAGTTGGAGCTTTGATTTCGATATCCATTGGTTCTTCATATTCTCCATTTTTTTTTTTCGAAAAATGTCCTTCAACCAGTCGTCAATTGAGACTAATTTCGAAGTGTTTATGAGTATTTGATGAAATGATCATCAAATACACTCTAATTTTGAAATTTGAGTGTAGGTGGTCTGATTTGGGGAAAATTTTGAATTTTCCCCAATTTCTCCCAAATTGCTTGCAATGTTGCACTCCAAACATGAAATCAAGCATGTATGAGGTCGATCTACTGATTTGTTGAGTCCTTGTCAATTTTCAAAAAATAAAAATCATTTTTAATTAAAATTTTTTAAACTTCCCTTCAACTAGCTGTCAATTGAGACTAATTTCGAATAATTTCAGAATGTTTGATGAAATGATCATCACATACACTCTAAATGTTATGCACTCAATTTGAATATAATTGCATTAGTTCAGTCAGATAGTGCATAACTTAGGACCCTATACAAAGGAAACCTATTATGTGCACTTTTGTTTTGAGATGTTATGATTTAAAAGTGTATATTAAGGTCTTTTTTAACAATTCCTGAAGCTTCATTGAAAAATTCAACCACTTTCCCAATGTTTCCCCATTTCCCAAAAAGTGAGATAAATTACCTGATACAAATGATATATCCCGTGTGATAACTAATACATATCTGTATCTCAAGGATGCGATACGTAACGCAATACCGATATTTTGAACATTGCATACAACCAACCATACACCCATGAAAAAATTCGAAATGATTTTTTTTTTTAATAAACAATTTTTTGGCGATATCGATACATCGGCGATATTATCGAAATATCACTGATACACTGGAAAAATATCACTGATATATTGGCGAAATATCACTGATACAAGTGACAATTGGAATTTACACAGTAGAAAATATTGGCAATATAAGCGACACCTGAAATTTGCACAATCGAAATTATTAGCGTTACATTGGCGATATTATCGAAATATCACCGTTACATTGGCGATACTAGTAACACTTGAAATTTACACAGTCGAAAATATTGGCGATATCGATACATTGACGATATAAGTGACACCTAAAATTTACATAGTAAAAAATATTAGTGTTACATTGGTGATATCGATACATTGCCAATACTTGGAATATTTGAGATCACCAATGTTATCGGTATCACTACCGGTGTTACCGGTATCGCCGAGCTGGAGATACAAATAATATCGGGGATACTCCAAACAATGGTGATAACTTTATAGGCACGGGGTAACGGTGTAAAGTTATTTCATGTTGAGGTCAATTGTCCATATGTAAAAAAATGGATTGTGAAGTAGGTTAATGTCTCGCTCATCTATCTTGGGTCGAGTCTTCTTGAAGCACTATCATAAGCATGGTGGATTTATATGGTGATGACAAGTTACATTATCATATGCATGGTGGATTTATAGTGTGTGCGAGGAGAGGAGTTAGAGTGGTCAGCTAGCAACTTCTGATCAAGCAAGAAGGGCACCCCAAAAGGGGAGATAGGTTATAGGAGCAAGCATAAAAGATTGTGTGGTGATAACTTTATAGGTACGGGGTAACAGAGTAAAGTTATTTCACGTAGAGGTCAATTGTCCACATGTGAAAAGTGGATTGTGAAGAAGGTACATGTCTTACTCTTGTCTATCTTGTGTCAATACTTCCTGAAGCACTATCATAAGCATGGTGGATCTATATGGCAATGACAAGTTACACTATCATATGCATGGTGGATTTATAGTGTGTGTGCAAGGAGAGGATTGAGAGTGGTCAGCTAGCAACTTCTGATCAAGCAAGAAGGGTACCCCAAAGGGTAAGATAGGTTATCGGAACAACCATAAAAGATAGCGTGGTGGTAACTTTATAGGCATATGGGGTAAGAGGGTAAAGTTATTTCATGTAGAGGTCAATTGTCCATGTTTAAAAAATGGACTCTGAGGAAGGTACGTGTCTTGCTCTTGTCTATCTTGGGTCAAGTCTTCCTGAAGCCCTATCAAATGCATGGTGGATTTATATGGTGGTGACAAGTTACACTCGTGACCCATGCAGAGATTCATAGAGAGTCTATAGCAGTGTTGTGGAGCACTCATCTTCATGGAAAATGACATAAAGGTGGATGTCAAAGTAGTTTGATTTCATAGGTTAAGATTATAATCATATGCTATTATTTGGACCTTGTAGATATCTTTATGGGTACTCTATGAGGCACAATTTAGTTTTTGCTTCTTATTTGGATTAGTGTTTTAAGTATTGCCGATATCGATTGATATATCCCACGATATATCTTGTATCCCACCTTTGCGATACAAAACGCACAAGTAGTCGGATAAATCTCATTTGTTCGATCTGGTGAGCATTTTCGATTTTCGATCCTTTTTTTTTTTTTTTGTAAATCATGTTAAATCAATGTCAAATTGTTAAATCCATAATTTTTCATGTTTTGCATGAAAAATCATGGATTGAGAGCTTCGATTTCGAGATTTGGAGGAGATGGGCTGAATTGCGGAAAATTGGAAAAATCAAAAGTTGCCAATTTCTCACAAATCAGTTGCAATCTGTGTCCAAACATAAAATCAAACATGTATGTAACCTGATCCAATGATTCTTCTTTTGCTTTTGAATGTATTTCTACACATTTGTGAATTATATGAATAGACTTTGAATATACTTGCATCAATTTAGTTAGACAACGCATAGATTAGGATCCCATACAAAGAAAACCTAATATGTTCACTTGCTTTTTGTAACGTTTTGATTTATAGTGTCTATTGTTGTCTTTTTAACAATCACTGAAGTTTCATTGAAAAATTCAATCAATTTCCCAATGTTTCCCTATGTTTCCAACAACAATGATACATTACACGATACAACCGATATATCCCATGTGATAACTGATATGTATCCCTATCCCGGGGTGTGATATGTACCGCAATACCAATATTTCGAACACTGGTTTGGATGGATTCAGTTTGAGATCTATATCAGTCAAACATAGACTTCTTGTACATTCAATTTATAGATTCTTTGTTTGTGAGGGATGTTGATGGTGTTAACTAATGCTTGGTTAAGGAGAATTCCTCTATCATAAGCGTTTATTGAATTTGCTTATGGAGAATGGAAGGGCTTGTGATGAATGTCATTCTAAGCCCTAAGTTTCCTTATACTCTGCAGTTTACATTGACTACATTGTGCGCAAGTAAATGAGAGTGAGAAGGTTAGGTGCAACTAAGAGATTAAGGCCTCTTAGAAGTGATACCTAAAGAGATTTGTTGTCTGTTCCTTCATTTTCTTGGAATGATGGCATATGCTTTGTCACTTTCAACAATGGCTATTATCATTGTGGATGACTACACTTGATTAACCTGATGCCCTAGACATGTCGTTAGATCTTGCCATGGTAGTAAATTCTATGAAGGTATGATGAGTTCGGCCCCTTTCCCTTTCATGAGATACTTGAAGGGTTGAGGCATCTTCACTCAGTCTACAATGTCTGGATATCATAATAAAGTGGTGCCTCAAAGGGTCACAGTATAAATCCTTAATTAGTCCCGAGTAGGGGCCATTGGGATGAGCCCTTTTTACTAACTTGGAGAAAACCTAGTATCAGGGCCTATTTGGATGCACCCTTAAAAGGGGTGTTTGACTCTTAACCACACATTGAGCCAAACCCTAGTTTGCATTGTGTGTTTTTATGCTTAGCAAACCTCGTCTCATCCCTTGCTCAGCAAAATAGGCTCTAAAAGGCAACTCAACAAAAGCCAATCGGATTGGTTATCGTTGAGTCGATGGAAAAAAGAGCATGGAAACCCCTTTTGCGGAAGTGCATCCAAATGGGCCCTTGGGCACTTCCGTGTGTGCAGTTTTCCTATAAAGGCCAGGCTCCACATTTCACAAATCCCAGGACTGTCAGTTGCTTCATTATATGCTTCTTGAAAAATTGAGAGGATTTTGATTTATCTCCATTGTATTACTCAAGTATGTTGGAAACTGGGATACTGGATTCCAGGAAGAAGATAAAAACAATGTGAGTGAAAAACCTAGGAATTTATGTTTGAGGAATAGGAACTGACTGTTCATTCCATGCTGGTTGTTCTTGATGACGTGACAAGTTCACCTGTCATTCTGTAGGACAATTGACATGTTTCATCATGAGGTTATTGGGAGACATAATGCTAGATCCGTTGGCAAGGGCTTTTACTTAGGTGGAAGGCATCAACTGTATAGAGACCTATTTGATTCCAAAGAATGATTCTTTTAGGATCATTATGGTACTTCTAACTTATTATGGTCTTGAGTTACAACAATGGACATATATTTGGCTGCCGAAAGGTACTGTGACCAGGGTTCATAAGGTTCATATGTTAATTAAATAAGTCCAATATGTTGTTGGAATACCATGTTGATCAATGTATCAATGCCAAGGTTAGTGGGAGTAAGATCAGATTCTTAGTAGTGCATCTATGATGGGTGCTTGAAATTGTGCCCTGTAATGAGCTTTTAGGTTTAGGCAATAAATTTAATCAGTTTCAGATCCCAAGGAATGATGTACAGTGATATGGAATATTGGTCATATATTATTCTCTGGTTTGTACTTGTCTAGACATTGTGTAACGTTGGAAGGTTGTGGAGGTGCTCACCAGTCACAACAAATGGACTTCATGCTCACAGATCATTTGGAGTCTATTGGATATTCAGATTTAGATTATGTTGACTGCCTCAACAGTTAGAATTCTATTTTAGTTTGAATTTCCATATATGGCTGTGGGAGCTGTATTAAGGAAATTGTCAGCGGACGCTTATGGCTTCATCAACCTTGGAAACAAGGTTCCCCTCCTACTAGGACGAGGCCACGAGTTTGGTGATGCAGATGCAACATTTCGCCTTAGGACTTTGGTTTATTATTGTGTTGCCACTGAAATAATTCAACTGCAGTATTTCATTCCAACAATAGCAAGGTCCAGCCAGGTCAAAGTTTAGACCTTTAAATCGTTGTTGTGAAGGGGAGGAAGTATAGGGAGGGCATAGCATAGGGAGAGGAGGATCTCCACATGGTCTTTATTGAAAAGAGAATGCATATGAAAGGGCCCCTTGAGAGTTAATTTGGTAGGTGTTGGGAAAGAAAGGAGTTTTAAGAGGATATATGGACATATATCCTCTCAAAGTTTAGACCCTTAAATCGTTGTTGTGAAGGGGAGGAAGTATAGGGAGGGCATAGCATTGGGAGAGGAGGATCTCCACCTGGTCTTTATTGAAAAGAGAATGCATATGATAGGGCCCCTCGTGAGTTAATTTGGTAGGTGTTGGGAAAGAAAGGAGTTTTAAGAGGATATATGGACATGATTAAGGATATGTATGAGGGAGCAGTAACAAATGTGAGGACCACTGGTGGAGAGACAAGTGAGTAGCCAATTATTGTAGCCTTGTACTGGGGGTTGGCATTGGGCTTGTTCCTTTTTGCATTCATTATGGACTTGTTAACAAGGCATTTGCAAGAAAAGATGGCGTATGTTGTTTGCGAATGTCATTGTTTTGATAGACAAGATGAGGGAGAGCATAAAAGCAAAGCTAGAATTTTGTTTTTTTAATGGGGGTGCTTTGGAATCTAAAGGATTTAAAATTATTGGCCTAAAACAAAGTATATGGAATGCAATTTTAGTAACAATAGGAGTGAAAATAAGGAATTCGTTAAGCTTGTTGACCAAGAAGTTTCCCAGAATGACCATTGATCACTTTCGATTCCTTGGGTCAATAATTTATGTGAGTGGAGAGATTAAGTATGGATGTCACCCATAAAATTCAAAGCTGGGTGGAAGAAATGGGCATGTGCCTCCGGAGTTTTATGTGATCGTCGTGTACCACTCAAACTGAGAGGAAATTTTTATAGGATAGTTATATGACCAACCATGCTTTATGGGAACAAAATGTTGGACAATTAAGGAACAACATGTTCATAGGATGAGTAGCTGAAATGTGGACGTTGAGATGGGATGAATGACACGGCGAAGAAGGATAGAATTGAAAATAAATGTACTCGAGAGAACTTAGGAGTAACACCAACAGGTGATAAGATGAGGGAAGGTCGACTTAGATGTTCGATCATGTGTAAGGTATTCAAAATTGGTTACGTAACGGTAATGGTCATAACCGTTAAGCGTTACGAGGTCGAAACGACTGTTACAGAAAAAATAGGCCGTAATGGTCCTGTAACAGTTTTTTCAAAAAATAAAAATTGGTCGATACGGGGGCCGTAACGGCTGTTACGGCCTGTATCATAACGGCAACGGTGGTGGCTAGTTGCGGCCAACATTACCGTTTTGGAACACCTTGGTCATGTGCAACGGAGACTATGAACTGCGCTGGTTCGAAGGAGTGAGTTGGTACAAGTTGAAGGCTCTAAAGGACTAGGGGAAATGCTCTAAATGGCCTAAAAGAATGTGGATGGAGGTGGTAAGAAAATACTTGATGACCTATGGTTTAACTGAAGGCATGGCCCTTCATAGAGTGGAATGGCAGAACATGATTCATGTAGCCTACCCCAACTAATTGGGATAAGCCTTAGATTTGATGATGATGATGATGATGAAGGGGAGGAAACAAAATCATCCAGTGTATGTAATGCATGTTAGCACAAAGATGACAATTGTAGATTCCCTAATGAAGGGCTTCCCAGGTCATTTAAGAAGCTTGTGACTTGTAAATAGTGTGGTTTGCTCTTTTGATGTGCTTCATTAGTGGGAACTCACTGCATACAAATACTCGCGATGATCACAACCAGTGTTTATTGATGATTTTGTTATAAAGGTTAATTTCGGCTTCTCAATTTATGCGTTCACATATTTGTATGAATAGGCAGAATAATTTGGGTCTCAGTTGGAGACTTAAGTCTCTTGACAGGGTCCCGTCAGGACTGCTCAGCAATAGACATGTATGGTTATATTTGACATTTAATTTTCATACTACCACACTCGATATCTATGTTGTTGGGACTTGGGGAGTCATGGTATATGGTCCATCCCACTTTGATAAATGTCATGATGATTACCATGATCCAATATTAGTAGTCTATATGGATCATATTTTCGGGTTATTGTTCATTATTATGGGAACAATTATTTTTAAAAATCTTAGTGAGTGCATTAGGTGTTTTGAATGTATTCATTAGGTAATTCAAGAATTCAAATGTATTCGATAAGTGAAAATGTTTCCAAATAAAACTGTTTCAAAATTAAAATGTTGATCCATGTAGCTCAATTGGGAGAATGGAAGACTTTCCTGTTAAGTAGGCCATCAATGACCAACTATCCTGATCATACCAGGTTGAGTCCAGCCAGTAGGGCCCACTTATGATGTGATCATATCCTACATGACATGGGACCACACACTATCCACTTGATCATATGGTGGAACTCTAGTAAGCGTGGACTTATGATAAGTGTGGAGACTTGAGTGCCAATGACTCGATGGGTTTGGGGTAATTTTGAGCTCTCTCTATATATAGAAGTTACCTCTAGCCTATCTCACATTCTACACTTCTTCCCTATCTTGAGAGTGCCCTCAAGAGAGAATGAGAAAAAATTAACTTCTTGAAGTCCTCAACGATGGGGGTTACTACATGCTTAGTTTGTGAAAACTCTATGATTTAGATGCATAGAGATCTTGGGAAATTGGAAATCCTGATCACAAAATATGCCCATTATTTCCCGTGGCCCGGATTCTTTTCCATTTTCCCATTTTGTTGGTTTCCCGTTTCATGACGGATGTTACTAATCAGCCGTTATGGGGTCATTAAACCGTTTTCTATCCTTGATCTTTGGTCATCAGTTTAAGGCCAACTCAATGATGGTGTGGATTTGCCCACCTCAAAGTTGTTGGAAGCATAATTACAACAGGTCATCCTTTGGGAACCTGGGTCCTTTAATGCATCGTGGATATCATTCATGATGATGAAGATGATATTCTGAAAACCTTTGCTGGCCCAGTGAGTGAGGAGAATTCTATCATGGCAGAGGGAAAAGCTTTAAGGGAATGCCTTTGGAATTTGTTTCTTTCTTTTCTGGGGTATAGTTGTTGAGGGGTTTTTGTAGACCCCTAGTTGTGGGGTCTAGGAATTTCTATATTTATGAATAAAAACTTTTTAAGCACATTACATCCAAAAGGTGGCCACAACTCCCCAATATAAAGATTGGCTTTCAAGTTTCAACACACCCTCTTGTAAGAGAAACTGCAATGACATTAACATCTCCACCCACATGATTGGAGGATCTTTAACTAGGGAGAGACTAAATATCATTAACAAAAAAAAGAAAAAAAAGAAAAAGAAAAAGAAAAATAGAATGAGATCTCCCACAGTTCAGAATTGCCAACCCCATTGTAGGGACATTGATCTCATGGCTAGGATTGCCTAGTCAGTGTGCTTTATGAACCATGGATCAGCCATGATAGGGTCCAGTAGATGGTAGGTCTCAATTCATACATACCCATATCATGTGTATGGTGGAGAGGGGGCTTCATCATATACGGATTGAACATCTCTACCACATCGTTTCCCCCTAACCTCTTGAAAGCAACCTATTCGCCTTTAAGTTTAATAGCCGTTTGTTGCAATCTTCTGTTGAATAAGCTTCTCTAAACTTCAACACATGATCTTCAGTTTGGGCAGGCTTTGCGGAAAGAAGCCGCGACGGAAACAAGTTCATCGTGGCTGAGAGACCCATAAAACAGGTGAGAAGAAATTACTGTGCAGAAACAGCTGAATCTGTTGTCGAGGAGCGGAAATCTAGAAGGGAAAACTCACATGATTTTTTCGATGAGAGTAGAACTGATGATTCACAGTCATCAAACCTGTTGGATGTGTTGTTCACTGACTAGATATGCAAAGTTATAATTTTTATTTTTATTTATTTTTGGGTTTAAGCTCTCCTCTTTATAAAACTAAGGTGCCCAAATGTAACATGAGATGGGGGCCATGGGCTGCATTCCATGACTGCAATGCAAGGAGCATGCCGTCCTTGTGTCATTTAGTAACAACAGATGGAGCCGCCATGTTGTCTACTCACGAGGTTTTTAACCGTACAGCCTGAGAACCTTTCGCTGCAATGTTTTCTTCATTAAATTAACTTGCATTGATAGCTTGATTAGGATTTGAGATTAGCAGGGTAATCTTAATTAAGATATATTTCAGTAGGAGAAGGCTGATGCATTCCAACTGGACTACCAACAAATACAATAATAATATGAGAATGTTATCTCCACTCCTTGATGTTGGTACCAATGTTTTAAAAACCAGACAGGATGTCGACCGTTCTTTTTGGTGGTCCGGTCCAATTAGCGGTCTGTTCAGTAGTTCCAACCCGGGGGCATTTGCCAAGCAAATGAATTAAACATCTAAAATGCCTCTGGGATTGTGGATAATGCATTTGGCATTTGATGGGAGATCACAGGTTCGGGTTTAAAATGAATCTGGTTGGTCTGACCATCTGGTCTGGTTTTTAAACCATTTGTTGCGAGAGTATCATATGGCAATATGGTTATAATAAAACTTCTCTATGAGCATTTCCATCAACTCCATTAGTGGTGACATTATCCTTGTGAAGGATCCAACTAATAGACATTGTCGCGAAGCTTCATCGTAAATTACCTAAATGCTCATTCAATTGCTTAAAAACCCTTCTATTGTCCTTTATATTACATGGTTTAACTATTTAATGACCAATGTTGTCAAATAGCATATGCGATCCTGTGCTCACATATTTATTTATTTTTATTTTTTATTTTTTTATTTTTGCATTTTTTCAAAAAATTCAAAAAAAAATCTGAAAAATTAGAAAAAATTTAAAAAAAATCAGAAAAATCAAAATAAATTATTATATGTCATTGAGACATAAAATACATTTAATTTAAGTAAAAAAAAAAATAAAACCAACCAATTACATACATATGATAATGATACATTTACAAATTACAATATAGTTAACTTCTTAAATTTTAACAATTAACATTTTACATTGATTTAAGTTAACAATAACAAATATGAAATATGAAATATGACAAATATCCATATTCAACAAATCAACATTCAACAGTCAACACTGAACACTACATGTACATGATACAATACATAATATATCAAGTTATCAACATTGAACAATCAACAACATCAACATCAACACACTTAGACTTATGAGACAAGCATTAAACAAAATTAAGAAGTTACATATTTATTATTTTATTTATCTAATCATTATAATCAATAATCATTATTCATTAATAATATACATTGAATAGAAGTTAGAAAACTTAGTGGATGGAGATTGGAGAGGAGTGAGGAGTCTCTTGACTCTTGTCTTGAATCTTGATTCTTGAATATGGATTGGATGATATGATCAATGATGTATCAATATCATGTATCTTGGATTCTTGTAGTTGTACCCTTCCTTGATTCTTGATTCTTGAAAGTTGAAAGAAACGAAAAGAAATATGGAAATGGAATATGGATGGAGAGGAGTGGATGTAGAATGTAGATTGTAGAGTGCTTAGAAGTTAGAGTTATAGAAATATGTAAGAGAGAATGTAGTAAGAGAAATAGAGAATAGAGAGAGAGAGAGAGAGAGAGAGAGAGAGAGTTTGAGCTTTTTTTGTATGTAGGTTTGCTTAGAATGCATATTTAATAGAAAAAATCCGGATTAAAAAAAAAAAAAACGGTCAGAAATCTGACCGTTGGCCAGTACATCGCATATGCTGGCACATGTGGCATATGCGATCGCATATGTGCAGGGATCGCATATGCCACTGCCGCATATGCGATCGCCCCAAGAATATGCACATATGCGATCGCATTTGACAATATGCGAATATGCGTTTGCATTTGACAACATTGTTAATGACTAATTGCCTCATTGTTTGTCTGTTGCATATGCAAATGCTTCACACTAAAAAGTATCTTCATGTATAGATTTGCATGTTAGTAGTTTTTTTTTTTTTTTTTTTTCATACAGGTATTTTACCTTACTTTGCTATTTTGGTGTATGTTTCCTATGAAATTTATTTTCCCAAGTGTGGGACCTACTGTATGGGTCTAGAAAATGGATGTAAAAAGTTTGATAAATGGTTATGAAAATGGATGATCCATATTAATTATACTAAAATAGTTCTAATCATTAGTATGGATTGTTCATTATTTCAAGCCCAACCTTGTTTACACCTTCCTCTTAAATCACTTTGATTAGATGAAGCATCTGATCAATAACTATGGAAATGAATGACCCATATTAATAATGCTAGAAGGGTTTGATCATTGATATGGACCATCCGTCATTTGGTCCAAACCTTGATGGCCCATCCCATTCCAATCGTTTTGATCGTCACCATCTGACCAATGACTATAGAAACAGATGGTCGATATTGATTGTACTAGAAAATGTTCGATCCTTATTATGGATTGTCTATCATATGGGGCTTGCCCTTGATGGTCCATCCCACTCAAATAACTTTGATTGTATCATTTAACCATTTGATCAATGGCTATGAAAATGGTTGATTTGTATTGATCATACTAGATCTGATCGTTGATATGGACTGTCCATCATTGCGTGGCCCACTCTTGGCGGCCTATTCCTCTTGAATCACTTTGATAAGATGGTTCTAACCATCTAGTTAATGGTTGGAAAATGGATGGTCCATATTGAGTATATTAGAAAGGTCCAAGCAATGTTAGAAAGGTTTGTTCATTGATATGACCAGCCATAATTTTTGCCCACCCTTGATGGCCTGTCGCTTTCCAATCCCTTTGATCATATGATCGTAACAATCCAACTAATGGCTATGGAAATGGATGATCAATATTGATTATAATAGAAAAGGTTTGATTCTTGATATGGACTATCCGGCCCTTGATGTCACATCCCTCTCAAAGCACTTCGATAAGATTATCTAACCGGCTATGGAAATGACTGATCCATATTTGAATATACTAGAAAACATCTGATCACTGATATGGGCTGTCCATCATGTGTGGCCTGCCCTTGATGGCCCATCCCTCTAGAATCACTTTGGTCAGATGATCTAACCATTCAATTAGTGGTTGGAAAATGGATGGTCCATATTGAGTGTATAAAAAAGGTCTAAGTGTGGGCAGGTAGAATGGGCATTTGTACGGGATAAGTGATAAAGAAATATTATTATTATTATTATTTATTTTTAATTTTTACATCCCATGATCTCAGTGTTGAAACAGAATCCGTCTAGGTTAGAGTAGGACCCATTTAAATTTAAATAGAGATTCTATGCACCCAAACTTTCAAATAAATATATACTATATTAAGGTGGAATTTGGGTTCGAATAAACTCAAACCTGATGTAACCCGAGTTCATGTCAGATAGGTCGTTAGGGTCCTTAGGTCGGGTTAGTGTTGGAAAACTCCAATCCTTTTTGAAATTGGGTTGGGTAAACTCGGGTCGGGTTCGGGTGAGTAGGTTTTAAAAGGGTTGAGTGTAGCGGAATTTGGGTCAGGAACTTCGGATTGGAAATCCGGTTGCAGGTTGGGTCTTCTTGGGATTGGTTGGGCTCGTGTTGACTAGCAGACCGACCCAACTGCCCGCAGTTGCATCCCCTACCCTATATGTGATAGAGATTATATATTAAATTGATGAAAGATAGTGCAATTGATTAACCAAAAAATGAAGTAAACAAAATGAGACTCTAATGCCTAAATGGTACGACCTTTTTATACTTGAATGAAGCCCCTCTTTGAGAATGGACTATAGCTCAAAAATCAAGTTGGTTTGATGATCCCATCTCTTCAATTAATGGAATTTTGATAGTTGAATGTCCAATGCTGCTACTCATTTTTGTTTTACAATCTGTCTTATTAGCTTGGTTGTTAGCCTATGTTCCATCTATTCAGTGGCCCACAATTTGGACGGTCTGCATTGTAAAAGATCTCCTCAAGTTATTAAATGTTAACTTTCAAATGTTAAGTCATGATATTTACCAAAATTGATCACTTACAGCCTGCTGCATGGTAATTAAGTCTGCAACATTATTTTTTTCCAGCAATTTATCACATGCACAGGACATCCGAGCCATGCAAAACAGTGATCTACATTAAGAACACCTGTAAAATAAAAATAAATAATAAATAAAAATAAAATCCATTCAGTCAACTCATTAGGCAGGCCATTTCCATGTTCTGATTTTAAGATGTAGGCACAGTTGGGTCTCATTGCATGGCTCAGTGGTATATGTATTACGAACATTAAGATCATAAGTTTGAATGCCATATGAAGTGTGAGAATGGATGAATGTGTTAAAGAAAGAAAAGAAAAGAAAAAGATAACCCATCAGACATGTATTGGGTTGTGAAGCCCCATGTACGGCAGGCCAATCAACACTTGCCACATCATTTCACCACTACTAGAGGTGTGTGGGCTTCACTACCCAATCCACGTCCCAGACCATCAAATGGGTGGATCGGCCTCTTAGTTGAGACAGGTGATATTGATTGTGAGGCCCACTTGTTGTATGCCATGTTGGTAAGGAAAACGGGGCTGTATTTGAAGCTAGCATGCAGTAGCGTGTAGGTGATCAGTTACCTATAGCAAGATGAGGGCCATTTTGGTCACGTTAGGAATTATCTATAATATCGATCTATAACCATGCATTTCCAAGCACGTATTAAAAACAAAGCCACGTAACAACGTATACACCTCTCTCTCTCTCTCTCTCTCCTCATCCCTTGATCTTGACCAGTTCTTTCTATTGCAACCCAACTTAGGTTTAGAAAGAAAGCAATATGGTTTTGCTCAGTAAGAGGATTTTTACATGGCTTTTTTGGCTTTCTTCTTCACTACTGTGGCCATTTCCACCACCCACACAAGCCTTCTACCTTCCTGGCAGTTATCCCCACAGCTTCTTGACAGGAGAACAGCTCGTCGTCAAGGCGAATTCCCTGACGTCCATCGAGACCGAGATGCCTTTTGGCTACTACACCCTCCCCTTCTGCAAGCCCATTGATGGAATCAAGGACATCCGCGAGAGTCTCGGCGAGCTCTTGATGGGCGATCGCATTGAGAACTCCCCATACCAATTCAAGACTAACGTCAATGAGACCGACATCTTCCTATGCTCCACTAATCCTCTAACGGCAGAAGAAGTGAAGATCTTGAAGCGTCGGATCGACGAACTCTATCAGGTGAACCTAATTCTCGATAATCTACCAGCAATCAGATACACCGACAAGGATGGTTTCACCCTTCGGTGGAACGGTTACCCAGTGGGCCTCAACATTGACAATGTACATTATATTTTTAATCATCTTAAGTTCAATGTTTTGATTCATAAGTATGAAGCTCCAAGCATGGCCAGTGTTGTGGGTGGGACTGGAGATGCTGTGGAGATGATCCCTGGATCGGAGATTACCAAAAACTCGATTCCTGGATATATCATTGTGGGATTTCAGGTGAATCCATGCAGTTACAGGCACGATGCTGAGAGGGCAAAGGATCTTCGAAACTACGATCGATTCCCATTGCCCATCGTCTGCGATCCCATGTCGCTTGCAATGCCTGTGAAGGAAGGGGAGCCAATTGTATTTTCTTATGAAGTGTCGTTCGAGGAAAGCGACATACATTGGCCGTCGAGATGGGATGCGTATTTGAAGATGGGTGGGGCACGGGTCCATTGGTTCTCAATCCTCAATTCACTAATGGTTGTTGCTTTTCTGGCCGGAATTGTCCTTGTGATCTTCCTCAGGACGGTCCGCCGTGATCTCACCTATTACAAGGAGCTCGATGAGGAAGCGCAGGCCCAGCTGAACGAAGAGCTCTCAGGATGGAAGCTTGTTGTGGGGGACGTCTTCCGGCCTCCGCCGAACCCGGACCTCCTCTGCATATTGGTTGGCGATGGTGTCCAGATCTTGGGTATGGCAGTGGTGACCATTGTCTTTGCAG
Source organism: Magnolia officinalis (assembly GCA_021015155.1). Classification (NCBI taxonomy): domain Eukaryota; kingdom Viridiplantae; phylum Streptophyta; class Magnoliopsida; order Magnoliales; family Magnoliaceae; genus Magnolia; species Magnolia officinalis. Next base: position 19,521,967 of record JAJHSJ010000018.1, on the reverse strand, counting down.
CCTTAGGTTTCATGTCGCCCGCTTCCCGCGGCACCTTGATCACCGGCATGTTGTTCTTTTACCTCTTCCTGGGGATCGCGGCTGGGTATGTGGCTGTCAGGCTGTGGAATACCATCAATCAGGGCGGTCACGAAAGGTGGATGTCCATCTCCTGGCGGGTCGCATGTTTCTTCCCCGGCATCACATTCCTAATCCTGACCACACTGAATTTCCTACTGTGGGGAAGCCACAGCACTGGTGCAATCCCCATCTCTCTGTATGTCGTTCTGCTTTTGCTCTGGTTCTGCATTTCTGTCCCTCTCACGTTGGTTGGTGGATACTTTGGAATGAAGTCTTCCATGATCGAATGCCCCATTAGAACCAATCAGATCGCCCGAGAGATCCCCGCGCAGAAATACCCATCATGGCTGTTAGTTCTTGGGGCTGGGACTCTCCCTTTTGGTACCCTTTTCATTGAGCTCTTCTTCATCATGTCGAGTTTATGGCTAGGCCAGGTCTACTATGTTTTTGGGTTCCTTCTCATCGTACTAATTCTTCTCGTGGTGGTTTGCGCCGAGGTCTCTCTTGTTCTTACTTACATGCACCTTTGCGTCGAGGACTGGCAATGGTGGTGGAAATCATTCTTCGCGTCTGGATCGGTCTCAATCTACATATTTCTCTACTCCATAAACTACCTCATATTCGATCTTCAGAGCCTGAGTGGGCCTGTTTCCGCCACTCTCTATATGGGCTATTCTCTTCTTATGGCTTTTTCAGTTATGCTTGCAACTGGGAGCGTCGGATTCCTCTCTTCATTTTCGTTTGTTCACTTCCTGTTTTCGTCTGTTAAACTCGACTAAAATTAGCTACTCGTTGGATTTTGTATCTTAGATTGACGGCCCACTGATCATGTGCTTTATCCATTCCGGCGGACGGTTTGAGTTCTTCTGATTTGTCACGGAATCGGGTAGCAATATTTCACCATTTTGTGCTGATTTTTCATGCAGTTCATATGTTGTTGATGGAATTCTTATTTCTTGATAACTGAGATTTGTTTTATGAAGACAATAAGTTGCTATCACCTGCTGACGGTTGTCGCTCTTGAAATCAGAACCAGCGCGTTTGGATGCGCTATTGTATTGAATTGCAAATAACCAAATTGTGATTTCCTCTGATTCATATTGTGCACTCGGGCTACAAATTGCAATTACTTAACTTTCAAGTTTGACCCGAGAGAGAAACGTAACTGCAATTTGATACTTGGTCATTTCCAACACTAGGAAACATCATTAGCTTTTACCGCATCTGCTATGGAACTGAATGTTCAAAATTCAATTCATTTGTACATCCAAACGCAGCCTTAAGGAAAGATGGGTACTGTTTATTTCTTTACATGTTATCGTCCCCAACCATTAGTTATCTTGCCTAGTCTCTGATTCACAATCCATGTATGTCAACCGAGATCGTCGAAATCTTGGCATGCTGCAGATGGTAAACAATTTCCTTTAATTTCAAGCTTTTCGATACAACAATCACATTGGGATTGATACAGTTTTTACAGGTTAAGAATACAACTGTATACTAATAACTTCTGGTTGGAGATAACAATATGTAGTTAGAGAAGATTTCTCTATGTTATGTTGGAAGATAATTGAGTTATTCATAATTATCCTATCATGCACCCTCAAGTTGCAAAGTCTAAGTAGATGTTCGTCCCTTGATGAATATGTCAGCGATTTGATCAAGAGATGAGATAAACTGAAGATTATTATCTCCACAAATCTATTTCTTAATCCTCAATTTACATTGAAGAGAATGATTTTGGATTCTTTATTCAAGCTGGTCCTAGATTTTCATTAAGCATTACAATGGAATTGGTTTAAGGAGATTGATCAATGTCAATTACCATTGAAACAAATCGTTGCACTTTAAATTTCTTTTATTTGATTGTTGTATAATAGTTATTTGCAATTGCTAATTCATCATAGTTGACCATAATCTCTACTCTACATATGCCAAAATGCCATTTCATTAGTGCAACAATCACTGACTTTGTATTAGTGAAAACTCTGTTTCCACATTTTCCATTAGGCCCTGTTTGGATACCACCTAAAAATAAATTAATCTCATCCTACTATATATATGATGCCAATAGCTTTGGATCGATTTACCCTTACAATTAGTCTTCACAACATTGGTTAAGAGAGTAAATTCATCACAAAAATGTAGTTGCTTGGCTTGAAAAGGTTGAGATTTCACCACACGATGGACGGCATAGATTGCGTCTGATTACTTGCACTTTTAATGTGTAGATCAACATCTCTATGTAAGTGCTTGCACCCTCATGAAACCGTTAATCAAGGAGATTGTGTGATAAAAGTGCTTGCACCCTCATGAAACCTTTAATCAAGGGTCTTTACTCTTGCTCGGGTGGTAGACTCTCAGGAGTTTCAACTCCCGGTCAAGGGTTCGAGTACCCATAGGTGGTGAAATTCCACTAGCGTGAGTAGAGCTGTACACGAGTCGAGTCGAGTCGAGTATCGCCCTACTCGTACTCGACTCTTAATGACCGACCGCTGCTCGTACTCGGGCTCTACTCGGCCGAGTAGCATGACCCCCTGCTCGTACTCTACTCGCCCGAGTACGAGTAGTAAACGAGTCGAGTCGAGTCCGAGTTTTCGAGGCGAGTTCGAGTACGAACACACGAGTTGAGTACCGAGTGCGAGTTTTCAAGTCGAGTCCGAGTACGAGCACACGAGTTGAGTACCGAGTGCCAGTTTTCGAGGCGAGTTCGAGCTTTGAGCCAAGTTCAAGTTATAAATTGAAATTAATTTGAATTTCAATTCGATTGTCAATTGAAATTCGAAATTAAACGAAACAATAAAGATGAGTGTCTTTATTGTTACATAATTACATTAACGTATTTACATAATTACATTACATTGTTCAAAATGACAATTTATAACTAATAACCTCTATAAGATGAGTGTCTTCCTGTTCCTGTATTGTCATCTGATCCATCGGAACTGCTATCTATTTTTTCATATACAAATTGATTCACTTCCTCTGAGTCAGAAGGCGAAGAGATTTTTCCTTCGTGCTCTTCTACACTTTCAACTAGATTTTTCAAACTTGCTTTATGTGAAGAATTGTATGTAGTACCCAATGCCCTATAAAATTCACCGAGACGAGTTAGGAATTTCAATTTGTTACTCTTTTTCTTCTTCTTGTTTGTCGTACTCGACGAGTAACTTGACCCTGCTTCAACATCGTGTTGTCTTTGACTCGAATATCGCTGAAGTCTAGAAACATCTTCCATGCTGCGTTTTATGGCGATTTGGAATTGTTCTTCCTCCAAAGCTTTTAATCTGGCTTCCTCCTCTGCATCTTTTGTGAATGTCATTTGTGTACCAGATCCAGAAGCAGAAGGTTTGGATGGAGTGGAAGGTTTTTTATTCGAATCTAACAGGGCTCGAAAAAGAATTTGGACATCCTTAGGGGCATTGGGGCATGGTTTTGCATCACCACCTCGACATGACAAGTGTAGGCGAAAGCGATGACTCTTGTGCACAAACTTTGCGCCACACAAACCACACTTAATCTTTGTTTTTCCAGACCGTGGCGGTGATTCAACTATGGAAGCATAGTCCCAAATGTTTGACGATGGCTCAGATGACGACATATCTACATTCAATTTTTAATAAAAAAATCAGAATATTGATAAATAAATTGAACTTGATATAGCAACAAAAGAAAGCAATATAAATGTATCAAAATTCAAAAATAAAAGCAAATGAACAGGCATATGTAAATAAATATCAATGATTCAAAGTCTTCCAAACCACATTCAAAAGGACCAACACTTTCGTGTTTGCAGTTGCAGTGAAATAATATTACAGATCATTCAACATTCAGCCAAAAAATTTAAAAACCGAAAATGATTACTGATCTATAGGTAGAGACGCGTCATGAATCTCAATCTCCTCTTCTTCATCATCATCATTCATATCTCCTCCCCATATCGGGCGCAACCAATCTTGCGTACAAATCAACGCTTCAACTGTGTTTGGCGAAAGTGAGCTTCGATACTTGCTCACAACCCTGCTCCCTGTGCTGAATGCGGATTCTGATGCCACTGTTGAAACTGGTATTGATAATATGTCCCGTGCCATCACAGATAATGTAGGGTATTTTGATTCACTAACCCTCATCTTCCACCATTCCAACACATCAAATTCAGCTCGCACTACGATTGGCTCCTTGAGGTACATTTCTAACTCTGATTCCTTAGTATCAACTCCCATTCGTGCTTGTGCCAAATATGATATGTATTCATTTAGCACATCTGGATTACCAGGTACAGAAATATCCGCATCTCTACTTCCTTCAACACCCGTTGCCGCTGCAGGTAAAGTATTAACATACGATTTATACAGATCTTCAAGGGCTTCACGAACCTTAAACGTCGCTGCTGCCGCTCTTTCAGTAGGATAAAGCTTCATGAAAATAAAGCTAACCAATCCCATATTACAACGGGGATCAAGAACAACTGCCAAGGACATCAACAAATGACATTCGTCCCAGTATTTATCGAACTTCATCTTCATACCAACTGTCATCTGGCGTATGAAATCTAGACCCGCACTGACATTTTTCAGCAGAGCATCCTTAATCCTCCAAAGAGACGGAAGAAACAGATTCGCGGTTGGATACTGATTCCCAGAAAAAATCTTCGTGCAATCGTAGAAAACTTGGAGAAATGTGTGAACTTGTTGTGCTTTGGCCCAATCATTTGTGCTCGACAACCAAGAATACGTTCTGTCACGCGCCGCATATTCAGGAAATGCAAGTTGTAATTCCATTGCCGCATCTAACATTTCATAGGTTGAGTTCCAACGTGTACAGACATCCAACTTCAACGTTTTTTTAGATGACACATTCAAACGTTGGATGATGTCATTCCATACACTCAGTCTCGATGGCGACCCCCTTATATATTTCACACTTTCTCTTATGTTCTCTATAGTGTCATCGATTGCTTTCAGCCCTTCTTGTACAATCAAATTTACAATATGGGCATAACATCTAACCTGAAATATTTTTCCTTCAAAAAATAAATTTCCTGTAGCCCTGAATTGGTTACGTAAGCATGAAATGACACTGTCATTTGCTGAAGCATTGTCTAAAGTTATTGCTGAAATTTTCTTCTCAATGCCCCAGCCTTCTAGACAACTGTAGATGCAATCTGAAATAAGTAAACCAGTATGTGGAGGAGGAAGGTGTTTGAAGTTTAAAATTCTCTTTCATAGTTTCCAATCCTTATCAACATAGTGAGCGGTTAATGAAATGTATCCTTTTCTTTGATTAGACGCCGTCCATAAATCAGAAGTCAAAGCTATTCTGGTCACTGAAGCTAAAACTTCTTTCAGTTTCATCTTCTCCTTTGCGTACATCTTCATGCTTTCTCTCTGCACTGTGACGCGGGAGACATTCTCGGCCCGAGGGTTAAGGAATTGACAGAAAGCCCTAAACCCTTTACTTTCAATCATTCTGAAAGGTTTTTCTTCCAAAATTACTAATCTAGCAAACCACTCATTCAGCTTCTCCTTGTCAAACTTATGAGTGGACACTACGCCTTGGGAGTCATCCCCTTCTGACTTCGTAAATGACAACGTCTGTTGGCCGGGAGGAGGGAGTCTTGCTTTCTTAGGACACGTCTTCAAATGTCTAATTAGATGTGTCGTAGATCCTCCTGGAATCTTGCTGAATAACCCTTTGCAGTGATTACACTTTATCTTCTGTACACCGTTAACTGTCACATCTTCGAAATCATCCCACACTGCTGATCTCTTCTTCTTCCCTTTGCATGCGGTTGACGTGTCTGTGTCTCCCTCTACTATTAGAGGAGATGTGGCCGATGCACCCATTCCAGGGGTATTTGGGCTTTCGTCTTGACTAGCCATCTATAAAATAAAATTCTCGATATATTATACAGCTATACCTAAGAGATAGGATCCTAGATGACTAGACCGCTAGACGGGCGTAATTACTTCACTGTCTAAATCAGTCACCCATTCAAAGTTAGATGGATTGTAATGCTTCATTTTCCAATTTAAATGCTACGCCGAAATTCCGGCAGCATCTCCCCTTATCTCTCCAGAATATATTAATCTTGTATTTGATTCCCATGTCAATCATCAACACAAAGTGTGGACATTTGACGACGGAAATAAATACATGAAATATATCCAGAGAGAAAAAGGAGAGACGAAACCGGAACAAGCATATGCATTTAAATTGGAATAAATGAAGACATTACAATCTATCTAACCCTGAACTGTCCAAAAAGGGACAATTTGAGCAATTTCTATGCATCCAAGAACACACTGAATCTATGTCTGGCAACATAGAAATCCTCAAATGGGCAACTGATTATCCTATACTGTCTACAAGTCTACAAGTAGAATAATAAAAATAATTCATATCCATGTGCCAAATATTTAGGGAAAACACAAATATCAGGTTAATTCCAAAATTATATTAAACAAATTCTATATTAACAACTGATATCAGGTTAACACAAATATCAGGTTAACACAAATATATTAACAAATATCAGGTTAACACAAATATATTGACAACTATATTAACAAATATCAGGTTAACACAAATATATTAACACAAATATCAGGTTAATACAAATATATTAACACAAATGTATTAACAAATATCAAGTTAACACAAATATATTAACAACTGATTAACAAATTCTATATTAACACAAATATGAAATATATTAACAATTGATTAATAAAATTATATTAAACAAATTCTATATTAACAACTAATTATCCACCGAATATTTAGGGAAAACACAAATATCAGGTTAATCCCAAAATTATGTTAAACAAATTCTATATTAACATATTTTATTTTTTATTTTTTATTTTTTATTAAACAATTTCTAAAAATAAAAAATAAAAAATAAAAAATCCACACATTACTGGGCGAGCTGGGCAGGAACGACCGGCAGGCGGCAGCTGCGTGCAGGGCAGGGTGATGACGAGTGGCAGCCTAGCAGGGACGATTTTAAACCGGACGACTGACAGGGACGAGCTTCGTCACCGGACAAGCCGCAGAGACGAGCGGCAGGGTCTAGCACCGCCGGACAGGGGACGGGCGAGTGTGAGAGAGAGAGAGGGAAGAAGAGGGACGGGCGACGGCGATGGGCGAGTGAGACAGAGAGAGAGAGAGAGAAGAAGAGGGGCGGCCGGAGTCCGGTCGAGCGCTGGAAGAGGGAGGGGAGAGAGAGGGTTTTTTTTTTTTTTTTTTTTTCAAACGGGCGGGAAAAGGGTGCTCGGCTACTCGCTGGTTGAAAATGACGGGCGAGTGGGTGGGTGGGGTAGGGTTTTTTGGGCGCTCGGCTACTCGCTGGTTGAAAATGAAAAACGGGTGGGTGGGGTAGGGTTTGTTGGGGCGGGCTTATATACAGAGGAACGAGTCGAGTACGAGTCGAGTTACGAGTCGAGTACCTCTAGACTCGAACTCTACTTGTTATGTAAACGAGTAGTGGAAACCCGCTCGTACTCGGCTCTAACTCAGACGAGTCGAGTACGAGTCGAGTATTCCGAGTCGAGTCGAGCGAGTACTCGAGCCTTAGTCTGCTCGTGTACAGCTTTAAGCGTGAGTGTGTGGGGTGTGTGTGCGTGTGTTAAAAAAAGAAGAAGAAGAAGAAGAAGGCTTTTTGGGGCCCACCCAATTACTATGTGACATCTACTACATACATCTTTTACATAGGCTGCGGATTTAGAGTGGGCCACGATAAGGAAAACGGTGAGATGGGTTGGCTACCATTCCCTTCCTATGAATGTAGCATGGACCTGCATATATAGCCTCTACATTTCCCTCAGCCTTTCTTCCTTCCCTCTCTATCCCCCGGCTCCACGTGCATCATATGCATTGTACCCTCTAGTTTTAGTTAACAGTAATTATAGATTGGGGATTTTGGTAAGGACTAAAAGTAATTTTGATAACCCATAATTTATAAACTATGATTTCTGATACATAATTAATTTTAACTAAAATGAGATGAACTAATTTTAAGTGACAACCAAATAAAGTCTTGGATTTTGGCATCCAAATTCTATTGTCTAAGGCCTTGGTGTGTTTGGATGGACTTTAGAATAGAAATAGTTGAATCGTTGGTTGCAACACCAACGTCCACGGACGCTGCAACACCAGCGTCAGCAGCGATTGCGTCCTACCCCCGCTCGTCTCCAGCTGGGAACGGGCAGGATCTTTGACTGGCCATCGTTATATATGGGTCTTATTGATGTAGAGCGGGTCGCGGACAATTACATGGCAAAGATGGATCAGAAAAGGCCCGGTCGGCGACAGAAGTGATCTGGACCATCAGACCTTCAATCAGGCGTATCTTGCAATTCGGGATGAGTTAGCTGATGTAAAATATATGATTTTGGGGTAGAACGAGCTACTTTAGCCAACCAACCCGGCTATGGCGGGTTGCGACGCTCGGAATTGCGAGAAACCCCTGATTCGACGGTCGCTTCCCTATTTCAATTTCATTTTTACTAGAAATAGTAAATTTTATTTTGACTGTAACTCTTCATCTGTCGGGCTTTAGGAGTTGCGCTCAACATGAAAAGATCTTAGAATAATTAGGGGAACGGTTTGGTGAAGCCAAATAGGACACTTACTATTTTTGGCCGAAAACCTTGCACACTAGTAGATATCACGACTGTCTATAAATAGTAAGTTTACTATTTATTTATAGTAAGTCGAGAATTCTAAGGGTTTTAGTTGTAGTTTGATTATGATTTCTTTCCCATTGCTTAGTACCCTTATTTAAAGTGTCGTGAACTCATTTTTATGCATTCATTAATCTATTTCAAATTTATTAGAATTTATTTATATTTTCTGCTCTCTTTTATCGTGGATTCGAGAAAGTCTCTGTGAGGAGTCCAGAGAAGTTCTGTGGATTCGGAACAGTTATCCTCTTGAGGAAGACGGTGCTCGACCTCACGTCCTCTCCTGCATCACTTATCCACACCGTCCATCCATTTTTTCGTATCATTTTAAATTACATTCGAAAAAATAAGGCAGATCCAAAGCTCAAGTGGACTACACAATGGGGATTAAACTCTTAACGTTGAAAACTTCTTATGGGCCACAGAAGTTTTGGATAGAGCTGATATTTGTTTTTTGTTTTTGTTTTTTTCTCTTCATCTACGTCTATTTAACTTTATTAATAGTTTTGATGGAAAATAAGCATCACGGTGGGCCCTATAAAATCTTCAACGGTGAGAATTACTATCACCGCTGCTTCCTATGGTGTGGTCCAATTGAGCCCTGAATCTGTCTCATTTTTGGGTCTATAATTTAAAATGATACAAAAAAAAAATGGATGGACGGTGTGGATAAGACCCATTCATCGCGATGGCAAGTTAAAGCTCCTGCCAGTTCCCAGCCGGAGACTGGCTGGGGTAGGAGGCAATCCGCGTCCGCTTCAATGAGGGTCATGAGGTGGGGCTCACTGCTGGCCCCATCATCCACACCATCCATCCGTTTTACCAGATCATCTTATGCCAGGCCCCCCAAACGAGACAGGTCTAAATTTCAGATGGACCGCACCTCAGGAAACAATGGCCATTGAAGTCCACTGTTGAAACCTCCCCGGGACCCACCTGCAGCGTTTATTAGTCATCTAATCCGTGCATAAGGTCATGCAGGCCTGGCTGAAGGGAAATCACAAATATCAGCTTAATCCAAAACTTTTAGGCCCACCAAAGTGGACCACGCTGCAGACAACATACAATTGCACGCTGTCCAGCAAGTGGCCACCCATCGTGATGTATATGCTTTTATCCAGCCGTCCATCCTACTTGCAATATCAGTTTAGGCCATGGCCCCAAAAATAAGATAAATTCGAATATCAGGTAGACCATACCACAGTAAACAATGGGCATTGATAACCACCCTTGAAATCTCCTTGGGCTCACTGTAATGTTTATTTTCTAACCCATCCAAGGGTCGTGGGTCCCACCATGATGTATGGGCCGACATGAAATGAGTAAGTTCTAAGGCTCATGTGGACCATGTACGTGAAGTGGGTCCCTCTGTAGACTCCGGCCATGATGTCATGCAGGTAAGGTGTCTAGGTGGCCCATCTGTTCTGACCACCCGATCAGGAAATGGGCCTTGGTGGGCCTTTCAAAAATCAAATAGATCCAAAGCTATGGTGGCCTGCACTGCTGTCCAGCATGTAGTTCACGCTGTGGAGCCCATCTTGGGGTTCCACCTTAATGTATGTGTTGTATCTCCTGCCGTCCATCTCAGCAGGGGTGTGGGCCACGCTCCGGAAATAGTAACGATTGCACACCTACCATTAAACCTACAATGATATTTATTTTCACCCAACCTGTTGTGGGGTCCATCTTGGGGTCTCACCTTGATGTGTGGTTGTGTATCCACGTTGTCCCTATGTTTTTGCCAGCTCATTGGGGTCGTGGATCACACCATGTTAAGTAGTGGTGATTGATGACCACCACTAGAATCCTTCCATAGTCCAGTGTAATATTTATTCGTCTTTCAATCAGGGCATGCCCCTGCTGTGGACCCCACCTGATGCACCCAGGTCGTCCATTAAGTAGGATGGGCTCGTGTTAGAGCATGGTCAGGCTGGGAGGGTTGCCTGCTAGACAGTGTGCATGCCCCCATCTGTCCAGTAGGTGGGCCCCTTTTGGGCAGAGAGGGTAGGGGGCTGGGGCTTACTTTCAAGTGGGGCACACCAAATGAAGCTGTAGTGATTGAATGTTCACCATTGAAACTTTCCCTGGACCCTTGTAATGTTTGTTTGCCGTCTAACCTGGATGTGGGGCCACTTTGGACCCCACATTAATGTATATGTTATATCTACACCGTTCATCCATCTTGCTTGCTCATTTTAGTGTACAAGCCCAAATGGGGTAGATTCAAATTCCTAGTGGGTCGGGTCATATAAAAGTGGGCCGCACCATTTATAGTAGGGTAGATGATGCCTGCCATTGCAACCTTTTCTAGGGCCTACCGTGATGTGTGCTTGCCTTCTTACTGTTTTGGGCCTGTCAAATCGTGTTGACCATAGTGATGTTTATTTGTGATCTGACTTGGCCGTGGGCCCTGTTGGGAGACCGTTGCACAAACCTTAGGATCTAGCCTCCTAAAACACTAGAATTATGAGATAATAAAGCAATGAAATAAATCAAAGCATAAACCATATGACACAAGAGATTTTTACGTGGAAAACCATCAAAGAGGTAAAAACCACGGGATCTCGTTCAGATCAACAATCCACTATGAAGTAGAACGTTACAACCGATAACAAACACATACCACTTAGATCAAACTTTCTTCACTCACGCAGGAGTGGATAAATAATAAGAGAATAAAGAAAAATGGAGAGATCTCACTGATTACGAGGACATAGAAGTGCTGAGATTTCGAGTGCACAGTATATCACCTCTACGAGCATAACCTTCCTTCCACAAGCTCTCTCTCTCTCTCTCTCTCTCTCTCTCTCTCTCTCTTACACACACACCTTTGATAGCCCTAAACCCTTTAAGAAACCTTTGCAAAGCTTTAGGAAACTCTCTTACATACCCTAGAACAGCCCTAGGGACCCATATTTATAGTTTAGGAAACTCATTTCTGCACCTCTGTGAAAACCACCTCAAATTTCCGCAGTCCGCACAAAATTTGAACTCGAATCTATGTAATCTCGACTAGTCGAGCATCTCTCTCGACTGGTTGAGCACCTCAGAATTTCCAAACCAAAACTTGTTGTACTTTGAGTCGAGCAAACTCCTCGACTAGTCGAGCAATCCACTCGACTGGTCGAGTAGCTCTGTCTGCTCTTCTAACCTGGGGAGGAAAAACCCCATCAGGCCCAACCTTGTTGTATGTATCCACATCATAAGGCCCGTTTTTATGTAATGTTTACTTTATGTGGTTATGGCATGACTACCTTATACTTGTTGTGCCATTACGATTACATTGACGAGGGTTTACGTTTATATTGCTATAACACTTTTTTAAAGATAATGTGACACTTACTTTATGCTAGATGTGACATTGCTCTTATATTCCATTTATAATCACTTTATATTTATTTAACACTGCTTTTATACTTGATGTAGTATTTCACACCTTATGTATAGTGGTTATATGATTGTACATTATCATATCTTATTTACATCACGTGTTCTTGACATGGATGATGGCCTGTTCATGACTCAGTACAACCAGATTTTGGGATGTTGTCCAGCTGATGGCGCTCCTACTAGCTAGTGGATCCTGTGGTTGGTACTCATGTCATAGTTTTGACTTGCCTACATGCAACGAGGCTACTTTGATGAGCATATAGTTTAGGGCTTTTCAGAGGACCTATATGAGATAAAGTTGTCTTGCATTTATGCATAGTTTGCATGATATGGTTGCATGACTCCGATTATGGACTCATGCATTCACGAATTTGAATGAGTTACTTGCATCTACACTCTAGCAGCATCGGGGTTGTAGCATATACCATAGCGATATTAGGGTTGTAACTTTTGTGGCTTTGTCATGGCTGGCATATATGGGTATGGATACCGAAAAATTGTTCTAGCATATTGGGTATGTATGATGTCCCTGGGTGAAATGCCCTAAACCTTGTATCCGTAGGATGCTCCAACATTGAAACTGCGTAGATAACATGAGCGATCTTGAGTGCTGAATACCAGTAAGCTGTGTCTTCTACTGTGTCAGGGTTGGTTGAAAGCGGGTATGACCTTATCCACCTGGGTGGAGGGGGCTACATACTATGTTGAGTATGACTAGTTTGTGAAATGGGTCCACTATCGACAAGCTGGGTGAGCATTGACATACCATTAATGATGCATATAGTAAGGTTTTTTTCGCTCACTTAGTCATCCGCATGATGGGTGGTGGGCCAATGGAGGAATGTACTAGACCTAGTTGAGAACCATACCGAGATGTGGATTAGACATCAGGATTGGCATGCTCGCATCACAAGGTTACATATGACATTTGACGTGGTTGGCCTATGCACAATATATATGCATAGCCTTGGTATAACTGGTTGCACGTATGGACATTGACATGTTTGGCCCTCCGTCTCAGCTGCTTACTCTGATATTGATATTAACATTGACATTGATGTGATATATATATCATATGCATTGCGCACGCACACATGCATTCTACTGAGTTTCGTAAAAAGCTTATGCACGTTTGTTCAGGTAGAGCTGGGCATCAGACCGAGTCAAATCGGATTGGGTCCAACTTGACTCGGCCTAAGTTTTGCATGGCCTGACTTGAACTCGGTCCAATCCGGGACCGAGTCTGGGTCATCTGACTTGATCCGATCCTAACTCATGCTGGCCTGAACTGATCCAAGTCCGACTCAGTCAGGAAAACCGAGTCGGATCGGATTTGGCTAGGTCCGGTTTGGTAGTCTATATTTGTGTTTTTCCAATGTATTCGCACCTTGCTTGCTCTTTTTCATTTTTTGTGGCATGTCGACAATGAAGTTCTCTCATAGATTTTGTTTAGAGCCCTCATGACTTTGACAAGATTATAATAGTCCTTTTCAGGCCATATCTGGGGAGGGTAATCACCCACTTTGTGTTCAAAGGTATCATAGCGGCCGAAACACAAATCTAGCCCTCCAATTTAGTAAACTTGATAAGAATGATATTCCAAACAGAACTTAAAAGTACTTGCACCCCTTAGCTTTTGCTTCCAGTAGAGTATCAAGTCGATATTGCCCATGATAATGAAACTTCCAGTCATCTCAGTGCTTCATTGATTCAAAATATGTAGAGATTTGACAATCCAATATGGACTGAATTGTGTTATGACGGCCTATGAGGTTGGAAGAAACGGACCTCTGATTTTGCTTCTTCAAATGATGAAGCAATTGCTTCAAATGACTGAGTGGATTAACTGATAAACGACTTTGAGGGGCCGGCGTTCGGGTAGTGACGATGAGAGGGTTTTGGGGATTTAGGGATTTCGGGTGCGATTGTGAGAGTAGAGAGGGACGGGTAGGGTAGGGTAGGGTAAAAAATAAAAAGGGTAAAGTGTGTGTGGTGTGTATATATATATATATATACTGAGGGGTAAAATAGTAATTTAGTATTTAATAACACATCCGGTAGCTTGGATCTAAACGGATCAAATATTGGATCCGTGCTGTCCTATTTGACGTTAACCTGAACTCGACCTGATTAACGGTCGGATCTGCATGATCATGCTCGAACCTGACTGATTCAGGCCATCGGTTCGGTGCGATTCTGATCGGATCGGGTCTGATCGGGTTGGATCCACCGGATCAGGCCCGACGTGCCCAACTCTAGTTGCAGGTTAAGTAGGAACGTATTAGTAGTATTGAGGTTAGATCGCGAGCTTGATCTTTTATATTTTTGTTATATCATGTATTTATTTGATTAACATTGTACATTGAACCATTATTTAATGGAGATGTATATTTCTTTTGGAGTTCTTTGGGTTACGTTTAGTTTCATAGTTTCTCATAAATCCTCATTGTGGAATCGTGTTTTCAGAACTTAGCGTATGAGAGTTAGGAGCCAAAATCAGGGTACTATGGATGCTTTCACCTTTGAATTCGGGTTACAGTTAATAGGCGTCGGAAATTGAATTTAGGGAGTGACAATACATTTGTCCAATTTAAAAACACTGTTAAGAACCAATAACAACACATTCAACACAAACCATTTTAGTCCTAAAGAAAGTCCCAAAATATACACAACAGTTGAGTACATCACCTTCGTATGGCCACACATAAGTAAAGAATGCCCACACACATGTAAAGAAATACACAAGGTTAGAGCATCTACTATTTAAGACTTCAATTCCTACAAGGAAAAAATTATGTCGCAAATGTAAATATTAAGCAGTACTAAACTAAACAGTCACAACATATGTATAGACTAGGAGGGAACACATGTTCCAAATCCGTCTAAAATGTAATATAAAATGAACTACTACAAAGAAGATGACATTCGTAAACTATTTAATGAAACCTAACATAAAAAATCATTTCCACAAAAAGCAGATCCACTGTAAGCTGAGAGCAAACACAGTAATATGACGTATGTCTAGTGAGACGTACCTATATGCGTAACCAATCTAGCTCTTGGTGTCCGACTAAATTGAGGAAAAACATTGTGTACTACTCATCATTTGACAGGATGTTGCTTACAAAAAAAAAACTTATAGTTACTTAGGCCTTCCACCCGTTCCAACTTTGACATTACCTTTTTCTTCATTGATATATTATTGTTCTCGAAATTTTTTAATGCCAAGTTTTGATGACATCCATCACATGGTTTATGCATGACCTAAGTATGTCATAAAGATAGTCGACTTTCTTTTTCTTGAAATTTATAGTATTATAGAAATGTCAGAAGTATTATAAGTGGGTGCCAGACTATACAAATATCATTCGAGACCATTTTGAGAGTCATATGACCAACAAATTTTTGCCCTTGTATCATTAAAATATTTGGACGATAGTGTTTTCCACATATTGTGCCGAGTCCATGGGGGAATTTTCTGCATCCTTGGCTTGACGATTTCTAGCTAAGGGTACATGTTTTTAATATGAGAATTTCAACTGATATTTTGCTTATTCCTTATTATGAAAGCGAGATCACCGTATTGACTTTCCACAGAGGTATTTGTATTTGGGTGTAACTATTCATGTGATCATTTATGAGTAATTTGTTCAATTGTCCCTTGGAGATATGATCGATAAGTTCCCCCCTGTTCTTATTCTTTCCGTTAATCGCACCCCTAAAAAACCTCCCTAAAGAAATTGATAAAAAAAGGGGGCTTTTGCAATGGGCTATGTCACCCATTACTTATGAGGAAAGTTACATCTACCCCAAAATTAATTTATATGCTAGTCTCTTATGAAGAAACGAATGTTGTAATATACAAATCATAGTTACAAGTAATAAATATTGTATACTTTGATGTAGGCATCCCACATATAGTCACTTCACTCGATGTAGAATTCTAGCAAAAAACACTTGACTATCCCATAAGTCTTATTCAACATCTGTAAGTAGTTCTATACATTGAGAGTATTAAGCAATATTTTGATGGTAGTTTGAATCTTGGCAATGAAAACCCTATATACATCTCTCCTAAAGCCCTTACCATTTTTATGGCCCAGTTTGATTTTGCTCCATGACCATGTTAATAAGGATGTTGTTAATCTTGCCTTCTCACCATATCTTGCCTAACTTTTCAGAGCCCTTAGATAAAAACTTCTTACATAACTACCTCAATAACTTCTGAGTTAGATTTGTGGGTGATTTCATTGGTGACTTTATAGGTATGGTTAGTATAACCCTCTTCGTATAAAGTATTTCACTTATAAGTAAATTTTATATCTATATCATCGATTTCAACATAGGTGAGAATTCTAGATACACACACACACACATACCAATCATATAGAGAGATATAAGAATTTCAGTATTAAGTTAAAGTATATAGAGTAGTCATATTGATGATATTAGTTGTTGAAAGGTGTTCCCAACAAATAATTTATAGGTGGAGACATCTATAAGTTGTTTATGGATTAAACATTTTTAAATTTTTTTTTTTTTTTTTTCAGAAAGTGTCTCGTTTAAATTTAAATTTAAAGCCTAGGGTTGCTTTTGCTTATATATGACCATCATATATGCTGTAAGTAACACATCATTAAATAATATTAATAATGTTTATCATTATTAAAGATTTGTCGTTCCTTTTGGAGTTCATGACTATTTTTGAGAAGAAGACTATGATCTTTTTTATTTTTAATTTTAATTTTTTTTATCTATGCACTTGTTAAATTAAGGCCATCATATATGTTCTAAGTGGCACTTCATGAAATAATATCAATTATATTTCTTATTTTTAAAGATTTATATTTCCTTTTAGAGTTAAGACTTATTTTTTAGAAGAAGACGATGATCTCTTCTTTTTATCTATGCACTTGTTATACTAAATATTTCTTTGATTGACATGATTACAATCATACCATTGCGTACTCACTGCCCTCGTTTTTCGCTGAGAATCAGTAGTGTTGTGTGGAGAAGATGAATTAGTCGATAATGCCACTGCGTTGTGTTCCCAAACTGCCTACTCAGCTTTAATACCTTCTTTAGGTGGCTTCTCTATTTCTCCTTCCATGATGGCCACAAGAATATCGTATAATAATATTTTTTGACACTTCTAAAAGTCAACTATAACGGGAGGTATAAAGTAATGCTCTCAAGACTCAATAAATCTAGTCTATTTTGTCGGTCTTCTCGAATGAGTATGTCTTCTCTTAGGATTGGATGACAATCTTGCCGGAACATTCATGGCAATAGATGATGAGAAGTCCTCAGATTCCCCCTCAACCATATATGCCTTCAATTACATCAAGAAAACATATGTCAATAATTCCCATAAGAAGCTAAAAATTGGTTGAGAGACACGAACCACAATTGGTTGCGCTTTAGATGACAACAACCATATGAATATCTTATAGAGGGAGCTCAAATTTGGTTAAGTTATGGAAGTCACGCCCCCATCAAACAATGTGCTTAAGCCTAAGCAAGAAACCCAACTTCAACTAAGTAAAGACAATATCTAGAGAACCGACAATGAAGATATATAAAAGGAATAAATTTCAAGTTTCCTAGCGCACCACAACAATGGATGCACATATATTTTCTGCTTCGGGATAAAGAAGCTTACTGGTAAAAAGTAATGTTTTAAGAATACGCTAATAGACGCGCAATGTAACCCTAAAAGATGCAACAAAGGCCCACAAATATGAAAAACCAAATGGTTTCTTTACAATCTCAGCTGCGAAATAATAAAAATTAAAAAAAAACTCGGTTACAGAATAACCACTATGTCATAATAAGGCTTATTTATAATAGGGACCCTAGGACACACGACAAAAAGATGAAGTGACACATGTTACGCAACGCCGCTTAGTCGCGCCTTCCTCTCGTCTTCATGTAAGCTAAACAGGTTTATGCTTTTAGAGAATCTTGCTACCAAGCTCACGCATGAGGCATCTGTTGGTGCACTATTTATTATGCATTGGAGAAAGGCACTTTACCTAGCTAAGTATTAGGGCATTGCACGATTATGCTCGTGCGAAGCCCAACTTAGCACCATTTTATATTTCTAGGGCTAAAGGCCCCCAGCCGTCCACATGCCCCTAAAATCGTATAGCTTAGATTGAAATTGCATGGAATATGATACGGGGGGGATTAGGACAATAAAATTTGTCTTTAACACAAAATTGTTTACTTAAACTAATATGTCAATTTAAGCTAAGTAAGACGATTAACTTTAAGACTTCTAAGCGAATAGGGAGTACACTCACATTGACATGCAAATAAAGCAACTAGTCTATACTCGATAGTGTGCTTGCGTGCACTATACAAGTTAAGTGCCTATCATATAATTCAATTCAAGCATTCAAATGGTTTATCTAATCAAACACATAAGCATAAATTAAACATGTATGTAATTCACAATTCCAAACACAAGCATATATAGTGGTTTAGTTTTCCTACTCCACTCTCAGTGGACCAACTCTCCTTAAGTGTACCGGATTTCACTATTAGATGTTTTAAATCAGGTTCATCTCTAACCTTTACAGCCTTACACAAGGACCACAATCTTACACAAGAACATATCTAGTGTATGCTCCTGCCAAAGGCTCCCGTAAGAGACTTTAATTAGTTTTCTATCGACTAACTAACAACGTCAGTCTTAGTCTAAGGACCTATATTTTCTCCCACTGGAGGCTCCCACAGAGACTAACACATACACACCCGTATCCGGTGAATTTGACCCCACACAAGAGCCTAGGTTTTACACAAAAATTATCGATATTGGGTTACAAGCTCTTACCCTTAATCCTACACAAGGAAAGAGAGTATGGACTCATACATGACAACTACTTATCGAATTGAGCCCCTTTGATGCACCATCTCGGATTGCTTGATTGATGCTCTCATGATTTAATCAGCTCCCATTTTCTCCTCCAATCATTGATGCTTATGTTTTATCAATGCTTCAGCTCCAAGATCAAACACCTTGCATGCAATGCTCCATTAAAGTGACCAATGTAATGGGCGGTGGGGTGAATCTCTTACAATACATGAAAATGTTATAATTCTTAGGGAATTTACTTAGATGGGTGTTTTAGAAGATTTAGACAAATGATATACTAATAAGGTTGAGTCTAATATATAGAAAATGGTAGAGATTGAGTTCATCTTTAATATTGAGGTTAGAATCCCCGTTAGAGTGGTAAAACTCAAGAAGATGAATAAAATATTATGAGATTAGAGGCTTAGGGTGTGAGATATGAGTGGGGCTTTTATTGCATAAAAATCCATCAAAATGCCCAAAGATCGGATATTCTTTATAAAGGAATCAAGTTCCAACTGTTACGCAGCAGGCCAACAACGCAGTGAGCCTAGATCCAATCTCAGGCCTCACCCACAAACGATAAATAGAAAGAAATATAAACTAGAAATAGATTAAAACAATCCAAACAAACCACAAGACAAGATATACGTGGAAAAATTCCAAACTAGGGTAAAAAACCATGGATGCAAACTTCCACTATGAAGAACAAAGATTACAAGGCAATATACTAACCTCTCCCTTGGAAGAACATAGAAAACCTTTTGCCCACACCTTAGAATTATTTCCCTAATATTCCAATACATTAATCCCACTAGAAAAATCCTATGAACACCTATATATAGTTTAAGCAACTCGCCTTTCCGCATCCCAGTTGTGAAAGGACTTGCGACACGAAATCCGCGCAAAATCGCGGAACGAATCTGCGTAACCTCGACTGGTCGTGCGACCTGCACGACCGGTCGAGAGGATCCCACGACCGGTCGTGAATGGGTCACGATCGGTCGAGCACCTCGGGATAAAAAATAGTGCTCGCTGGACTTTGAGTCAAGCCGGTCCACGACCGGTCGAGCCGGACCCTACGACCGGTCGAGCATGGCTCACGACCGGTCGAAGGCGGTCCCAGATGTGGCTCCACATCTTAACAATCTTCCACTTAGAGACATATCGCCTTAAAACTTCGTCTTCTTCATCCGAAGTGCACCACCTCCCCGTCTTCAAGCCTGAAGACCAATCAAAGCTGAACAGAGCTTCAGCTTTTCCCGTGTGACCGCTTTGGTCAACATATCCGCAGGATTCTCACTTGTATGAATCTTCTCCAGAGTAATCGATCCATCTTCCAGTAACGAACGTATGAAGTGATATCTGATGGCAATATGCTTGGTCCTTGAATGAAAGACTGAATTCTTAGCCAAGTGTATTGCACTCTGACTATCACTGTACAGCTTGCAATCTGCTTGCTTCTTTCCCAACTCTTCCATGAAACCTTGCATCCATACCATCTCCTTGCATGCCTCTGTAGCCGCAACATATTCTGCCTCTGTCGTACTGATAGATACTATCTTCTGTAACTGAGAGACCCAACTGACTAATGCACTACCTAGAGTAAAGATATAACCTGTAGTGCTTCTTCTGCTGTCGATGTCTCCTGCCAAATCTGAATCCACGTAGCCTTGTAACTTAATTTTTGATCCACCATAACATAACCCTACATCCTTAGTACCTACCAAGTACCTAAGGATCCACTTCACAGCTTCCCAATGTTCCTTCCCGGGGTTGTTCATGAACCTGCTAACAACTCCCACTGCTTGAGCAATGTCTGGTCTCGTGCTCACCATAGCATACATGAGACTCCCAATAGCTGACGCGTATGGAACTTTAGCCATGTAGTCCCGTTCCTCCTGTGTATTTGCCCCTTGCTCCTTAGATAGCTTGAAGTGGTTGGCTAATGGAGTGTTAACCGGCTTAGCACCTCCCATATTGAATCGATCAAGTACCTTGGCTATGTACTCTGCCTATGACAAAACTAGTTTCTTGTTTTCCCTGTCACGCTTTATCCTCATGCCTAGAATTTGTTTTGCAGCTCCTAAACCCTTCATGGTAAATTTTCTAGACAGTTGTCTTTTGAGATCTGAGATGTCTTTCATGCTTGAACCAGCCACAAGCATGTCATCAACATAAAGAAGAAGGATGATGTACGACGTATCAAACTTCTTCAAATAACAACAGTGGTCTGAATGACATCTCCTAAAACCGTTACCCGATATGAAACTGTCGAATTTCTTGTACCACTGCCTCGGGGCCTGCTTCAGGCCATATAGACTCTTCTTCAGTCTGCACACCTTGTTCTCCTTTCCTGGTGCCACATATCCTGTCGGCTGATGCATATATATCTCTTCTTCAAGGTCCCCATGAAGAAAGGCTATCTTAACATCTAGCTGCTCTAGATGTAAGTCCTCTGAAACCACTTGCTCAGGACCATGCGAATCGTAGACATTTTCACCACAAGTGAAAATATTTCAGTAAAATCGATACCTACCTTTTGTTGAAACCCTTTCACAACCAGTCTAGCCTTGTACCGTTTCGAACCATCGTGCTCCTCCTTCAATCTGTAAACCCACTTGTTATGAAGAGCTTTCTTACCCTTAGGTAGAGTGACTAGCTCACATATACGATTAGAGTCAAGAGAGTCCATCTCCTCATCCATGGCCTTCTCCCACTTAACCCGTGTATCCGTCTGTAATGCCTCTTCAAAATACTCTAGTTCACCATTATCTGTCAACAATAGATAATGTAAGGAGGGTGAGTATCAGACCGTGGGTCTCCTCTCCCGAGTAGACCTCTTCACAACCGGTGTATACGGCTCTGCCTCATAATGTTCCTATGCATGATCATCCTGTGGCGCTGTAACACCCGTGTTTGATAACTCTTCCAACTCTACGAATTCCTTTTTCTTGGCCTTATTTTCTTGCACACTGTCCTTATGCATCACCTTTTCATTGAAGACTACGTCCTTTCTTCTGATGATTTTTCTATTTTCTGCATCCCAAAACCTGTAGCCAAAATCATGCTGCTCGTAGCCTATAAACGTGCACCTCCTGGACTCGCATCCAGCTTATTTCTGTGCTCTGCATCAATGTGAATATATGAAGTGCAACCGAACACTTTGAGATGTGCAAGGTTCACTTCTTTCCCAGTCCACATTTCTTTTGGTAGCCCACCATCCAATGGTGCTGAGGGACTTCTATGATAAGATATATGGCAGTATTTATAGCATCTGCCCAAAAGGTCTTGGGCAACCCTGCATGTAACCTCATGCTCCTAGCGCGCCAAGGATGGTCCTGTTAATGCGCCCAGCCACACCATTCTGTTGTGGTGTCTCTGGAATCATTTTCTAATGTTTGATTCCATTTTCTACACAATACTCCTTAAATCTCTTATCACAATACTCTCCCCCATTATCAGATCTGAGACATTTTACTGTTTTACCTGTCTCATTTTCTACCATAACTTTCCACTTCTTAAATGCATCGAATACATCAGATTTATGCTTTAAGAAATAGACCCACAGTTTTCTACTAGCATCATCAATAAAAGTAACAAAATAACGTGAGCCACCAAGAGATAATACTTGTGCCGGTCCCCACATATCAGTGTGTACAAGCTCCAACAGATGCGTCTTTGGAGTGCGTCCCGTCTTCTTGAATCTTACCCTCTTCTGCTTGCCATATACGCAGTCCTCGTAGAATTCCAAGTCAATAGACTTCAGCCTTGGTAACTTCCCTTTTGACAATATCACTTTCATCCTCTTCTCACTCATATGTCCCAACCTTTAATGCCATAACTGCCCATTCACTCCAGTTAATGCGACCGTGAGTGAACAATACGATCCTGAAGTCACGTACAAAGTACCTTCCTTCTTGCCTCGAGATATCATCAAGGCACCTTTTGTGATCTTCCATTTGGCAAGCTTGTCTTATGGCTTGAGGCCGTAAGGAGACAGATTTATTTATCTGGTGGGTCACTGATAACAGTGGTGGGTTGAGCGTCTACTATTAAAACTCCTCTGGCCTAGAGGTTTTGAATAAGCATGAAATTTATTTATTTATTTTTATTAGGTCTGTGTGACCTTATCAACTGTTGGATGGAAAAATAAACGTTATGGTGGGCCTTGGGAATTTTAATGGTGGAAGTCATCATTACCACTTATAATTAGGTGTGGCCCATTTGATATACATGGGGCCCATTGGTGTAGCCCATTTGATATGTATATGGCCCATGTGATGTGGCCCACTTGCCATTCGAGGGCCCATTGTGATGTATTCAAGGCCCATGTGTTATAGCCCATTGCAATGTACATAAGGCCCATTGGTGTGGCCCATTGATCCGACCCACTTGCTGAATATAAGGCCCATGTGATGCGGCCCATTTGATGTATCTAAGGCCCATGGGTCGAGGCCCAATGGGATGTACTTAAGGTTCATTGTAATGTGTGATTCCTCCATGGTATGTGTAATGATATTTATGGCGGGACATGCTTTGAGAGCAATGTTGGTTTGACGTCCACATAGTAAGAATAATGTTAGTTAAATGTCCGCATTATAACTCTCCCTAGGGCCCATTGATAGGCGCGTACTTGTTACGTGTAGGCCGTCTAGGCCTATCTTCGTTGTGAGGATAGTTCATTACTTTATAACATGCTTAGTATAATTCCATGCCTCATGCCATACGCATCATATGTATGCTTGATATGAGTAGTGACTGATCATAGCATATGCCATTAGGCAGATTATTATGGGACTCATTGATAGGAGTTACCCACATGAGCGCATGGTACGCGCGAGATTGCTGCATAACTGACGGTGTGACTCATGCATTTCGCATTGTGTGTCGTGATCACTGCACGCCCTAGCGACATCAGGGTCGTAGCCTCCATAGGATATCGAAAAATTGGCTCTAGCATTATGGGCACTTAGGATGTCCTTGGGTGAAAATCTCAGAACCTTTTTGGTACTAGGAGATGCTCCAACTTCTAAACCGAGTGGATACACGAGCGCCCGAGTGCCGAATACCAGTAGGCCACGTC
The DNA here is from genome assembly GCA_021015155.1 of Magnolia officinalis. Lineage (NCBI taxonomy): Eukaryota > Viridiplantae > Streptophyta > Magnoliopsida > Magnoliales > Magnoliaceae > Magnolia > Magnolia officinalis. The sequence continues at coordinate 19,497,885 of JAJHSJ010000018.1, read as the reverse complement.
TCCTACTGTGTCGTAATCGGTCGGAAGGGGGTGTGGCCTTATCCACCCCAGTGAGGGGGCTATAAGCTAGGCTGAGTTTGACCAACTCACAAATGAGTCCGCTATCGACGAGCCGGGTAGGTATTGACAGACTACTGGTCAGGCGGATAGTGTGGTCTCTTCCACTTGCTTGGCTGTGCTGCTAGGGAGGAGGCAGTCAGTGTGAAGTGTATTAGACCCCAGTGATATCCAGAGAGGAACTGTATTGATATGTGTACTTACTGAGGACTAGCATGCTTGCTTTGCATCTCGCATATGACATTTGACTACATAGGCCTCGCATCGCATGGCCTTGGTATGGCCGATAACATTCATGCCTTGCATCATATAGCTTTGGTACAGCTGATAGCATTCATGGACTTACCGCATATTTTCGCATTACTCTGATATTGTACACTTGGCGCTTGCCTTGCGCACACACTTACACCACCCTCTAAGCTTTTGTAAGCTTATACACTATCGTTACGTGCATGTGTCGTTAGGTTGTAGCAGCGTTGAGCTTGGAGCGTGTAGTGGACTTTTGGAGCTTTTATTTTGAAACATATATATTTCCCTTTCAAAACTGTACTCAAATGATTATATTAGTGGATATGTGATGATGATGTCGTCTTTGTGATTTGGGTAAACTTGCAGTTATGCTTCTTACGAGATAAATGTACGTTAGAAAATCCTCCTTATAGGATCCCAGGATCGAAACCTAGCGTATGGACGCTGGGAGCCGAGAATGGGGTACTACGGAGGCTATCGGCACCGGATTTGGCGATCGAGAATTTTGTGAGCCCGGTTTTTGAGTTTGGGGCGTGACAATCTCGCTTCCTAGCACTCCCCACGTGCTTGCAATCGGGGGTGGGGACTCTGATGGGATCAAAGATCGCGGGGTTTTGGCTTGCACGTTGAGGGGTTCTGGTCTTGCAAATGGATGAAGGCATTGATATCGTCGGGGTATACCAATTTTCCCAACCTGCTGGATGAACAAAATTGACTAAAAACTCGGCTAATACATTATTCACGTATCGCATTAGCTCAGATTTGGTGACTCGGCAGTTGAGGTCACAATGAGGGAGTGTTGGTCATGCGCGACCGTGAGACGAAATCGCTTGAGGGAGTGTTGTGGGTGAGGTCATGCATCATACATAACTCATGCATACACATTAACAAAGACTAGTTAGTGATTTATGAATTTATGTTTTTCATTAAATTCATCATGAAATTGTTATTTAATATAACTTATGGCTAATGGCATCCACTGAGTTAGTTACTCACTTCCACTCTAGGACGGTGTTTTAAAACACCAACCAAACACGCCATTAGATTCAGGTGAGGCGGAGCTCGACGAGCTGAGCGGGGTGAGCATGGATGAGGAAAAGGAGCTTCCCTGCTTCCAAACTTTCGGCGGATCCTTCTAGTCTGAGTTCGGGCTACCTCGGGATATGGGCTAGGGCTCTAGTCACTTTATGTCATGTATGGGTGGGACTGGTTCCCTATTTAGATAATTTTGGATTTGTAGTTTGGATATTTTTATATTTAGTGGCACTTGATACTGCTTTATGACTTACTTATGCTTAATGCCTTTTTAAACTCTTCATTGTTTATAAGATCTTCCAAATATAATTAAAATCTGAAGCCCATTAGGGCACCCGTGACAGCTGGGAATTCGGGAGCCGAGTTCCTACACGGCTCCTGAAAACCCGGTGTGTTACACTATCACTCCTAGGGGTTTTGATTTTCCTGTTAAATTGATTATCTACTTCATTTTTGAAAATAATAAATTTGAAAAATACTTCATCCTTTGATATTAACATATATACATAACTGTATCTGTAATGATTATATATAAAAGTAACAAAGTATTTCTTACATCTCTAGTAATATTCTCGTTAAGATCACAAATATTAGAGTGTATCAAACCTAAGAACTCTAAATTTTTTTCAACACTAGGGAATGATTTCCTCGTTATCTTTGACTGAGAACAAGATTCACATTTTTCAAATTTACTATTTTTTAAATAAGATATTATACCACTAGCAGACATATTTCTAATGGACTTAGCATTCATATGGCCTAGTCTACCATGTAATAATGAAATGGTGAACAACATCTAAGCAAAAGTAGCACCTTTATTGGATTCAATATTCAGTTTAAACATACCATGACTATGATCAACATAACCTTTACAACAAAGAAGCCATTTTTTGTTTTTGCACATATATGTCACATGAAGAGCATTAGCTAGAGTAATGGTCTTCCCAGAGGTGAACACTAGTTCAACATTTCCTTGTCCAATAACTTTTGCTGTGACAGAATTCCCTATTTGGACTTTTCTATTAGAAGGAACCTCCTCATATTTTTGAACCAAGTGTGATCATAACATGCACGTGTGCTATCACCTGTGTCAATCTACCAACTGTCACACGGTTTTATACGAACCATGTTAACTTCTGTGAGCATATCCACAATTTCATGTTCCTCTGCCACATTTGCTCAAGGTGTAAGAGTTGACTTCCTTTTTCGCTTATAGCATTCTCTTATAAAGTGACTTGGTTTGCTACACATATAACACCAGATGATTTTTCCTGGTCATTATTTTTATGATTTTTAGCCTTAGGATTGGGCTTCTTTTTGAACTGTTTTTTGTTCGGTTTTAGGTTATTGGGTTTAGGATTTCTTTTCTATTAATTCTGGTTATGCTTTTCATTAACCATCAAAATTCTGGATGCATCAGATTTCTTCTATTCTATAGAGTCTTGGAATCTTGATTCTTCCTCTATTCGAAGACGAACGAACAACTGTTCATTCAACAATTCTTTAATTTTATGTCGAAGAGAATTTTTAAAGTTTCTCCAAGTGAGTGGCAATTTTTCAATGACAACAACCACCTGAAATTATTTATTTAACTTGATCCCTTTAGACATTATTTCATGAGCTATGAGGTTAAACTCATTTGTCAAATGTACAACTGATTTATCATCACTCGTCTGGAACTTAAAGTATCGATCGATGGTATATTTTTTAATGTCCGCCTCTTTAGTCTTATACTTTTGTACCAAGGCCTTCTAGATCTCAGCAGAGATATAATATTTGCAAATGCATATTATATAACTAATTCTACAAGGCACTGAGAATATAATTTTAATTTGCACAGATAATCATCATCATCTCATTTCTAATGAAATATAGATAGTTCAGGCTCAAGAAGATTTGACGGTCGTGGCTTATTGATAATGTATGTCACTTTAAGGGTGGTTAGGTGGAATAATATATATATATATATATATATATATACATATATATATATATATATATATATATATATATATATATATATATATATATATATATATCTTAAGCTTCTCCAATTATAGTCATTAATAATTAGTCATTACTTTACCTTAAGTCGAGTTTTGAAGCTGGCTTTGAAGCGCTTCAAAACGACTATCAATTCAGGCGCTAGCGCGTTTTACTAATAAGCTTTGAAGCCAGCAAGCAACGGCTTTGAAGCCTATTAGTAAAACGCGCGTTGGCGCGCATACGTTTTTCAGCTGGCTCGCTTCGCTTTTCAAGCTCCGCTCGCTGCTTTTCAGCTGGTTCCTTTTCATCACACAATGCTATAATGTAACCATACATCCACGGTCTGAAATATGTTCGACTCGGCTCTCCACCCCCGTGGTAACAGTGTTATAGCATCTGCGATTACTGCGATAAAACGTTCTACAAGCCTTTTGTTATTCCCTTCTCCGAATCCCGGACGAGCCCCTCCCCGACGTACTCTACGGCTTTGGCTCCCTCCTCTGCGAATCTCCTCCGGCTTTGGTCATCAAAACATTTAGGTCGAACAGATTTGTCATTCGAATCTCATGAAGCCATGAGACGTTTTCTATCTCAAAATTGTTAGGAATACTGCAAAAGTAAAGATGAAATATTTGGTAGAAATGAATAGGTGCTTAGGAACCCAACACTTGTTATGCAAATCTTAGTGAGTAGTATGATCAGATGAACGTTGGGTCGAGGCACGTACGTGTCGCTACCATTGAGATAGTTCGCACCCCTCTTGCAAAGTACCAATGCAGAAGTTCACCGACGTTGCCATCTTTCAGGATATGACTCCGCAACCCTTCTTCCACATAATGTGTACTCACAGGCAGAAAAACAACATCGTAGGACACCACACAATATTGTACTGACTTTTTTCATTATGCCCACAAAGAATGTGGTTTTCATTTTAAGATTAAAACGGAGAAGAAGCTCTCGGTGAGGGAAGATGGTTTTTTCTTCTTTTGTGACGCATAAATCCTAACCCTTGTCGCTCGTTTTAAAGCCTTGAAGCCATGTCTCGAAAAAGACTTGTTAGGGAGAAACAGCCGTTACATTTTACATGCCTGATTAATGAAGGTACGTTTTGCACTATGAAAATGGCCTTATTAAGTTAGCCACATCCAACGGTTACAATCAAAGTAGCGGATTAAAAAATAAAAGCTGGTTTTGTTGAAATACACGTGGTAATACCTAATTATGGTGCAATTACATTTAGGCCTCAAATGGTCCCACCTATGATCATAGTCGTCTACGTGATTGAACAAATATCACTTTGATCGGGTGATCACGGCCACTCAAATAAGGGCGTGCAAGACGGTGTTATATTTTTATTCTTACCTACCATTTTCCACGCTGATATGGACTTTAGTTGTTCCCTCATGAATGTTCGTGGGTCATGCGACCGGAATAGTCTACAACACACCCAAACTCTGTGGGGCCCACCATCTTTTATATTTAAATCAACTCCGCTCATTGGGTGTGAACCCTTATTTGAACCGTACATACAAACCCTGATAGAAAAAAAAAAAAAACAAAAAAACTCAGATGGGCCACAGAACTGGTAACATGTAAAATTGCTTCTAAAACCTCAGAGTTCACGTAGTATGGCCCGTCTGAGTTCTGCATCAGGTTGATTTTTGTATTTTTGCTTCATCCTGTTGATTTACAACCGATTAACGGGTTTGATGGAAGATACACAACATAATCGTTTCACAGACAAATCTAAGGTTGGCATCTCACTCCCATTCTTCCCTATGGTGTGGCCCATCTGAGCTGTAGATCTGGCTGATTTTTTTCTCCAGGTTCTAGAATCAAGGATAGAACCTGATGAACGGGTGGATTTTACATATACAACTGGTAAACGCACCACAGAGCTTGCGTGACTGTAAGACAAGTATTGTAGAGGATTCCGGTCCGTGTATCATGTGCAATCTACGGTGGATTCCTTCAACGTTAGGTGGACTGACGTGGGCCCCACAGGGAGAGAAAGAACAAAGGGCCAAAGCCCACATGATTCCAGGCCATATTTACAGAGAGGAAATTATGGCACTTAGCTCTCTAATCTCTGAACTGGGCAAACTTCCCAAACTGCATTCATTTGTCTCCTTGCATGGAAAACTCCAGCCAAATCCAGCCATGCACTAGTAAGCCCGGACCCGATTCCTCTACAATACTGGTTGTAGGTAGAGCGTACTACACCCGACTTTTGTAGTCCCAACATTAATGTATATGTGACATCCATTCCGTCCATCATTTGTGCCACCTCATTTTCACCGTACATAACAAAAATAAGAGGGAACAAGAAAACCAGGACGAGAACAATGTAAAATCACACATGAAAACTCTAAATTCACCTGATGTGGCCCATTTGAGATTTGGATTAGGATGATATTCGTTTGTTTTTTCTTCTTCCTAGTGGGAATCATCCGATGAACGGGTTGGATGGTAAATAAGTAGCATAGTTGTTCCAGGAAGGTTTCTATTGGGGCATCAACATACCACCGTCGGTTGGGTGGGACCGATCTGAGTGTTGGATCGGCCTGAAATTTGTAGTCACGTCCTAAGATGAGGTGTTTCGACTGATGGACGGAATGGATGCAACATATACATGAAGGTGGGCCAACAGAGTTTAGGTGTTGCATGCAACAGGTGTTGTAGAGGATTCCGATGCAACAAACCCCACCTAATATTTTTAATAAATCAAAGCCTTTCATTTTCTAAATTTGTAATATACCACGTTCGTCAACCATTTGACGTCCGCCCCACCCAATTTTTTTAGTACACTAGTGTCAGCATCAATACCTGTTCCCTCGAATTTCCCAATATACCCCTGTGCGTGCTCCCGCCCGTGAGGTTTGCCAGCCCTACACGCTGGCACACGTGCCAACATGGCACGTGTAGGACATACGATCCGTCTACGTAGGGAGGCCTGAGTTTTTGGTCAAGTGATCTTAATTGTGGGTCCCACCTGATACATGGTTTTGATATCTAAACATACGTTCAAATTCGCAGAGAGGCCCATCTGTTTAATGGCTTTTAGATCACCCAGCAATGGCTACACGTGTACGGGACTGGAAGCTTCAGCAAAATGTGCATTTTCTAATGCTCGGGATCTCAAATGCCCGTGTGTGATATATCTCATATTATGATGTTGAGCAGGCCGCAGATAATTTCATCGCCAAGATGGACCAGAAAAGGTGAGACTGAAATAATTTAGATAGTTAGAGCTCAAAACGGATGTATATGCAAGTTGAAATAAGTTATCCTACATGTCATATATGAATATGAGTGTCATATATAAATTTAGGTAAGACGAACTACTTTGGTCACCCTACCTACTATGCCGGGTTAGCCATGCCGAATTTGAGAAACATCAATGGTTGATTTCTTGTTTTAATTTTGTTTTAGCTCTTCATCAATTGGGCCTTATACCAGTTGTGCCCCACATGAAAATTTCTTTTGGCCAAATAGATTACTTACTATTTTTAAAAGTTTTAATCATATTTTAATTCCCAAATTTCTTCTCATGATTAATCTTATTATTTAAGAAGTCACAAACTTGTTTTTCATCATCAATCAAACTATTACAAATTTTATTGAACTACTTTCTATTTTCGCATGAATACGAGGTATCTACGTGAAGAGTGAGAACAGTTTTGCTAGATACGAGGTATCTCTGAATAACAGAGAAAAGTTCCATGGATTCGACCTCTACACGTCATCCCCTGCGTCAGATTAAACTGTCCATGTTGTGGGACCTACTTCATCTAGTTTAAATAATAAAGCTTTTCATCTGAAAACGATAGGTAGGCATGGGAAAAATAATCAATGGCCTGAATTCAGAAAACAAGTGTTTACTAATCCGAGGTTAGGATTGTTCAATCAAATCCGATTTGGATGGTTTGATTTTAGTTGCATGTACGCCATGTGTACAGTTTTGAGTCCATGCGTATGAATGTTACCACCCTGCCCGAGTATCAATTAACTCCCCTACTTCAGATAGCGTAGCCCATGATTAGAACGGTCCAAATCACCACAAATTTTGGTCTAAGGGCCATGCATGGCATGCACCATTAGATGAACGGTATGGATCATTGTACACACGTGCCACGTGTACAGTGGGCCGTCGGCCATTTAACAACATGAGGAGGATGAGCAAGGGAACAGGAATACAGCGGCATTTTTGGTATTATTCCTGCAATGGAACTGAGGTAAGATGGTTGAGCCAACTGTGGAGTCCTGATTGTGGGGCCCACGCAGCCGTGGGATGCGTTCCACGTGTCGTTTTGGTTACGCACTCTAAAACAAGAATCCTGGTTGCATGGATGGGAGTAGTTGGGTCTTGGGTATCTTTGAAAAGCGCTCGACGACATCTCCCTACTTGCCAATGGACGGCTACTGTTCAAAGAGCAGTTAGATCTCTCTCTCACTCTCTCATGCTCCGCGGGAGTACAGTACACCATGGAGATATCCACACCGTACAATTGCAAGTACATCGATTCAGAAAGATTAATTTGTGGGGCCCACTTTCGATAGAATATAGAACAAAAGTCATACTGATCGGACCATCCTAACCGTCTGATGGGTGGCCATTGCATGTTCATTTAAGATGAAAGGTAGGCAACCTTCCAAAATTTTAACAGGCAAATGACCGTCTGATGCATACTATGCATCTCACATAAATAATCCAGTGATCCCAGTTTGTGGGGCCCACTGCGGAGTGGACATGATCGAAAAGATCTTACTGATCAGATGATCTTGACCACCCAATCAATGGCCATTGAATGGACAGTACTGGGCAACCGTGCAGATCTTTAACAGAAAAATCCCCATGGATCGTATGATTAGGATCACATCCCTCATGAAAGTGGGACCCACAAATATTTCTGTCTGGATTGATGACCGCGTATGCCACGTGACGAAGGATCCGTGCACGGTTGGCGGACGCGAGTTGCCTGTGCCCCCAGCCACAGCAACTTCATGTGGTCGGAAACTGTGTGGGGCCCACAGAGATGCCCATCATAAATACACTCCGTCCATCGATTTCTAAACATCGCAATAAGACAGGAATTTAAAAAATAAGGCACGTCCAAAACTCAGGTGGGCCACACCACACTAAACAATTACAACGGAAGCGAACACCGTTAAAACCTTCCTGGAGCCGACCATGATGTTCATATGCCATCCAAACCGTTCAAATGGTTATTACCCCTCAGACAAGCTACAGGAACAAATGTCATTCTTATACAACACTTCCGTGGCCCCCACAAAGGTTCCAATGATGAGCGTTCAATCCCTGCTGTTTCGTGTGGTATGGCCCACCTGAGTTTTGGATCTTCCCCTTGTCTTGTTTGTCTTGTGATGCTTATAAACTGATGGACGGAGTGGATTTGTCACGCGCATCTCTGTGGATCCACACAGCTTGCAACCACAGGAACTTCTTATGGCCGGCGACACCGCCAATTCGCGTCCACGGATGGCTACGATCACCACCTAATTCTTCCTCCCCAATGGGCCCCACCACCCATCTCACCCCCTTGAATGCCACGTGTCAGTCACTCAATTTGTCAAATGCCTCCTCTCTCCTCCAACCAATACCCAACTAAACAAATCAGTTAAAAGATAATATCATATTTTTAAAAAAAAAATCAAACAGAAAAACAGAGTCGGAGTGGGATTGCTAACCAACACCACCATTACAAACCATTTTCATCCCCTTTTCTTCTCACCAAACACAATTCAATCAGTTTCCTGCAATACCCATTTCCTGCAATGCTCAGAATCTTCAACCGGAAGCTCCGGCACCTCTACTCCAATCTCCGGTGGCGCATACGCCGTCCCGCCAAGACCAAGATCGTCATCCGTCGATTCGGTCAGCCCACCTCAAAAACTCACCTGAAAGTAGAATCCAACGGCTCACATCACGACCTGAATCCCAAACCAATTAGAATAGCCACCTTCAACGCCGCCTTGTTCTCCATGGCCCCCGCCATACCCAAATCCGACGAAGAGTGCTATCCGAATTCTTCTAGAAATGAGGTGGAGTTGGATATCCGAAGCAAGTCAGCAAACAATCGCCCGAAGAGTATACTCAAGCGTTCTTCGACGTACTCGTATTCGACAGGTAATTCTGTTGACAATCTCTCTAAGCAACAGCGATTTGGAAAATCGAAATTGCGGGTGTCAATCAATCTCCCCGATAATGAGATTTCATTGGAGCGTACCAGACAGTTGAATTTCACGGAAGATGATAAAGCAGTGCCGTCGATCATGGATAGAAATCGGAAAGGGAAAGCTCCCATGAAATCCAGTTGGAGCTTTAATGCTCGAAAGGGGATGAATGGCCATAGCGAGAGCTCAAGAAGCAACAGGACGGTTCTTGATGTTCTGAAAGAGGTGAATCCAGATATCTTGGCTTTGCAAGATGTGAAGGCGGACGAAGAGAAAGGAATGAGTCCGTTGTCCGATTTGGCAGATGCGTTGGGGATGAAGTATGTGTTCGCGGAGAGCTGGGCTCCTGAGTATGGCAATGCGGTTCTTTCGAAGTGGCCGATAAAGAGATGGAAAGTTCAGAAAATCATTGATGATACTGACTTCAGGTGCACACCCACTTCTCTGTTTTAGCTCGTTTGGGCTTACAAAATCTGTTTTTAATCCATAATGGTTTTAATACAGTAAGAGCTAGTGGTTTAAGTAGCAAATATAAACATCCAGGACTACTTGGGCTGCGTTTGGATGCTCAATTGAATAGAATTGTACAATTCAATTTAGTAGAGTGGAACTAATGAAGGGTGCGTTTGGATGCATTATTTAAATTGCTATTTTCAGTCCAATAAAATAGAAATTTCCAATTCGGACTTTCTCTACTTAGCATTCATAGCGATGGTCTGAGCTTAACATTGCAATTGAATAGAATTGTATAATTTGATTCAGTAGAGCGGAACTAATGAAGGGTGCGTTTGGATGCGTTATTGAATTAAATTGCTATTTTCAGACCAATAAAATGGAAATTTCCAAGTTGGACTTTCTCTACTTAGTATTCATAGGGATGGTCGGAGCTTAAAATTGCAATTACATCACTTTTAAGTTAGATTCGGAAGAAATCTAACTGAAGTTTGAGAGCTACTTTGCTCACTATGAATACTGGGAAACACAATTCATATGTATCATTTCGTCTTGATTTTAATTGAATGTTTGAATTCAATTCACTTGGACATCCAAACGCAGCCCAAAGAGGAGTTGGCTCCATTCCATTCATAATAACAAACTAACCTCCAAATTGAAAATTGGTAATTCCAACTTGAAATTCATGGAATTGCAATAAGGGGTTGGGTAGTCATAATGAAATATGAATTAAAATGGTGCCGCTCCGTTTGGTGGTCTATTCTTTATTGGACTGGATTATTGCAATTCAGTTCAATTAAGCACTGAAACACAACCCCAGCGATTGTGGGTTTTTTTTTTTTTTTTTTGAGATGCCTTTTTGATTGAGTTGTCAATCTGTATTTTTGGGGATTTGGGGATGGTAGGTGGATTCATCAATCTAGTCCCTTGAAACCCCAAACAAGGGATTCGAATCAAATTCCTGGATTGGCCAATCCATGATTGACCAATGCAAGGATACAAGTGGGCCCTCTCCACCTTGAAATGAGTAGGCTGAGATTGGATGCACTTACAAAATAGGTTGCAAACATTCCATTTATTCAAGAAGAAAAGAACAGAAGTCATAGATTTCATCTAATATTTATATAAATAGCTCTAAAATTGCAGTTGCATTTCTTCTAAGTCCAAATCAAAAGCAACACAGTTGCAATTTGGATCGCAGATCTTTAGTACAAGCACTAAGGATGTCAGAATTTTCTTATTTGCCACTTTAGCAGACAAGTAATTGCAATTCAAAATTTTATAGTGCATCCAGATTTGCAATGCACTTTGCCGAAATAAGTAATCTGACAAAGGAATCTAAGTGCAAGTTCTGGGCTATACTTCCTGACCATGAATATTAGGAAATGCCGGAATTTTTGCCATAAATTCTTCCTCTGAATAATTTGAATATTCACAATTCAATTCTCTTGTGCATCCAAACATGGCCTCAAGGGAATGAGTGTTGATCCCTGGAAATATCCTGTTACCATTGTCCACAGGAATAGCAGTTTCTGCAGTCTTGCTTTAATTTGTTATACTTCCATAGAAATCAGTTTCTATAGATCTCGAAATTTAGATCCCCGACTATCATCACGTGTAGGCGTAAATACTCAAATCCTATAAATGAGTTGTCACCCCCACAATTTTAGTTCTATAGCCTACTTTCTTCATTGCACAAGTCAGCATACTTTCTGTTCTTGACAATTATGGTGCGTTTAGATGCTCAATCAATGAGTTTCAATAATCCAATTCATTGTAGAAGAACTAGCCAAAGTAGGGAGGTGCCACCAGAACTCAGAATGCCAACCAAACCCAAAACTTCAATTTGAATTTGGACATCCAAGTTCAGTCCATGTATCAAACTATTGCATAAACACAAACGAGAAAAAAAAAAAAAACAAAACAAAACAAAACAGAAACTCAATTATATCTAAGGCCTTTCTCATACGTCTCTCTCTTTGCCATAGATTTTTGAGTTTTCGGTCGTGTACTCAGGTCTTATAAAAAATTAAGTTGTGACATAGTCAAAGAGGACATCCACAACAGTTTTTCTTAGAAAAGTTAGCTGTCTCGATATATTGCAATTTAACTCAATCGCACATCCAAACAAAGGCATAATCAGTAAAGACCATTTCATCACTAAAATTTCTATTTGATTTACAAGTTACTGTTTAAGAGAGACTATTCTAGGACTTGTATGTTGCGAAGTATGCATGATTGGCCCACTCCCCTTGATGGATGGACTTCCATGAAAGTTAATCAATTGAAATTTGAAAGTGCAGATTGTATTCTTTTAACTGGTGTATTTGGATGGTCTTAAGAGAAAATATGCCAATAAGGAACTAAACCAAACAATTACAGATCATTTGTACATCTACAGATAAATGCTGAAATGATTCATCTCACAAATGCCAAGGTGGCATGTATGCTTGGAATCTAGGCCGCTTAGGTGGAGGCCATCACAATCATTCCATAGCTTAAAAAATCAAGGTCCACTCATCAGTTGGCCCACATGTGTGTTGAATTGAGACCATTGGTTCTTTCTTTCTTTGTTTCTTTTTTTTTTTGTCTGTTTTTATCAAATGGATGTGGCCCACCTTATGAAGGAACTGGCATGATTTTTGGGTAGGGCTCATGTGCAAAACTGACCGTTGGCCTTCTGTGTCCCATCGAGAATGGACCATGACCTAAATATCTTCCAGATTAGAAGATCCACAAGTCAATCTTGGCTCTTTTAATTCAATTGAACATTGGCCTTTGCTGTATTTTTCTTCAATATGTGGAACTGATTTTAATGTTATTGTGGGGCCCAGGAATGTGCTGAAAGCTACGATTGATGTCCCCCAAGTAGGGGAAGTGAACTTCCACTGCACCCACCTTGACCATCTGGACGAGAACTGGAGAATGAAGCAGATAAGCGCGATAATTCAATCTGAGGAAGTCCCCCACATACTAGCTGGAGGTCTCAATTCTCTTGATGAGACGGACTATTCAGCTGAGCGATGGATAGATATCGTAAAAGTAAATCCAACGTCTTGCTTTCTTCTCTTCTCTTGATGAGTTCTTGGAAAGAAGAGATTTAAAGAATGTGGTGTTTTTCAGTACTATGAGGAGATTGGAAAACCGACTCCGAAGGTGGAGGTGATGAGGTTCTTGAAGGGGAAGAAGTACCAAGATGCCAAGAACTTCTCTGGGGAATGCGAACCTGTAGTTATGATCGCCAAAGGGCAAGGTACCATACATACAGATAATGATTTTTATCAGGGATGATCTGTCGCCGAACACCCACAGCCTAAGTTTTCTGTCAGCGGTCGAGATTGTGGGTGATGGGACATGGACCCCACTTGATACAAACAAGTGAGACCTACTTCCCATAGCCATCCCTGTCTTGATTAGCAGTGGTAAAAATCACCACAAGCTGACCTGTGAGTGTTTTACAACAGATCATATTGAGGTGGTTGTGTGTGTATATGGGGGGTGGGAATCATTTGATTGTGGCTACCCATATTGAAGCTTTGCTACTGGTGGATTTTAGAAGTGGCCAAATCAAGATCAGTGGGCCCCACTTGTTTCATTTGATGGGAATAAGATCTGATCATATTGGATGTTCCATACTGGATTCTTTCACTAGCTATCTAAATTCAAATGCCGCGCAGAAAAGGTTCATCTTGGCTAAACCATATGATAACCGATCAGCGATCAGATGCTACTAAATAGTGGTGACCAGGTGATGATTGAGTGGGGCCCGCTTCTACAATCAACACACCAAAATTAAAGTGTGGGTGTTTCAAATTGGTTGTTTCTTCATTAGCAAAATTCTGTTTGGTGTGTGGCACAGCTGTTCAAGGGACTTGCAAGTATGGAACGCGAGTGGACTACATACTAGCATCACCCGATTCACCGTACCATTTCGTGCCCAATTCATACACTGTCATGTCATCCAAAGGGACGTCCGATCACCACATTGTGAAGGTCGACATTATGTTCGGTAAAGCAATGGACGGCAACGATAGCATTGGACGTCGACGGCAACACAAGAAAAAGGTTGTGAAGATAACAAATCCTTCTTCATCAAGAGGTATATGGGGAACAAATTCATGACACAAAACTGATGCTTTTAACCTTTTTTTTTTTTTTTTAAATTCTCTTTAATCATCGGTTTTGCCGATTAATCACATGGTTTTTTTTTTCTCTAATTTGGTTTTTGGTTTTTCTAATTTTATTTTGGGGAGAGTGTGTTAGTTTATAGGGCTTGTTCCCCACATTGAATTGTGTGTGTGTGTGTGTAAAATGGTTTGAAATTAGTGGAACTAATGAAAAAGAGAAGGAGAGATTTGTGAAGAGCTACTCTTGCTTATAGATATAATGAAAGAAGTGATACTGTTTTGATCAATGGTTTAAAAGTTGGACCGGACCCGACCCGTTTTTGTAGGCAGTTCATCATCCGGAGTTCCAATTGCTGAGATCCACGAGGCCCATTTTGGCCCATAAATCTGATAAATTCAAAATACTAATAATTTTTTTTTTTTTTTTTTTTTTTTTTTTTTTTTTTTTTTTTTTTTTTTTTAAGGAGAATTAACAGCATATTGGAGCGTTCCGGTCCAAGCAGTCCAACCACCTGGTGTAGTCCATGTTTTCAAACATTAATTTGATGATTTAGAGAATATATTACAATTGGAAGGGTTGGGACTAGAGCTAGGCACAGGACAACTCAATTCGACTTGTCCAACTCGTTCAGACCTGGCCTGATCCGAACCGAATGGGTGAGTCATCCGAACTAAGTAGACTTTGTCCAATCTAAACTCAAATCGAGTCGAGTTTGGGTGACCCAGTAACTCGACCGGAAATCCAAATTGGTACTGACTCAACTCGATCTGAAACCCGACTCGTGTGTGTGTGTAACCCAATTGGTAGGTGCATCTAGGTTTTGGGTTGTGATTTCAGCCCATGGTTACCCATTGCACCCAACCCGACTCGGAACCTATGATCGGACTTGGTCCAGATTAGTCCAGGCCAGACTCATACTCGGATCGGGTCAGGCATGCTGGACTCGGTATCGAGTTGGGTCGAGTTCGGGTCAGGTCTATTTCATAACCGGATCGAGTCAGGTCAGCCCTAACTCAGTCCAACTCGACTCGATGCCCAGCTCTAGTTGGGACAATACAAATTCCTGTAAGGGGTTGTTTGGCAGCAGTATTCTGTCCTAACAAAGATACAGTTATCCAAGGATAAGTTCCAATATTTTGTTTAGCCCTTCGTTGTGTCGTGGGGCCATATGTTGTGGACGGTCAAAGTTGATGGTTGGGTCTTTTCCAATATACAGTTTATCTGGACCATCCACTTTCCCACCCACTAATCAGATGGTTGGAATTGTTTGATCAAAGTGATTCTTGAGAGTCATGGGCAGTTAAGGTGAACCCCATATGATGGACAATTCGAATCTATGAGTACGATGATTGAGCTCATCCATCTTTTGTTTTTGATCCTATGGCTAAGATTATCCCATTAATCCTTGTGAATTACAGATGGAAGGTCAAGATCATTGATCAAATATTTTCCAACAAAATGAATCTGGATTCCCCACTTTCCTGGCCATTGAATGGGTGGTATGGATCAATTGGTCACTGGCAACGGAAGGTGTGGCCCATATGATGGACTATCCAAATCAATCATCAGACAACCAATTCGGAACTTCCATTTTCTTGTACATTGATCGAATATTGATTGGAATGCCTAATTGAAGTGATGGACAATCCCAAATTGATTAACATATTTTCATATAGTAAAATTGATCTGAACTGTCCATCTTCTTATTTTTGACCAAATGGTTATGATCATTTAAAGAAAGTAATTATTCAGAGACACATGCAGTCAGAGGTAAGCACCATATGTGGATGGTTCAAATCAATGGTTGATCCTTTTCCATTATCATAAATCTAGAACCTTCATTTTCCCCATCATTAGTTGGATAGTTAGGATCATCCATTCAAAGTAAAATTAAGAAATGGACAATCGAATATCAGACCGACACAATGGACGGTCTGGATCAGTGATTAGACCTTTTCCAATATAAGTGGTGATTGAACTCCCACCATTGAAAAAAAAAAAAAAAAAAAAAACCCTATGGCCCACTGTAATGTTTATTTTCCATTCAATCTTTTGATAAGTTCAAAAATATCTGGATGAAAGGAAAACACAATTATCAGCTTGATACAAAACTTTTGTGGCCCACAAGAAGGATTTTATGGTCAATGACAACTGTTTCCTGTGGTGTGGTCCACCTGAGATTTGGATCTATTCATTCTTTGGGGACATGGCATAAAATGATCTGGAAAAACTGATGGATGGAGTGGATATTCAACGCATACATTAAGGTAGGCCCCACGTTCGGTGACTCACCAAATCCGCGCCCCTCACGGCGGTCTATCTGATAATTCGGTAGTGAATCCCGCTAATACATGTATTACTATCACGCGTGTCAAAGATCCAACCCGTCCATCTGTTGTGTCCCATCTTGTAGATACTCTGGCCCAATGTTTAAGCTGATCCGCGAATCAGGTAGTCTAATATGCACGAAAATAGATAAATGCGTACAATGCATACCTAAGCTTAAAATTTGCAGGTCTGGGCTTGAGGTTGGCTTCAACTCTAATTTTTAACTGTTTGATGGGCCTACTCAAAATTTTGATTTTGCCTAGCCGGAGCTCAGCCCATTGACAGCCTATCAATTTGAGCCTAGCACAGCAAGCCCAGCCCTAAACTTGAAAAATTGGCTGGGCTAGGCTAGACCCAACTCAACCCATCAGGCAGAAAGTTAATAAAATCTCTATTTCCCACTTGAATGTTCCTAATCTATCTGTTGATTAAATGAGACGCATGCACATAAAACATAGAAATTTTAGAGGAATTAAACCAGCAATCTATTTTCAAACTGAATGGATTCCTAAGGATTGAAATGACATATATGTATGACATAACACATGTATATATAAAGTAGGGTCGGTCTTAAATAACTTGAACCCAAGCCTAACCTGAAAATTAGTCGAGCCATGCATGCAAGGCCCAACCCAGTCCACCCGCGATGCTAATAGGTTCAAGCTTGGCCCAAAGCACAGTTGGGCTCGTCAGGTCAGGTGGCTGCACACCCATTTCCACCCTTAACATATCAATATTATAGAGCTACCTTTCACCTTCCACGTATAAAGGTGAATTGTGGATCGGACCGTTCACTTTATGGGCTCTCTTTTAGCCCATGGTTTTTTTTTTAAAAAAAAAAAATTAAAAAAAAAAAAAAAACAGTGGTGAATCCTAGCCATCCATTCCTCTTTATCTTTTTCAAATTTGCAATTGTTTAAGAAGATCTATCTTGGCTTACTTTAACTCAAGCCATCCATGGTGGGGTCTACCATGTGTGCCTGATCAGTTTCATTGCCACCTGGATGGTGAATTAGTGGGTCCACACTAGAGCTGAACACGAATCGAGTTAGCTTGGTTAACTCACTCAGTTCAGCTCAGATAAGCTCGACTCAGCTCAACTCAAAAATGGTTTAAGACTGATTTGAGCTGATTTTTTTAAGCTGACAGGATTTCAAGCCAAGCTCGAGTTGGCCTGACTTGGCTCAGAACTCAACTTGAACTTGACTTACTTCAGCTCAGCGCAAATCAACTTGAGTTATAACTTAATTATATGATATTATATTATATAGTATTATATATATATAATTTAATTTATATATTATATATAAAATAAAAAAGGAACCACCTGTACAAAAACTAAAAACAAAACACTTGGCTCGGAAGCTTGAACTCAATTTCAGCTTGGAAGCTTGAGCTAACCCGAGATGCGGCCTAACTGAGCCAATCAAACTAGTCCGGCTTGTGGCTTGAGAACTGAGCTGAACTCGAGCTGGGATATGCTGCTAGCTGAACTGAGCTAAGCTATGCAAAGCTTGACTCGATTCAGCTGGTATACAACTCAATATATGTTGGGCGCACGTGTACCACAATCAAAACCATCCAAATGGTTGGCAGTGCTAGGGATGGACCACGTTCTTATGATAAGCAGGGTGGAACTGGATCGAAAGGTCGGCCAGTCGGACTGACTCGTTCAATCCTGAGTGGAGTCAGGATTCGGCTGGGTCAGGGTGTTAACTCGTTTGAATGTGGCTAAGTCAAGCATGTTTCCAATGCTGACTCGTGGTACTGAACTGAATAGGATTCACTGAGTCTGACTCGGCCTCAAACCATGTTGGTTTGGGAAATGCTCATATCCAACCAGTTGGACGATGAGTTAGCATCCACCCAGCGGATAACTTTCAACACCTCATCTGCAAGCCAAATCTAATCTGTCCAATACGTTGGACCTATTATGAAAATCACAGTGTAAAAATCAGCTCCATCCATTCATCATGCAGCCCACACTTATATTATATGATTTATCGGTGGCTATATATTATTTTTTATGGTGTGGCCTGCCTGATGAGTAAATGGGGCTGATTTTTACACTAGGTGATCCTTGTAAGAGGTGGATGTCGCACACATATGATAGGTTGGAAGTTATCCAATAGGTGGATGTTAATTAATCTTCCAACCATTTGGATGTGAACATCTTTTTAGATTTTAGTTGATTGTGTCCCTCTATATTATGTGGACGCCCGTAGTTTTGGACATTTTCTCCCTCTAAAGTATTATGAATAATGTAGTTAGTTGGCAAGAGATGGTTAAAATTTCAGGCCTATGAATAGCTTGTGAATGGTATAGATCCAAGTAACTTAAAATAAAATAAAATAAAATAAATAAATAAATAATTTATTTATCATTAGCCCACATCAAAGTTGGTTATCTATGTACACTTTATAAGAAGCTTCTAATTAGATAGACTGTGCCACAAAAGCTTATTAGGTCAACTTATGTTAGGATGTCAGCCTAAATGTTTGGCGGAGGAGGACTCAAGTGGGCCACAACAAGGAAATGGTGATGATGGTCTCCCACCTTGCCCTTTTTTCCTTTTTGTGTGAAGCACGAGCTTATGCGTAGCCCCCACCATTTCCTCTCTTTCACTCTCTCTATTTCTCTCTCTCTCCTTTGAATCTATATCCTTTTTCTCTCTCTATCCTATGCTCCATATGGGTGCATGTGTCATTCCTCTGGGTACTGTAATAGTAGGAAGTGTTATTTTGGACTAAGTTCATTCTGATTTTGGTAAAGCCTTATTTTTGGTGGTCCACATATAAAAGGTCGGCTGAGTCAACTTCTGAATGTTTCAGACCTAATCCATCTGATAATTAGGGTGATGTTGTGGATGTGGACCACCCAATGAGTCTCAATCAGATACAACGACCCATTGGGTTGACTTGACCCTTTTCCCCCCTAAGCACACATGATCGGATCAACGATCCTAAACACTTAATCAACATATGCTTGTTGAATTTGAATAATTTAGTGTTTTTTTTTTTTTTTTTTTTTTTTTTTTTTTTTTTTTTTTAAAACTTATAATTTAAGCCCGATTATAAGCCTATTCACCCCAAACTTGCCCAACCATCTCATGACCCAACTAAAAGTGGGATAAGGACCCTGTAAATCCACTGAAACTCAAACAAAAAGGCTAAAGTGTAACATTCTATTTGGGTAGCAATCAAATTGTCGCCCACACCTTATTTGGCCAATCCAAGCCTACCAAAGATAATCATAGACTTACAAACATGATCAGAATACAAATTTGTGAAGGGGCAGCAATCCAATTGCCACCCAATGTCAATATCACTCTGCACTCTGTGCATAGATTGTCATGCCCCAAAATTCGTGTATAGAATGTGCACTCTCATACCCGAGTTTTGGTTTGTAACTCGTACACAAAATGTACTAACTTCATTTGTTGATCAGTTTAATCAAAGGTGAGAATTACATTCATTATAAGTTCCACCCAATTTCATCAAATTTCAATCATGCATACACAACATTTAACACAAATCAGTGCTCTTCATTGGTCTTCGAGTCTGCAAAACCGTCCTCAGATGCATCTCATGCTCTTCACTGGTCTTCGAGTAAATCAGAATGTCACCAATGAACATGATGATAAAGTTATCCAGATAAGGATGGAACACCTTATTCATCAGGTGTATTATACTTTAGGTGCGTTGGTCAACCCAAACAGCATGACCAAGAATTCCATAACACGTTCTGAAAACAGTTTTGTAGATATCCTCTTCCTTAATATGCAGCTGGGGATAACCTGATCTCAAATCGATCTTAGAAAAATATCGAGATCTTTTCAACTGATCGAACAAATCTTCTATACGGGGTAATGGATACTTATTTTTAATCGTGATTTAATTTAATCGACAATAATTAATACACAAATGTCGATTGTCATCCTTCTTCTTTACAAAAAGTACTGGCGCACCCCATGGAGAGGTACTGGGTTGAATAAATCTTCGAGATCTCAATTCTTCTAGTTGCTCCTTCAGTTCCTTCAGTTCAACTTGTGTCATTCGATATGGGGACTTGGATATTGGTGCAGACCCTGTTAGGAGATCGATACTGAAATCCACTTCTCACTGAGGTGGTAATCTTGATATATCTTGGAAAACTTCAGGATATTCTTGTGCAACTGGAATCAAATCCACTGTCGTTTCCTATTTCTCATCACCAATCAACATTATGACACGCTCGATCTTCTCATACTTCTTCATCTCGTGAATTGTAAGTGGTTCTCTTCCTGACACTACGAAGGTCGCATGATTTGGAGTAAGCCAATCCATTCCGAGAATAACATCGTAACCCGCCATTCTCATTTATACTAAATTAGCTAATATAGGAATACTGCCTATCATAAAGGGAATGGATTTACATATTTTGTCTAAAATAAACGATTTGCTTATGGGGGATTCTACTGAAATTTTTTATCAAGGACTTTTAACTTCAATCTTAACCGAGATATTAACGATAATGCAATAAAAGTTAAAGTAGCTCCAGTATCAAATAACTCAGAAATCAGAATACCATGTGTTTCGATCATACCTTCAACAATGTTATTATTTTCTTTTATATTTTCCTTAGATGTAATGGAATAAACCCGTGCATGTGGTGACTATTGCCTAATGGGTTGACTCCCTTGACCTTGAGGAATTGATGGAGAGGGTCGATTTTGCTGATTCTGTTACGGTCGAGGCGATAGGGTATGTGACATTTGCGATGTCTGGTGTGATTGTTGGGATGATGCTAGAAGTTGCAGTCGTGGTGGTATCTATTGAAGAGACATTATACTCATATCTCTCATCTTATCTCTCATCTTAATTCTATACACTTGAGCCATGTGACCATACTTACTACAATACACACAATTTCTTGAAAAATGTTGTTTCCGGGTTCCCGGTTCTGATAATTGAATTTCCATTATGGGTTTCTTCTCTAATTGTTGGTGCTGGGTAGGTGCCGACCTATTTCTTTGCCTCGTTTTATTTAAGTGTACATGAGATTTGAGAAACTGCTCTTTATCTTGTTCTGCTCGTAAGACTTTATCGACTACTTATGAGTATTTCTTCATATCCATGCAATAAAACTTCGTTTTGAAATTATTTCTTAACCCTTCTTTAAATTTCGTGATCTTATAATCTTCATTTTTCATTATCTTTGGCACATAAGTTGATAATTCAACGAATTTTGCGTCACACTGGGCTACCGTCATAGAACTGTTGGGGGCCTTTTACAAAACCTTAGGATCTAGCCTCCCAAAACAAACCAGAATTATGGAATAATAAAGCAATGAAAGAAATCAAAGCATAAACCACATGACACCAGGGAATTTTACGTGGAAAACCCTCAAAGAGGTAAAAACCACGGGACCTCGTCCAGATCAACAATCCACTATGAAGTAGAACATTACAACCTTCTTCACTCATGCAGGAGTGGATAAACAATAAGAGAATAATGAAAAACAGAGGGATCTCACCGATCACGAGGACGTAAAAGCGCTGAGATGTGGACTGCGAAGTAGATCACCTCTACAAGTAGAATCTCCCTTCCACAAGCTTCCTCTCTCTTTCTCTCTCTCTCACCTTTGATAGCC
Organism: Magnolia officinalis; assembly: GCA_021015155.1. NCBI lineage: Eukaryota > Viridiplantae > Streptophyta > Magnoliopsida > Magnoliales > Magnoliaceae > Magnolia > Magnolia officinalis. The sequence continues at coordinate 19,475,822 of JAJHSJ010000018.1, read as the reverse complement.
CTAAGCCTTCCTAGAAAACCTTTAGGAAACCTTAGAATACCCTTGAATGCACCCCAATCTCACATACACCCGTTTATATAAGAATAGAAAGAGATAGAATCCAAATAGGAAACAAAATCTGCAAAATCCGTGTTTCCGCAATCGCATCTGTGTAACTCTTCGATGATATCGAAGGTCTCTCGATGACAGCCTTCGATGATATCGAAACAGGACGAAAACTGACCAGCGACCAGGGGTAAAAAATCCCGACAATTATCGATGTCATCGAAGGTCTCTCGATGACAGCCTTCGATATCATCGAAGGTCCTTCGATGATATCGAAACAGGACCAAAACTATCCAGCGACCAGCGGTGAAAAATCCTGACAGTTATCGATGATATCGAAACCGGCTCGATGTCATTGAACCCAGCAATGAGGAGAAAATCCTCATTTAATCTCTCCTTTTTTGACTCAGGAGGAATTCGCCTTCTTCAAGCTAGCCTGGTTTCTACAAACCTCAAACTTGCCCTTGAGCAAAGCCTTGGTCATCATGTCTAACCCATTATTGTCCGTGTGGACCTTCTCAAGCTGTACACCTTCTGTTCCAAAGTATCCCTGATCTAGTGATACCATATCTCTATGTGCTTCGACTTGGAGTGCTGACTTGGATTCTTACTCAAGTGTATAACACTTTGGCTATCGCAATAGACCACGGTGTTGCTCCTGCTTCAGGGTAAGTTCCTGTAGGAACCTCTTCATCCAAAGCATCTCTTTACATGCCTTTGTGACTGCAATGTACTCAGCCTCTGTTGTCGATAATGCTATGACCTTCTGTAGCTTGCTCTGCCAAGAAACTGCTCCCCCTGCAAACGTGAACATGAACCCCGATGTAGACTTCCTGGAGTCTATGTCGTCTGCCATATTTATATTTGTGTAGCCCTCTAACACAGGTTTTCGTCACCATAGCATAGGCTCAACTTGGATGAGCCTCTTAGATACCGCAGTATCCATTTCACCGCTACCCAATACTCTTTGCCAGGATTGGCAAGATACCGGCTAATAACACCAACCACATATGCTATGTCTGGGCGCGTACACGCTATAATATACATCAAACTTCCTACAGCTGTCACGTAGGGTATCTTTTACATCTCATCCACCTCTGCCTTCGTCTTGGGATACTGTTTGTCGCTCAATCTGGAGTGACCATCCAGTGAGTACTGACCGGCTTCGCTGCATTCATATTGAACCGCTCTAGTACTTTCTCGATATACCGCTCTTGTGACAACCAAAGCTTCCTGCTACTTCTGTCACGGATTATCTCCATTCCTAAGATATGATTAGCCAGGCCCAAGTATTTCATCGCAAAAGACTTGCCCAATTCCTGTTTCAGCCTGTCGATCTTTTTGATGTCTTTTCCCATGATGAGCATGTCATCAATGTATAACAACAGAACTAAGAAATCACCATCTAAGAACTTGCGCGTGAACACACAGTGGTCCGACTCCGTTCTGTCATACCCATGCTGTAACATCAACGATTCAAACTTCCTGTACCATTACCGTGAAGCTTGTTTCAGTCCATACAAGCTATTCTTCAGCCTACACACCATATGCTCCTTGCCCTTGACTTCGAACCCCTCTGGTTGGTGCATGTAGATCTCTTCTTCCAAGTCACCATGGAAAAAGGCAGTTTTAACATCTAAATGCTCTATCTCCAGATCCATGCTAGCCGCCAAACCAAGCAACACCCGTATGGATGTCATCTTCACCATTGGTGAGAATATCTCCTCGAAGTCTATGCCTTTCCTCTGACCAAACCCTTTCTCCACAAGTCTGGCCTTGAACCTCGTATGTGAATTCTTTTGCTCAACCTTCTTTTCGAAAACTCACTTGTTGCTTAAAGCTTTCTTGCCCTTAGGCAGTTTCACTATGTCATAGGTGTGGTTCTTATGTAAGGATTTCATCTCCTCTTGCATAGCTTTCAACCACACCCCCTTATGCTCGTTGGCTAGGGCCTCAGAATAATCTTCTGGCTCTCCCCCATCAGTGAGTAAAATGTACTCATGCGGTGAGTACCTCTTGGGCAGATGTCTGTCCCTAGATGACCTCCTCACTTGTGGCTCAACAGGTGGATCAAGTGGGGGCTGCTTCCCTGGTCCATCTTCTAAAAGAACTCTCTCGTCCTCTGCACCTTGCTGTACTCCCCTGTTTTCAGGCACCACGGGAGGAATAATCGGATCCATGTCCTCTAGATCACCTGAACTAGGTTCGTTTTTCTCTGGCTTACTAATGTCTTCTATACACTGATTTTCAAAGAAAACCACATCTCTGCTCCTGACGAGCTTCCTCTCGGTCGGATCACACAATCTGTAACCGAACTTTTCATCACCGTACCATAAGAACACACATTGCCTGATCTTTATATCGAGCTTGGACGTCTCATCATTTGGTATATGAACGGATGCCCTGCATTCAAACACCCTGAGATGACTGTACGATGGATCCTGTCCAGTCCACACCTTCTCAGGTACTTCTCCATTCAACGGGGCTGATGGAGACCTGTTTATCAAATACATCGCCATGTGCATTGCTTCTCCCCAGAATGTCTTGGGCAACTTCGAATGTGATAACATGCATCTGATTCTCTCTACAATGGTGCGATTCATTCGCTCAGCCACACTATTGTGCTGGGGGTCTAGGAATCATCTGTTCATGCCGTATACCCAACGACTTACAATACTCATGAAAGTCGCCAATGTATTCACAACCATTGTTAGTGCGGATGCACTTCAATGATCTGCCTGTCTCTCTCTTGACCATAGCATGAAACAATTTAAACACACCAACGACCTCATCCTTGGATTTCAAAGCATAAACCCAAACCGTCCTTGATGCATCATCTGTAAAAGTGACAAAATACAATGCCCCACCCAAGATTTTTGTCCTCATAGGACCACAAACATCAGAATAAACCAAATCTAATGCATGCACTTTATTAACATGAGAAGGAGTTTTAATAAATGAAACTCTATGTTGTTTCCCTGATAAACAATCAATATAGGTTTTGAGAGGTATACCTGTCACGTCTGGAAGGAGCCGCTTCCTCGTTAGTAGCTGAAGCCCCTTTTCACTATGTGGCTTAGACGCCTGTGCCACATGTCAATAGCTGAATCTTTCGCTACGTTCAACCCACCCTTGCACACATTGACACTTGCCTTATAAAGGGTGCAACACTTCTTTCTTCTGGCTGTGATCAACGAACCCTTGATGAGCTTCCATAGCCTACCAGCAAACCGGCTTTCATAGCCATCATCACCCAACCTTCTCGTCGACATCAAGTTGAGGCGAAGGTCTGGGATATGCCTCACATCCCTGAGAACCAATGTGCAGCTCACATCGGTCTTCACACAAATATCACCAACTCCTATGATCTTCGATATGTCAGAATTTTCCATCTTCACAGTCCCATAGTCACCTAACTTGTAGCTTGTGAAAAAGTCCTTGCATGGAGTTGCATGAAACGAGGCTCCCGAGTCTATCACCCAGTCAATGTCCTGACTCGTAGCTGAAAGAATAACTACAACGTCGCTATCTGAAGCGACAACAGTGAAATTTAATTCATCTTCCTTCTCTTTACCTTTTCCTTTCTTGTCTTTCTTCTTACCACGACATTCATGCTTGTAGTGGCCCTTCTTGCCATAATTCCAGCAATCAACATCCTTTCTGTTACTTGACTTGCCTCTTGATTTATCTCGGGCCTTCCCGTCCTTCCTGTTCTTTCCTCTCCCCCGTTCCTATGTTACAAGGGCCTCTTGCTGAGTAGACCCCTGAGACTTCCTCCTTGTCTCCTCATTGAAGAGACAGTTAGTAACCTGTTCCATGAAAATCTTTCCGTCTGGCGCGGAGTTACTTAGAGACATACCAATGTCTCCCAACTGTCAGGCAATGAACTAAGCAATAACAAAGCCTGCAATTAATCATCTAGGATCATCTTCATACGGAGAGCTGGTTCACTATATTGCTGACCTCATTCATGTGCTCGGCCACAAAATCACCATTTTTTAACTTGAGATTCACAAGTCGTCTTATCAGAAAGATTTTATTACCGGCTGTCTTCCTCTCATACAACCCTTCCAATTTCATCCAGTCCAGTTAGAACCATTGAGGCTGATCATCCTTGATGAGCTACCTTCTATAATTCAAAACCGATCCTACCCGTTCAATGAACTTAGCTCTCATACTACTTCGTTGGGGGCCTTGCACAAAACCTTAGGATCTAGCCTCCTAAAACAAACTAGAATTATGGAATAATAAAGCAATGAAATAAATTAAAGCATAAACCACACAACACCAGAGAATTTTAGGTGAAAAACCCTCAAAGAGGTAAAAACCACGGGACCTCGTCCAGATCAACAATCCACTATAAAGTAGAACGTTACAACCTTCTTCACTCACACAGGAGTGGATAAACAAACAATAAAAGAATAATGGAAAAATAGAAGGATCTCACCGATCACGAGGACGTAGAAGCGATGAGACGTGCACTACGAAGTAGATCACCTCTACAAGCAGAATCTCCCTTCCACAAGCTTCCTCTCTCTCTCTCTCTCTTTCTCTCTCTCTCTCTCTCTCTCTCTCACCTTTGATAGCCCTAAGCCTTCTTAGAAAACCTTTAGTAAACCTTTGAATACCCTAGAATGCACCCCAATCCCACATATACCCCTTTATATAAGAATAGAAAGAGATAGAATTCAAATAGGAAACAAAATATGCAGAATCTGCGTTTCCGCAATCGCATCTGCGTAACTCTTCGATGATATCAAAGGTCTCTCGATGACAGCCTTCGATATCATCTAAGGTCCTTCGATGATATCGAAATAGGACGAAAATTGTCCAGTAACCAGGGGTGAAAAATTTCGACAATTATCGATGTTATCGAAGGTCTCTCAATGACAGCCTTCGATATCATCGAAGGTCCTTCGATGATATCGAAACAGGACCTAAACTGTCCAGTGACCAGCGGGGAAAAATCCCGACAATCATCGATGATATTGAAACTGGTTCGATATCATCAAACCCAGCAATGAGGAGAAAATCCCCATCAGGAACTTTGTTCTACCCTTGAAAATTCCACCATCTTTTGGATGCAGTATGCTTTAGGAAAATATTTCTCACAAAACTTTCCCTGAAATTCATTCCAGGTCCACACATGGTCAGTTAGAACCATTCTCTTCGCCGCTCTCCACCACACATCGGCTTCACCCTAAAGAGTAAAGGACGTTAGTCTAACCTTATGATCATCAGGGCAGTTCATTGCTTCTAGTACTTTCACAATCCGCTTCAACCAATCTTCTGCTATTGATGGGTCAGATGCACCCTTGAATACTGGTGATCGCAACTTTGTAAACCTTTCAAGTAAATTTACTCACAAGGTTGATTAAACCTTAATGATGATGTGTTCCAGATATGTTGGGATGTCTAGTTCAAGTTGGCTAACATGTCCTACTGAACGATAAATTGATCTTGCCGTTGTTTTAGCATTGCCGCCATCTGTTCTACCAACCGAAAGGCAGCGTCCCACGGTGGAACTGTAACATCTTGGATTTTAACTGTTTTGGATTTCCAAAAAAAATCCTTGAAATTTTTTTCCAAGTAATTAACTTATAATATCACTTACTGATCATTAGTACTCAATGTTAGTTTATACACGGGTGGAACTAGTAAAGAACCGCACAAGTCTGATTAATCAACCGAAGGAGCCAACGAATTCGCCCGATCACTTGAACATCAGGTGTAGCCCCATGATTTACTCACATAGGACCCAAATCTAACTGACCTGTCGCTAACTAATCAAGACAAGCATAACTAAATTAAAGATCTAACCGAAGCCAAGTCAGATAAGGCCCGGATCTTAACTAATAGACCAAATCAACCCCTGTAACGTTTCGTCCAACCAGCACAGTGTCCTGTGGCGTCCACGTAGGAGTTGTCGCAGGACCATTCGTTTAAACTACTCGTAGTGAGGTACCGCAAGTAAATTAATCTAGGATTAGCCCAATAAGTAGTCTAGATGGGTCATGGTAGGACCTAGTGCGGGCCGCAAAGCCAGATGACCGTTTACACTTAACAACAACCCGTACGGGCTATACCGCGACGCGGGAAGGTCAGAAAATTATAAAAATTTAGGGAATCATAGATCTCACTGGGCTTATGTTCCATCGCCGACCACGGACTCAGTGGACACCCAAAAATTAGTTATCCTCGCCGTTCCAGCGGCACTTGCCAAATGTAACCCACCCAAGGCCAAAATTAAAATCTGGCACTTGTAAATGAAACTGAGATTTCAGGCATTTCAGCCGTCGGATTTCTTCTAAATTTATGGTGAAGGTCTAATGTATTTTCCTACGCCCGTTCACAAATTCTGGGATCCGATCGTGGCACGGTGACCGTTGATCGCAAATCGGACCCGTACGACCAAACCCCATATCCGTTCGTTCCCGAATTTTGCATGGCCCTTCATCGGGCCACAGAGCACCTACCTGTGAGTTTCATGGCCAGGGGGCCAGCAAAATCACTCCAATCACCGGAATGGACCCCACAGGGCCATTTAAAGCTTGAAACTCTATGATCAAACCCCATGTCCATTCATCCATTTGATCTCAAATTTTGCATGGCCTCTCATTGGGCCATGGGACACCTACCCACCAAATTTGGCGGCCTAGGGGGTGGTAGGGCCACCTCTAAGCCAATAAGGAGTCCTAGAGGGCCATTGTGGTATTTGAGGAAACTTAAGGCCAAAGGGCCCATGTCTAGGAAATAAACCCTAGCTCTCTCCCTTATAACTTCCTCCATTCTCCAACAACCAAACTCTCTCCCTCATAGCTTCCTCCATTCTCCAACAACCAAGCTCTCTCCCTCATAACTTCTTCCATTCTCCAACAACTAAGCTCTCTCTCTCATAACTTCCCCTATTCTTCCTTCCATCTGGAAGTTTATGAAATCGAAGTGCAGTCTGCTCATAACCCACTAGACATAAGATCGAAATGGTGATATACATATAAAATTTTGTACTGTTAGAAACCTTTTTAGGACAATCATTTGACCATAGGCAACGTGGGAGATTTAAATCACTAAGTTAGACAAGAATTAAAATGAGAACTCTCTTGGACCAAGACCCAAAGGACAACCTTATATATATATATATATATATATATATTATATATATATATATATATATATATATATATAAAGATATTTAAACTTTTCAATGATGGCCAATCCCTAAACATTTAGATTGATCGGACTACGGAATTACGGAAGTATACACTTGCGAAGTATTCGCGGCTTGACCCAATTCTCAATCTTGGGCGACTACCAATGGACTCACTGCTTTGACCGAGCAGAAGACCAGGATCCACCAGGATGAAGAAGGGATACAATGAGCCTTCTACCCTGGTCAGGTAGATGATCGACGTATCAGGTTCAAGCCTAATACAACCGTCTCTCTGTGTGGGTCGAACATTGAAAATAAATATTTTTACTCTAGATAGAGGGAAATCGTCATGATAAATCTAAATCTTAAAAAAGAAGATAAATAAATAAACTGTAGTAAACCATCAGGGCGAAATTATTTTTAAGGGGGGTAAACTAAAAGGAGCCAGACTAGCATAGATAGTATACACCCTACACCGCATCTAAACTTGAAATCAACAAAACCTAGGCAAATGAAATAATGAAACCTTTACTTATTACCCTTAGGCAATTTCGAGGACGAAATTGTTTTTAAGGGGGGTAGATTGTAACATTCTAGATTTTCACTGTTTTGGATTTCCAAAAAAAAGTCCCTGAAATTTTTTTCCAAGTAATTAACTTATAATATCACGTACTGACCATTAGTACTCAATGTTAGTTTATACATGTGTGAAACCAGTAAAGAACTGCACAAGTCAGATTAGTCAACCGAAGGAGCCAACGAATCCGCTCGATCACTTGAACATCAGGTGTAGCCTCATGATTTACTCACATAGGACCCAAATCTAACCGACCCGTCGCAAACTAATCAAGATAAACATAACTAAATTAAAGATCTAACCGAAGCCGAGTCAGATAAGGCCCGGATCTTAACTAATAGACCAAATCAATCCCTGTAACGTTTCGTACAACCAGCATAGTGTCCTGTGGCGTCCACGTAGGAGTTGTCCCAGGACCATTCGTTTAAACTACTTGTAGTGAGGTACCGCAAGTAAATTAATCTAAGATTAGCCCAATAGAGTAGACCAGACGGGTCATGATAGGACCTAGAGTGGGCCGCCAAGCCAGATGACCGTTTACACTTAACGACAGCCCGTACGGGCTATACCACGACGCTGGAAGGTCAGAAAATTATAAAAATTTAGAAAATCATAGATCTCACTGAGCTTGTGGTCCATCGGAGGCCACAGACTCAGTGGACACCGAAAAATTAGTTATCCGCGACGTTCTAGCGGCACTTGCCAAATGCAACCCACCAAAGGCCAGAATTGAAATCTGGCACTTGTAAATGAAACTGAGATTTCAGGCATTTCAGCTGTTGGATTTCTTCTAAATTTACGGTGAAGGTCTAATATATTTTCCTATGCCCGTCCACAAATTCTGGGATCCGATCGTGGCACGGTGACCGTTGATCGTAAATCGGACCCGTATGACCAAACCCCATATCCGATCGTTCCCAAATTTTGCATGGCCCTTCATCGGGCCATGGAGCACGTACCCTGTGAGTTTCATGGCCAGAAGGCCACCAGAATCACTCCAATCACCGGAATGGACCCCGTAGGGCCATTTAAAGCTTGAAACCCTATGATCAAACCCCATGTCCGTTCATCCGTTAGATCTCAAATTTTGCATGGCCTCTCATAGGGCCATGGGACACCTATCTACCAAATTTGGTGGCTTAGGGAGTGGTAGGGCCGCCCTTAAGCCAATAAGGAGTCTTAGAGGGCCATTGTGGGCATTTGAGGAAACTTAATGCCAAAGGGCCCAAGTCTAGGAAATAAACCCTAGCTCTCTCCCTCATAACTTCCTCCATTCTCCAACAACCAAGCTCTCTCCCTCATAGCTTCCTCTATTCTCTAACAACCAAGCTCTCTCCCTCATAACTTCCTTCATTCTCCAACAACCAAGCTCTCTCCCTCATAACTTCCCCCATCTCCAACAACCAAGCCCTCTCCCTCATAACTTCCCCCATCTCCAACAACCAAGCTCTCTCCCTCATAACTTCCACCATTCTCCAACAACCAAGGAGAGTAAAGAGAGAAAGAGAGTGTGAAGGAGAGCTAGGTGGACCTTAGATCGAGGTGGAACCCAAGAGAATCAACCCTTTCAACTCCCTACCTCTTCTCTAAGAAGAAACCCACCACCATGACCCCCCATTCGTCCGTTGATCATTTAGGTAAATGCCTCATCCCCTTTTCCTTAAAACCTATGTGTTGAGAAGGGATTGACATGGATTTCAAATATGCAAGTGCTTGGTTTAGGGATTCCGGCCGATCGACCTCAAAACCCTCATTCCTAGGTCATTTTTCAAGTCTCCAACGATCCATAGGTGTGGACTATTATCCTTACGTGGCCTAGCACCAACTATACTATGAGTTTAATGATTTTAATTGTTTGGATGATGTATTTGAAGAATCTAGAGCAAACCTAGGATTTGGACGTTTGTTTGGGGGATTGTATGGAATTGTATGTTTGTTTAAGTTCTCATATGATGTTGTTCATGCTTATCACATGCTTAGGTTACAATGGATGATTACATGTTCATGTCTTGTATGATTTTCTCATATGGTGTTGCTTTGTAACATGTATGATTCATTAATTCTTATGCATTTTGGTCCTAAGAGATGTAGGAAGTGCTTGGCTTCCTCACCAACCAACACAACACACATGCACCTTGTTCATGATATTGTTAGCTTTGCTTACTAGGAGAATCTAAATTGTATGTTGAGAAGTATGTGAACATGATGTTGTTTATGCTAGTTGATACATTGATAGTTGGCATGATATAGTTTACCATCAAACCCTCGGGTTGGTCAGGAATATGAGGAGAGTGAAGGTGGTCCCTTTGGTAGGACTATCCTGAGACTAGACCCACGAATTTGGGCAGGTGCGTGTGGGCGACAGTAGTTAGACTATATGGGTCGCTCGTACCCAATGTCGTCTGTCACGTGCTTGCCTGAACTTGTACGGTCTAGTCTACCTACTGACCAACCTTGCTTGTTAACCCAGTCTGCTCACACATGTATGGAACCTAGAACACCCTTCAACCATTGCAGCCCATTGATAACTAAATTGTAACCGATCCACCGCCTCGTGAGCCGGGCATGGTGGAATGGGACACTATGTCCGAGCTGTCAGCCTACGCTGGGGCGACGAGCCTCCCCGTAATGACCGCGAGCGATTCCTTTCCGTAACAATCCCCATGTGCTGGAAGTCAGGGATGGGGAACTCGACTGGATCACGGATCGCGGAGCCCTAGCCTCGCACGTTGAGGGGTCTTAGCATCGCAACCAGTTGAGGACATTGTATATGTGGGGTGTATCCATTTCCCCAACCTGCTAGATGAATGGAATTAACTAAGAACTCGACTAACACTATCATCGCATCGAACTAGTTAGGTTGGTGACTCGGTTGTTGTGGTCACAATGAGGGAGTGTTGTCATATGCGAGCGTGAGATGGTGCCGCTTAAGGGAGTGTTGTGGCGAGGGCATGCATCATATCATCTATCATGTATATGCATTAATAAGATTAGTTCGGTGTTTGTGAATTATTACTTTTTATTAAGTTCATAATATAATTGATGCCTATTACAACTTAAGACTAATAGCACCCACTGAGTTGATCACTCACTCCTACTCTGGGACGGTGTTTTAAAACACCAACCAGACTCTTCAGTAGTTGTAGGTGACGCTGAGTACGAGGAGCCTTTCGGTGCGAGCCTGGATAAGGAGGACGAGATGTCCTATTTCCAGCTGATAGACGGTTCCCCGTCTGCCTAGTAGACGGGATTTGGATCGCTGAGTTGTGGACTCAGCCCTATTCTAAGCTCTTTTTACGTTGACCGCAACTCCTAAACCCCGATGGATAAAGAGTTATAATCAAACTAAAACTTACTATTTATAGTAAAAATGAAATAAAAATAGGGAAAAGACCGTCGATCGAGAGGTTTTTCACAATTCCGGGCATCGCAACCCTAACATAGCTGGGTTGGTTGGCTAAAGTAGCTCGTTCTACCCCAAAATCTTATATTTTACGTCAGGTAACTCATTTGGGATTGCGAGATACGTCCAATCTAAGGTCCGACGGTCCGGATCAGTTCTGTCGTCGATCGGGCCTTTTCTGATCCATCTTAGCCGTGAAACTGTCCGCGACCCGCTCTACATCAGTCCCCTCCACTTCAAAAGAACTCGTTCTCGAGTTCTCATCCTGCGCTGGTTCATGATACTCGGTCAGGTCCGCGACGTTGAAAGTCTGTGAGATCGCCATGTCATCTGGAAGATCAACAACATAAGCGTTGTCATTGATCTTTTGAATGATTGAGATGGGTCCAATCTTCTTATTTTTCAACTTGTTGTATGTCCCAGTCGAAAATCTCTCTTTGTGTAGATGGACTATAACGCGGTCACCCACCTTGAACACTTTTTGTCGCAGGTGCTTGTCCGCTTGTTCCTTGTACTTCTCGTTCGAGGCATGTAGCTTGGTCTGCACTTCTGCATGGATGCCCATCATTTTATCTGCCATATGTTCTGCTATAATGCTCATGCTTGGGTGCTTGGGCAGAGGGACCAAGTTAAGCGTGTGGCAAGTCACTCGTCCATAGATAATCTGGAACGGTGATTTTCCTGTCGAGCGGTTCACCAGGTTGTTGAATGCAAACTCTGCTTGAGACAAGGCCAAATCCCACTGCTTCAGTTTTTCTCCTGAAATACAGCGAATGAGGTTTTCCAACGTGCAATTCACAACTTCGGTCTGCCCATCAGTCTGTGGGTGGTAAGCACTGTTGAATTGAAGTCGTGTATCGAATCGAGTCCAAAAAGTCCACCAAACATGGCTAATAAACTTCGTGTCACGATCAGAAGTAATGGTCTTAGGGACCTTATGTAGCCGTACGACCTCCCTGAAGAATAGATTTGCCACATGTGTTGCATCAACAGTCTTCTAGCATGGGATAAAGTGTGCCATCTTGGAGAAACGATCTACCACCATAAACCGAATCCATACCATGTTATGTTCGTGGGAGACTAAGCACGAAGTCCATTGATAAATCCTCCCAAGGACCGTCAGGCACAGGTAAAGGGTGTAGAGGCCCGTATTATGAGATTGCCCTTCGGAGGTCTGATAAATATGACAACGTTATACGACTTTTCCCACATCACGTACTAATTGCGGCCAGTAATACCGCTCTTCCACAAGTGCTCGCGTCTTATCTCGCCCAAGGTGTCCACTGAGGCCACCTCCATGTAGCTCCTGAATAATCTGCTCCTTCAGAGAACTTTGGGGGATGCACAATCTATTCCCTTTGAAGAGAAAATCGTCCTGTGTATGGAGGTCACTGGGGTGACCTTCTTGGCACTTCACCCAAGAATTTTTGAAGTTCTCATCCTCGGCATACAGCTCCTTGAGATAGTCGAAGCCAACCACCTTGTTGCTCATCGTAATAAGTAGTGGTGCATGACGGCTAAGTGCATCAGCCACCTTGTTCTGCTGCCCTGACTTATGCTTCAGAACGAATGTGAATTCCTGTAAAAATGCAACCCATCTAGTATGCACACGATTCACGTTAGTCTGACTATTAATAAACTTTAATGCTTGATGGTCAGTGTAAAGAACAAACTCTCTTTGAATCAGATAATGCCGCCAATGTCGCAGCGCCTGAACAACTGCGTACAACTTAAGCTCATAAGTCAACCACTTCTTTAGAGCTTCGCTGAGCTTCTTGCTGTAGAATGCTACCGGCCTGCCTTCCTCTGATAATACTCTCCCAATTATGACGTATGAAGCATCACACTCAACCTCAAACAATTTGTTGAAATTAGGAAGCACCAAGACTGGTGTTGTAGACAAACGATGCTTGATCTCATGAAAGCTCTTGTCAGCTTTATCGATCCACTGGAATGGTCATTTTTTCATGCAATCTGTTATAGACGCGACTATGGTGCTAAAATCTCGTACAAATCGCGATAGAAAGTCGCGAACTCGTGAAAACTCCTCACCTCATGAATGTTCGTTGGGACCGGCCATTCCCTAATAGCTCGCACTTTTTCATCGTCCACACGAATGCCTGTGGACATTACAACAAACCCTAGAAACAATAGACTGTCGGTTAAAAAACTACACTTTTTCAAGTTGAGATAAACTTGTTAATTTGTAGGACCTATAGCACCTGCCTGAGATGTTTCCTGTGCTTTGCCTCATCCTGGCTATATATCAATATGTCATCAAAATATACTACCACAAATGGCCAGTAAACAGTTTTATCACTTGATTTATCAAACGCATAAAGGTACTTGGTGAGTTTGATAGGCCGAAGAGCATGACCAGCCACTCATACAACCCTTCCTTGGTCTTAAATGCCATTTTCCACTCATCACCAGGTCGGATACGAATATGATGGTACCCGCTCCTTAGATCTAGTTTAGAGAACACCTTGGCCCCTTCTAGCATATCGAGCATGTCGTGCAACCGTGGTATTGGGAACCGATATTTGATAGTAATTTTGTTGATTGCCCGGCTGTCGACACACATGCGCTAACTTCTCACCTTTTTTGGCGTTAATAATGCTGGTATAGCACATGGGCTCATGCTCTCTCTCAAGAGACCCTTACAGATCAATTCCTCCACTTGCCCCTGAAGTATCTCACACTCCTTCGGACTCATCTGATAATGAGGGCGGTTGGGCAGGCTAGCCCCAGGGACGAGGTCTATGTGATGTTGGATGTCCCTTATGAGGGGCAATCCATCAGGTAAATCCTCAGGCCAGACTTCTTTGAATTCGTTTAGCAACAGTCTTAAACTTGGAGGGATGTTTGAGGGTTCCTCTTCCTCGCCCTTCACCACTACGGCGTATACCTCGCTGGTTTCTTTGGATTCCTCTATGAAATCCCGAATGGTCAAGAGGGAACTCCCCTCCACTTTATAAGCTTCAGAGTGGTTTTCTGGTGCCATAGGGGCAAGGATTATTTTTCGATTATCCTTGACGAATACGTAGATGTTGTCTCGTCCCCAATGGGTCGCATCACAGTCCGACTGCTAGGGTCGACCGAGTAGCATGCGGCAAGCTTCCATGTCAACCACGTCACAAAGTATCTGATCCTTATAATTTTTACCAATTGAAAATGAGATAGTGCATTGTTCAGTTACCTTGGTCTCATTCACCTTTTTTATCCAGCCAATTGAGTACGGGGAAGGATGTTTCATCGTTGGTAGCTGCAACTTGTTCACTGTAACATCCTGAAAAATCGAGGGTCGAGTAGTAACTCAACTCTCGAGTTTCCAGAACACCACTTATGCAGCATTGATAATGAAGATTAAATGTTGACTGTATTAGAGTAGTGAACATGAGTGAGATTAAGCCAAACAACATATCATACTCCAGAGACAGTTAAATTTGCAAGTGGAAGACTGTGATAGATAGATAAAATATATAAACTAAGATGAGTCTCCAGAGTATAATAACATTACCAGGTTAAATAATTACAAGTACAATCCTAAAATATACCAAATGTATAAGGTCCTCTAGTCAATATCCCAGAAAGCCCCGCCGATCAGGACACGGCTCACTGGAAGCCTTCAGAAGATAGCCAATACAAGCAGACATCGTAGTCATTACAGAGGTCCGGCTCTGCCTCAGAAGTAGCATCGCCATCTGAAATCAGACAATGTTTGGTGGGTGTTCGAAATACCATCCCGTAACGTGGGAGTGAGTAGCTAACTCAGTGGAACAATAAAGCATAAGTTAACATGTTATCAATACAGTCAAGCAGTAATGATAAAGAAGTAAAATCAAACACTCCTAACTACTCTTATTAATGCAAGTATGGATGCAGGTATGATGGATGCCCCACAACACCCTCGTGCGACATCATCTCACGTTCGCGGCATGCTTTCATCCCTCAGTGCTCCACATCTTCCAGGCACATGCAATGCATGATGAGCATGATTACCGAGTTTTTTATTAGTCCATTTCAAACGGCAGGATTGAGAAACTAAGGTACCTCCCTTGTATCATTCCCAAACATGATCCATTCTAGGGTCGTCAGTCCTAGTTAATATCAGACGACGGTGTGTTTTCTAGGTCACTGCAAAGGCTGCCAGGGCTGTTACGCACAAAGGTTACACCACTCCCCCATCACCTCTTTAATGATTCATCACTAAATAGAAACAGGCCTAGTTTATACTCTGTTACTACGGGAAGGCTCATCGCCTCACCGTAGATTTAGAGTATGTTCGAGGTCACTCCACTGACACCTTACCAACTGGCAGTCTATTTTCGAAGCCCGACCAGTCCGTTTATTGAGAATGGAACCCGGATGCAACCCGACTGGGGACCACAGCCAGGCTGTGCCAGCGTAGGCCGACAGCACGAATATAGTGTCCCATACCATCATAATCGGCTCACGAGTCTGGTTGCTCACTGGTCACTACGGGGAGGCACGTAGCCGCAGTGTAGGCCGACAGCTCGACCACGGTGTCCCATACCACCATGCCCGGCTCATGAGTCTTAACGGATCGAGGTACCATGGTTAAAAGGGATTTCACTGGTAAGTTTGGTACCCTAGGTTCAAGCAGTAGCGTCCAAACATGGTGAACATACATAAGACAGATTGGGTTGCCTGACGAGCTCTGCTAGCTCGAGCGCACAACAAGTTGAACGATATGAAGCGCATAAGCACTTCGTGTGGCCAACCACTATCGCCAACCGAAGTACGACTCGGGTTCGTCGAACACATCTCTCGTGGCAACTGAATCTCGGCCACGAATTCAATCCCGTTACCGATTGCCTGGACTATACAATAGCCCCAATCACATTCAATTACAGATAGGTAAAACAGTAATGGATCAAGATTCAAATCATACAATCAAGTTTGGTATTATCCGTTTAGGGCTGCCAGGGCTGTTGCACGGAATCGTTGCTCCACTCCCCCATCACCCATGACGGTTCATACAACGTAAATATGAATTTAAACATATGCATTACATAGATAAAATCATAAAAGCAGTTGAGCATGTTATGAAGCACAACACAAGCATGAGTTTGTACATGTTCAATTCCTAATCTCACGACTATCCAAGGAAATCATACACATAGTTAAAAGAGGTTGAGAATCATATCTCAACACCCTTATACATTACAATTGCTAACTACTACTCATTCAAACATTTCAACAAACACTTTAAAAATACATACATCAACATACATGACATATGTTGATCACATAGGCATTAGGCCAAATCCTTTCACTAGGGAGTTGCCCTAATCATAACACGCGTACACCCACGATGGATAGTCATGGCAAGCAGGAATCCAAGTTTCATATTCATTCAGTTATTTCCACAAACACTTGGGCCACACATTTTAATATAAGTAGTGAATATTGGCCGTGGCGTGATTCAGGACAAATCCTTTCGTCAAAGGGGTCTCGCCAATACAACAATCATATATCCATGACAATTAGTCAAGGCGGGCTCGAATGAGAATTCCATACTCATTCAGTCATTTTCACAAACACTTAGAATATACTATTACAACATACATGGTGTATGTTAACAAAACATGTATTAGGGCTATCCTTTCGCCAAGTAAGTATTTTGTCCATGTATAATATATTCATACAGCAAATAATCATGGCAAATACATCTCCAAAATTTATACGTATACGATACTTTCTAGAATACGCAATTTCAACATACATAATGTATATAAGCAAAACATGTATTAGGGCGAGTCCTTTCGCCAAACAAGTATTTTATCCACATATAATATATTTATACAACAATTAATCATGTCAAACACATTTCCAAAATTTGTACGTATACGGTACTTTCTACAAATACCTAGAGTATGTAGAATTTCATATTTTTCATCTTTAATCGAAACGGAAAACAGATAGCACTTTGTACATGTGCAATTGCATGCAGATCATGAATCTATCATTATCTGACATTGAAAGTGTTGAAAACCATAACCTATACACCTAAAGTCCGAACCTTTTGTCATAGAATCGTAACGGAGTCGATAGGTTTGTTAAGCTTCCGTATTCGGCAGTTTGGCAACCTATAGAACGAAATAGGTTAGCTATTTCATAACCTACAACCACCCAAGCCCCAAATCAGATTAGGGTTAGGGTTTCTTACTTAGAAACGGAGCTGGAATTGCCGGAAAAGCGATTAGAACGGAGCGGTGTAGCTCGTAAAGCGGCAGGGAAGAGTGGCAGGGAGGTTCTCCCACTGTTCCCACACTTTCTCTCTCTTTTCTCTCTTCTCTCTCTAGGTTTTCTCTCAAATTCGTATGACTGCAATGAGAGAGGGTTTAAGGTCCTTATATAGCCTAAAAACTCACCGAAATAGACTCCGGGTCAAAGTATACTTAGGTTATAACCAAAACGGGTCAGTTTCAGCTCAACGGAGGACTTCTGGCGGGCCTCTTTGAGCCAAAGGTCGGACTTAAGCTCACCAACACTGGATCTACGTTCTATTAAGTTTTCGTTTCAGTGGGATTTCCAGATCACATGTGGCGGACCAGTTTCAGTTCAACGGTCAGTGGATCTCGATTGGAGATTCCGAGTACATGTAAATGTGTACGAAATTTCTCCTGATCCGAGGGTGTAATTTGGTCTGATTCTGACGGTCTGGTTGCTTAAAAATGATCCGCAAGTGAGAGGTGCCAGATTACTATTCAAGATATTTTATTTTGAAATAATTTCACATTTCTCACACTCTTCACTTCGAGCTCAAGCGAATAACGCTGGGACACTATCTGGATTTGATTTTCGAGATGGTTGTCAAGCCCAGCAAGGCGGTCCTAATTCCTTAACTTCATGTTAATCGGACTTCCGACGTGCGGTCCAGATCCGATACGAAGTTTCGAGATGCTCCCGAGAGCAGCCGGGTAATGAGATTGATCCTAGATTTTAGGGTAACCTAGCGTCAGTGATTCTACAAGTTTTGGGTCTTGCAGATTATATTTAAAGTGATTGGTGCTAATTTCACAGGCACTCTAGTTTAACACTAGCTAAATCTCACCTAATTTCTCAAGGATTTAGTCCTGAGTGATTTCGGTCTGAGGTGGTACTTAGACCTTTGTTGTTTGTATATAAAGTGATCCAAGTTATACTACTTAGCTAGTTTAGGATAGTGTCTAGGATAAAAGTGCTTAGAAAAATTGAAAGAACAAGGTAGTGAAGGGTGGGATTTGTGAAGAAAATGGTTTGAAAAGGGATTTGAGGCTTTAATCGAGTGTTTGAGAAGTTAAACCTGTGTTAGGTTTGACCCATCGCCTAAGGACGTCTAATTCCAGGTTGGGAAAAATCCGGGCTGTTACATTCACCATCACCCTTGAGACGATGTTCTCGCTACTACCATTATCTATGATCACATCACAGACCTTTCCGTTGACAGTGCACCAAGTACGAAATATATTGTGTCGCTGTGGATGTAATTCCTTTTGTGGGGTATACAGTAATCGCCTCATAACTAGAAATTCGCTACGATCCTCGCCCGTCATTTCATCGTTACCTGCTATTTCTTCTGTGGTTTGCTCATGTTCATCATAGCCATGGCCTTCTTCTGCAGCCTCATCTTCAGTGCCCCATTCGTTTATAGTCAGGTGTGCTGCGGGACGTTGAGGACAAGTGTTTGATAAGTGGCCTAGCTGGCCACAGCGGTAACAATTGTTCGACCTTGGCTGAGTATAAGGATTTGGAACCCTACTCGGGCCCGCTGTTGTGAGTGCTGCATGTTGAGGTCTTGTTGAGCCGCTCCTCGTATCATGGTTTGCGGTTGTAGGAGGTTGAGGACGTTCTCCTACTGTATCTTTTCCTCATGCCAGTATTGGATCCCGCGTGGGACCCGTCATGGGGGGTCGAGTTGAAGGATATGGACGAGCAGGAGCTTTTGCAAGTTGTGTTTCTGCCCTACCCGTCAATTGAACTGTTTCATCCACGTTCTCGACTGGGTACATCTGAACTCGGTCCTGAATTATCGGCCATAACCCCCTATAAATCGTGCCACTTTCTGACTCAGATTCTGATAAATCATTTTGTGTAACCAACCGCTGGAATTCTTCAGTGTAATCTGTGACGGTTCGATTTTCTTGTTGACAATTTTAATATTGCTGGAATAGTATTTGCTCATAATCACTGGGGAGAAATCGTGATCGAAGAAGACTCTCATTCGTGGCCATGATGAGATGGGCGCCTTGTTCTGGAGGGCTCGTGAGAGTTGTAATTGTTCCCACCATACAGAAGCACCAGATTTTAATTTAAACGTTACCAATTTTACCCTTTTATAATCTGGCACGTCCATATAATCAAAATATCTCTCTACTTCGGCTAGCCAATCGAGGAAATCTTCTATACGTAATAAACCATTAAAACTAGGAAGTTCAGCTTTACCTCGATAGTCTTTTTCAGCACGATCTTGGTGATCACCTCCATGGATTGGTCGTCGGGCAAAACCCTCATTAAAGTCCTCGTCGCTAGAACTTGAATCATCTGGCGTAGCCCTACGGTTTGTGTAACGCCCTGAAAATCGGGGGTCGAGCATAAATTCAGCTCCCGAGTTTCAGAACATCACTTATGCAACAAAATGAATGATGATTGAATGTTGACTGTATTCGTGCATTGAACATGAGTGAGATTAAGCCAAAACAGCATATCATACTCTAGAGACAGTTAAATTTGCAAGCGAAAGACTGTGATAGATAGATAAAATATATAAACTATGATGAGGCTCCAGAGTTTGATAACATTACCAGGTTAAATAATTACAAGTACAGTTCTAAAATATACCAAATGTGAGGAAGTGTAATGTCTCCTATCCCAAGTACCATAGCCCCGTCAATACAATATCAGGCCTTCATTGACCTGCCAGAGAGATACAGATAGGAGAACTCCTCCTATCATCATAGAAGTAATCCGGCTTTGCTTCACAAGCATCGCAATCACCTAAAACTCAACAAATCTGGTTGGTGTGTACAACACCGTCCCGTAACGTGGGAGTGAGTGATCAACTCAGTGGAACAGTAAAGCATAGGTTAACATGTTATCAACTCAGTCAAGCAATAATGATAAAGCAGTACAATCAAACAATTCTAACTACTCTTATTTAATGCAAGTATGAAATGACATGATGTATGCCCTTGCCAAACCACCCTCATGCGACATCATCTTATGTTCGCGAATGCGTCCATCCCTCAGTGCTCCACATCTACCAGGCACATGCAGTGTGATGATGAGCATGATTACCGAGTAATTATTAGTTCATTTCAAATAGCAGTATTGGGAAACTAAGGTACCTCCCTTGTATCATTCCCAAACATGATCCATCCTAGGGTCGTCAATCCTAGTTAATCGCATACGGTATTATAGTTCGAGAGGCATCGCGAAGGCATCGCAAAGGGCTCGTCACCCGTCAGCACGGATACAGATCTCACCGTATGCGGCTCAATTGCTGACCGTCAGCTCGAGTACAGGTCTCACCGTACTCGACTCAATCGCTGGCCATCAGCTCGAATACAGGTCTCACCGTACTCGGCTCAACTCATACTCTAGTTGCTGTGAAGGGCTTGTCGCCAATCACAGACCTTGGAGTATACTCGAAGACACTACAGAGGACTCGTCGCCCGTCAGCACGAGTACAGGTCTCACCATACTCGGCTCTCGTCGTAAGGGTCGACAGCTCGAATACAGTGTCCCATACCACCGTATTCGGCTCACGAGTTTGGTTGCTCAATGGTCACTACGGGGAGGCACGTGGCCCCAGCATAGGCCGACAGCTCGACCAAGGTGTCCCATACCACCATGCCCGGCTCATGAGTCTTAGCGGATCGAGGTTCCATGGTTAAAAGGGATTTCACTGGTAAGTTTGGTACCCTAGGTTCAAGCAGTAGCGTCCAAACATGGTGAACATACATAAGACAGTTCGGGTTACTTGACGAGCTCGGCTAGCTCGAGTGCACAATAAGTTGAACGACATGAAGTGCATAAGCACTTGGCGTGGCCAACCACTATCGTCAACCGAAGGACGACTCGGGTTCGTCGAACACATCTCACGTGGTAAATGAATCACAGCCACGAATGCAATTCTGGTACCGATTGTCTGGACTATAATCATAGCCCCAAACACAATCAAGTGCAGATAGATAAAGCAGTAGTAGATCAAGATTCAACTCATACAATTAAGGTCTGGTATTATCCGTTTAGGGCTGCCAGGGCTGTTGCACGCACTCGTTGCTCCACTCTCCCATCACCCATGACGGATCATACAATGTAAATGTAAATTTAAACATATACATTACATAGTTAAAATCATAAAGCAGTTGAGCATGTTATGAAGCACAACACAAGCATGAGTTTGTACATGTTCAATCCTAATCACACAACTATCCAAGGAGATCATACACATAGTTAAAAGAGGTTGAGAATCATATCTCAACACCCTTATTCATTACAATTTGCTAACTACTACTCATTCAGACATTTCAACAAACACTTAAACAAACATACATCAACATACATGACATATGTCGATCACATAGGCATTAGGCCAAATCCTTTCACTAGGGAGTTGCCCCAATCATAACACGCGTACACCCACGACGGATAGTCATGGCAAGCTAGAATCCAAGTTCTATATTCATTCAGTCATTTCCACAAACACTTGGGCCACACATTTTAGCATATATAGTGTATATTGGCCGTGGAGTGACTTAGGGCAAATCCTTTCGTCAAAGGGGTATCGCCAATACAACAATCATGAATCCATGACAATTAGTCATGGCGAGCACGAATGAGAATTCTATGCTCATTCAGTCATTTTCACAAACACTTAGAATACACTATTACAACATACATGGTGTATGTTAGCAAAACATGTATTAGGGCTATCCTTTCACCAAGCAAGTATTTTACGCATATATAATATATTTATACAACAAATAATCATGGCAACCACATCTCTAAAATATATATGTATACGGTACTTTCTCCAATACAGTATTTCTACATACATAGTGTATATTAGTAAAACATGTATTTGGGCGAATCCTTTCGCCAAATAAGTATTTTATCCATATATCGTATATTCATACAACAAATAATCATGTCAAACACATTTCCAAAATTTATACGTATACGGTATTTTCTACGAATACCTAGAATATGTAAAATTCCATAATCTACATCTTTAATCGAAAAGAAACAAACAGCACTTTGTACATGTGCAATTGCATGCAGATCATGAATCTATCATTATCTGACATTAAAAGCATTGAAAACTATAACCTATACACCTAAAGTCCGCACCTTTTGTCGTAGAATCGTAACGGAGTCGATAGGTTTGCTAAGCTTCCGTATTTGGCAGTTTGGTAACCTATAGAACGAAATAGGTTAGCTATTTCACAACCTACAACTGTCTAAACCCCAAAACAGATTAGGGTTAAGGTTTCTTACCTAGAAATGACGCTGGAAAAGCTGGGAAAGCGATGAGAATCAGGCGGTGGAGCTCGTACAGCGGCAAGGAAGAGTGGCAGGGAGATTCTCCCACATCTCCCACACTTTCTCTCTTTTCTCTTTTCTCTCTCTCAATCTCAAATTCGTATGGCTGCCATGAGAGAGGGTTTAAGGTCCTTATATAGCCTAAAAATTCACCGAAATAGACTTATGTTCAAGGTATACTTACATTATAATCAAATCGGCATTGTTTCAGCTCAAAAGAGGGTTTCTGGCGGGCCTCCTTGAGCCAAAGGTTGGACTTAAGCTCACAGACACTGGATCTACATTCTATTAAGTTTTCATTTCAGTGGGATTTCCAGATCACGCGTGGCGGACCAGTTTCAGTTCAACGGTCAGTGAGCCACGATCCGAAATTCCAAGTACATGTAAATGTTCCTGAAATTTTTCCTGATCCGAGGGTGTAATTTGGTCTGATTCTGATGGTCTGGTTGCTTAATACTGATCCGCAACGAGTGGTGCCAGATCACTATTGAAGATATTTATTTTGTAAAGAAAACAGAGGTTTTCACACTCCCTCGCTCCGGACTCGAGCGAAAGGCCGTGAGACATCGTTTGGACTTGATTTCTGAGATGGTTGTCAAGCCAAGCGAGGCGGTCCTAGTTCCTTAACTTCGTGTTAATCGGACTCCCGACGTGCGGTTCAGATCCGATACAGAGTTTTGAGATGCTCTTGAGAGCAGCCGGGTAATGAGATTGATCCTAGATTTTAGGGTAACCTAGCGTCAATGATTCTACAAGTTTTGGGTCTTACAGATCGTATTTAAAGCGATTGGTGCTAATTTCACAGGTACTCTAGTTTAGCACTAGCTAATTCTCACTTAATTTCTAAAGGGTTTAGTCCTGTAAGATTTCTGTCCGAGGTGGTACCTGGGCCTTTGCAGTTTGTATATAAAGTGATCCAAGGTATACTACTTAGCTAGTTTAAGATAGTGTCTAGGGTGAAAGTACTTTGAAAATTTTAAAGAAAAAGGTGGTGAAGGGTGGAATTTGTAAAGAAAATGGTTAAGGAGCGATTTTAGACTTTGGGATTTAGTTCTGACAAGTTAATAAGGTGTTAGGAGCAACCCATTGCCTAAGGACGTCTAATCCCATGTTGGCAAAAATCCGGGATGTTACAGTTTGCCACTGGTAGTGCTATACGAAAATCGGGGTTGTATCGTACATTAACCACGGGTGATGGAGCAACCATAGGTGGTGGAGCACCGCCTCGGGGCAGAAGTAGCTCATTCGTAAGACGGTCGAGAGTTACCTGCAACCCTTGCATAATCAACTGACTCTCCCGGTAGAAAGCTTCCATTCTTTCCGAAAGATAACGAATCCTTGGATCACTGTCCACAGGATTTTGATTCATACCTTCATTGTTTGCCATCGGCCTGAGGAGAATCCTCGCTTTGATACCAATTGACGTAGGGATGAACGTGATGAGGATAACTACTTCGAATTCATGGAGTTTCTCTGGACTCCTCACAGAGACTTCTCGAATCCACGAGGAAAGAAAGCAGAAAAATAGAAATAAATTCTAAGAAATTCGAAATTGATTAATTGATGAATAAAAACAAGTTCACAACCCTTTAAATAGGGATACCAAGCAATGGGAAAGAAATCAGAATCAAACTACAACTAAAACTCCTAGAAATCGCGACTTACTATAAGTAGTAAACTTACTATTTATAGACGGTCGTGATGTCTACTAGTGCACAAGGTTTTCGGCCAAAAATAGAAGTGTCCTATTTGGCTTCACCAAACCGTTCTCCTAATTATTCTAAGCTCTTTTCACATTGGGCACAACTCCTAAAGCCCGACAGATGAAGAGTTATAATCAAACTAAAACTTACTATTTATAGTAAAAATGAAATTAAAATAGGGAAACGACCGTCGATCCAGGGGTTTTTCACAATTCTAGGTGTCATAACCCAGCGTAGTGGAGTTGGTTGGCTAAAGTAGCTCGTTCTACCCCAAAATCATTTATTTTACGTCAGGTAACTCATTCCGGATTGCGAGATACGCCCAATCTAAGGTCCGACGGTCAGGATCACTTCTGTCGTTGACCGTGCCTTTTCTGATCCATCTTAGCCATGAAACTGTCCGCGACCGCTTTACATCAGGCATGATATTCCTTTTGTGATTTTGTTGGGCAACGCTTGGTGCGACCCATTTACATTCTTTTGGACTTATATATATATATATATATATATATATATATATATATATATATATATATATATATATATATATATATATGACTTCTTTAATTTCATTAGATAGTTGTGATTATGTTTCATGTTCCAAGAAATTCCATGTTACACATTTAAATCTGATTAAATGTAAATTAGTAAAAAATTAGCATAAGTGACACCCGGGAACTTGGGAGTCGAGTTTATGCAAGACCCCCAATTTTCAAGGCATTACAAGTTGGTATCAAAGCAATAGTTTGGAATCCATTGGGCCATGGGTCATGAACTCACTAATGCGTCCGTTGACTTGAGAGGATACGTAGTAGAAAACGCAATAGGGACTTAGAGCGCTAGGAACCATCCTAGACGCCGAACCAACAATGGTAGATAGAGGGTAGGATTTCCAAGAAGATAGGAATGGGTAGCGAGAGAGGGAATAGTAATGCTAGAGAAGGGGATCCGAGGGTCCTATGTACCTTGGCCCAATTTTCGGACAAGGAATTTGGGAATATGATGGCAAGACTCGATTGGACTAATTAGGAAATTTAGCTAGTCCAGTCCACCTAATCCCTAAGGGCCCATTTGGCTAACCACGTTAGGTGGGATTAAGAAGAATGTAGTTGTAAGAGTGGCAATAAATACATGTATAGGGTATTGTCCCTAGATTGTCTTTATCCCATGTCTTCCAATACCAGGTTTGGGATGCATGCAATCAAAGGTAAATCGAGGGATTTCCTTCCAAATTACACTTGGAAATCCCATTCCACACTCACTCCAGACATGCCAATCCCAAATCTCGGGTTGGGGTTAGCATTGCAACCCTATTTGGTACAGCTTAATGCCATTAGCCAAGCAGGCTTAGATCGAAATTCCTTTTTCCAATATATTTTCTTAAGATATTCCCCTGTCATCACTCTATTCTTGAACTTCCCCAGTACATTGTTAGGAACGAGCCGGAAATTGAAATATTTGACTGTCGAAGGCAACATTCAAGTACCAATGAGCTAATTTTGGGTCAAATTTGTTAGTTCCAAGTCAAATTTGTTAGTTCTGACCCATTCTAGGATAAAGACTTAAGGGTAAATGAAAATTTACCAGAAATAGTAGAAATGTAGATAAATTAGATTTTTTAACCACTCACTAAGAGGAATCTCATGAAATAACTATGCCCATTGCGTAGATCGACTTCTCTTACCCTAAATTCATATATGGCACGTCGGATAACTCATTCCGGTTTGCGAGATATGCCCATTGCAAGGCGACCCCGCCCGAAAAATAGTGAGCCAGCTGGACTCCGTCCGCACGACCACCCGACCCCGCCCGGGCTCCAGCGACTCGGCAAGACCCCGCCCAGACATCCAGAGGGTTGGCGGGACCTCGCCCGACCGCCATGGCCCCCGCCAGGATTTGGACAGGTTTTGTCCCAACTTTGAAAAATCATATCTCATTCGTTACAACTTCGATTTAGGTGATTCAAAAGCCATATTGAAATTTAATGAGTATCGTTTTATATAAAAATAAGAAAAAAATAAAGTAAAAATTATAATATAGTTAAAATTAAGATGTTTTACCAACTATTCAAAAAAATATTAATTTCAGACAATTATTACTACTAGAATTTTAATAATTTATCTACAATTCCAAATGATATGAAATTTGGTGGGATGACTTAAAAGTTGATGGTAAATCATTATAAAAATTTTAAAAATAATCCAGTTACTAAAAGTATAAAAAACATTACAAGATATGTCTCCTCTTCCCTTTCATTGTACACACGAGTGGGGCCCATTTCCCTTGCTATTTAGGCTATCTAGAGTCCATAAAACTTATCTCTACTACCCCCATTACCATCTACCATCCCTTCTAAACCCTAGAGAAAACTCTCCCTCTCCCAATCTCAAAACTCAATCTCCAAACCCACCATCTTCTTCTTCACTCTAACCCATCTCAATCCTCATTCTCTCAAACCATTTCTTCAAAAATCCATCTTCTCCTCCTTCACATTTCCCATCTCATCTTCCTCATCTCCAAACTACTCTCTCCAACTAACTCTCATCTCTTTAAAATCCATCTTCTCCTCCTACAAACTCCCCATCTCCTCTTCCTCATCTCCAAACCACCTTCTCCAAACCCATCATAAAAAAAAAAAACTCATTACTACAATCCTTTCTTCTTATTTTCTTTCTTCCAAAGGCAACCATTAAACTAGAATATGATCATCTAAAACTCAAATGGGCCATCCCATGGAATAGTTGAGAAGGAACATCCACTGTTAGTTGTGTACGGGGCCTACCATGGTCTTTATCTGCCACCCAATCCATTCATCTAATGTGCTTCATCACAGATAGGTGATGTTGCTCCAAATGAAAATAAATAGACTGTGATTCCATATACACATCATCATCTGAATATTGTGTTGTCCACAATTAAAGATACTTTGTAGCCATGGACACTCAATGCTAGATTTTGGTACCAATGTTGGGTGTGGCAGTGGCTAGGAAACAGATCAGTCATGAAGACAAATGGTTGACTGTGGACAGATTTAGGTTTGGATTATTAGTTTCCTATTGAACTGCCTTAGGAATTAACTGTTGGCCAAATGGTTGATTGGTGAAAACTCTGCTATAATAGGAGCTGATAAGCAAGTTCCAGGACAGGTTATGGGTGTTGGAAACAATTCTAGAAGCAGAAACTAAACAACAAGCTAAATCTATTAATGGGTTTTGTTGCAAATACAAAATAGGTTATAATGGATTGATTTTAAACAGGTCTGCAGTAGAAACCAAATGTGCAGTAGAAAAAAAAGGGGCCACTAATTATTGACACAACAGAAGAATCCACCAAGCCCTCTAATTTTCCCACACTAGGACTACAGTAGAACAAATTAAACCGACTGGTAGTGATATGAAATTTCTAGCAGAAAAATAAA
Source organism: Magnolia officinalis (assembly GCA_021015155.1). Lineage (NCBI taxonomy): Eukaryota > Viridiplantae > Streptophyta > Magnoliopsida > Magnoliales > Magnoliaceae > Magnolia > Magnolia officinalis. The sequence goes on along the minus strand of JAJHSJ010000018.1, from coordinate 19,447,973 downwards.
ATATAGCATCGAGACAATTTTGAGTAGCAGAATTTTGAGGCAGGAAACAAATCATTTTAACTAATTGCTCTCAAAAGCTGAATTTGGTCCACCACACTTATCTACAAAACCAATTTGATACTCTCTTCAAAAGCTCTAAACTAGAACTGGAAACCAAGTTACCTCTCCAACTCTAACAGTCCTACGTCCCTAACGAACTCCCAAGTGCCTATTCAGATTCCTCATTAATTTAGTTTTTCTTCTCCATTAGATTTCCCGTTGAAATGGAAGTGTAGCCTCTGTTTCTGTTCCATGTATATCTCTAGCTATGTGCCAATCTATTGCAGAAAATGTAAAGGATACTCATACTGCACATATCATCTTATGTTGGTGTGCATGTGTCATTTTTTAAAAATAAAATTTGGCTGATTAGTTGTAGATAACATGTGAAATGCATAGGAGCAACCAGTCATCCATGCTTATGAAGTACAGGAATGTCATTATGTTGGTTTTCAATGTAAAGTACATCATTGATAAGTCATTACAAAAAAAAAAAAAAAAAAAAAAAAAAAAAAAAAAAAAACTTCTCGGCATTAATATAAGGGGTAAATTCCTTGGATAATTCACATATTCTCTGAGATACAATATTGCGCCGTAAATTCCTATGAGACTTGACCTGAAATCTCTCCAAAATTGAGTTTACTCAGAGGGGTTCCTAGTCGACCCACAGTTTAGTACTACGATAGGTGGGACCTCAGACACTAGCGGTTGGGAGCACGTGTATCTTGCAAGTTGTGGGAACAAGACTATATACCTATAGAAGTGTGGAAGGAATGAAATCAAATTGTTTGGTTAACTAGTCTTTCAATAAAATACAAACAAGAAATGCTAGATGTGTGGAGAAGCATCACAATAGATATAATTATAGGAGCAAAAGAGATGGACGAAGTTACATCATTAATCAGGGGGTCCAACCTATGAGTCACATTATGAAATCTACAAGGGTTCCATAACAAGAGTGAGAACATGCTTTGTGAGTCACATTATGAAATCTACAAGGGTTCCATAACAAGAGTGAGAACATGCTTTGTGAGTCACATTATGAAATCTACAAGGGTTCCATAACAAGAGTGAGAACATGCTTTGTGAGACTGTATCTAGCAATAGTAGATTTTCGTCAGGTATCAGCATTAAGTCCTTACCTTTTTGTACTTGTTACAGATGAATTAACCACTAATTAGGGATGAGGTCTCTTGGTGTATGTTGTCTGCAAGATGTAGTATTGTATGATGAGATTTTAGGAGGAAAATGATGAATATGAGATTTGGAGGAAGGCTCTAAGGCAAAAAAAAAAGGGACCTGGATTGAGGTGGCAAGAAAGGATATGAAGGCTTGTTCACTTATTGAGGACAGGGATTTCGATACAATTGAATCATGAAGGAGGATCAGTAATGACAATTAAATAGCTAGGACATGGATATGGTGATGATGATGACGAACATTTGGTGCAACTTGGTTATCGAGTCAATGAGACCTCGATACACGAATCATAAGAAATGGACAAGAGTACATCCACAAGAATAATAGAGTAGAGGGTGAAATAATTTTATTGATATCAAACTTATTATCTTTAAAAAAAAAATGCGTACAAAGATAAGAATGTTTATTTCTAATAATACTAGGAATCATCCTATGATTAGATTAATTTTTATATATTTTTCTATTTTAAGTAGTTTTCAATGCAATCGAATTAGGACACATGAGTAGGATTGGGTTTCATAGTTTAAGGCTCCGAAAGCTCGAATTAAAGGAGGATTATAGTAAAATATTTCAAGTTTTTCTATTCTGCTATAGATTTAAGGTTCGTACCACATTGAGAAGACGACATTCTTCATCTTTCCTTTTTTGTATCCTTCTTAGCGTTATTAGCACTTCAAACCTCTGAAATACCTTAGAACTTTCAATTCTTCCTTCCATCTGGAAGTTTATGAAACCGAAGTGCAGTCTGCTCATAACCCACTAGACATAAGATCGAAATGGTGATATACATATAAAATTTTATACTATTAGAAACCTTTTTATGATAATCATTTGACCATAGGCACCGTGGGATATTTAAATCACTAAGTTAGACAAGAATTAAAATGAGAACTCTCTTGGACCAAGACCCAAAGGACAACCTTATATATATATATATATATATATATATATATATATATATATATATATATATATATAATATATATATATATAAAGATATTTACTTTACAATGATGGCCAATCCCTAAACATTTAAATTGATCGGACTACGGAATTATGGAAGTATACACTTGCGAAGTATTCGCGGCTTGACCCAATTCTCAATCCTCGACGACTACCAATGGACTCACTGCTTTGACCGAGCAGAAGACCAGGATCCACTAGGATGAAGAAGGGATACAATGAGCCTTCTACCTTAGTCAGGTAGATGATCGACGTATTAGGTTCAAGCCTACTACAACCGTCTCTTCGTGTGGGTCGAACATTGAAAACAAATATTTTTACTCTAGAAAGAGGGAAATCGTCATGATAAATCCAAATCTTAAAAAAAAAAATAGATAAATAAATAAACTATAGTAAACCATCAGGGCGAAATTATTTTTAAGGGGGGTAAACTAAAAGGAGCCAGATTAGCATAGATAGTATACACCCTACACCGCATCGAAACTTGAAATCAACAAAACCTAGGCAAATGAAATAATGAAACCTTTACTTATTACCCTTAAGCAATTTCGAGGACGAAATTGTTTTTAAGGGGAGTAGATTATAACATCCTAGATTTTCACTGTTTTGGATTTCCAAAAAAAAAATCCTTGAAATTTTTTTCCAAGTAATTAACTTATAATATCACTTACTGACCATTAGTACTCAATGTTAGTTTATATAGGTGTGGAACCAGTAAAGAACCGCACAAGTCAGATTAATCAACCGAAGGAGCCAACGAATCCGCCCGATCACTTGAACATCAGGTGTAGCCCCATGATTTACTCACATAAGACCCAAATCTAACCGACCCGTCGCTAACTAATCAAGACAAACATAACTAAATTAAAGATCTAACCGAGGCCGAGTCAGATAAGGCCCGGATCTTAACTAATAGACCAAATCAACCCCTGTAACGTTCCATCCAACCAGCACAGTATCCTGTGGCGTCACGTAGGAGTTGTCACAGGACCATTCATTTAAACTACTCGTAGTGAGGTACCACAAGTAAATTAATCTAGGATTAGCCCAACAGAGTAGACCAGAAGGGTCATGATAGACCTAGTGCGGGCCGCCAAGCCAGATGACTGTTTACACTTAACGACAGCCCGTACGGGCTATACCACGACGCGGGAAGGTCAGAAAATTATAAAAATTTAGGAAATCATAGATCTCACTGGGCTTGTGGTCCATCGTAGACCACAGACTTAGTGGACACCCAAAAATTAGTTATTTGCGACGTTCCAGAGACACTTTTCAAATGCTTCCCACCAAAGGCCAGAATTGAAATCTAGCACTTGTAAATGAAACTGAGATTCTAGGCATTTCAGTCATCGGATTTCTTTTAAATTTACGGTGAAGGTCTAATGTATTTTTCTATGCCCGTCCACAAATTCTGGGATCCGATCGTGGCACGGTGACCGTTTATCGCAAATCGGACCTATACGACCAAACCCCATATCCGATCGTTCCCAAATTTTGCATGGCCCTTCATCGGGCCATGGAGCACCTACCCTGTGAGTTTCATGGCCAGGAGGCCACCAGAACTGCTCCAATCACCAGAATGGACCCCGTAGGGCCATTTAAAGCTTGGAACCCTATGATCAAACCTCATGTCCGTTCATACTTTTGATCTCAAATTTTGCATGGCCTCTCATCGAGTCATGGGACACCTACCCACCAAATTTGGTGGGCTAGGGAGTGGTAGGGCCGCCCTTAAGCCAATATGGAGTCCTAGGGGCCATTGTGGGCATTTGAAGAAACTTAAGGCCAAAGGGCCCAAGTCTAGGAAATAAACCATAGCTCTCTCCCTCATAACTTCCTCCATTCTCCAACAACCAAGCTCTCTCCCTCATAGCTTCCTCTATTCTCCAACAACCAAGCTCTCTCCCTCATAACTTCCTCCATTCTCCAACAACCAAGCTCTCTCCCTCATAACTTCCCCCATTCTCCAACAACCAAGCTCCCTCCCTCTTAACTTCCCCCATTCTCCAACAACCAAGCTCTCTCCCTCATAACTTCCACCATTCTCCAACAACCAAGGAGAGTAAAGAGAGAAAGAGAGTGTGAAGGAGAGCTAGGTGGACCTTAGATCGAGATGGAACCCAATGGAATCAACCCTTTCAACTCCCTACCTCTTCTCTAAGAAGAAACCCACCACCACGACCGCTCATTTGTCCGTTGATAGTCTAGGTAAATCCCTCATCCCCTTTTCCTTGAAATCCATGTGTTGAGATGTGACTGACATGGATTTCTAACATGCAAGTGCTTGCTTTAGGGATTCCGGCCGATCGACCTCAAAGCCCTCATTCCTAGGTCATTTTCTAAGTCTCCAATGATCCATAGGTGCAGACTATTATCCTTAGGTGGCTTAGCACCAACTATACTATGAGTTTAATGATTTTGATTGCTTGGATGATGTATTTGAAGAATCTAGAGCAAACCTAGGATTTGGACGTTTGTTTGGGGGATTGTATGGAATTGTATGCTTGTTTAAGTTCTCATATGTTGTTGTTCATGCTTCTCACATGCTTAGGTTATAATGGATGATTACATGTTCATGTCTTATATGATTTTCTCATATGGTGTTGGTTCGTAACATATATGATTCATTAATTCTTGTGCATTTTGGTCCTGAGAGATGAAGGAAGTGCTTAGCTTCCTCACCAACCTACACAACACACATGCACCTTGTTCATGATATTGTTAGCTTTGCTTGCTAGGAGAATCTGAATTGGATGTTGAGAAGTATGTGAACATGATGTTGTTTATGCTAGTTGATACATTGATAGTTGGCATGATATAGTTTACCATCAAACCCTTGAGTTGGTCAGGAATATGAGGAGAGTGAAGGTGGTCCCGTTGGTAGGACTATCTTGAGACTAGACCCATGGATTTGGGTGGGTGCGTGTGGGCGACAATAGTTAGACTACATGGGTCGCTTGTACCCGATGTCGTCTATCACGTGCATGCCTGAACTCGTACGGTCTAGTCTACCTACTGACCAACCTTACTTGTTAACCCCGTCTGCTCACATATGTATGGAACCTAGAACACCCTTCAACCATTGTAGCCCATTGATAACCAAATTGTAACCGATCCACCGCCTCGTGAGCCGGGCATGGTGGAATGGACACTATGTCCGAGCTGTCAGCCTACGCTGGGGCGACGAGCCTCCCTGCAGTGATCGCGAACGATTCTTTTTCTTTAGCACTCCCCATGTGTAAAGACCACCCCCACAGCACATGATATTGTCCACTTTGCCGAAGCTCACGGCTTCAAAATGCGTCATGTCTGTTAAGGGAGGAACCCAACATATAACCACCATAACTCCAGACAACTCTTTCGATGTGGGACAAGTTATGCTACAGTCAACTGCAATAGTAGATCGCCCAGCACAGTAGCCTGCCAGCCACACCTGGGGGCCCACCCACATGTGTGCCCGCCCACATGAAGCAGTGATCGGGGCGTCACACCATGTGCTGAAAGTCGAGGATGGGGAACTCGACGGGATCATGGATCGTGAAGCCCTGGCCTCGCATGTTGAGGGGTCTTGGCATCGCAACCAGTTGAGGGCATTGAATATGTGGGGTGTATCAGTTTTCCCAACCTGCTGGATGAATGGAATTAACTGAGAACTCGGCAAACACGATCATCGCATCGCACTAGTTAGGTTGGCGACTCGGCAGTCGAGGTCGCAATGAGGGAGTGTTGTCATATGCGAGCGTGAGATGGTGTCACTTAAGGGAGTGTTGTAGCGAGGGTATGCATCATATCATCTATCATGCATATACATTAATAAGATAGTTTGTGTTTCAAATTTGCATTATATATAATATAATTGCCTTTTACACTTATACTATATACCTGCCTGACTTTGTTCTCTCACTCCTCTGGGACGGTGTTTTAAAACACCAACCAGACTCTTCAGTAGTTGCAGGTGACGCTGAGTACAAGGAGTCTTTCGGCGTGAGTCTGGATAAGGAGGACGAGTTGTCCTATTTCCAGTTGATGGACGGTTCTCCATCGGTCTAGTAGACGGGATTTGGATTGCTGAGTTGTGGACTCAGCCCTATTCTTTTGGGCATGATATTCCTTTTGTGATTTTGTTGGGTAACGCTTGGTGCGACCCATTTACATTCTTTTGGACTTGTAATATATATATATATATATATATATATATATATATATATATATTTGACTTCTTTCATTTCAGTAGATCAGTTGTGATTATGTTTCATGTTCCAAGAAACTCCATGTTGCGCATTTAAATCTGATTAAACATAAATTAGTAAAAAATTAGCATAAGTGACACCCGAGAACTTGGGAGTCGAGTTTATGCAAGAACCCCAATTTTCAGGTCGTTACAGGAACATTTGGTCATGCGAGGTTAGCTTGAATGGTGGTCGGGGATAATGGGGGTTGCGTGCTTGGTCCAGCACCTACCATATTAACTGGAGGAGGAGGTGGAGGACCTTGTACTACTTATTGACTTCATTCTCGTCTTACTCATTAGGAATTGTTCTAAATTCTTTAGGAATTGGAGGATTCGGTAAAGGAGTATCTGTTAAAGGTGTACTTGCATAGGGTATTAAGTCACGAATGCTACACGTTATCTTAGGGGTCATGGTTCCTATAAGAGGGATTATTAATAATTTAGTAGAATTTATATGTTATTTAACTCAGATTCAATATTATTGAAGTTCCTTAGTGCTAATAACAAAGAAAATTCTGCAAGGCATTGACATATCAAGTTAGCAATACTTCATTGTGGACAAACCAGCTCACTTTTGTTGACTATTGTTCCAATCATTGGTTTACATGCTTAATGTTTTCAAATATATCTTAAATTTTTTTTGGAGGTTTTCATATAAGTATATAACATTTTCATAAATTTTCAGCTCAATCAGGAAGCCACAAAAATTTCACAAATTCTCGTAATCAGACTTACCTAGATCTGGTTGATTTCTAACCAGTCTGCACTAATTCTCAGAATTAGTATAGTATATCTTAGATTTGAATTTTCTAATTATTTTTTATTTAATCTAGAATTTTCAATCAACGATTAGGATTTTGAATCACCTTGATCGGAGCTATATTTATATAATTACGATTTTTTAAAGTTAGGTAATTTCTATTGTCCTTTGTTGTCCAGTGAAACATCACAACTTAAATTACTTTAAAATTTGTTCGACGGTACATATTTATTCTCTAAGAAATGTAATCACATGAATATGTTTGATTTTTACTCCATCTAATAATAAAGGAATTATAAATTATATTTCTAAGTTTTTTTTTTTTATCATATTTAAACATCATGCAGGGAAGTTCAATGTTTAGGTTTCTAATTCCAGGGACCTACACATTATGCACGTATGGGATTTATAACATACAGGTCACCTACGGTATTAATTTGACTCTTTGATACCAAACTGTCACGCCCCAAAATCAGGGTAAAGAGTGTGCACCGTCAGACCCGAGTTTCAGTTTGTAACTAGTACACAAAGTGTATTAAGTTCATCTGTTGATCAGTTTAATCAGAGGTGAGAATTACATTCATTCTAAGTTCTACCCAATTTCATCAAATTCCAATCACGCATACACAACACTTAGCACCAATCAACTAGGCATATATAAATCTTCTTGACCATTCAAATAACATAAATCTCAACCATCATTCATTTGTTATATTATCTTACTATAAATATGTTTATTCTATACTCACGATGTCTCAATCAAATAAATCTAAACAATTGGTTAAAACCTCACAATCAATACCAATATGCATTATACGTCAATCTAACTATTCTAACAAATAAATTAAATATTCAGGAATGGTCTAATACTACCAATTCATCTTCAGACAAGTATGGCTATGTTTCACGTAGGTCGTGTTCAGGTTCAGTGACTCGTTCTGGTTCATGTGCTACATTATCTGCTAACGGCTCATCTGTATGATTTTTCTATTAATAAAAAGGCATGCTGGTGAGGCTTAGTGAAATACCAAGCATGGTTCATAATCATAGCAATTAAAATAGTACAAAGTACTAAATGCAAAAATGTATGCATATGATGTATGAATGCGTCAGATGGGGTGATCATTCATCTGCTTAGGTTGGAGATTGTCAACCCACATCCACCTATTGGGTAGGCTTCTACCTTTCGGTAGGCATGGTCATTGACAGCATCTGGTAACGCTCTATCAAGATCGACATTGCTTCCAAGGAGGGCCCCAATGATCAACTATGTATTATGCAAATGTAATGAATGATGTATAAATTTATAATTTTCGTATTTGTTCATATATACTTGTTTAAATCAAAATGGAAGTTTGTGATTTCAAATCATATTTCTAAAATTTAAATATGAAAATATAAATCAACATGTGACAGAGTTTCATACATATCATCATTAGTCAAAATAATACTTCAAATGGTAATACATTAGTCAAACCACACATATAAATAAATCAACACATCAACCAATTCTATTTTAATTTCTATGAACATGAGACATGTTGGGTTACTCACATGAGTCTAGTGGTGTAGAATCCACAAGGTAATTAGGCTAGTTTGAATTCATAAATGCTATTAATTATATCCAAAACATTGTTATTCACCAGATTATATTACATGGTGGGGCCCACCTTTGATTGATATCCTATGTTGCCAAATTCTAAATGACCAAATAATTGAAAATTTCATATATAATATGTTCATTAAATTTAGCTATCAAAATTTAGATTTTTTTTTTTTTTTTTTTTTTTTTTTTTTTTTTTTTTTTTTTTTTTTAAAGATTCTGTTCAGATAACTATCTATTGATGCCATCGAATCAAGAAAATACACTTTAAGGTACACGGATCGTTGGAAGAAATTTAAAACCTCGATCAATTAATCGAAGATCGATCGACGGTACTCAGATTAAATTGATTAAATTATTTTGGGGATTTTCTTTGGTTAGGAGTCTTGGGTCTATTTAACAATTTTAAACAGGTTTACACCCATAATTCCTCACTCCTTGGTCAAACATCAGAGAAGGCCCATTGATTTGCTAATCTAAACCATTTATATGCTTATTTACATTTATATTCTAAAATTAAATAGAAAATGATTGATCAAGGTGGCCCACTAGATGATTGGATCATCCAAATTCTTGAGGTCTTGGCATTTTTGCCTATACACATTTGATGAATGGTGTGCATCTAACCACACATACATCAAGCCTCATCTCAACTTTCTGCACCAAGTGATACAAACATTTGCACAAAAATCTAAGCTTTCCTTATTAAACACTTCTAGATCTGACTAGTGTGGCCCATTCGATGGTCAGATCAATTTAAAAGTTAGGGCCCTTGTATATTTTGGCCTTAGAGATCATATGTTCCACACAGATCTAATTTAATTCAATCATATGCACACAAATCAATCTCTACAATAAGAAACTTCACATAGAATCTTAGCTTTCCATCGTCTTTACATCGTATCTACCCACGTATCAATGTAATGAACATGTGGCCAATCTACACCGTTCATTGCATAAATTGATTCAAATTACATTAAATACACAAAAAATAATGAAAGAATGATAACAAGCTTATTGGATCTAAGCTCTCCAAAATCCCCTCTCTCTTTCTTAGTTATACGTAGGGTGCCTTTTGGTTAATATTTGAATTGGAGTAGAACTCCTCTTACAACACCTTCATTAAAAGGAAATGCGCATTTGGGAGGTTGAGAGATATGGGGAGAGTTAGAGAGATAAAAGGGACAAGGATTGAGGATAAAAATAAGATATGAGATTAGGATTAGGTTTGTATAAAAGAGAGAAGAGATATGAAATCTCTCTCTCAAATTTATTTTTTCTTTCACAAGCATTATATAGATCCCTAAGATCTCTAAGATAGTTAAAAGAGAGATTCAGCGGCTATGTGGCAATTCAATTGCAACTAAAGGGTAAAGTAGTCAATTTTTCTCTTAATGTGTTGAAATTACAAACTTTACCACTTATTTAACTAAACTAAAAATGCCACGTGTCCTCCAACTGTGAATGCCCTCTCACATGTGTGCAGAAAAAATCTTCACTTTCTCAGATTTCCCAGACTGTCTGTTTCGGTTTGATTTGATTGAGTGTGGGGTTAGCCTAGAGGTTAAAATGCATTTGACTTAGAGTTTCCATTAGCCAAGATGCAGCTTCAGAATTTACAATTAGCTAGAGCCTGTAGAATCACATAGAGGATGAGAAATTGCAAGATTCCTCAGCTCGATTACTCACACGTTGGTCTGCACCATAGATTCTAGGTAAGGGCCTCAATTACAAAAAATAAAGGGGTTAGCTATTATTTTCTACATGTGCGATGCACAGTCTCTACTTTATGGGACTATATAGTTCTTAGGGGGATTTGAGGGAATTGCTAATGTTATTGAGCTCAATCATACTACATTGGGCTCCAGGGGCCTAGTTAGGTGAAAGAAAAAAAAGGGAAGGCAAAAGAATAAAGAGTATACCGCGTTAAGCATACTACACTAGGTTTTAGGACCCTAGGGTAGTAGGAAAAAAAAGGAAGTAGAAGATGAATGTGTGTTTAGATGTTTTTTATGTTCAGGATATGTACAGAGTGAAATATAAATTGATTTAGGATGTGAGAAGAAAATGGAAAAATCAGACATCCTTTTAAAAGAAGGGAGGGGGGCATCCCGAATTTCGACACTAATTGTTGACTTCAGTATCTTCATCGGTTTTAAACTTCTACTGGATAAAGAAGCCTTATAGAGAGAAATCTTCAGAGATGGAAGAAGACAAGGCAGGTTCAAACAAGTATAGCTTTAGGATAAGGGAAAGTACGCAACGGCCGGAATTGACTTCGAGGTTCGGTTGAGCCATTCTTCTATGACTGATCTCATTCTTCCACAGTATCTGCCTTCTCCAGTTTTCTCTCCCTTGTTTTGTTCATAGCGAGCTGCTTAAATAATCGTGAGGAGTTCTGACAACTACCCTTTAAGGGCCATTTTCAGGCGAATAATTTTGCAACCAACCAGCCACATTGTGACGTGAATCAGGAGCAGGGCATGTAGAGAATTTAGGGGTTCTGATCGGGCCATATTGATAACGCATAAATATTGCATATTTATCCTCTCAATTGCACTAGTTTTGAATGCATTTAAGTACTAAATCAATTCAATATCATCTGTTTTCTACATGCTAGGTAATTCGAAAGCCTAAGATGAATACATGCTTAAAGGAGGATTTAAAGCTCAAAAAGTTATCAAGATTGAAGATGATGAAGAATTAAATATTTGGAGGATATTATTGAAGAATTCAAGTGCCAAATATCCAAGAAAATCAAACACAAAGGATGGAAAAAAGACTAGAAAAATCACGCAGTGCATTAACAGAAATAACAGACTGTTCGGTCCCACCTAAGGTTAGTTCGGTCCGACCGAAAGTGCCCAGAATAGTCCAGTAAGAAATTGTGATTTTTAGAGTTAATTCGGTTCGAAGTCAAGTCCAACCGAAGTTAGGTTCGGTGCTACCGAAGGAGGGTTTGGTCTAATTCGAGGGAGACAAAGACTTCAGAAGAAATTTGAGAAAATTTACCTGCAATCGAGAGACTAGTTCGGTGCAACTGAAGTAATGTTTGGTGTTACTAAAGGCTACAGTCGGTGCGAGCGAAGCGTAATAAAGTGTGAAAATCTAAAGTCAATGTAAAGTCGGTACAAATTTTCTCTATTTAAAGGGGTGTTCTGAGCTATTCTAGATATGAATTAGGGCTTAGGAGAGACTCATGGGTGGCAGAGCTTCAACCAGGCCGTCCTTCTTCTTCAATCCTTCGATTCTATTTTATCTTTTACTTTTATTTTTTTTCTATTATCGGATGTTTGTCATGCTAGATTAATCTTTTAGCTAAGGCTAAGGGATGAAGCTTGTATTTAATTACAATATTTAGTTTATTTGATTCAATAAACAATGGTTTGAATGATGATAGTAAATTGAGTTGGTTTGAATTTACTTTAAAGTCTTCGAGTTGTTAATTTCTAGATTTTATTGTGAACCATGGTTACAATGAATGCTTTTCTTTAACAATTGCGTAGCGTTGATTTAGAGAATGAATCAATCTATATAATTGATTGATCTATTATCACTTAAGGGTGCTTTAGATGCTCTTGATTCCCTATGATTGATGTCTGAATGCTTTACATACATGCCGCACACTAAGAATCAATTCATTGATGATCTGGCTACACTGGCATCCATGCTAGATATTTCTAAAGTAGTAGCCCGATGGGAATTCACAGTCGAGCTTCAGGAAAACTCGACGTTCTGCATTCAAATTGAAGAAGCTAAAACGCCACCCAATAGACATCCATGGTATACTGACATAAGGAAATATATAGAAAATCGGGTGTACATGGAAAGCGCCACGCCAAGGACCGTTGCACAGTTCGACGACTAGCCTCATAGTTGACAATCAATGGCGGCATCTTGTACAAATGGTCCTTCAACCAAGTCCTGTTATGATGCTTAGATGAGACCAAAGTTGCAAAAATCATGACAGAAGTCCATGATGGAATCTGTGGTCCACACATAAATAGGCACATGATGGCAAAAACGATCCTACAGTTAGGATACTACTGGTTGACTATGGAAACAGACTGTTGCCAGTATGTCAGGACATGCTTTAAATGTCAGGAGCAAGTAAATCATATCCATGCCCCAGCTTCTGAATTATATAACCTGGTGACACCCTGACCATTCTCAATGTGGGGTATCGACATTATCGGTAAAATTAGCCCTGAGGCATCTAATGGTCATGAGTATATCTTGGTGGCAATCGATTGCTTCACCAAATGGGTGGAGGCAGTATCCTATACCACTATAGCAGTCTCACATGTGGTACAATTTCTAAAAAACAACATCATCAATTACTATGGAGTCCCATAGGTCATCATCACAAATAATGAGACACCCTTCATAAACTAAAAGGTGGACAAATTTTCAAATAATTCAAAGTAAAAAAACATTGGTCAAGCTCCTATCGACCGCAGGTGAATGGAGGGGTTAAAGCTGCCAAAAAGACACTCATTCGCATCCTCAAAAGGATGGTAAATACATACCATGACTGGTCAGAGAAGCTTCCATATGCATTTGGGCTTATCAAACGTCCGTACGCACTACAACAGGAACCACTCCATACAAGCTTACATATTGAATAGAGGTTATTGTACCTGTCGAGATTAAAATTCCCTCATTGTGCATACTATTGGAAAGTGAAGTTGAAGAGAGGGAATGGTTACAAGCTCGCTACAATCAATTAATCTGGTAGATGAAAAGCGTATGAGAGCTCTATATCATTTCCAGACTTACCAGAAGAGAATTGCACGAGCATACAACAAGTGGGTCCGTATAAGAGCGTTCAGAATAAGAAACATGATAATGAAGAAAATCCTACCTCATCACTTTCCTGATCCAAGGGGCAAATTGAAGCCCACCTGGGAAGGCTCACTCATCGTCCAAGAAGTACTCCTTAGAGGCACACTTCGCCTCGCTAATATGGAGGGTGAAGATATTCCTGAGCCAATCAATGCCGACTACGTTAAAAATCATCACGGGTAGTAAGATGGTCACGAGAAGCCACCAGAAGTTGAGCCTCATCCCACTCCACCAACATGCTCGTAGGAGAAAAGAAAAAATGTGTACAAAAAAAAAAAAAAAAAAAAAAAAAAAAAAAAAAACAAGTATCCCAAAAAATCTGGAAAACAATAAGGTTATAAAACAAAAGAAAAAAAAAACACCAAAAAGAGTCCCTCGGAGAAAAACCCACTAACTTCCTCACCTTTGAAAAGATCCTCACCTTGGGAAGCGTGTTTCAAAGCCTCATACTATCCTGAAACTTCTGTTAGCCGACAATGATGGATTTTTTTACCACAGAAAAAGAAAAAGAAAAGAGAAAAGTATGTCCAAAGTAAAATGGGTAAGGTGAAAACTCGCAAGAGCGCATCAAGTAAAAACAATGAATGCACAACGGACCTAATGAAAACCTAAAAAGGGCACCAAGAGTAAAAATGGAGAGCTGCCAAGGGGCAAGCAAGAACTAATACCCAGGACATTATGAAAACCCAAAAGAGCACCACAAGCAAAAATGATGAGCAAAACTAGACGTAGCGAAAATTCAAAAGGACGCTATAGGTAAAAATAGTGATAAAAAGAAAGAAAAAAAAAAGAGAGAGAAAAGAGAATAAAAGACAAGGTGTTCCTTGATTCCTATCCGAGTTCGTATCTCGAAGGCAATGCCTGAAAACTCTGATGTTTCCATAACTTTCGACTCAGCCTAGATTTAGGAAGGAACTTCTAATCCGTGTCAAATGTCCAATCCCTGCAATCCATAACACCAAAATCCAAACCACATATGGTATAGACAACATTAACACAAAAAAAGGCTTTTCAATTCATATAAAGTTATATTTGCCTTCTTCGTTAAATTATAATAATAATAATGTCCATCTCTGCAAGTTGCATCACTCAAGTCATAGGCATCTCTTTGGAACACCTAAACAAACAACAACCTCAACTAGCTACTTGGGTGAGTTTTGTTCCCTCTACTCCAACTCTCCAAACATTCAATTAAAGTGATCTCTTTCTCTCTCCAGGTACAAAAGCACCCTTATAGTGAAGAGAAAATCGCCGCACACACGGGAAGTTGGACACTGAACAACGAACTCGTCTCAATAAAAACTAATATTGATCGCATCCACTAGATTGTGAGATGATGGGTTAGAAAATGCACAAAAAAATGTATTGTAATAAAGGCCGATTTCGATCATAACCATTGTTATCCCCAATAAAAACGATAACAAGTCGGACTTATTTAAAAAACCAAAAAAAAAGGAGGGAGGCCAAAATTAAAACCACCTAACGACACCCACCCGCGTGATTGGATAGATATTTTTTAAATAAATGGCCTAGAAAAATCTTTCAAAAATATCATGCAATAAAAACCCAAACCATGTTCTACAAGTGGGGATCACTTTCAAAAATCTTTTTTAAAAAAATCAAAAAAAAAAAAAAATACCAATGCGCGTAGCATCCAAGGCACTAGGTGGTCTTCCATACTTCTTGACGCGTGTCAATGCAACACCAATAATTGATTTTGGTTTTCTCTGACTTGTGGGTTTTCTTCGAGATCATATGTGGAACATGGGGCGACCGATCTGAACTCTCAGTGTCAGCCCAATCGTCTTGGAATACAAAATGATTACTTTTAGATTAATGCAACTGCACTTCCAGTTGTGAAAAAAGTCTATTACGACTAAAGTAAAGAAATTGAGAACTTGAATGGCAGAAGAATAACTCAGATGGCTCTAGTCTAGGACACTTGTAAGCCTAACACATTATAATGTGGGAGATCTGTAAAGCCGCAGAATGTGCAAGCAACTGCCCATTACAAATGACTTGCCTTACAAACGATCTTAGGGGGATCATGCAGCATCAAAAACTACATTTTCATATCAAAGTGTATTATCCTTGTAAGGCCGCAAAAAGCGTAGGGGCTCTAACCACCCACGATCTAGATTTGCAAACTCCTTCAATGCACACATGTTGATCACGGCTTGTAAGTGCTACAATTTGATGCTTCATAAAGCCACAGAATGCGCAGGGACAAATTGCAACGTTTTCCCCAACCCTAATGAGATGTCCAGGTTAATCTTTAACTTGGCAAGCCTCTAGACAATGACTCTGGCAAGGAATAGACCAGATCGCGTTTACGTCTAACCCAAGGGTGGGGTGTCCACTTGCTTTGGCATTAGGTTGTACTCCAACCTTTGCCGAAGATGGGCATCTATAGACACCCCACTTTGAACAGGATTAGATTTCGCCCATTGACTTCAGTTTGTCACCAATCGAGACACATGTATGGCTAAAAACACACCTCAAAGGTAGTCATTATGTCAAATCAACTGACATGGGGGTATACAAGTGACAAGATGAGAAGGAAGTAACCAAAATGATCCCATAAAACACCCTCAAATTGAAAACAAAAAAAAAAAAAAGTGGCAGGACCTCTTTACGGTCCAAGAAAATCCGTAATCCTATAAACAAATTTGCCAAGACCATTTTTGCATAAATACGGTCCCTGTAAGAACGTTTCTACACATAATCACCCTGGTCACCAATTTGAGGTTGCCTTGAGCCTATGAAGCCTGCGCTTGATCCTTCTACTTCTGTGGACGGTCCTGACTCGATGTATTCTAATCTTGTTTGTAGCACTTATGTGTCATCGGGTCTATTGCCTATTTAAGGCAACTCATTGCCAATAAGCCAAGGACGAAAAAGGGGACGGAGTTCAGGAGACAAGAGGAGAGGAAGACGGAAGAGAGACCCTGTTAGAGGGCTCGATCAAGGAAAGTGGGCCCTGTTCAAATCTGCTCAGTTGGCCATTGACCTTCATTAGTTTGGAAGAAGCACGTGCTTAACTCTCTGTCTTCTCTGAAGTGTTCCTTTCGCTACATTTTTTATCCATTAAAGTCAAAGCCGAATAAGATATATACTAATGTCAACGAGTACGGTTGGAAATCGGGACATCTGGCCATCCATTTTATCAGAAAAGGGTGTTAGATTTTCTCTTTTCCCTCTCACATCTCGAATCAAATTATATTCCACTCCATATATTCCCTTTACACTTGCAATATGTACATCCACTCATGCTTTTATTCTTCTTTCATTTCTTTAATATTTTTTCTATGCGAACCTTAAAATTTTTACGCAATATGGTTTAACTTTGTATGCTTTCTTTACTTTGCTATTATTTTATTTGTTAAAACTTAGTTTTCCTACCTTGTCCATATGGCCTAGCGTATTATGGTCTAACATTGTTATATCTGAAAGTTCCCATGAATCTCTCTAAAAGCTGTACAACTCTATAAAGTGGAGATCGCGCGTTGTACGAGTGTAAAATGGTGCCTAACTCATTCTTTTTCCGTAACCGAGGGCTTTATCAGAATCCACGGCGGCAGACCAACTGTAAAATTCACTTGACTTGGGAAATCTTATGGTTCCCTGGCACATAAACGATTCTACGGTTTTTAGCTGGCCGTAGATTCTGAACTTCATTTAACTAACGACGACTCCAAGTCAAACACATTTTTAACTCTAGTCAACCCTATGTTCAATCAAATCAAGTTAGAAATGATAGACGAAAAAGGCCAAGAAAAGTGTGGGCATCATTTCGCAATGCGTGTTACTTCACGCAAAGAAGGGCGTTAGGGCTCATGCCTAAAATGAGCTAGAAAATGGGTGGATGGTGTGGATAATTCACATACATCACGGTGGGTCCACAGAGTTTTCTCAGTACGCAGTCCTTGTCCGTGTGCAAGACGCATAAATTGTTTCCGGTCCCGGCGCAGCCCGACCCAATCTGTTTCTCATTACAATGTCCTGGGCCTGCCCGACCCAAGCCCAACCGAATGAACGTTTAGACCCGACCAAACTCTTCGGGTCCAAGGACCCGACGTACCGAGACGACTTATTTGAAAGCCTTGCTCGATAGCGACCCTAGAAAGGCTGCAACTTGTGAGGAATGAAAAGAAAGGGAATATACGATTTGGGTGTGATCACATGAAAACCTCGTGAGGCAAATCATCTATAACTGTTTAACGGTGGACAAAAGACTTTTGAAAGTGGACCCCACCTTATCAACAAATCTTATGGTTGTCAATGGTGGCGTCCTGGACTTTTGGTAGACACACCTTTTAAGCCTCTTCTTTTCGACAATGACCCTTTCCAACACCTCATCTTTGAGTAGATAATCCAGGTGAGGGAGAAAACGACTGCGTTGGACTGACTCTATGCCAAGTCACATGGAGGGTGTGCTTACAACTGATCCAACACTATTTGGGGGAGAATTTTCATCAGATCCTCTCCGTCCATCAGGTGAAAAACCATATTTTGGAGATGGGTTCGAAGAATCAGTCCAATCCAATACTTACGTAGGCCACACCATATGGAATAACGTAAAATCATGCATAAATACTCTAAATTTGCATGGTGTGGTCTAGTTGAGTCTTGGAATGTTCTATTTTTCGGGGAAACCATTCATCCAGCTGGTGTGTAACTTCAGAAACTTTAGAATGTTCTACACGTTTGGACGATTTTAACGGTGGGACTTCCCATGTCGACTCTTCCCCATGGTGTAGTTTACCTGAGTTTCGAATCGGGTTGCCTTTTGGACTGCAGTCCAAATACAGGGTGGTTGCACCTGATGGACGGCGTGGATCTGATACACATGAGTTCATTTATCCACGTCAGCAAATAATGTAGTCACGCAAGTGTCACGGGAAGAAAAGGACTTGAACGGAATGGTACCCTTGAAAGAGACTTTTTTTTAATTATTTTTTTAAAATAATTTTTATTACACACGCACATACTCCCCCACACACTCACGCCAGTGGAATTTCACCACGTACTCGAACCCTTTACCGGTTGTTGAAACTCCCGAGAGTCTACCACCCGAGCAAGAGTAAGGACCCATGCGCAGACCGTTTATCAGGTGGCCCACTGTTCATACGCCCTCGCCCAAGATGAGATTAGTTAGCTCATTGGGTTGCTCACATGTGTTCGAGAAAGATGGACGGCTGTAAATTTTGACCATTGGTCCACATCCATTGATCAAGTGTGACTACACATGATTCGTAGATCAGCCTGATTTTTGGGCTAAGGACATCCACATCGTCAGCGTATCTAATGAACAGCCCGGATCTAAGCACGTGTCAAGCTAAGACACGTGTTGGCAAGTGGGATACAATCCTACTCGCGCGAGTAACCATACCTATCACAGGAAGTTCCTGCGCTGGGAACCCAGGTGGGGGCACTGTGATTTTTTGAGAAATCTTCCCCGTCCATCCGTTTTTTGAGTTCATTTTAGGACGTGATGCCAAAATCGAACCATATCCACTGCTCAAGTGGGCCAAAATGTGATAATTGAACGTCCACAGTTGAAATAATCGTGGGCCACAGAAGTTTTGAATCATGCTAATATTTGTGTTTTCAATTCATCCCAGTAGTAATGACATTATTAACGGTATGGATGGAATGTAAACATCACTGTTGTAGCCAGGTAAGTTTCAACGGTAGGAATTTTCCAATCCACATTTTCCTTTAGTACGTCCACTTGAGCTTCGGACACGGCTCATTTTTAGTATCGTGCAACTCATAAAATGGATGGACGGAGAGGATTTCTCACAAACATCACAGTGTACCCACCTGGTTACCAACGCAGAACTTCATAAGAAAGGGACACGGATTTCCTGCGAAAGGTTTCTGTGTCTGCCTAAAGCTGGGCATCGGACTGAGTCGGATCGGATTCGGCCCATCTATTCGAAAGCTACCCGCGTGGATTCGAATCCGATCAGATCCGAGGCCGGATCCGAGACATCTGACTCGAACAGATCTGATATATGGTTAGGCTGACCCGAACCCACTCCGACTCGGCTAGAGAAATCGGGTCGGATTAGGTTGGGCACTATTTGAATAGTTTTTTTTTTTTTTTTTTTTTGAAATTTAACGGTGACAATATTATCCTCACTGCTATTTTTGGTGTGGTCCATTTAAGGTATAGATATGATTCATTTATTTTTTTTTGAAATCATCTAAAACGATAATGAAAATAGATAAACGGTATAGATATAATATATACATCATTATGAGGGCCATATAACTGTGATCGCATTTGAGCTGTTCGTACAACTCCGTGCTCAAGGCGCATTTTCCCTCGCGACACGTATCTATGCCTTACCTGCCTGCCTGCCAGGCGCCTGTGTTGTCCCGTCGAGCTACTGAAGTAACATCACCAGGTTTTGTGGGCCCCACTATGTTGTATGTGTTATATCCACACCGTCCATCCATTTTGAGATATCATTTTAGCACATGAGCCAAAGAATGATGTAGAGAAAAAGCTGTAGTGGACCCCACCACAGAAAACAATGAGGAGAGTGATTCCCACCGTTGAAACTATTCTAAGGCCCACCGTAATGTTTATTTGAAATCCAACCCGTTTAAAAATTGAAAAAGGCAAAAATAAGGGAAAACACAAATATCAGGTTGATCTATAACTTTTGTGCCCTTTAGAAGTTTTTAATGGTGGGCGTAACTATCCCCACTGCTTTCTATGCTGGGGTCCACTGGAGCTTTAGATTCAATTCATTCTTTGCATATTGCATTGAAATGATCTCTCCAAATTGATGGAAGGTGTGGATACAAAACATACATCATGGTGGGGCTCACGGAACTTGGCTTTGTCACTTTAATAAATAGTCTCGCAACCCACCCGTATTGACGTGCTATGCACGTAATACAACTGTTGCCCGCCCGTTGACGTGCTGTGCAAGTAACCCATAGGCGAGTGAACTTTGTTGGAGCCCACCGTGAATGCATGTGGTGTATCCACGCCACCCATTCGTTTTTTCAGATTATTTTAGCTGTTGAACTCAAAATTGATAAATATTCAAAGCTCAAGTGGACCACACCATAAGAAAAAAGTAAAAGTATTGATTTTTACTTCGGATCTGTTCGGATCGGAACGGTCCGGATTCATTCGGATCGGGTTTTCGGATCGGAACGGTCCGGATTAACCACTACCCGACCTCAATCCGAAAACTAGTCGGATCTAAATGATCCTACTCGATCTTACCCGATCCAGGCCGTCGGTTCGGTTCGGAACGGGTCGGATCCACCGGATCGGGTAAAAAAATGCCCACCTCTATGTGTGCCACTTAGATGTTTGTGAGAAATCCAACCCCTCTATCCGTTTTTGAAGCTCATTTTATGACGTGAGACCAAAAATGAGGAGGACATAAAACTCAAGTGAGCCACACGTTGAGGAAACAATGAAGATTTAGTTGAAACATTTATATGGCCATAAAAGTTTGGTAACGGTATAAGTTTTTGGTGTTTTCACTTTATCTGAGTGACAATGACCTTATAAACGGTTTAGATGGCATATAAACAGCAAGGTGGAGCCTAGGAAGATTTCAACGGTGGGCATTCCTTTCCCCACTGTTACATCTCCTATGGCCCACTTGAGTTTTGGGTCCTCCTTATTTTTGGTGGCATATCTTAAAATGATGTCAAAAAACGGATGGACGGATTTGATTTCTCAAAACATAGCAGTCGGCCTCACCTAGAATCCTTGCGCAGGAACTTCCTACGAAAGGCTTTCGCAGGAAATCATCGTCCGAAAGAAAGGCTTTGGCAGGAAATCTTTGGAAGCGGATTGGCTGGTGTACCACACACCAGCTATATAGCTGCTGTAGGTACATGTCGCTCGAAGACGAGCACCTATGCTCCTTGAGCTCCAAGTTGTACGAATGGTTCAAAGGAGATCAAAGTTACATGGTTGATGTATTTATTATATCCATAGTTCATCTATTTTCAGAGATCATTTTAGAGCATTATCCCAAAAAATGAATCATATCCAAAGATCATCTGGACCACACCAAAAATAGCAGCAGAGATAATGATTTTCACCGTTAAATAATTCGTAGGGCCCACCATAATGTTTATTTTCCATCCAATCTGTTCATAAGGTAAAAAAGACCTGAATGAAGATGAATATATATATTTTTTTCATATTGATCTAAAACTTTTGTGACCCCAAAAAAGTTCCAATGGTAGAATTTCAATCCCTCATTGCGTTTTTGCAGTGTGGTCCACTTGATAGTTATATCTATCTTATTTTTCATCTCAAGCCTAAAGACGAGCTCACCAAAAGGATGGATGGTTTGGATATAATACATATCTCATGATCAGACCCACAACAGTTGATAACGTCAATACATCACCTGAATTGCTGGTGTGAGGTACACCAGCCAACTCGCTTTCTCTTTTTTTCTTTTTTCTTTTTTTCTTTCTTTCTTTTTTTTTTTTTTTTTTCTAAGATCCAAGGCACATGGGAAGCGGATTGGCTGGTGTACCACACACTACCCAATGGTTCAAAGGAGAACAAAGTTACATGGGCCCCATAGTGATGTATTTATTATATCTACACCGTTAATATATTTTTAGATATCATTTTAGAGCATTATCTAAAAAATGAATCATATCCAAAGCTCATCTAGACCACACCACAAATAATAGCGTAGATAATGATTTTCACCATTAAACAATTTATAAGGCCCACCATAACATTTATTTTCCATCCAATCTGTTCATAAGGTCACAAAGACCTAAATGAAGAGGAAAAACAAATTTCATATTGATCCAAAACTTCTGTGACCCCAAAAAGAGTTTCAATGGTAAACGTTCATTCCCCCACTACTTTTTGTAGTGTGGTCCACTTGATAGTTAGATTTGTCTTATTTTTCGTCTCAAGCCTTAAGACGAGCTCGTCAAATGGATGGACAGTTTGGATATAATACATACCTCGTGATCAGACCCACAAAACTTGTTGACGTCAATACAACAACTATATATAGAGCTGGGCATTGAGTCGAGTCGGCCCGGATTGGCTCCAACTCGACTTGGTCCGAAATTTCCATGGCCTAACCAGAACTCGATCCGATTTGGGACCGAGTCTAGGTCGCTTGACTCAATCTGATCCGGTCAAGTGCTAGCTTGATCCGATCCGAGTCTAACTCAGTCAGGGAAACCAAGTCAGATCAGGTTGGGTATGGTTCGGAACGAGTCTTTTGTTTTAGTCAAAATTGAAGAAAACATCCCATAGGACACGAATGTAGAGCATAAATCCAGGAATCGAAGCTTCTTAGCCCTAAATCCAGGGTTTCTGATAGCAGAAATCATCGCATTTTTGCTCAAAATCCACGAAGGAACATATGCATTGCAGCGATTTGAACTAATAAAGATTGGAGAGATGACGGGATTTGAAGCGTTACCGTGAGATCCAAGCCGTCGATTGGTGAGATTTTGCAATTGGAAAGTGCGATGAAATTCAAATCCATTTCTCGCCATTTGGGGATATTTCGCTCTTTGGCCTTGGTCGGAACGAGATCTCTTGAAATTACAAGTGGGTTTAAACTTCGAGTAGTTTTCTCTGCATCAAATTGATAGAAATGGAGTCGTGGGGCTAGAGAGGCTTAGAACAGTTGAATTCCGAACATGTGCGAGTGGTTTAATGATTTTGTGTGAAAATGTCCCCACGCTGGTGTACCTCTTTTGCCTCCAACTTTTTATTTTTTGAAAATTAAAAAAAATAAATAAAAGAACATGATTTTCACCATTAAAAAATTCGTAGGGTCCACCATAACGTTTATTTTCCATCCAATCCTTTATTAGGTCACAATTATATGAATGAAGAGGAAAAACAAATTTCATATTGATCCGAAACTTCTATGACCCCTTAAAGAGTTTTAATGGTAGACGTTCAACCCCCACTGATTTTTATAGTGTGGTCCACTAGATCTTTAGATTTGTCTTATTTTTCAGCTCAAGCCTTAAGACGAGCTTGCCAAATGGATGGACGGTTTGGATATAACACATACCTCATGGGACCCATAGAACTTGCTAACATCAATGCACTAGCAGGTGCATGGACAACATGGTACACCTGCCCATCCGTCTTCCTCATGTCTGTCATGAGTCAGACTCAGAAGTCAGCTTGGGTGCAACGTACCGAGTAACCCAGTACCATAAGTGTACATAGTAAACTATGTGGGTCCCACCATGATGTATTTATTTTATCCACTCCTTCCATACATTTTATAATTTAATTTTATTTTCATGTAGTAAAAATCAATTATATACAAAGCTCAAATGGGCCACACCATAAGAAATAGTGGGAATTGAACATCTACCATTGAAAAATTCTTTGGGGCGACAAAAGTTTTGGATCAAGCTAATATTTGTGTTTTCCCTTCATCCATGTCCTTTTGATATTATGAACACGTCGGATGACAAATAAACGTCACAGTGGGCCCTAGGAAGGTTTCAACGATGGAAATCATTATTCCCACTGTTTCATGTGGCATGGCCCACTTGAGCTCTGAATATGTTTCAATTTTGGTCTCAACTGCCAAAATGAGATAGAAAAGTTGATGGACGGCTGTAGACACCCCACCCAGGCTAACATCTTAAGAAAGGTAAGACAATCTGAGAACCATGAGCATATCCTAAACCAAACACCCTAATCTGAACCGAGCCCTAATGTCACGCCCCAAACTCAGAAACCGGGCTCACAAAATTCCCGATTGTCGAATCCGACGCCGACAGCCTCCGTTGTACCCCATTCTCGGCTCCCAGTGCCCATACGCAAGATTCCGATCCTGGGATCCTACAAGGAGGATTTTCAGTATGATTTTTTTTTTTTTTGTAATGGAGCATAACCAAGTCACAAAACAAGATCACCACATATCCACCATATCAAAAACTTTTAAGTACAATGCGGAAATGGAAATACAATATAATGAGAGTAACAGAAACTCCAGAAGCTCGGCTGCACGCTCCACGCTCAACGCTGCTGCAACCTAACGCCACCTGTACGCATCTATCGTGGATAAGCTTACAAAAGCTTAGAGGGTGGTGAAAGTGTGTGTAAGGTAAGTGCCAAGTATATAATATAAGAGTAATGCGAAAGTATGCGCGTAAGTCCATGAATGCTATCAGCTATACCAAAACTATGTAATGCAAGGCATGAATGCTATCGGCCATACCAAGGCCATGCGATGCGAGGCCTATGTAGCTAAATGTCATATGTAAGATGTAAAACAAGCGTGCCAGTACTCATCAAGTACACATATTAGTACAGTTCCTCTATGAATATCACCGGGGTCTAATACGCCTCACACTGACTGCCTCCTCCCTAGCTGCACAGTCAAGCAAGTGGAAGAGACCACACTATCTGCCTGACCAGTAGTCTGCCAATACCTACCCGGCTCGTTGATAGCGGACACATTTGTGAGCTGGTCAAACTCAGCCTAGCTTATAGCCCCCTCACTCGGGCGGATAAGGCCACACCCCCTTCCAACCGATCACGACACAGTGGGAGACGCGGCCTACTGGTATTCGGCACTCGGGCGCTCGTGTATCCACTCGGTCTAGACGTTGGAGCATCCCTTGGTACCAAAAAGATTATGGGATTTTCACACAAGGACATCCTAAGTGCTCACAATGCTAGAGCCAATATTTTCGGTATCCGATACGACCATCCACGATGTATTTGTGGAGGCTACGACCCTGATGTCACTAGGGCGTGCAGTGATCAAGTCACACATATGTGAGATGCATGAGTCACACTGTACAAACATGCAGCAATCTCGCGCGTATCACGCGCTCATGTCTGGCACTCCGTCTCATATAGAGTCCCGTAATGTTTCAGCCCAACGGCTTATGCTATGATCAAACGTTCCTCATATCAAGCATACATATGATGCGTATGGGCATGAATCATGGAGTTATCCTAAGCATTTTATAAAGTAATGAACTATCCTTACACTGCAAATGGGCCTAGACAGCCTACACACAACAAGTATGGGCCTATCAATGGGCCCTAGGGAGAGTCATAATGCGGACATTTAACCAACATTATTCTTACAATGTGGACGTCAAACCAACATTGCTCCCAAGGCATGGCCTGCCATAAAACATCATTACACAAACCATGGAGGAATCACACATTGCAATGGACCCTAAGGACATCCCATTGGGCCTTAAATACATCAAATGGGCCATATCGCATGGGCCTTATATTCATCAAGTGGGCCACATCAATGGGCCGCACCAATGGGCCTTATGTACATTGCAATGGGCCATAACCCATGGGCCCTTAATACATTAAGACGGCCTAATCATATGGGCCTTATATATATACCAAGTGGGCCTCAATAAACGGGCCACAAATACATCCAGATGGGCCTTAGGGATTTTATTTTTTTTGAACGGTGGGCGTCATTGGCCACCACTTAAAACGGTGGGGTTCTCTTGAACTTTAGATCTGACTTATTCTTTAGCTCATGCCCAAAAATGAGCTTTAGAAATGGGTGGACGGTTTGGATGTAATACAAGCATCATGGTGGGGCCCATAGAGGCCCACTATCAGGTATATTATATAAAATATAATATATGTAGTGTATATATATATATACACACACACACACACACACACACAACCACCCCACACAAGCACACACGCTCACACATGCACTCACACACACACATACACACATGCACACACGCATGTGCACACACACACACACACGCACACACACCCGCACGCCCACCATCCCTAGACGGTGGGAATACAACACTTATAACATGGAGGGCTCCACCGTCCAGGCGGACGGTGGAACGAAACACGTACATCATTGTGGGTCCCAAGTGGGGACCCCCCTTATGTTTATACGCCATCCAATCTGTCCATAAGGTCACGCAGACCTAGATGAAGGGTAAAAACAAATTTTAGCTTGATCCGAAACTTCTGTGGCCCCAAAAAGAGTTTCAATGGCAGGCTTTTAATCAACAATGTTTCCTATGATGTGGGCCGCCTGAGCGTTGGATCGGCCTGATATTGGGAGGGGGCCCACTTCAGGGAGGGGCCCACCTCATGGATGGTTTGGATGTCATATATACAACACGGTGGGGCCCATGGTTGGGCCGTGGGTGGCCTGGCCGTCCGCCCAGCGCAGGACGCCTGGCGTCCTACCTTTCTGATAGCAGTAGCAGCAATGCTGCTGTTGTATTTTTATTTTATTTTTTAAAAAACCAATACTCCGAGGTTTTTCACGTGGGGCCGGACATCGAAAGCATCTGTCCCACCCAATGGACTCTATACTCCATAAGCATTCTATAAAGCCCAATATTGGGCATCTTCTGAGTGAAGATAAATTTAAGTGCGTTTTAAACGGTGTGAAATCATTGTTTTAAGGTATGGCCTGCCTAAAAGTTGGATCCGCTTCATTTTTCGGTCCAACGCCTAAAATGATTGGGTAAATATGATAGACGGCGTGGATTGAATACATACATCAAGGTGAGGCCTGTATGAGTGGCTCACCCAAATGACCTTGAATTAAGGCTAACATTTGTGTTTTCCATTCAACGTCCAACGTCCAGGGACGCTGGACGGCTGTGTATTTCAGGTGGGCTACACACGTGGGCCACCAAATGATGGGTGGTGTTGATACAAGGCTTATAAAGTGGGCCCCACCTATAGATGGCTTGACTAGAATACATGCTTCATGGTGGGGTCCATCCGGGTGGGCCACATGGCCATATCATCACACAATGATAAAAAGAAAATGAAAGAGAGAGGGAGAGAGAGAAAGAAAAGGTGGGACACACGTGTGATGGAGGGACCTCGACATTATGGGCCCTCCGTTTCAAGCATCCAATAATACATCAAGTGATAATCAAGGTGGGTCATCGGCCACATCTTAGGGTCTAAAGTGAGATTCATACCATTGATCGGTAGGCCTCACTTGGTCCACCATAAAAACATGAAAATGTAGCCTAATAAGCACCCACCGTTCGATCTTCTTGGCCCGTTGGAACGCCAATCTCCTTATGCTTCACTTTGACGGAAGAGATGAGAAATGAAGGGTTAGTATGGAGGATTTTTGGGAGAAAAGGTGGGCCACACAAGGTCATTTTCTCTCTTAGAGGGGCTTGGACGTGAGCTCTCTTTGCTTGGCTTGGAATTGTGTTGGGAAATGAGAGAGAGAGAGAGTTGTAAGGAGATGTGAGAGATGGGAGATGTGAGTGATGAAGTGATGTGTACTTGACTAGGTATGGGTGTGTAAGAGAGAGGGTGAGAAGGAGTTGACTTGGTGGTTGCCTGGGGATGGGGTGAAAGGTGATGTGTACTTGACATAAAGTGATTGATTGATTGATGGGACATGCCGTAGAGATTCCCTCAGGATCGTAAAAGTGCGGCGTTTCTTCGAAATAAAAGTCGACCCACATCTTCCGGCTTGGGTATCGGATTGGTGCGCGAGTCACGACGTTGGAACCGCGGCGACGGTGCGGTCGCAATGGTACAAGTCTTGGATTAAGCTGACTCGATTCTATAGGATACGACTTAGGGTCGATCACAACGTCGGTTATCAGTCACGGATTGCCGGACTTGAACGGAAAGGATCACGGGGTTCGACGGAACAATACGAACTAGGATACGGGTCTTACACCTAATCCTAGCCTAAACCTTAACCCTAGCCAAAACTCTCATCCAAACCCTAATCAACCCTAAGTCATCACAAGCCATCATTTAAGCCAAAGCATACCCAAACCTTCACCCACAATCAACCCATTTCTCGGTCCATTTTTAGGTCACAATCGAGCCAATTTTGAGCTATTTTAAAGCCAAATATCCAAAACGGACTTCGTTTCACTCTCAGGACCCAAAAAAGGACCCACCAGCCAAATTTCAGGAGAAACTATACCGAAGGTGGTAGTTTGACTACCGCTGGCAGTAGTCAAACTACTGCTTCCTCTAAAAAACATGCACAGAACCAGCCACACGAGTTTTGGACCAAACCCAGCCCGGGCGCTAGTCGGACTACCGCCGGCGGTAGTTCAACTAGTGCCGACAGTACCCGAAGTATCGCTACTTGCGGCCCGCCTGTGGACATCTGGGGACAGCTGTCTCAGCGTCCGAAAGTCAACTTTCTCCTACAATTACCCCCTATCCAAGCTTATTTACCATTTTACCAACCCCTTTAGCCAATGAGAGAGCGCCACATGACGTCTCCCTCCCCTTAACCAATCACCACCTACCACATCAGCATTTACCCTCCTTAAACCCAAAAATTACCAAAAGACCATTGGAGAAGGCTATAAATAGCCTTCTCCTCTTCACATTTCAATCATCCACTTCTCGTTTTCCAAGCTTAAGTGAGAAGGAGAGGGAGAGAGAGAGGAAGAGAGTGAGGGTGAAGAGGAGATCTAAGCCTCCAAGTCCAGATTTTTCAGCTATCCCCTTAGCCCATTCCCTATCTTCCCAACCATCCTGATCCCCAAGACTAGCCCAGATTGATCATGGCTCAGTCTGTGTCTTACCTTACTCAAGCCAAAGATCCATTCATTCTACATACAAGCATTCATCATGATATCTATTCCTTTCTCAACCCCCCTGCTTCTTTAGATCTCTAGTGAACGTATGCTCTGTGACTTGTCGTACACTGGATCCTGTCACATAAGAAATTCCTAGTGATCTAGCCCATTTTCTTACCTCTTTGCATAAACATCATCACATCCGCCTTCTAGACACGCTGTTGGACGTATGCTCTATAGCTTGCCAAAATCTCGGATCTTGCTGCATCAGAAATTCATGTGTGTGCCTAGTCCTATCTCAACCACATCATCCATCCCTTGAGATTGTTTTACCACACAAAGTAGAGACCGTACGTTCGTACGGGCAAAGAGGGTGCCTAACACCTTCCCTCTTTGTAACCGAGGTCCCTTACCTAGAATCCCGGATCGCAGACCAGGAGTCAATCTAAGGTAAGAGAGTCTTCGGATTTCTCCAACCTTACATATTCCACGGGTTCTAGCCGACTGCAGGATTTTGAGATTAATTGGCTAGTGACGACTCCAACATCCACAAATCAACCTAATCACCCCCACCACCAAATCCATAAACATTCAAATCAGCGTGAGCGCCAATTTCCAGTGTCTACAGAATGGCGACTCGGCTGGGGATTGTGCTAGAGCACACTAGCTGAGACCCGACTCGAAAACGTGTGGTATCCCAATCTTAAGAGACATTCATCACTGCATTCATATAAAACCAAAAAAAAATCTTTGGCTCGTACTTTCTTAAGCACAGATCTGAACCATGACCACTTGATCCCACGCAGCCATGACCTCTCAAGCTACCTATGAAGAAGAGCCGACAGTTCAACCAGCTCCTAAAACATCAGCACCCGCACCTACACTAACACCCGTATTACCTCCGGTAGCTCCAACAGACTCACAAGCCAATACAGCCATGCAAGAGGTGGTCTAAAATCTTTGAGCAATGCAAGAACTACTACTCCGCCTAGTGTCAAATGCCACACCAAATACACAGGCAACCCAGCCTAGTGTACAAAACAGTTTACTCCCTCAAACCCCTTTCGCCTTCTCCCTCATTCCTCTAACAAATCCCATGCTCCCTCTCACAAAAGAGTCAGCACAAGATCAACAACAACCAACAAACGAGAGCAACCCTCCTACACCTCTCTACTTAGTACATCACAACAATCAAGTTACAATACAAGTTTCCCCTAACGGGAACCATAGACAAGAACTGGCGGATGCCCACGAAGGGGGCCAGTTTCGAGTCCAACCCACTCCCCCAAATGGGAGTAACATTCCAGGATTGACGGATACCCCAGGTGGGATCTATTTCCTAACATCACACACTCCTCCAAAAGGTAGCGGTGTTCAATTCCAGCTACCTCCTGCCACCGGGAGTCCACTGTCTTTCTGTAACGCCCCAAACTCGGAAACCGGGCTCACGAAATTCCCGATCGCTGAATCCGGTGCCGACAGCCTCCGTAGAACCCCATTCTCGGATCTCGGTGCCCGTTCGCCAGGTTCCGATCTTGGGATGCTACGAGGAGGATTTCCAATATCAGTTTGATTCGTAATAATCATAACTAAAGGTATAACCCACAAACAACAACCAAAAACTCCATCACATTTCCACTATGATAAAGAACTTTATAAGTACAATGAGCATAAAGGGAAATACAATGATGATAGAAAAAAGCTCCAAACTGATCTGATATGCGTTCCTGCCTCAGCGCTATTACGATCCAACGTCACCTGCACACAACCGTCGTGCATAAGCTTATAGAAAGCTTAAAGGGTGGTGAAAGTATGTGCGCGAGGTAGTAATATAGTTATGCAGTATCAAAGTATTACGGAACATGCTGATGAATCCATGAATACCGTTAGCCGTACCAAGGCTATGCGATGCAAGGCATGAATTATGTCGGTCATACCAAGGCCATACGATTCGAGATGTGATTCAAGCATACAAATCCTTATCTAAGTCCATATATCAATATGGCTCAAATCTGGAATATCACCGGGGTCTAGTACACTCCAAACTAGATTACCGCCCCATCGCACGCAATAAGGTAAGTGGAAGAGACCTCACTATCCACCTGCCAATATCGGGCTCGGCTCGTCGATAGCGGACCCATTCCTCGAGCTGGTTAAACTCAGCCTAACTTTGCCCCCTCCACTCGGGTGGGTAAGGTCGCACCCCCTTCCAACCAACCACGACACAGTGGAAAGCGCAACCCTCTGGTAATCGGCACTCGGCGCTCCTTCACCCACTCGGTCTAGACGTTGGAGCAACCTCTTGGTACCATAAGGGTTTAGGGATTTCATCCAAGGATAT
This sequence comes from Magnolia officinalis, assembly GCA_021015155.1. NCBI lineage: Eukaryota > Viridiplantae > Streptophyta > Magnoliopsida > Magnoliales > Magnoliaceae > Magnolia > Magnolia officinalis. The sequence goes on along the minus strand of JAJHSJ010000018.1, from coordinate 19,416,433 downwards.
CTATAGCACCCCATGTAGAACAAGATTTTCGGTATCCAATCCTGTCAACCACGATATGCCTGTGGAGGCTATGACCCTAATGTCGCTAGGGTGTACAGTGTACATGTCATACAATGCAAGATGCATGAATCATGCAATACAGTCATACAAAAAATATGTGCGTACCGTGCGCTCTTGCGGGCAACCTCCCTTACCAGGGAGTCCATAACAATCTGCCCAAAGGCCTGTACTACGATCAATCACTCATCTCATCACAAGCATGCAAATGATGCATATGGGCATGTATTATGATGTTATGTAGTCACATGCTCAAAATCGGTATCGATAACTGGCGTCGGCCTCGGCAATCGGCACTGATAATCGGAATCGGTAATCGGAATCGATAGTCAGAATCGATCAATCACATACGGCGAATGGGGCCCACTTATTTGGGTTAACCCATGAAGAGAATGGCCTAACAAGGCCTAAGGGAAGGTCACAATGAGGACATTTAACTATCATTGCCCATCAATGTGGACGTCAAACCATCATTGATCCCAGGGCATAACCGGCAAAAACATCATTACATAGATCATGGTAGAATCCCGAATCAATGGGCCGAATCAATAGGCCGATCCATGGCCGATCAATGGGCCGACTCAAGTGGGCCAACCCAATGGGCCGAATCAAACGGGCCGAATTGAATGAGCCGAATCGAATGGGCTGAATCAAATGGGTCGATCGAATGGGCCGATCAAATGGGCCGAATCAAATGGGCCGATCAAATGGGCCTCATGTATATCAGTCGGGCCCACCCTTATCTATTTTAAGATCCGATCTATTCATAAGTTAACATAGAGATAGATGAAATGAAAATAAATATCAACTTATTCGGAACTACTGTCGTGCATAGGAGTTTGAACGGTGGATGTCACGGTCCACTATTTAAATGGTGGGGGCCCACTTGAACTTTACATTTGACCCTCTCCTAGGCTCACGCCATAAAATGATATCTCAATGTGATTGGATGGTTTGGACATAACATATGCATCATGGTGGGCCCCACCGTTCAAATAGTGAACAGTGTAAATAAAGTGCATACATCGTTGGGCCCATGACAGGGGATGAAACACATACATCTAGGGTGGGTCCCACTGTCAGACCACACGTGCGTCATGGTGGGACCCACAGGGCTCTGGCTCTGGCTCTGGCTTTGGACGTTGAGAGAGAGAGAGAGAGAGAGAGAGAGAGAGAGAGAGAGAGAGAGAGAGAGAGATAGAGAGAGAGGGATAGAGAGAGAGATAGAGAGAGATAGAGAGAGGGATAGAGAGAGAGATAGAGAGAGAGGGAGCAGCCACGCTGCTTTACTTTTTCTTTTTCTTTTTTTCTTTTCTGACAAAACAGAGGTGGGTCCCACATAGGGCCCACCACAATATCATATATGATATATATATATATATTATGTAATATATCATATATGATATATAATATATATATTATATAATATATCATATATATAATATAATATAACATATAATATATATAATATAATATAATATATATTATATACTTAACGTCCAGGTAGTCTAGGGCCTGGACGGTCACACAAATCAGGGAGGGCCCCCACACGTGGGGTGTGTCCCACCGTCAGATGGACGGTGGCACAATACATGCATCACAGTGGGGCCATCTTAAACGGATGGACGGCGTGGATGAGTCCCACGGACCCACAGCCGTACACACTTCACTGATAGTCACTCGCACTAGGGGATCGTACCATGACCTCAGTGTTGCAACGAGGTACCTCCATTCAGTCTGCCAATTGAGCTATGGACTGGGCGTGTCAGGGAGGGCCCCACACGAACGTGGGCCCTACCATCCAGAAATGGTGGACGGTTTGGATTAAACACATACAACGTAGGGTGGCCCACCAACATGGATGGATGACGTGGGTGGGTCCGATGGACCCCACCGTCAGTCCACCACCCATGTCAGTACACCCATGCCAATATACACTCCATGTTAGCCACCTCCACAGGGATCAAAGCCAAGACCCCCAGTGTTGAAACGAGGCATTTCACTCGGTTTGCCACCTGAGCTATGGGGTTGGGTGGGCCCACGTGAGATCACACTCCACTGGCAACCACACCCCCCTCTAGCCACATCAAGGTGGGCCCCCTATGGACGGTTGGGATGGCATAAAAACATCATGGTGTGCCCCACATAGATGGCGTCCACCGGTAGATGGCATGGATGAAATACACACATCATAGGTGGCCAAGATCATAAAAAGAGAGGGAGAGAGAGACACCGACAAAGATGGAGGGGCCCCGCCACTATGGGCCCCTCTTTGATATAAAACCCACATCAAGGTGGGTCCCACATGTATACGGACCCTTAAATCAAACAAATGAATGGAAGGTAAAAATTCAAGATTACCCACCGCCTTCTTCTTGTTTCCTTGGCTTCCTATGCTCCTTAGCTTCGATCCCAACGGAGGAGATGGAGTTTGGATGGTTGAGATGGGAGATGAAAGGGTAAGAAAGGTGGGCCACACTTGTAGCTTGAAAGAGATGGGGAGAGGTTTGGACATGCGGTGGTTTTTGGGTTTGCTTGGAATGAGATTTGAAAATGAAGGAGAGAGAGGGTCGTAAAGAGAGAGGAGTAATGGGTGATAAATGTGGTGAGTGATGGGTGTGCAAGAGACTTTTTGACTTTTGTGGCAAATGGTGTAAGAAAAGTATGGGCTTGTGTAAGAAACTTTTGACTTTGGGATTGCTTGGGGAAAGGTGAGAGGTGATGTGTACTTGATATGATGGGATTGATTGATTGATGTGACAAACTGTAGAGATTCTCTCGGAACTCGCACGCGCGGCATTTTCCTCGTACTGAATGTGGGCCCACATCTCCTGACTTGGGTATCGGATCGGCGCGCTAGTCGCGACATCGGAACCGCAGAGACAGCGCGGTCGTAAGGGTACAAGTCTCGGTTCGAGTTGATTCAGGTTGATGACATATGAATCAGGGTCGCGCGCAAGTAACGGTTAATGGTTGAAGGTTGCCAGAATTCAACCGGGAAGACCGCGAAAGTCTACGGAATGGTATAGTCTAGGATACGGGGCTTACACTTTCCAACAACCCCCCATTCTTGATCCATACGACGAGGAAGCAGCACAAGCCTTACAGTAAGGGGCAAGATATCCGCCACAAGGCAAGTTTGAAATTTAGGAATTACGAGAACAACTACAAATGGTGTAAAATCAGCTTCAGAGACAGCAAGGAGTGGATCACCCATCCACCAAGTTCAGAGATCTGTGTCCTTTCCCTGATGCCCGGGTCCCTCCAAACTTCGAGGTACCCAAATTTAAATGGTATGATGGTAGCGGGTGCCTCACAGCACATCTAAAAGCCTTTTGTGGGGAACTCAACGAGGTAGAAGGGAATGATGGAGCCTTGATACGACTCTTCCAAAAGTCTCTTAAGGGTGACACTTTGGATTGGTACACCTCACTGGACAACCATCAAATCAGAACCTGGGAAAAGCTCTCCCAAGCATTCATCAACAGGTTCTCATACAACCTGAATATGGCTCCAAGAAGGTCTGACTTGGCTGCCTTGAGATAAAAAAGTGATGAATCCTTATTAGCATACGTAGGACGATGACGAGCTATGGTAGCCCGAATGAGAAACCCCATCGATGACGAAAAACAGATATCATGATCGTACATTCCGCAAATCCCAACATTTCAAGATATCTTATCTCATACCCCTACGTAAACTTCTCTAAGCTTATCCGAGATGGAGAACAAGTGGAAGTGTAACGCCCTGAAATTCGGGGGTCGAGTATGAACTCAACTCCCGAGTTCCAACGCATCACTTATATAACATACACAATGATGGTTAATTGTTGTCTGAGTTAGAGCAATAAACATGAATGAGATTATACCAAAACAGTAATTCATACTCCAGGTCAATTATATAAAGGCAAGCAGAAGACTGAAATTGTATATTTAAGGTGTATAAAGAAACAAAATTTTATGAACACCAGAGTATGAGCACTAACTGAGTAACAATATACATGTACGGTTTCTAAGTCAAAAATCAAAATACAACTCCATAGATAAGCCCTGAAATCTCCGCGATGCAATCGGCCTAAGCAAGCCGTCAGAGTACTGCATAAAGGAGAACTCATCCTGGTCCTCGTCGAAGTCGGGCTCTGGCTCCTGAACCGATGCGCCGTCTATACCTGCACCAGAGTCTGGTGGGTGTTGCAAACACCGTCCCGTAACGTGGGAGTGAGTAGCTAACTCAGTGGAACAATAAAGCATAGGTTAACATGTTATCAATTCAATCAAGCAGTAATGATAAAGCAGTACAAATCAAACAAGTTTAACTACTCTTGTTAAATGTAAGAATGGAATGACATGAAGATGTATGCCCTTGCCAAACCACCCTCATGCGACATCATCTTACGTTCGCGAATGCTTAACTCCCTCAGTGCTCCACATCTACAAGGCACATGCGGTGCGATGATGAACATGATTACCGAGTTATTATTATTCCATTTCAAATAGCAGTATTGGGAAACTAAGGTACCTCCCTTGTATCATTCCCAAACATGATCCATTCTAGGGTCGTCAGTCCTAGTTAATATTAGACGACGGTGTGTTTTCTAGGTCACTGCAAAGGCTGCCAGGGCTGTTATGCACAAAGGTTACACCGCTCCCCCATCACCTCTTTAACGATTCATCACTGTACAGAAACAGGCCTAGTTCATACTCTATATACCGCGGCACACCCTAAGGCGCACTGCGATTTCAGAGTATGCTCGAGGTCACTACAAAGGGCTGTCAGGGCTGTTACACGGAATCGTTGCACCACTCCCCCATCACCTTATCAATGAAGGCCGACCGCACGAATATAGTGTCCTATACCACCATAATCGGCTCACGAGTTTGGTTGCTCACTGGTCACTACGGGGAGGCACGTGGCCCCAACGTAGGCCGACAGCACGACCACGGTGTCCCATACCACCATGTCCGGCTCATGAGTCTTAGCGGATCGAGGTACCATGGTTAACGGGATTGCCACTGGTAAGTTTGGTACCCTAGGTTCAAACAGTAATGACCAAACGTGGTGAACACACATTCGACAATCGGGTTACCTGACGAGCCTGACTAGCTCGAACGCACAACAAGTTGAGCGATATGAAGTGCAAAAGCGCTCCGTGTGGCCAACCACTATCGCCAACCGAAGTACGACTCGGATTCGTCAGACAGATCCCTTGTGGCGACATGAATCTCAGCCACAATCTCAAGTCTGGTACCGAATGCCTGGACTATAGACATAGTCCCACCCTCAATCAATCTTCATCCATAGCATGTGGAGTAAAACATGATAAACAAAGTAATACAAGCATGTTAACAGGCATGTCATAAGGCATGTTATAAAGCATGAAGTAAAGCACGTTGTAAAGCATGTTGTAGAGTACTATACAAATAGGGATACAATTACATACACATCACAAGTGAGTGGTTAGAGCAAACCACCACATGGAGGGTATCCTACATGTCTCTAAGGTAGTTAGGAATTCCATATCAGCACCTATCTAAGGCACTAACACTTAAGCATTTACACTTACAAGCATTTACACAAACACTTAGAGGGCACTATTCCAACATACATGACGTATGTTAGCAAAATACGTATTAGGGCTATCCTTTCGCCAAGCGGGTATTTTATCCATGTATACCATAATCATACAGCAAAGAATCATGATAATTGCATTTCCAAAATTTTCACATATGCGGTATTTCTAGAATACACAATTTCAACATACGTAGTATTTACAAGCGAACATGTATTACGGCGATTCCTTTCGCCAAACTAGTATTTTATCCATATATTGTATAATCATACATTAAATAAATATGTCAAACATTTTTCCAAAAAAATACGTATACGGTATTTATACGTATACCTAGTGTATGTGAAATTCCATGTTCTACAACGTTAATCGAAACAGGAAACGGAAAGCACTTTGTACATGTGCAATTGCATGCAGATCATGAATCTATCATTATCCGACATTATCAGACTTAAGCTCTCCACACATGGATCTACGTGGGATTACGTTTTTGACTCGATCGGATTCCCAGATCGCACGTGGCGGACCACTTTCAGTTCAACGGTCAGTGGGCCACGATCCGAAATTCCAAGTACATGTAAATGTTCCTGAAATTTTTCTTGATCCGAGGGTGTAATTTGGTCTGATTCTGACGGTCTGGTTGCTTAATACTGATGCGTAAGCGAATGGTGCCAGATCACTATTCCAGATATTTATTTTGTAAAGGGAATAGTGTTTTTCACACTCCCTCGCTCCGGATCCAAACGAATGGCCGTGGGACATCGGCTGGACCTGATTTTCGAGATGATTGTCAAGCCCAGTGAGGCGGTCCTAGTTCCTTAACTTCGTGTTAATCGGACTTCCGATGTGCGGTCTAGACCTAATACGAAGTTTCATTTCATTCCCGAGAGTAGCCGGGTAATGAGTTTGGTTCTAAACTTTAGAGTAACCTAGAGTCACTGATTTTGCAAGTTTTGGGTCTTGCAGATCGTATTTAAAGCGATCCCAACGAATTTCATGGCTAATCGAGTTTTGCACTTAGTTAACTTTGTTAAATTTCTAAAGGATTTAATCCTAATTGATTTCTGGTCGATGTGGTACTCGAGTCAAAGTAAGGAAATTTACGGGTCGTTACAGGAAGCCGGGATCAGAGCTCGAACCATTTCCCCATGGCCACACTAGGCCCCCACAATCAGAAGAAACAAAGTTTAGGGGAAACCCATTGGATACGGGAATGGAAACGGCACTGCCCCACGCAACGTACTACGGAGGTTAACAATATCGTCACCAACACTCAAGACAACCAGTATGCTCCACAACCGGAGCCACAACAAGATAGGTAGTACCAGCCACACTCAAATAGGCAGTACCAACCACAGCAAGCCCAACAGGGATATCAGGTACAACTGCCTCAACAACAACTGCAACAGCCTAGGGGGAATGCGTAAGGCCAATACAAACAGGCAATGTTAGGTAGGAAGTTTACCCCTTTAGCACAAACATATAGTCAGGTTCTGACAATGTTAATGTAAAAGCAACTTCTTACACCACTCCAGCCTCGACTTCCACCCAATCCCTTACCGCCTGGTTATAATGAAAACCAATACTGCGCATATCACTAGGCTCCTGGCCATCTAACATACCGTTGCTTGGCTTTGGAACATGCGGTCTAAGATTTAATCGAAAGTCAGAAGATTGCAATCACCCCGCAGGCTAACAATACGGCTCAAGCCAACATTCTCTAAAATCCTCTGCCATCACATCGAGCGGGACCCAGCACACCAGTTCCTGTACCGTCAACTACATTGAGGGAGGATGACCCATGTACTCCTCTCCACATCATTTCATACAAGCAATCATGTCTGATACAACAAATCAGACATGGGGATACCGACAGGCGCCATCGCCTGGGCCACAGGTATTCCTTGAAGCAGCACCAACAACACAGCCTCTCATATTCCTTGAAGCAGCACCAATAACTCAACCTCTCATATTCCTTGAAGTAGCACCTACAGTACAACCTCTCATCTACCTTGAGGCAGCACCCAATAGGTCTCAGCCTCTCATCCCTCAAGGGGGACCTCTAACACTCACCAGGTCACACCGCGCTCCCCAAGGGGTACTTTCAGCCCCAACCTCAGCAGATTAAAAAAGGTCGAATTTTGAACCCCTCGTTCTTCCAATAGGCCTCCCTGATCTAGCCCCACTAACCTTGTAAGGGGCACCCCCGGCCTAAACACCAAGTTTCCTAATGCCTCACCAACTGGCACATGCGTGGAGGATCCCTCCCACACATCAAATGGAGAAAGAAAACCCCATTGTAAAATCTCACCAAGACTCCGTGACACTCTAAGAGAAGTCATCAAGTCCTCCACAAATAGTTCCAGCTACAATCTCTCAGCCTCAAGAACCAATGATATATCTGGAAGGAAGAACGATTCCCTCCTACAACCCAAAAGCAGTCCCATGGCAGTACTCAGAATGCGCTAAAGTGGGCAACAACGGGAGGTATTTCAGGAGGGATAATCAGAACCCAAAAGAAATCCGGGGAACTTTGTCGGGAACCACTTGTAAAACTGATGTGCTTATGACATAACAGCCCAACTCAAATCCATTCCTGCACAAATGTCCATCTGGGAACTCTTATGTACATCAAGATCGCATCGAGAAATCTTTGCGAAAACATTAAACGATGTACATATCTCTCCTGATGTACCCCCCAAAATGGTGGCAAGCATGATTGGACAACTCCTTGCACCACGAGCCATTACTTTTTCTGATGAGGAGTTGCCACCTGAAGGTCGCAAACATGGGCGCTCATTAAATATAACTGTCCATTACGAGAATTTCAAAGTCCCGCTCGTGGTCATTGACCATGGATCCAACCTTAACATTTGCCCTTTGAGAATTGCCGAACGGTTGGGGATAGAACCATCTTCTTTCAGGCCCAACCCCATGAGTGTTAGAGCCTTCGACAACTCCCGAAGGTAAGTTGAGATAGAAATTGACATGGACTTGTAAATTAGACTAGACATGACCCTTGTCACATTTCAAGTCATCGACATTCATACCTCATTTAACCTTCTGTTGGGGCGGCCATGGCTCCATGCTGTTAAATTTGCTTTGGGAAATTGAATCATTTCAGTATTGGCCGAGCCAGAAACCATCCTACCAATGACGGTCAATATCCTAGAAACCGACATCCCAGTGATTGACGTTCAACATGCAGGGGGTGACATATCATATCACAGTTTCAAATTCAAAAATGTGAACACAATTGCCAATCCACGACCTCTCGCTACTGAATATGTCATCCCCCCTGTTAAGCGATTAATCCTGAACTACCATACCGAGTTTCATGAAAAAGGTACGGTGACAAAGCCAGCACGTGCCAATGTGCAGAGACGGGGACTGAGATATCAACCGACATCAGAAGATCAAGATGAAAGACCCAAAAAGGGTCAACCGTTTAGGTGCACACCCATCAAATTCATCAAGGCTGGGACAGTTTGTGGAGATACGACGATTTCCCTTGAGGACCACCTCCATCGACTTGAACTCTCGGAACATTCCAACCAGGAGTCCATCTGGCCACTGATAAGGTGGGATAGGATCCTTAGGGCATCAAAAGCACATCTGACGCCAGGGGCAGAACCCTTAGACCCACCACATGAGGCTAGGGGTATGGAAAAGAATCCACCCACAAAGGACCTAGAACCAGAGGTGCCCTTTACAAAGGATACAGGCAGGAATGGGGAAGCATCCATCCCCACTCACAGTCCAGGAGACATTCTCGCCACCAGCTCAGCAACACAAGGGGCAAAAACAACCCATCCATTGGATCGATACAGGGAAGTGGCCATCCCTTGACTAGATAGACATCAAAATTCCATCACAAGATGATCTTAGAGAGCCGGAAGAGCTCCAAATGCTGGGCGAAGAGATTGAATCAGATTCTGACTCTGAGCCCAGCCTAGTAGACATCATGGTAATCAAGACAGATGACCCACATGAACAAACAGGTAAGAACAGCATGATCGAAAGAGGGAAAGAACCACGATGGTTAGCCAGCCTCCTAACGATCGAATAGCCGGCGAACCATCCATGAACACTGGTTCCAAAAAAAAAATGCCAATGTAAATAGTGGTTGGTACCCCTAACTAGGACATGATCAATCATGGTTCGCAACACCGTCCTGTTCAGGACCCTTTGGCGACACAAAAAAAAATCATAAAGTTTTCAAAATATAAAAACATCACATATTCCAAAAAGAATAAACAAAATCAAATATTCCTCAAAATCACAAAACATTAGAAAATTCTCAAAATACAAAAACAATAGAAAAACTTTCAAAAATCACTGTGCCAAACACTTCACACACAATGCCTAAGTTCAAAGTTGACTCGTACGATTTCGATCTAGTGCTGGACTTCGAACTCATGGGTTTGGATGAGGCCCTAGATGAGGGAAATGATGATACAACTCTCGAACTCGAGGATTCCCTCAAAAAGTTTGAAACAAAGGCCAACATTGTGGCAGACGACTTCGAAATTGTGAACTTGGGATCACCGGAACTCCCCAAAGAGGTGCGCATCAGTAGATAAATGTCCACGGAATACAAGCAGAGGATGATGAAATTTCTGAGACGGAAGTTGTCCAACTTTGCTTTCTCTTATAAGGACATGTCAGGGCTCAATGAAGACTTGGTGCTACACCATCTACCAACAAAATCAGACATGAAGCCTATCAAGCAGAAGCTGCAAAGAGTGAAGCCAGAATGGGCCCTGAAAGTCCGTGATGAAGTCATCAAGTAATACAACGTGGGATTCCTGGTAGTCTCCAACTATCCGGAATGGCTTGCAAAGATTGTACCAGTTCCAAAGAAGGATGAAAAAGTCAGGATGTGCATCGACTTTAGAGACCTCAACAAAGCAAGTTCTAAAGATGATTTCCCTCTGCCTCATATCGATACACTGGTAGATAATACTGCTGGATACAAGATCTTCTCCTTCATGGACGGCTTCTTAGGCTACAACCAGATCAAGATGGTCATTGAAGATCGAGAGAAGACTTCTTTCATCACTCCATGGGGAACTTTCTGCTATCGGGTTATGCCCTTCATGTTGAAAAACGTGGGAGCCACATATCAGCGAGCCATGACTGCCTTGTTCCACGACATGATAAACAAAGAAATGGAAGTCTATGTGGACGACATGATCGTCAAGTCTCGCACGATCGAAGGACATTTTGAAGACCTCAAAAAGCTCTTCGACAGGCTAGAAAAGTTCAAGCTCCGCTTCAACCCGTAAAAATGTGTCTTTGGTGCAACCAGAGGCAAATTGTTAGGCTTCATCGTCAGCGAAGATGACATTCGAGTAGACGAAACCAAGACCAAAGCTATCATCGAAATGCTACCGCCCAAAACTGAAAAGGAGATTCGGGGCTTCCTCGGATGGATCCAGTATATCAGTCGATTTATCGCACAGCTCACGCCCATCTGTGAGCCCATATTCAAGCTTCTCAGGAAGCACTCGCCAAAGGAATGGAATGATGACTGTCAAACGGCCTTCAAGAAGATCAAAAAGTACCTGTTAAACCCCCAGTGCTCATGTCACCTACCCCAGGTAGGCCACTACTGCTGTACATTTCCGTCGTAGCAGAAGCAATCGGATGCGTCCTCAGCCAACACGATGACACAGGAAGAAAGGAGCAAGCGATTTACTACCTAAGTCGATGGTTCACAAGCTCTGAAGCCAAATATTCCAGTTTAGAGAAAACATGCCTCGCTCTGGTCTAGGCAACACAATGTCTACAACAGTACATGATCGCTCACCCAATCCTTCTGCTCGCTCGTATGAACACGTTAAAGTACTTGTTTGAGAAACCAGCACTAACGGGTAGGATCGCAAAATGACAACTATTGCTTTCCGAGTTCAACATCACTTATGTCACTCAAAAAGCAATCAAGGGGCAAGCATTGACCAACCACTTAGTAGCATACTCTCTGCCTAATTACCAACAATTGAAGACCTTCTTTCCTGACGTGGACATCCTCCTGATTGAGGAAGAAGAAAGAAAAGTAGGAGAGTGGACACTCTTCTTTGATGGAGTCCCGAACTCAAAAGTGAGTGGAGTAGGCGCCATACTCTACTCTCCCGATGACGTCCCAATCCCCATATCTAGGCGATTAGCATTCCAATGCACCAACAACGTAGCTGAATATGAAGCATACATTGCCGATCTAAAAGAAGCCATCATCCTCAATGTGAAGAAGTGATGGGTCTTCGGAGACTCACAACTCATCATCAATAAGATAAATGGCGATTGAAAGACCAAAGATGAAAAGTTGATCCCATATCACGTCTATCTGGAGAATTTAATCGAAGAATTCAAGGAGATCACATTCTCTTACATGCCCCGAGTCAAGAACCAATTTGCAGATGCTCTGGCTACCCTCGCCTCAATGTTGGAGATCCCAAAAGGAATTGCTGAATGGAAACCACCGTCGAACTCCAGGAGGAACCCGCATTCTGCCTACAGGTTGACGAAGCTGAACCTCCCTCAAATGATCGGCCATGGTACACAGACATCAAAAAATACCTCGAACACCAGAAGTACCCGGAAGGAGAAACGCTGACCGATCGTCGCATTATACAATGGTTAGTGGCACAATTCATGATCACTGGGGGCATCCTTTATAAGCGATCCTTCAACCAAGTCCTTCTCCGCTGCATAGATGAGACAGAAGCAGCACAGATTATGTCAGAAATTCACAAAGGACTATGCGGCCCACACATGAATGGACATATGATGGCAAAGAAGATCCCATGACTCGACTACTATTGGCTTACGATGGAGATAGACTGCTGTAAGCACATCAGGAAATGCTTAAAGTGTCAGGAGCATACAAACCAAATCCACGCACCTGCTTCTGAACTCTATAACTTGACGACACCATGACCCTTTTCTGTATGGGGACTAGACATCATCGGCAAGATCAGCCCTAAAGCTTCAAATGGGCATGAATATATCCTGGTGGCAGTAGATTACTTCACCAAGTGGATAGAGGCGGCATCATATACCACCATCGCAACATCTCAGGTGATCAAGTTTATGAAGAACAACATCATTAGCCGCTATGGAGTCCCTCAAGCCATTATCACAAACAACGGAACTCCGTTCGTCAATAAAAGGATGAGCGATTTCCTCGACAAGTTCAAAATTCAACGGCATCGGTCAAGCCCCAACCGGCCTCATATGAACGGTGGGGTCGAAGCCATAAAAAAAACCATCATACGCATACTGGAGAAAATGGTGAAAACATATTACGACTGGTCGAAAAAGCTTCCTTATGCACTCTGGGCCTATCGGACGTCTGTACGGTTTGTTACAAGCGCAACTCCATATGAGCTCGCATACGGAATGGAAACAGTACTACCAGTCGAAATTGAAATCCCATCACTCCGGATACTGCTAGAAAGCGAAGTTGAGGAGGGAGAGTGGCAACAAGCAAGGTACGATCAACTGCATCTGGCAGACGAAAAGTGCATGCGGGCGCTAAGCTATTCCCAATGTTACCAAAGAAGGATTGCACGAGCCTACAACAAGAGGGTTCGGAAGAAAAGCTTCAAAGTCGGTGATATGGTCATGAAACGCATCCTACCGCCGCACTTGCTAGATCCCAGAGGAAAATTCAAACCCTCGTTGGATGGACCGTTGATAATTTGAGAAGTACTCCCAAGATGTGCTCTTCGACTCACCAATCTGAGAGGAGAAGATCTTCCCGAGCCCATCAACGTTGACAATGTGAAAATCTATCACAGGTAACAATACCTAGCCTTGTCAATAATTACAATCGCAAAGCTGTACCCATCACTTTCCCACTTAAAAAAATTTGTATATACATCTGCCACCTCTTCCGTCAGAAACACCTGTCATTTCTCCCATAAAAAAACAAGAGAGAAAACCAAGGCAAAAAAAAAAAAAAGAATGAAAGAAAATAAAAACAAAAAAAGGGGAACGAAAAGAAAGCAAAAAAAAAAAAAAAAAGAAATTTTCAAAAAGAAGAAAACCCAAAAAGGAAGAGAAGAAATCCACATCCCCAAATAACCCAACTAAAGACAGCTTATGATTGTACTCAAAGACAAGGATAGGAAGGTCACCAGTTAGCTGGCTATGAAGGAAGTCTCTCCATCACACCCAGCATTAAAAAAAAAAAAAAAAAAAAAAAAAAAAAAAAAAAAAAACAGAAAACATGCCCAAGCAAAACGAGCGAGGCGAAAATTCGAAAGGGCGCCTCGAGTAAAAACAGCGGACATGTAGCGGACTTAGTGAAAACCTGAAAAGGCACTAAGGGTAAAAACAGCGCAACTGCTAAGGGGCAGGCAAGAGCCAAAACCCAGGACGTAGTGAAAATATGAAAGGACACTACGGCCAAAAATGACGGGAAGAGCCGGACATAGCGAAAACCTGAAAGGGTGCTACAGGTAAAAATGGTAAGAAATTTAAAAAAAAAAATGAAAATAAAAGTAAAGGTACAGAAGAGGCCAAGGCAACAAGTACAATGAAGAGATACAAAGAAAAGACCAACTTCGGATCAGTATTCTATCAGACTCTGGTCAAATCTAAAGGACACAATCCTAAGCATCCTCTTAGGGAATCGAGATCTCAAATACACAATCCAGATTACTGTACATAACGTGGGCTGAGCCCAATATTCTGATCCCAATCATCTAAAACACAAATTCAAACACAAGCAAGCACTGACAAATTTGGCACAAACAAAATTTTCCTTTAAAGTATTTTTTTAAGTACACTGCCTTCTTTCATTACAAAAAAAAAGGGATTTTTTTTTATCCGTACGGGACAAACAACTGATCAAAACCAGGGACCCCAGGTAAGCCCCTATCCCTCATACATCGATAATCTCTGCCTACGCCTCTCTATCTCTATGCGCAGGTAAACAGCCTCATCCCTGTCCAAGCGATGCGTCGCAAACATGCTCTCATCGTATCGTCGTCCCATTGCTAATCGACGGGCCATATCCTCACACGCATGGCGAATGACAGCAATCTCAGAGATCAGATGACTGCGTGTAGCAAGTAAGAAGGACGGATCAATGAAAGGCCGCTCCTCGAAGGCCTCGAATGAATCGTCAACACATGAAGAGGATGAAGCAGTATCGTCAATCATATCCTGATCATTGGCCTCATCAGCCAAGTGTCATACAATAAAGATCGGATGATCTTAACCACCCATGAGATCAGATGGATATTTCCAGAAATTAAAAAAAAAAGAGTCCTGTTAAATTAGTAAAGGTCATCTGATAAAGACTAGACGATCTCAACCAACTGTGAGATCGGATGGACCTTTCGAAAAATTAAAAAATATTCCAAACCATTAGCCCCATTAATTTATTAGTGGAGGCCATCTCACTTTTCTGTAAATAAAAACCGAATGACGACGCCCACCCGCAAGATCGAACGGATATTTTCTAAAAAAGTTAATTTTTTTTTAAAAATAAAATCCCCAACGAATCTAGTTCCAAAGGGAATAGCTAACAAATAAAAAAATGCACGCGGCGCATAGTATACTGAGGAATCTTCCATATTCTCCAGTTGCAGTCAGTGTAAACAGCTAAATAAGATTCGATTTCTTTCGATTTCCTCGAAGGATAACAAATCTGTACATGATACAAGTACGGTTGGCCTGATCTTTATATCTGGATAGTCGTACGAATGCTAATGATTTGATCTATCTCTGAAAAGAATAATCAAAGTAGAAGTGACAACAATCCATTGTAACCAAAGTATCAGAATCAACAGACTACATGGCAAAAGATTACCTACACATACATTGTCCAGGATGTTCGCGAAATTTGATCGAATCCAAGTCGACGTAGTGAGTTTCCCGTAAGGCCGCACCAACGCGTAGGGCAGCTAACCACTTTGACAATCAAACAGACCGAATACTCCCAGAGTGATTACGTAGCAAAGGAACGACAGACCAAACAGTACGAGAATCCTCGTAAAGCTGCATCAACGCGCAGAGGCCCTACTTTTCAGACTTACCCTCCAATGCTATTAACAATCAGACATGAAAGGGTTGTGATTGGTGACATGTAAAGCCGCGACGAATGCGCAGGGGCCAATCACAACGTTTTCCTCAACCCTCGTGATATGTGCAAGTCATCTTTTTCCAAACAATCAACTGACAATGATACAATGGCAGGCAACAGATTTGAATCAATATCCTTTCTGACCAAAAGGGTGGGGTGTCCACTTGCTTTGACCTTCGGTTGCCCACAACCTTGGTCAAAGAGGGGCATTTATAGACACCCCACCCATGCTAACATCTTGAGAAAGCTAAGACAATCCGAGAACCATGAGCATATCCTAAACCAAACCCTAATTCGAACCAAGCCCTAATCCTAGCCTAAACCTTAACCCTAGCCAAAACCCTGATCCAAACCCTAATCAAACCTAAGCCATCACAAGCCATCATTTAAGCCAAAGCATACCCAAACCTTCACTCACGATCAACCCTTTTCTCGGTTCATTTTTAGGTCACAATCGAGGCAATTTCGAGCCATTTAAAAGCCAAATATCTAAAATAGACTTTGTTTCACTCTCAGGACCCAAAAAAGGACCCACCGGCCAAATTTTAGGAGAAACTGTACTCGAGGTGGTAGTTTGACTACTGCCGGCGGTAGTCAAACTATCGTTTCCTCTAAAAAAATATGCATAGAACTAGCCACATGAGTTTTGGACCAAACCCAGCCCGGGCGGTAGTCGAACTTCCGCCGGTGGTAGTCCAACTACCGCTAGCAGTACCCGAAGTACTGCCACTTGCTGCCCGCGTGTGGACATTTGGGGACAGTAGTCCCAGCGTCCGAAAGTCAACTTTCTCCTACAATTACCCCCCTATCCAAGCTTATTTACCATTTTACCAACCCCTTTAGCCAATGAGAGAGCGCCACGTGGCGTCTCCCTCCCCTCAACCAATCACCACCTGCCACATCAGCATTTACCCTCCTCAAATCCAAAAATTACCAAAAGACCATTGGAGAAGGCTATAAATAACCCTCTCCTCTTCACATTTCAATCATCCACTTCTCATTTTCCAATCTTAAGTGAGAAGGAGAGGGAGAGAGAGAGAGGGAGAGAGAGAGAGAGAGAGAGAGAGAGAGAGAGAGGAAGAGAGTGAGGGTGAGGAGGAGCTCTAAGCCTCTAAGTCCAGATTTTTCAGCTATCCCCTTAGCCCATTCCTTATCTTCCCAACCATCCTGATCCCCAAGACTAGCCCAGATTGATCATGGCTCAGTCTGTGTCTTAGCTTACTTAAGCCAAAGATCTATTCATTCTACATACAAGCATTCATCATGATATTTATTCCTTTCTTAACCCCCTTACTTCTCTAAATCTCTAGTGAACGTATGCTTTGTGACTTGCCGTACACCGGATCTTGTCACATCAGAAATTTCTAGTGATCTAGTCCCATTTTCTTGCCTCTTTGCATAAGCATCATCACATCCGCCTTTTAGACACGTTGTTGGACGTATGCTCTGTGGCGCCGAAATCTCGGATCTTACCGCATCAGAAATCCATGTGTGTGTCTAGTCTTATCTCAACCACATCATCCATCCTTTGAGATTGTTTTACCACATAAAGTAGAGACCGTACGTTCGTACGGGCAAAGAGGGTGCCTAACACCTTCCCTCTTTATAACCGAGGTCCCTTACCCGGAATCCCAGATCGCAGACCAGGAGTCAATCTAAGGTAAGAGAGTCTTCAGATTTCTCCAACCTTACATATTCCACGGGTTCTAGCCGACTACGGGATTCTGAGATTAATTGACTAGTGGCGACTCTAACATCCACAAATCAACCTAATCACCCCCACCAC
Source organism: Magnolia officinalis (assembly GCA_021015155.1). Lineage (NCBI taxonomy): Eukaryota > Viridiplantae > Streptophyta > Magnoliopsida > Magnoliales > Magnoliaceae > Magnolia > Magnolia officinalis. Next base: position 19,398,925 of record JAJHSJ010000018.1, on the reverse strand, counting down.
CAAATCCATAAACATTCCAATCAGCGTGAGTGCCAATTTCTAGTGTCTACAACGGCGTGGATAAACAACATGAATTCATAGTTGGCCCAACATAGTTTACTCAATACAATAAAAGTGTACTGGGTAATGCAATCCGATTTCTAAGTCGGAACGGTGCTCGATGCGTTGGTTGAGATGACTGAGGAGACAGATACACTACTCCCACTGCTACTAGCCATGCCTGGTGGTCAGTGCTCTATGGACCCCAGCATGATGTATTTATTTCATCCATGCCGTTTGTAATACTCCGGTTCCCGGAACCCGAGTACACTAGTTTTCCAAAAACCCGAGCATTAACCTTTAAATATCCCAAATTTCACGTACATTTTTTTTCTTTTATCAGAGTTAATAAACTAGTAGGACAAAAATAAATCAAATATAAAAGGGAGTCCAAATATACATAACCAAAGGTTTAAGTGGTTACCCAAAAACTTATACAAACCAATGTCTTAACCTTTACAAACATAACAGTATAAATTAAATACAAATAAAATCAGGAATGGAGAGTCGCAAGATCATCTGGCTCCTCTCATTCCACATGAACACCAACATACGCACCTCTGCGTCTCCTATACATTGAATACAATTTGATAGCGTCAATGACTATCTAATGAGGTATAACCCCCAAGATTTATCGTATCATCAAGATAATTAACCACAATTATCAGAGAATGTATAATAAATATTACACAATGATTATCATGGAAATCAAGTAAGATTCATCAAATACGCATTCATTAAATAAATTACAGAAGATGATCTTGTTTAAATGCATGAATGTATGCACATGCTCACAAACCTGAGGATACACATCCAGTTGGTAAAAAGTCGTCCAAGGAGGACTAGCCACTCAGAAAAATACTCAAAGGTACGCCCAATGAGAACTAGCTACCCGGAAAAATACTCAAAGGTACGCCCAAGGAGAACTAGCCACCCAGAAAAGACTATGCAACGAGGTCGCCCAAGGAGAACTGCCACCCAAAAAAATACTCAAAGGTACGACCAAAGAGAACTAGTTACCCGAAAAAGACCATATAATATAGATCGCCCAAGGAGAATTAGTCACCTGGAAAAGTACACAAATGCACACCTAAGGAGAACTAACTACCCGAAAAAGACCAAATAATATATATTGCCCAAAGAGAATTAGTCACCCAAAAAAGTACATAAAGGTACACCCAATGAGAACTAACCACCTAGATAAGACCATAATATATGCCACGAAAATGCATGATTAGTCCAACTAATATTATTCCAATTTCAAACAATCATTTTAAGAAAGCTCAAAGGTCGCTATGGGGGGTATGTCACCCAGCATAGGCCAACAGCTTAGACATAGTGTCTCATTCCACCATCCTTAGCTCATGAGGCTAACAAATAAGATATTTAAAGGTAACCTACACAACTAGTAGCCGGAACTAATTAAACAAGTGGAACTTACCATCATGAGGTTGTAAGAAAATCATTCATAAAAGCCACTTAGGACAATTATTCCATCAAGCCACTAGGGGCAAACATACAGTCAAAGCCACAAAGGGCAAATAGCCAATTGAAGCCACATAGGGCAAATAGTCCATTCCAGGATGCGGTGAAAGGGATTGACCCCAAAAGCCACAAATGCACAACAATCCCTTAGATGGTAGTCCCACGATAAACTTTGATTTAATTTATTAGATAGAATGACCACTAGTTCGAGAATCTCTAAATGCACCATAAAGTAATCCCAAGTGGTCAAACAAGCCACGAACAATACCAATGACACTTACAGATGTAAAATATTCGTTTTAAGACAAGATATGGATATTTAAGATCCATAGTATATTCAGACATATCATTTAAATCTAATTCGTCAATCAATTATAACTAATCAAACTTAGCAAGAGTAATGAGACACATTTAAGCAAATAAAAAGATAAAGGAACAAGAATGGATAAATAAGCTAATTATCGTGATGTAGAAAAGCTTGAAGGTAATCCTCACCTTTAATGTGGGCACATTTCTCTCCAACACTCGATCTTAAATTCGAGAAACCTTGGATCTAATCCAATCTCAAGTTGATTTTTAATTGATTCCTCACAAAAGATCTATGCCTAGAAGATTTGAATTCCACACTTTAAGTATGAATTTAAGGATTAACCAAAGCAAAATTTAAATAATAAACTCTAATTTTCTTGGAATTATCTTTGCTTGAATTTTTGTATTTGGGAAAATTTACTGATCTGTCTGACTTCGACTTAGCTTGCTGCGGACCAGTTGGTTGACTCAGTGAGTCGACTTAGTAGGCTAGGAGTCCTTCTTCTACTCTCTTCTCTTCTCTACACTCTTTCCTTTCTTCTTTCTTCCTTCTGCTTTCTTCTTCTACTCTCTCTAGAGTCTCACAAGACCCAGCCCCAAGTTAGTAGAACGTTGGTCTCTACTTGATTGAGTCGACTCAATTCGGGTAAACTCAGTGCAGCAAAACCGGTAGTGACTCAACTCGCTTTCCTTTCTCTCTTTCCTTTTCCCTTCTTGTCTTTCTCTTTCAATCCCATGACCAGCATGGTGGCTGGACCGAACCCGACACAACTCAGCTCAACTCGTAGAAGATGGGTTGAGCTAGGAAGACTGAGTCAAGCTCGTCTGCACCTTGTTGGCCTCCCTTTTCTTCTCCTTTCTTCGTGCTTCCTTCATTTTCTCTCCATCATCTTCTTTTCTTTTCTTTCTTCTCTCTTCTTTTGCTCGGTTTGCACATACTGGGCCTCAACTCAGCCCATCTACAACCCGATCTCGCCACAAGAATCTTGACTCGAGCCAAGTGGTGCGACACCCACCAATGGCTACCCGCTTCTCTCATGAGCCTTCTCTTTTTCTCCATTCCCTTCTTCCTCTCCTCTTTCTCTCACTTTTCGACTGGAGAGAGCCTGGACTCGGTCTGCACTTACCGTGACTCGAACCGAGTCAATGCAGCGTGGTGCGGCTCCAGCAGCGGCGCCCTTTCACTTTTCTCTCTCTCATTTTTTTTTCTCTTCTTTTGGAGCCGATTGCCCTAAATGGAAAGAGGCTATTTATAGCCTCTAAAACTGCTTCTAGAACCGTCGAGCACAACTAATATGGAGATTAGTCACGGGTATTTGCACTAATCGAGATAGTTCACATACAAAACTCAAGATTTGGCTTGCGTGGCTAAGATCAAACATTACGAATGATGTTCTAGTAATATGGTCCATTAGATGGACGACTCTGATCGAGAAATGGGCCCTATCGATTGGTGATGGGTTTTCACAGTTTAACGGAGGAGGTGATGCGACTGTCCATGGTGACTTTTGATGTAGGGTCTCATCTCATGATCCAATGCCTTTGGATGGACCAGATGGGTGTATTGGTCACTGTGGGACCCACCAACTGTTACAAATATCCCCACGTATTAGTGGGGTTCGATATTTTCAGCTGCGGCGAATCTCTTGCAAAAAGAAAGAGATGTGCGCCCTAAAATGTAGGGTTAGGATGATTCCATCCAACGGCTAAGCTGGCTGGAGGGAGGCACACGTGTGTATGCCAGCTAAGGAGAGAGAAACAGAAGTCTTTCCGTTTTTGAAAAAATGCTACACTCGCACCCGCTTGCACCGATAGTCATGTGCACACACTCGTGCTTCAATGCATGAAATGGGTTGGGTTTTGTTCGAAAGTCCCTCCTAGACGAGATGAATGGTTAAGATCACCTGGAAGTTTTCTCAAGATGGGCCACAGTTGGATCTAAGGGGCCGTGTTCATTTGGAATGCGGCCTGGTTGTTATATGCAGTTACTTCATGCTCGCACACATGCATCTGCGTGTGGAACTATGTAGGGTTGGTCAAATTTGTCCTACGGGAACGATAGATGGTTCGGATCATCATAGACACTCATGATGGTGGGCCATGACAAACTCAAATGGACGTTGTCTGTTTAAACCGCCAGCGGGCCGGAAAGAGGAGAATTCCTCTCTTTTCGCAAGATTTTCAAGTCAACACCCGTCTGACTGGCTGGCTGGTTCAGCGTGTTGCGAGTGCACGCGCATACCGGTACACATGCAACAATGGTGGGGTCCACTTAATGCTTGTGAGAAATCCACTCCATCCATTTTCTTTGGAGGATTCCGTAGGGACCTCTTACTCGAGATTAGGTAGATCCAAAACTTGGGTGGGCCATACCAAGCGTTCTTCTCTTACGTGTTGATTATCAGTAATCTAACGGTCAGATTGTTACTCCATTTGATCGTTGGAATTCTAAAGGTCTCTAGGCCTATTTAAGTGAATTTCTATGGTAGGTTCAACTACCAAAAGTTGGGATAATGATGATCACGTAGTGAATTGTGAATTTGAATGTCGCGGGTTTGTTGAATTGTGGATCTCATGAATTGGGTCCCAAAATTGTTTAATGGAATCTGTTCCGTCCACTCTTCTTGGACATAACTTTTGTGTCATCAAGCCAAAGATGAGGCGGATCTAATGTCTAAGTGGTCATAATGCTTAGTTTATGTGCCTAAATAGGTATCATTTGACGATCCTTGAAGTTCTGACGGTCCGATCTTTTCATACGAAGGTTAATTAGTGGTGGATTTAGTGATTAAATCATTTAATTTACACGGTTAGTGTTGGATCTTTACATTGAGTGATGTTAGCCTAACCATAGGTGGACCTAATGATCTAGGCTACAAATTCTATGATGAATGTTTAATTACCTTCATTCAAGGGTTCTTATCATACAGAAGTTGGGTTTTTAAGTATTGATGTTATGTGATCCAACCGTTGGACTACTTTACAATTCGATTATCAACTTAACGAAGTAATAGTCCTTCTTGTAAATCAACGGTTGGATGACTTAATTTATGAACAAAGATGGTTCATACTGATTTGATTTATGTTAGAGTGAAGTAAACGCTCAAGTGAGTCAGGTTTGTGTAAACACTAAGTTAGGTCTTCATGATAACATACGGGGTGTTACAATCTACTCCCCTTAAAGAGAGTTTCGTCCCCAAAATTCCACATTCCTATTATTCTTAGGAATAGGACTATCCATTTTATTATTTTTACTCATTCATTACTTTCCTTTCAAAGTATATTCGTGTGCGCTGATTATCAAAATTTGGGGTTGTTACACTGTCCATCTATTTTTATATATCATTTTATTATATTAAAAAGTTAAAAACTATATATATTTATGGTAAAAATATTTTAAAAATAATATATTCGGAACGGATCGGATCGAATCAGATCTATTCGGTTCGGATTGACCACGATCTGATGAACGGTCGGATCTGACTGATCCTACTCAATCCGCACCGATCCAGGCCTTTGGTTCAGTTTGGATCGGTCCGGATTTGTTAGATCGGGTCGGTTTGTGCCTGGCTCTAGCTATATAGCTGGTGTGAGGTACACTAGCCAATCCGCTTCCGTCTTGCGAGGACGAGTGCTGACGTTCTTCAAGCTCCATGTTGTACGAACGGTTCAAAGGAGATCAAAGTTACATGGGCCCCACATTGATGTATTTATTATATCCACACCGTTTATCCATTTTTCGAGATCGTTTTAAAGCATTAGAAATAAAATGAATCATATCCAAAGCTCAAATGGACCACACCAAAAATAACAGCGAGGATAACGATTTTCACCGCTAAAAAATTCGTAGGGCCCACCATAACGTTTATTTTCCATCCAATCTGTTAATAAGGTCACAAATACATGTATGAAGAGGATAAACAAATTTCATATTGAACTTCTATGACCCCCAAAAGGGGTTCAATGGTAGACGTTCAATCTCCCACTGCTTTTTGCAGTGTGGTCCACTTGATCTGTAGCTATGTCTTATTTTTCGGCTAAAGCCTTAAGATGAGATTGCCAAATGGATGGACGATTTGGATATAACACATACATCATGATAGGACCCACAGATCTTGTTGACGTCAAACAACAGCTATATAGCTGGTGTGTGGTACATCAGCCAATCTGCTTCCAGGCACAAGGACGCAGATTAGCTACTGAAAGGTTGAGTAGCGAGAGACTGGCTACTGAAGTGACATCACTCAGTTCTTTGGTACCTGCCATGATGTATGTGTTGTATCCACACCATCCATACATTTAGAGATATCAATTTAGGCCATGAGGCAAAGAATGACTCAGATCCAAAACTAGAGTGGACCCCAACACAGAAAACAGTAGAGAGAGTGACACCCACCATTAAAAATTTCTATGGGCCACAAAAGTTCTCGATGAAGCTGAAATTTGTGTTTTCCCTTCTTTCATGTCTGTCTTAACTTATGAACACGTTGAATCTCAGATAAATATCGTAGTGCAATGGTGGGCATCACTCTCTCCACCGTTTTCTGTGGTGGGGCCTACTCGAGCTTTGGATCTGATTCATTCTTTCTCTCATGCCCTAAAATGATATCTCTAAATGGATAGCCGGTGTGGATACAACACATACATCGTAGTGGATCCCAAAAAACTTGATGACGTCACTTCAATGCCAGTCTTACCACTCAATCTGTCAGTATCTAATCCGCGTCAAGGCAACGTACTCCGCACACACGCGACAGGGCGGGATTTAGTTGGAAACGAATAGGCTACTCCCCTGCCACCAGCCAATGGCTAGTGGTCGGTGCTCTGTGATCCCTACAATGATGTATATGTTTCATCCATGCCGTCCATCTATTGTTCTAGATAATTTTATGATATGAAACTAAAAATGAGGTATATCCCAATCTAAAGTGAACCACATCACAGGAAACAGTGTTGAATGAACGTTGACTATTAAAAACTTTTTGGGGGCCATAAAAGTTTTGGATCGAGCTGATCTTTGTTTTTTCCCTTCATCTGAGTTTGTATGACCTAATCAACATATTGGATGTCAAATAAACAGTACAGTGAGCGCTAGGAGGATTTTAATGGTGAATATCCAATCACTATTGTTTTCCTGCAGTGTGGTCCTTCGGAGATCTATATTCCTTTCATTTTTGGGATAAAGCCTTAAATTGATATCCAAAAAATGGAAGAAACACATGCATCATGCTGTGGGCCCAACCATCAGCCCCGGGGTTGGTGGCAGGGGGAGTAGCCGAGTAGCCCATCCGTTCTCGATTTAGTTGGCCTGCAGGTGTCTGTCAGAGGGACGTTGATTGCGTCCTACCCAGCCTGTCTCTGTCTAAGAGCGGGCAGTTCTGTGGGCTTGCCCACCGTGATTTATTGTTTATATACGCCGTTCATCCTGTCTCTCAGATCATTTTAAGGAATCCTACAAAAATGAGGCAGATACTTACGCCCAAGTGGACTACACCAAATAATAAGCTTGGCTGCATTAAATGTCAAAAGTATGAATGACAAGTTGCATTAAATGCAACAGTAATGTGTGGTGTGGTCCACTTGATCGTTGGATCTGTCTAAATTTTGCGTTCATTCCTTAAAATGATACAAGAAAAGAGATGGACAACATAAATTAACAGATATATCAGTGTACCTGCCCACAGAACTGTCCGTTTGTAGCTAGAGACGGGCGGGGTAGGACGCAATGGGCGTCCGATGAAGGGACGTGGCTTCCGTGGATCCCTTACTGTGGGGCTTATCTTGATTTATGTCATATCCACGCCATTCATCAGTTTCACCGGATCATTTTAGGGCATTGAGCCTAAAAATGAAGCAGTTTAACATCTCAAGTGGAACACACTACGGGAATTAGTGGTGATTGAACGCATACCATTAAAAAGTTATTGGGGCCACTAGAATATTTATTTTCTAGCCAACCTGTTGATAACGTCACACAGACGGGATGAAGAAACCATACGAATACCAAGTTGATCCAAACCTTGTGTACTCCCATAAATGTTTTTAGTGGTTAATCACCCTTGTTTTTTGTGGTGTGGCTCACTTAAGACTTTGATCCGTCATATTTATGGGGTTGTATTGTAAAATTATCTTACAATACGAATGGTCGGTGTGAATATAAGAAAGATACATTATGGTGGCCCCACAGCCAGAAATCCACCCAGGCGGCGGTTGAAAAGTTACAGGTTCAAGTACGTACACGACTGGCCCCACTCTGACAGGGAGGCGGATTGCGTCCTAGCCCCGCCCGGACGGTAATCCGTCCAGGCAGGGCTATGTGGGCCGACCGTGTTGTAAGTGTTTTATTCACACCGTTAGACGCTTTTAACCAATAATTTTAATATGTGAGCCAAAAAATAAGGCAGGTCTAAGGCTTAAGTGAACTATAAAGTGGAGATTGAACATCCACCATTAAAAACTTTTTAGGAGTTGGAGAGTTTCGGATTAAGCTGATATTTGTATTTTCACTTCATCCCCGTCTGATTGACCTTATGAATACGATGTATGGTAAAGAAAAACATCACGTTGGCCCTTAGAAAGGTTGCAATGGTGGGTGTCATTATCAGTGCATCTTCCTTTGGTGCGGTCCACTTAAGCCTTGGTCCTCCCAGTCGTCTACGTACTTGAACCTGTAACTTCCTTTGGAAAAGTTTGTAAGAATTGAAAATTTTAAGATAAAATGATATTAAAAATATACTTTAACAAAAAAAAAAAAAACAGTCATTTTGAAAAGGAAAATAAAGAAGTTGAAAAAAGTTTATGATATTGAAAAATAATTAAAAATGTTCGAAAATTGAAATTAAAAGAAAGTTCTTTATAAAAACACTAAGATTTTGAAAAAAATATATCATTTTAAAAAAGAAAATTGAAATGTTGAAAATAAAATAGTTCTTTTGAAGAAAAAAAAAATCAGCATTTTGAAATTTTTGAGAAAAAAATAAAATTTGAGAAAATATTTGAGATTTTGAAAATAAAAATTCAGAATTTGTATTTTAATTTTTTATCAATTAATTAAATGTAAAGTTTTATATATATATCAATTTAGTGGAAATTATTATTATTATTATTATTATTATTATGTTTTAAAAATATTGATTTCAATGCTTTGCAATATCAGAGGAAAAATCCTACTCTACATCCTTCATATTTTATTAAAAATCGAGACTTTGAAATGAAGTTTGAAAAAAATTGAGATAAAAATAAATCGAGATTTTGAAAAAAACTATGGGGTAATAAAAATCAAGATTTTGAAAATTTAAAAAAAAAAAAGAAAATTGAATAAAGTTGATAATTTTGAAAAAAAAAAGATTTAAAAAAATAATATTTTGAAAAAGAAAATTGAAAAGATTAAAAAATTTTGTGAAAATTTTGACAAAGTTAAGAAATATATATTTTTTGAAATTGAAATTGAGATTTTGTATTTTGAAAAAAAAAAATTGAGAAGTTCGATAAGAATTGACTTGTTCAAAAAAAAAAAATTTTGAAAAAAAAAGTAAGATTAAAAAAATGGACATTTTGAAAAAATAATGAGATTTTTAAAAAGATATTGAGATATATCTGAGAAAAAAAAATTGAGATTTTTTACTGAACTATTAGGGACATCCACTAATTGAACCTTTAACCATTTATACACAAAGATTCACTTGTGAAAAAATTATAGCCCAAATATAATAAAGTGTAATTGCAAGAATAACTTATAATAATGAGATTAATCAAATTCTATAATTTGACCATCCTAAGGTTGATCTGAATGGTCAAATATGTTCAAAACATGCTAATTATGATCGAGAAGAAAAATCAGCTCAATATGACCTGAAATGAATTAGATCCATCCAAAACATTCTTTAAATGGGCATGATCAGTTTATTCATATCTAGACTAATTTTGGACAATCCGATGGGTCCAGATTAAAGAGTAAATAACTTTAGATGTTTAGATTACATTTCAACAGTTGGATCACAAGATATGACCAATCATATTGTTGAACAATCTTGTTCGCCTAATATCTTTTTCATCTAAAACTCGATGGTTGGTGGCGAGTGACTAGTCAAATCCAAGTTTGAATATAAAATATTGGCATTTTCAAAAAAAATTGACAAGTTTTAATAAAATAAGTTTAGATCAGATTTGTAAATCGGGGCAAATATTCATGTCAAAATTGTGCCACAACTTATTATCTCATGATTGATATGGCCCACCTGAGATTTGGATCTTCTTATGATTTGGATTCACAACTTAAAATATGATGGAAAAACATATGGACGATGTAGATATATATAAAATATATCAAGGCGGGTCCTACAACACATTAGGGCAACACCTAGGAGGAGTTACCTAACTAGGGAAATGGTACTATAAGGTCCACTTCATGGGAACTTCCCATTAGGTGGAGTTGTGTGGGCCCCACCATGATGTGTGTAGAACATCAACACTGTGCATTTGATGTGTACCCTTTAGGTTATGGGATATCCCAAAAATCAGTTGTATACAAAACTCAGGTGGGCCATAACATCTAAAACTATGTGAAGACATACTAAAACATATAAAAACACTTGGTGGGGGCTCACATGAGTTTTGGATGCAGTTGAAACTTGGTCTGACCCCTCATCTAAGTGGGACATATTGTAACATCCCAGATTTTTGCCAACCTGGGATTAGACGTCCTTAGGCAATGGGTCGATCCTAACACCTTATCAACTTGTCAAAACTCAGTCCCAAAGGCTAAAATCGCTTGTGAACCCATTTCTTTCACAAATCCCATCCTTCACCACCTTGCTCTTCAATCTTTCTAAGTACTTTCATCCTAGATACTAACTTAAACTAGCTAAGTAGTATAACTCGGATCACTTTATATACAAACTACAAAGGCCCAAGTACCACCTCAGACAGAAATCTTACAGGACTAAACCCTTTAGAAATTAAGTGAGATTTAGCCAGTGTTAAACTAGAGTGCCTGTGAAATTAGCACCAATCACTTTAAATACGATCTGCAAGACCCAAAACTTGTAGAATCATTGACGCTAGGTTACCCTAAAATCTAGGATCAATCTCATTACCCGGCTGCTCTCGGGAGCATCTCGAAACTCCGTATCGGATCTGGACCGCACGTCGGAAGTCCGATTAACACGAAGTTAAGGAACTAGGACCGCCTCGCTGGGCTTGACAACCATTTCGGAAATCAAATTCAGATAGTGTCCCAGCGCTATTCGCTTGAGCTCGGAGTGAAGAGTGTGAGAAATGTGAAATTAATTCAAAATAAAATATCTTGAATAGTAATCTGGCACCACTCGCTTGCGTATCAGTATTAAGCAACCAGACCGTCAGAATCAGACCAAATTACACCCTCGGATCAGGAAAAATTTCATACACATTTACATGTACTCGGAATCTTCGATCGAGATCCGCTGACCATTGAACTGAAACTGGTCCGCCACGGGTGATCTGGAAATCCCACTGAAATGAAAACTTAATAGAACGTAGATCTAGCGTTAGTGAGCTTAAGTCCGACCTTTGGCTCAAGGAAGCCTGCCAGAAACCCGCTTTTGAGCTGAAACAATGCCGATTTGATTATAATGTAAGTATACCTTGAACATAAGTCTATTTCGGTGAATTTTTAGGCTATATAAAGACCTTAAACCCTCTGTCATGGCAGCCATACGAATTTGAGATTGAGAGAGAGAAAAGAGAGAGAAAAGAGAGAGAAAGAGTGGGAGCAGTGGGAGAATCTCCCTGCCACTCTTCGCTGCCGCTCCACGAGCTCCACCGCTCCGTTCTCATCATTCCCGGCGATTCCAGCCCCTTTTTAGGTAAGAAACCCTAACCCTAATCTGATTTGGGGCTTGGGTGATTGTAGGTTATGAAATAGCTAACCTATTTCGTTCTATAGGTTGCCAAACTGCCGAATACGGAAGCTTAGCAAACCTATTGGATTCGTTACGATTCTACGACAAAAGGTGCGGACTTTAGGTGTATAGGTTATGGTTTTCAGTGCTTTCAATGTCAGATAATGATAGATTCATGATCTGTATGCAATTGCACATGTACAAGTGCTGTCTGTTTTCCGTTTCGATTAAAGATGAAAAATATGGAATTCTACATACTCTAGGTATTTGTAAAAAGTACGGTATACGTATATTTTGGAAATGTGTTTGACATGTTTATTTGTTGTATGGATATACGATATATGGATAAAATATATTTGGCGAAAGGATTCGCCTAAATACATGTTTTACTTATATAAACTATGTATGTTGAAATTGCGTATTCTAGAAAATACTGTATACGTATAAATTTTGGAGATGTATTTATCATGATTATTTGCTGTAGTAATATATTATACATCGATAAAATACTCGCTTGGCTAAAGGATAGCCCTAATACATGTTTTGCTAACATACACCATGTATGTTGTAATAGTGTATTCTAAGTGTTTGTAAAAATGACTGAATGAGTATAGAATTCTCATTCGTGCTCGCCATGACTAATTGTCATGGATAATTGATTGTTGTATTGGCAATACCCCTTTGATGAAAGGATTTGCCCTAAATCACCCCACGGCCAATACACACTATATATGCTAAAATGTGTGGCCCAAGTGTTTGTGGAAATGACTGAATGAATATGGAACTTGGATTCCTGCTTGCCATGGCTATCCGTCGTGGGTGTATGCGTGTTATGATTGGGGTAACTCCCTAGTGAAAGGATTTGGCCTTATACCTCTGTGATCAACATATGTCATGTATGTTGATTCCTGTATTTTAAAGTGTTTGTTGAAATGTCTGAATGAGTAGTATTTAGTAAATTGTAATGTTTAAGGGTGTTGAGATATGATTATCAACTCCTTTAACTATGTGTATGATTTCCTTGAATAGCTGTGTGATTAGGAATCGAATATGTACAAACTCATGCTTGTGTTGTGCTTTATAACATGCTCAACTGCTTTTATGATTTTATCTATGTAATGCATATGTTAAATTCATGTTTACGTTGTACGATCCGTCATGGGTGATGGGGGAGTGGAGCAACGAATGCGTGCAACAGTCCTGGCAGCCCTAAACGGATATTATCAAACTTTGATTGTATGATTTGAATCTTGATCCATTACTGCTTTACTATTTGAAATTGATTGTGTTTGGGGCTATGTTTATAGTCCAGACAATCGGTACCAGAATTGAATTCGTGGCTGTGATTCATTTTCCACGTGAGATGTGTTCGACGAACTCGAGTCGTACTTCGGTTGGCGATAGTGGTTGGCCACGCGAAGTGCTTATGCACTTCATGTCGTTTAACTTGTTGTGCGCTCGAGCTAGCCGAGCTCGTCAGGCAACCCGATCTGTCTTATGTATGTTCACCATGTTTGGACGTTACTGATTGAACCTAGGGTACCAAACTTACGAGTGGAATCTCTTTTAACCATGGTACCTCGATCCGCTAAGACTCATGAACCGGGCATGGTGGTATGGGACACCGTAGTCGAGCTGTTGGCCCACGCTGGGGCCACGTGCCTCCCCGTAGTGACCAGTGAGTAACCAAACTCGTGAGCCGATTATGGTGGTATGAGACAATATATTCGTGCTGTCGGCCTACATTGATAAGGTGATGGGGGAGCGGTGCAACCTTTGTGCGTAACAGCCCTGACAACCCTTTGTAGTGACCTCGAGCATACTCTGAAATCGCAGTGCGCCTTAGGGTGTGCCGCGGTATATAGAGTATGAACTAGGCCTGTTTCTGTATTGTGATGAATCGTTTAAGGGGTGATGGGGGAGTGGTATAACCTTTGTGCGTAACAGCCCTGGCAGCCTCTACAGTGACCTAGAAAACACACCATCGTCTGATATTAACTAGGACTGACGACCCTAGAATGAATCATGTTTGGGAATGATACAAGGGAGGTACCTTAGTTTCCCAATCCTGCTGTTTGAAATGGACTAATTAAAAACTCGGTAATCATGCTCATCATGCATTGCATGTGCCTGGAAGATGTGGAGCACTGTGGGATGAAAGCATGTCGCGAGCGTGAGATGGTGTCGCATGAGGGAGTATGTCGGTGAGGGCATCCATCATACCTGCATCCATACTTGCATTAATAAGAGTAGCTAGGAGTGTTTGACTTTACTACTTTATCATTACTGCTTGACTGTGTTGATAACATGTTAACCTATGCTTTATTGTTCCACTGAGTTAGCTACTCACTCCCACGTTACGGGACGGTGTTGTGCACACCAACCAGATTTGTTGAGTTTCAGGTGATGGCGATGCTTGTGAAGCAGAGCCGGATTACTTCTATGATGATAGGAGGAGTTCTCCTATCTGCATCTCTCTGGCAGGTCAATGAAGACCTGATATTGTATTGACGGGGCTATGGTACTTGGGATAGGAGACATTACACTTCCTCACATTTGGTATATTTTAGAACCGTACTTGTAATTATTTAACCTGGTAATGTTATCACACTCTGGAGACTCATCATAATTTATATATTTTATCTATTTATCACAGTCTTCCGCTTGCAAATTTAACTGTCTCTGGAGTATGATATGCTGTTTTAGCTTAATCTCACTCATGTTCAATACACGAATACAGTCAACATTCAATCATCATTCATTTTGTTGCATAAGTGATGTTCTAGAACTCGGGAGTTGAGTTTATGCTCGACCCCCAATTTTCAGGGCGTTACAAGATGGTATCCGAGCATGATTTGGATTAAACCGGACCTGGGTTATGGTCACACGATGCACACTGACGTACTCTGACTTAGGAGGGAGCGACGAAACGTAGAAACTGACTTAGGATTTTCCAAATTCGCCGAACGGCGAAACCAACCGAAATCGACCGCTGAGATTGGGCCGTACACACTCATGATCACACGAAACAATCCCGAATCACTTTTAGGCCGTCAGTCGACGGGTTTGAGTCATTCCTTAGAGACAAATGTCCTTAGGTTGTGGGTCAACCACAACGCCAAAGCCTAAAACCCCTTTCTATCCAATTCCTTCAAACTCTCTCCTTGCACCACTTCATCCTTCAACTTTTTTTTAAGTCCTTTTACACTAGGTATAAGTTCTAACGTATAAATGATGAAGAATAATACTTAAACAAAAAGTTACTATAAATAGTAAATATATGTATAAATTAGACTTTTGACCATTCAAATTTTGGAATCTAACCAAATAAATATGTTCGTTGGATAAATTAGCTCCTCCTACCCCAAAATCATATGCTACATGTCATATAAAATCATTCTAGTTTGCATTTTGGCCCCGATACGGCTCAAAATGGGGTCGGGGGCAAACGGAGCACTTCCGAAGGGAACCAGGGTGGGCCCCATACTTTTTTGGAGCCTAGGGGACTAGTGGAACATGCCCATGGGGCCCCACTTTACAAATCACAAAGTTTTTCGGTGAGGCCCTCGCCGACTTTTTTGATGGGCCGGGCCGGCCGTCCGGGCCGATCGTGTTTGGGGGCTTGGGGAACCCCCTGGTGTATGGGCCGTTCACTAAAACCCCCCTATGACATACTTCCTTCACAAACCACCCCTCCAAGCTCCCTTTTTCCCTCCAAGTTGCTGTCCTCTCTCTCAAAACTCCCTTCCAAACGCTCAATCTCCCATTTTCGACCACAACCCATCCATTCCCATCATCCACAGCAGTCCCTTCCTCCCTACCCTCTCCGTTTCCCTCATTTGGACTCCCACACCCCCATTTGAAACTCAAAATCGGGCAAGCCCTCTAACCCATCCATTTTCTTCATTTTCCTTTCTTTACTCCTTGTCAGTTGGGCCTCTACAACCCCTGATGAGAACCAAATCTGTGGAGAACCAAAACTCCAGCCCCTTTTCTCCCTTTAGGGTCCGTTCGGCCAAACTGCATTAGGTGAGTTAGGTGGATGGAACTGTAAAAGTAATAATACATGTATGTGTAAGGTATGGCCCCTAGATTGGTTGTATCCCATGTTTGCCAATGCCATGTTTGGAATGTATGCAATGAAAAGTATATCCCGGGTTTCCTTTCAAATTACACTTAGAAATTCATTACCCTAGGATTTGGAAATCCCATCTCACACTTTCCAACACTAGGCTCATTTTTCAAAGCCTATACCAATAATTTTAATCCCCACCCACCCTCCTACCAAACATGTCATTCCCAATCTTGAAGTTGGATTAGCAATACAGTCCCATTTAATACAACTTAAGACCACTGGCCAAATAGTGTTGAAGTGATAAAGTCCCTTGATATACATTAACCCACCACACTCTGATAGCTTAAGCTTTTAGAGTAAATGGTTGTTTGACAAATAGGCTCGTCGAGTTTGGACCTAGAGCAGAGCTTCGCAAGACTTGACAGTATAGGAAATCCAACCAATTAAGAACATGAACTCTAGAACCCCTTTAGTTGGTTTGAGCATATGCGAAGTGCTCGAGCGTAGCTACATTCGTGTTCAGGCAACTCAATTCCAAATAAACAAACAAATAAATTTCCTTTATTAAAAATGGTGTAAAATAATCTAGTGTATAAGAATAGACTTTGGATTATACCTAGAGGAAACTTCTATATCCCTTGGATTTAATGTTTGGTCAAATCTATACACCCCTTAGAATCGCCTTCTCAAGGACTTAGTACAATCGGGAACACAGAGTAGAAAAACTACATATAAGCGAGGTACTCGCGGTCTGAGTCAAATTCTCAATCCTAGTAGTGACCAATGAACTCTATGCTCTGATCAAGGTCGGGATCAACTAGGATTAAGAACTGATACGATACATTTTCTGTCCTCATGAGGTAGAAGATCTATGTATCCGACTCAGACCCACTATACAACATTTCTTCTGTGTTGGCCAAACCACTTGCAACCAAAAGTCTATAACTTCACCTTTGAGAAGTGTAAGAATATATAGCCAATAGAGATTTTTTCCTTTTAGGCCCAAGGAATTTTCCAAATGGGCGACAGATAGTTAGGAATTAGGTCCCTAGTTTGCCTGTTGACCTATTCTGTCCAAATACCTTTTGTACTAATAATGTATAAAATTATCTTACAGTAATAAACTAGACATGACTAGAGAGGGTAAGTTGAGATCGTAATAAAAATCCTTTAGTAGAATTAGACATCTTGTGTAAGACCCGTACCCTAGTCCGTACCGTTCCAACGTTGCGCACGATCCTAAGCCGAGTCCTGCATACTAAAGTCAGTTCGAACAGAAACTTATATCCTAGCAACCGCGCCGTCGCTGCGGTTCCAACGCCGTGACTCGCGCACGACCCGATACCTAGGCTAGAAGATGTCGGCCTGCGTTCGATTGAAGAAAATACCGCGCGTTGCGAACTACGAGGGAATCTCTACGAGATGTCCCATCAATCAATCAATCACTCATGTCAAGTATAAGTCAAGTCACCCCATACCCAAGTACAACAACCCATACCTCTCTCTTACACAAGCAAGCCCAAGTCAACCCTCACATCACTTCACCTCTCTCTCCACCCATCCCTTCTTACAAGCTATCACTCCATCACCTTTCACCCATCACTTCCCTCTCTCTCATTCATTTCTCAAATCTCTCCCAAGCAACTCCCAAGCTCCATACGTCCCAACCTTTCAAGTAAATCTCAAAGGCCAAGTGTGGCCCACCCTCTCATCTCTCATCCACACCATCAAGATCTCATCAACCACTGTTAAACCCGAAGGCAAGGAGCTAAGGAAGCTAGGGGAGCAAGAAGGAGTGCAAGAGGTGGGTGATCCACCGTTGATTCCATTTAAGGGCCCACAAATGATGGGATCCACTTTGATGTATGATGTATGTGATTATGAGGGGCCCATAGTGGCGGGGTCCCTCCACTCCACCGATCTCTGTCTCTATCTTACCGTATATCCCTCTCTACCTCTTTCTTTTCTCTCCCTTAAATGTAGTGGGCCCCACCGAATCGTGATAATCGGCTCCGGCTATCAAATGGGTGGCCCATCACATTTTAGGAGATGTGATCTAATTGTATATTGTATTTATATATATATATATATATATATATATATATATATATATATATAAGTATATGTCTATATATATGTATATATACACACATACATATACATATACATATGTATATATGTATACATACATTGGGTGGACCACGCCCCTGTGGGACCCACCTGGATGCATCTGTTCGTCCTGAGACGTTGGACTGGCAGCGTTAAAACGCTGCCTATTTTAAAATTTTTTTTTTTTGGGTGGGCTGCTCATGCGGGCCCCACCTTGCTGTATGTGCTTAATCCACGCCATCCATTTTGTTCTCCAGCTCATTTTAGGCGTTGAGCCAAAGTCTCATGGTGATCTGATCACCGGGTGGGCCATACCCTCTAAAACCATGTAAAGACATTCCAAAACATATAAAAGTACTCGGTGGGACCCACCTGAAGTTTGGATGTAACTGAAACTCGACCTGGACGGCCAGAAAAGTGGGACACACTTAATGGGTGGGCTGGATCATGAATCACATCTCGGTGGGCCCCAAAAAAAAAAAAGGTGGCAGCTGCCGCTGCCGCTGCCGCTGACAGGCGCAGGCAGCGGGCAGACGGAATGGGCTGGGCCTCACGGCCCAGCTGTGGACCCCACCATAATGCGTTTCAAACATCAACACCGTGCATTGGGTGGGCCTCCCCTCTGGCTACGATCCACCCAAAAATCAGCCGTATACGGAACTCAGGTGGGCCATACCATCTAAATCATGTGAAGACATGCCTAAATCATATAAAAACACATGGTGGGGCCTACCTGAATTTTTAATGGGGCTGAAACTTGGTCTGGACCCTTAAACAGGTGGGACACACATAATGTATGGGTTGGATCTGTGAACCACCTCGCGGTGGGACCCCTGATCATGGGCCCAGGTCACGTGTGACCTTATGAACAGGTTTGATGGAAAATAAATATCACGGTGGGCCTTGGTTCCGTGATCTTGTAAATAGGTTGGATTTCAAATAAACATTTCAGTGGGCCCTTAGGTCTATGTGACCTCATCAACTGGTGG
This sequence comes from Magnolia officinalis, assembly GCA_021015155.1. NCBI lineage: Eukaryota > Viridiplantae > Streptophyta > Magnoliopsida > Magnoliales > Magnoliaceae > Magnolia > Magnolia officinalis. The sequence continues at coordinate 19,380,038 of JAJHSJ010000018.1, read as the reverse complement.
ATGGGAAAATAAATATTTTGGTGGGCCCTTGCCACATGGCCTTATCAACAGGTGGATGGAAATAAATAATATGGTGGGCCCCCTACTCATGTGACATTATCAACAGATTGGATAGGAAAATATATATTATGGTGGGCTTCACATGAGGCCCACTTGGATGTATATGGGCTCATGTACTTAGGCCCATCTTGATGTACTTTTAGGCCTATTATTGAGGCCCACTTTGATACGTATGGGCCCATGTGTGTAGGCCATCTTGATGTGTTTATGGGCCCGTTGTTGGGGCCTACCCTGATATATATTGGCCCACGTTATGAGGCCCATTTGAGGTATTTGTGGCCTATTGTTGAGGCCCACTTTGATATGTATATGGCCTATGTGATTAGGCCCGTTTGATTCACATAAAGCCTATGTGATTGGGCTCATTTTAATACATTCTCAGGCCCATGGATGATGGCCCATTACAAAGTACCTAGGGCCCATTGGTGAGAGTCATTGAGGTGGCCCACTTGATGAATATAAGGCCTATGAGATACGGCCCATTTGATGTATTTAGGGCCCAGTGGGATGTACCTAAGGCACATTGCAATGTGTGATTCCACCAGGATTTATTTAATGGTATTTGAGGTGAGCCGAGCCTTGGGGACAATGTTGGTTTGACGTCCACATTGTACGAGTAATGTTGGTTCGATGTCCACATTATAACTCTCCCTAAGGCCACTGATAGGCTCGTATCTGTTTCATGTAGGCCATATAGGCCCATCTTCATTGAGAGGATAGTTTATTGCTTTATAACATGTTTAGCACAGCCCATGATTCATGATCATACGCATCATATGTATGCTTGAGATGAGGAGTGTCTGATCATAGCATATGCCTTTGGGTAGACTGTTTACGGGCTCCCTGATAAGCGAAATTGCCCTACATGAGCGCGTGCTTCACGCAGGATGGTTGCATGATTGGTAGTGTGGGTCATGCATTTGCATCTGTATGATTGAGATATGCCCTAACGACATCAGGGCCATAGCCTCCACAGATATATCATGGGTGGCTGGTTGGATACCGAAAAATCTTGTTCCAAGCAATTGGGGCGCCATAGATGTCCCTGGGTGAGAGTCCCTGAACCCGATGGTACCAGAGGATGACTCCAACGTCGAGACCGAGTGGATATACGAGCGCACGAGGGCCGAATACCATAAGGCCGCGTCTCCCACTGTGTCGTGGTCAGTTGGAAAGGGGTGTGGCCTTACTCGCCCGAGAGCAGGAGGCATTACTAGGCTGAGTTTGACCAGCTCGGAAATGAGTTCGCTATCGACGTGCCGGATAGGTATTGGCTGACTATTGGCCAGGCGGATAGTGAGGTTTCTTACGCTCACTTGGACTGTGCTGCTTGGAGAGAGACAGTGCCATTTGGAGTGTACTGAACCCCAGTGATTATCCAGACTGTGAACCGTACTGATTTGATGCTCTAGTGAGGACTGGCATTGGTATGAGGATTGGCATGCTTGACTTACATATTGCATCGCATGGCCTTGGTATGGCCGATAGCATTCACATCTTGTACTACATAGCCTTGTTACGGCTGGTTGCATTTACGTACTCATCAGCATGATTCCGCATTACTATGCATTGCATTCTGAGCACGTTCGCACACACTTACACCGCCCTCTAAGCTTTCTATAAGCTTATACACGATTGATGCGTGCAGGTGACGCTAGGACGCAGCTGTAGTCTCACCGCAGTTGGAGCGTGCCGCCGAGCTTTTGGAGTTTTGCTATTACCACTATCTTGTATTTCCCTTTATACGCACTGTATTCAAAGTTTTTGTTCATAGTGGATTTTGTGATTGTGTTCTCGTGGTTATTGTTCATGGGTTATGCTTGGTTATGCTCATTACGAATCAAATTAATATTAGAAATCCTCCTTGTAGCATCCTAGGATCGGAACCTGGTATATGGGTGCCGGGAGCCGAGAATGGGGTACTACGGAGGCTGTCGGCGCCGGATTCGGTGATCGGGAATTTTGTGAGCGCAGTCTCCGAGTTCGGGGTGTGACATCTTGCCTCAAACTCACACCTATCCCTGCAATCAACCACAATACCCATCATCTTTAGCTCCCTTCTATAACCATAGGTATCAATGCCATAGTACACATCGTCGATGAAAGTCAGACCAATGTATTTCCCATTTCATGTCAAGGATAGGTCTTACATTACACCTTGTTCCGATATACGGAGCAAGACATAAATCTTGAGCCTTGAGTGTGAAAATAAATTTTTAAGGGGGGTAGAACATGATGAACCCAATCTAGTTAGGTCACCTAATACACCTCTTTGATCTGAGTGGCGCAGCAGAAACGTGGTGGACCCTACCCCACTGGCCCAGGATCGAAACGGTGCTCGTTAAATACGAACATTATAGAAGTCCTAGCAAGTACTACTATGAGAAACCGTTTTAGGATGATCTAGTAAGATTTGATTCACCATTTCCTTTGACATAGATAATAACGATGACTCTCTTAGACTAAGACCTAAAAGGGCAACCTTAGAAATAGACAATTTGAACCTTCCTGTGGTGGGCATTCCCTAAGTTTTTAGAGTGATCGGACTACGGAGTACTGAAATATAAACTGCGAAGCATTCGCGGATTGACCCAATTCTCAATCTTGGGTGACTACCAACGGACTCCCTGCTTGACCGAGCAGAAGACCAGGATCTACCAGGACTGGGAAGGGATACGATGAGCCTTCTACCCTGGTCAGGTAGATGATCGATGTATCGAGATCGAGCCCACTATTATCGTCTCTCCGTGTTGGTCAAACAATGAAAACAACTATCTTACTCTAGATAATTGGGATTTGTCATCGAGACTCCAAATAGGTAAAGAAATAAATTGTAAAAAACCATCAGGGCATGAGAAATGGATAAAGAAATAAGTTTTAAGGGGGGTAGACTAAAATGAACCACACTAGTATATCCCCTACCACGCGTAGAAACTCGAAATCAATAAAACTTAGGCAAATGAAATAATAGAAATCTTCCCTTATTACCCTTAGCCAATTTTGGGGATGAAATTTTATTTTAAGGGGGGTAGATTGTAACATCCCGGATTTTTGCCAACCTGGGATTAGACGTCCTTAGGCAATGGGTCGATCCTAACACCTTATCAACTTGTCAAAACTCAGTCCCAAAGGCTAAAATCGCTTGTGAACCCATTTCTTTCACAAATCCCATCCTTCACCACCTTGCTCTTCAATCTTTCTAAGTACTTTCATCCTAGATACTAACTTAAACTAGCTAAGTAGTATAACTCAGATCACTTTATATACAAACTACAAAGGCCCAAGTACCACCTCAGACAGAAATCTTACAGGACTAAACCCTTTAGAAATTAAGTGAGATTTAGCCAGTGTTAAACTAGAGTGCCTGTGAAATTAGCACCAATCACTTTAAATACGATCTGCAAGACCCAAAACTTGTAGAATCATTGACGCTAGGTTACCCTAAAATCTAGGATCAATCTCATACCCGGCTGCTCTCGGGAGCATCTCGAAACTCCGTATCGGATCTGGACCGCACGTCGGAAGTCCGATTAACACGAAGTTAAGGAACTAGGACCGCCTCGCTGGGCTTGACAACCATCTCGAAAATCAAATTCAGATAGTGTCCCAGCGCTATTCGCTTGAGCTCGGAGTGAAGAGTGTGAGAAATGTGAAATTAATTCAAAATAAAATATCTTGAATAGTAATCTGGCACCACTCGCTTGCGGATCAGTATTAAGCAATCAGACCGTCAGAATCAGACTAAATTACACCCTCGGATCAGGAGAAATTTCATACACATTTACATGTACTCGGAATCTCCGATCGAGATCCGCTGACCGTTGAACTGAAACTGGTCCGCCACGGGTGATCTGGAAATCCCAATTAAATGAAAACTTAATAGAACGTAGATCCAGCGTTAGTGAGCTTAAGTCCGACCTTTGGCTCAAGGAGGCCCGCCAGAAACCCTCTTTTGGGCTGAAACAATGCCGATTTGATTATAATGTAAGTATACCTTGAACATAAGTCTATTTCGGTGAATTTTTAGGCTATATAAGGACCTTAAACCCTCTCTCATGGCAGCCATACGAATTTGAGATTGAGAGAGAGAAAAGAGAGAGAAAAGAGAGAGAAAGAGTGGGAGCAGTGGGAGAATCTCCCTGCCACTCTTCCCTGCCGCTCCACGAGCTCCACCGCTCCGTTCTCATCGTTTTCCCGGCGATTTCAGCCCCGTTTTTAGGTAAGAAACCCTAACCCTAATCTGATTTGGGGCTTGGGTGGTTGTAGGTTATGAAATAGCTAACCTATTTCGTTCTATAGGTTGCCAAACTGCCGAATACGGAAGCTTAGCAAACCTATTGGATTCGTTACGATTCTACGACAAAAGGTGCGGACTTTAGGTGTATAGGTTATGGTTTTCAACGCTTTCAATGTCAGATAATGATAGATTCATGATCTGCATGCAATTGCATATGTACAAAGTGCTGTCTGTTTTCCGTTTCGATTAAAGATGAAAAATATGGAATTCTACATACTCTAGGTATTTGTAAAAAGTACGGTATACGTATATTTTTTGGAAATGTGTTTGACATGTTTATTTGTTATATGGATATACGATATATGGATAAAATACTTATTTGGCGAAAGGATTCGCCTAAATACATGTTTTACTTATATACACTATGTATGTTGAAATTGCGTATTCTAGAAAATACTGTATACGTATAAATTTTGGAGATGTATTTATCATGATTATTTGCTGTAGTAATATATTATACATCGATAAAATACTCGCTTGGCTAAAGGATAGCCCTAATACATGTTTTGCTAACATACACCATGTATGTTGTAATAGTGTATTCTAAGTGTTTGTGAAAATGACTGAATGAGTATAGAATTCTCATTCATGCTCGCCATGACTTATTGTCATGGATAATTGATTGTTGTATTGGCAATACCCCTTTGACGAAAGGATTTGCCCTAAATCACGCCACGACCAATACACACTATATATGCTAAAATGTGTGGCCCAAGTGTTTGTGGAAATGACTGAATGAATATGGAACTTGGATTCCTGCTTGCCATGGCTATCCGTCGTGGGTGTATGCGTGTTATGATTGGGGTAACTCCCTAGTGAAAGGATTTGGCCTTATACCTCTGTGATCAACATATGTCATGTATGTTGATTCCTGTATTTTAAAGTGTTTGTTGAAATGTCTGAATGAGTAGTAGTTAGTAAATTGTAATGTTTAAGGGTGTTGAGATATGATTATCAACTCCTTTAACTATGTGTATGATTTCCTTGAATAGCTGTGTGATTAGGAATCGAATATGTACAAACTCATGCTTGTGTTGTGCTTTATAACATGCTCAACTGCTTTTATGATTTTATCTATGTAATGCATATGTTAAATTCATGTTTACGTTGTACGATCCATCATGGGTGATGGGAGAGTGGAGCAACGAATGCGTGCAACAGCCCTAGCAGCCCTAAATGGATATTATCAAACTTTGATTGTATGATTTGAACCTTGATCCATTACTGCTTTACTATTTGAAATTGATTGTGTTTGGGGCTATGTTTATAGTCCAGACAATCAGTACCAGAATTGAATTCGTGGTTGTGATTCATTTGTCACGTGAGATGTGTTCGACGAACTCGAATCGTACTTCGGTTGGCGATAGTGGTTGGCCACGCGAAGTGCTTATGCACTTCATGTCGTTTAACTTTTTGTGCGCTCGAGCTAACCGAGCTCGTCAGGCAACCCGATCTGTCTTATGTATGTTCACCATGTTTGGACGCAACTGCTTGAACCTAGGGTACCAAACTTACCAGTGGAATCCCTTTTAACCATGGTACCTCGATCCGCTAAGACTCATGAGCCGGGCATGGTGGTTTGGGACACCGTGGTCGAGCCGTCGGCCTAAGCTGGGGCCACGTGGCTCCCCGTAATGACCAGTGAGCAACCAAACTCGTGAGCCGATTATGGTGGTATGGGACACTATATTCGTGCTGTCGGCCTACATTGATAAGGTGATGGGGGAGCGGTGCAACCTTTGTGCGTAACAGCCCTGACAACCCTTTGTAGTGACCTCGAGCATACTCTGAAATCGCAGTGTGCCTTAGGGTGTGCCGCGGTATATAGAGTATGAACTAGGCCTGTTTCTGTCTTGTGATGAATCATTTAAGGGGTGATGGGGGAGTGGTGTAACCTTTGTGCGTGATAGCCCTGGCAGCCTCTACAGTGACCTATAAAACACACCATCGTCTGATATTAACTAGGACTGACGACCCTAGAATGGATCATGTTTGGGAATGATACAAGGGAGGTACCTTAGTTTCCTAATCCTGCTGTTTGAAATGGACTAATTAAAAACTCGGTAATCATGCTCATCATACATTGCATGTGCTTGGAAGATGTGGAGCACTGTAGGATGAAAGCATGTCGCGAGCATGAGATGGTGTCGCATGAGGGAGTATGTCGGTGAGGGCATCCATCATACCTACATCCATACTTGCATTAATAAGAGTAGCTAGGAGTGTTTGACTTTACTGCTTTATCATTACTGCTTGACTGTGTTGATAACATGTTAACCTATGCTTTATTGTTCCACTGAGTTAGCTACTCACTCCTACGTTACGGGACGGTGTTGTACACACCAACCAGATTTGTTGAGTTTCAGGTGATGGCGATGCTTGTGAAGCAGAGCCGGACTACTTCTATGATGATAGGAGGAGTTCTCCTATCTGCATCTCTCTGGCAGGTCAATGAAGACCTGATATTGTATTGACAGGGCTATGGTACTTGGGATAGGAGACATTACACTTCCTCACATTTGGTATATTTTAGAACTGTACTTGTAATTATTTAACCTGGTAATGTTATCACACTCTGGAGACTTATCATAGTTTATTTATTTTATCTATCTATCACAGTCTTCCGCTTGCAAATTTAACTATCTCTAGAGTATGATATGCTGTTTTAGCTTAATCTCACTCATGTTCAATACATGAATACAGTCAACATTCAATCATCATTCATTTTGTTGCATAAGTGATGTTCTGGAACTCGGGAGTTGAGTTTATGCTCGACCCCCGATTTTCAGGGCGTTACACACATGTAATGGATGGACTGGATTTGTGAATCACATCTAGGTGGGCCCAATATATGATTATGAATGCTTTAAGGCATGGGTAACCCCTCTCAACTATAGTATGTGGTGTGGCCCATCCAAGTCATGGATCGACTTTATTTTTAAGCCCGTGGCCCACCATGGAATGATGGATCTAACTGTATTCAATCCCCACTATTTATTTATTTAATTTTTTTTTTTGTGGTGGATTTGAGTTGTAGCAACGGTTCAAAGGAGATCTGAACCTTCAAATTCTAATGGCAAGAATAACTTATAATGAATTCTAATGGCAAGAATAACTTATAATGACGAGATTGTTCAAATTCTATTATCAAGCCATCTTAAAGTTGATCTTAACGGTCAGATGTGTTCATAACTTGCTATGATTAAGCCCTAAAATGGTTGGTAGTCGGTGCTCTGTGAGCCCCACCATGATGTATTTTTCTAGATCATTTTATGGTATGAAACCAAAAATGAGTTATATCCCAATCTAAAGTTGCCACATTAAAGGAAACAATGTTGAATGAACGTCGACCATTAAAATCTTTTTGGAGGCCATAAAAGTTTTAGTTCAAGCTTATCTTTGTTTTTTCCCTTCATCTGGCCTATATGACCTAATCAACAGATTGGATGTCAAATAAACAGTACAGTGGGCCTTAGGAGGATTTTAATGGTGGATAACCAATCACTATTGTTTTCCTGTGGTGTGGTCCACCTGAGATTTATTTCCCTCTCATTTTTGTGATCAACCCCTAAAATGATCTGTAAAAATGGATAAACGGAATAGATTAAATTTTTACATCATGGTGGGGCCCACAGATCACCGACCACTAGCCCCCGGGCAGGTGGCAGGGGGAGTAGCCGATCCATTTCCTGTCGGAGATGGAAATCCGATTGCGTACTGATACTCAGTACGCTCTTATCATACTGAGTAAACTCAGTTGGTTCCACCTTGAATGTATGTGGTCTATCCACACCATCCATCCATTTTCCATCTAATTTAAGGGGCTGAGCCCAAAAATGAAGCATATCAAAAGATCAAGTGAATCATACAACTGGAAACAGTGGTATAATGATTGCCACCGTTGAAACCTTTCTAAGACCCACAATGATGTTTATTTGTCATCCAACCTGTTCATAAGATAATAGAGACATGGATAAAGGGAAAACACAAATAATATCTTAATCCAAAACTTCTATGGCCCCCAAGAAATTTTCAACAGTAGACGTTCAATTCAACTGTTTCCTGTGGTGTGGTCCATTTTTTGGTATCAACGTTCAATTTAACATTGGATATGCTTCGTTTTTGGTCTTAGGCTGTAAAATTATCTGGTAAAATGGATGGAAGGAGCGGATAAAACACAAATCATAGTGGACCTCACAGAGTTTACTTGGTATGCCATACATAGTAACTCACTATGCAATCCGCTTCTCAGGAGGAGTTAAGGCAAGCGTAGGCCCTAAAGCTCTCCTCTCTCTGTCTCTTTCTCATACCGTCTCCTCTTTCTCTTTGTTTGTCTCTCGCCCTGGTCCCTTCCTCCTCTCTCTTCCTATAGATCTCTCCCTCCTCTTTTACTGTCGATCTCGCTCTCTCTCTTTAAGGCCTGTATCCTAGTTCGTACCATTCCATAGACTCCTGCGATCCTCCTTGTTGAATTCTGGCAACCCGTGATCCTAAGTCACATCCCGTAGATCTGAGTCGGCTCGAGTCAAGACTTGTACCCCAGCGACCGTGCCGTCGCCGCAGTTTTAACGCCGTGTATTGCGCGCTAGGGAGGCCAGGAGTTGTGGGGCCGGGTTTATTTCGAGGAAACGCTACATGTTGCAAATCCCGAGAGAATCTCTACCCAATCTATTAAATCAATCACATAATCAAGTCAAGTACAACTCATCCCTCTCTTACCAACAAAGCATGACACCCCTCTCTCTCCCATCCCCAAAGTCAACCCTTCCTTACAACAACCCATCCCTCTCTCTTTACATCTCCTCTCTCTCTCTCTCTCTCTCATTTTCTCCACCATTTTTCCAAGCACCAAGAGAGAGTGGATGTCCAAGCTTCCCAAAGAGAGAATCTAGGTGTGGCCCCACTTCCTACTCCACTAATCTCCCATCTCCACCCTTCAATCTTCATCTTCCACCATCAAAGAGAAAGCTTAGGAGCTTGGATTCCAAGGAGCTAAAGAAGAAGATCCAATGGTGGGTGTTTTTAGCACAAGATCTTGATTTTAACGTAGGGCCCACATGATTTGGGACCCATCTTGATGTATGCATGTACATGGAGGAGCTCATAGTGGCTGAGCTCCTCCCTTCTCTATCGTCTCTCTCTCTCTCTCATATGTTGTGGACCCCACTAAAATGTATGCATCCACGCTGTCCAGCTGTGGGCCATCCACTGTCCAGCAGCAGCGGCCCTCCTTGCTACTGACTGGCCTGGATGAAGGGAAAATATAAATATCAGCTTGATCGTGGGGTGGCCCACTCACTTGGGACCCACCTGTTGTGTTGGGTCCACTGTCAAGCATGTGGGACATGGACCCCACCTTGATGACGTGCTGGGTCCACTGTCCAGCGCGTGGGACGTGGACCCCACTTGGATGATGTGTTGCATCCACCACCGTCCAACAATGGACGGTGGAGCCACATAATGTATGTATTCTATCTAAACCATCCATCTATCTAAACAGTGGGAAGTTGATTGGCAGGAGTACCTCACACTAGCCATATAGTTGTTGTAAGTGACGTCAACAAGTTTTGGATCCCACATGAGGTCTGTGTTACATCCAGACCGTCTGTCCATTTGCATTAATGTCAGCAAAGTTTTGTGGGTCTGATATGAGGTAGGTGTTATACTCAAACTGTCTGTTTGGGACCCACTCCACACGTGTTGCAAGTGTGGAGGTGGGGCCCACTAGATGTGTGCATTGTATATTTACACCATCCATTTTGGACGGTGCCACGTGGGGCCTACCATTGATATATGTGTTTTATACCCCAGTCGTCCATCCCTTCCTGGATGTATGGGTTCTATCCTCGCTGTCCATCCATTTGATGGGCGTGGGACCCACATGATGTATGCGTCTTATTCACAGCGTCCCACACGTGGGACCCTTGATGCATGTATGTTACCCAAGCCGTCCACCAAACGGGGCTTACACCGCTGCCATGTCCATTAGGGCCCACCTGGCTGTCCGTTGAGGACGGACTTGGATGAAGGGAATCACAAATATCAGCTTGATGTTTCAAGCTGGTGGGCCACACTCACATGGACCCACCTTGATGTAGTGCATCCACACCATCCATCCAAGACTTCCCAGGCCATGGGCCTGGGAATGAGGCAGATTCAAATCTTAGGTGGAGTACACCGCTAGACTGTCCAACGTGTTCTCTAACGCTGTGAGGGCTCACTATAGGGTCCCATCCTTATGTGTGTTATATCACACCGTCCATCCACGGGACCCATCATTCATGTAGTGTCCACATCCGTGGACCCCAACCTAATGTATCTATGACATTTGCATTGTCCAGAACGCTGGACGGTGGGATGCACCATGTTGTATGCACTGTATATCCTCCACTGTCTAGATGTTTGGGATGGTGGGGATTGTTGTGTTGTACGTGCCATCCACACACGTGGGACACACCTTGATGGAGGTGTTCTATCTACACCATCCCACGTGTGGACCCCACACTAGCAATATAGCTGCTGCTCATTGACATCAATAAGCTCTATGGCTCCATCATGAGGTATATGTTATATCCCACAACCAGTGGGCCCACCATGTATATGTGTTTTATTTAGGCCGTCCGCTGGATGGACGCCCAGCTGGGCCTGGACTCTAGTGGGTTGTCCGTCTAGCAGGCAACCCACCGTGATGTATGCGTTGTATATTCATGTCGTCTGTGTAATGCGGCCTATTGTGATGTATGTGGCCCACCGTGATGCGGCCTATTATGATGTGTATGAGGCCCATGTGATGTATTTGTGGCCCATTTGGCGAGGCTCAATGTGATGTATTTATGGCCCATTGTGATGAATATTAGGCCCATATGATGAGGCCCGATGTGATGAATAAGGCCCATGTGATGCAGCCCACTTGATGTATGAGACCCTTGTGTAAGGCCCATTATGATTGTATGTGGCCCATTGTGATTGTATGAGGCCTTTGTATGAGGCCATGGGCCCACTATACGTTAGGCTCTATGTGGGCCACTCCTTGGGAGCAATGTTGGTTAAATGTCCACATTGATGGGCAATGATGGTTAAATGTCCATATTGTGACCTTCCCTTAGGCCTCGTTAGGCCCATTCTTGATATGAGTAGGCTGTCTAGACCCATCCTTAACATGAGGAGAGTACATCATCATCATATAACATGCTTAGTATAGCTTCACGATCCATGTTCATTCGCATCATATGTATGCTTGTTATAAAGAGTGATTGATCATAGCACATATCATTGGGCGGATTATTATGGGACTCCCTGAGAGACGGAGTTGCCCCACATGAGCACATGGTATGCGCAGGTTTGATGCATGACTAGATGGTATGACTCATGCATCTCGCATTTTGTGATATAACTACCGTACGCCCTAGTGACATCAGGGTCGTGGCCTCCACACGCATGTTGTGGATGGCCAGATGGGACACCGAAAATCTTTTTTACATGGGGTGCCATAGAAATCCCTGGGTGAAAGTCTCTAAACCCTCTTGGTACCAGAGGATGCCTCAATGTCTAGATCGAGTGGATATATATGAGCGCATGAGGGCCGTATACCAGTAGGCCGTGTCTCCCACTGTGTCGTGGTCGGTCGGGAGGGGGTGTGGCCTTACCCGCTTGAGGGAGTAGGCAATGCTAGGCTAAGTCTGACTAGCTTATAAATGGGTTCGTTATCGACGAGTCGGATCGATATTGGTAGGCGGATAGTGAGGTCTCTTCCACTTATCTAGTTGTGTGCTTGATGGGGTGGCAGGTGTTATAGAGTGTACTAGACCCCGATGATAATCCCAGAGATGTACGGTACTGATATGTGGACTTATTTGAGCAGGAGTTTCATACTCAGCATTTTTCTCATTTATTCATTCATTCACTATCCACTCGAGCTGGTGGTGCGCAACTAATTATTATATGTACTTTGCAATGACTAGGATTTTGGTTGGGGCGCGCGATCAACCTGAGATCAGGAGTTTACCACATTGAGTCTGGTTATCCAAATTTAGGTATGGGACTGGTTTGGAAAGAAGTCCCTTGTGACAGACCCCATAGCCTGCGATACTACGTACTCCCGACTTCACACTCCAGCTTGGTCATTTCATTCGCACCACATATTGCATTACATCCTCAGCACATGGAGCATTTGGCTTACTGTGTCTCAGCATTGCATAGCTGATCTACATTACTTCCTCAGTATATGATATTGGCTTATTATGTTTTTGCATCGCATAGCCTGGATAAGGCCGATATGGTATTTATGGACTTGTCAGCATGTTTCCGCATCACTCTAATATTGCATTCTGAGCACGCTACCTTGCGCACACACTTACACCACCCTCTAAGCTTTCTATAAGCTTATGCACGATAGATGTGTATAGGTGGCGTTAGGTCACAGCAGCGTTAAGCTTGGAGCATGCAACTGTCTTCTGGAGCTTTGATTTTTGATATATGTATTTTCCTTTCAGCACTGTATTCAATCGTTTATATTAGTGGATATGTGATGATAATATTGCCTTGTGATTTGGGTAAACTTGTGGTTTGCTTCTTACGAGATAAATGTACGTTGAAAAATCTTCCTTATAGGATCCCAGGGTCAGAATCTGGCGTATGGGCACCGGGAGCCGAGAATGGGGTACTATGGAGGCTGTCGGCACCGGATTCGGTAATCAGGAATTATGTGAGCCCGGTTTCTGAGTTTGGGATGTGACACCTCTCTCTCTCTCTCTCTCTCTCTCTCTCTCTCTTTCTCTTGACCTCTATTCCCACCCTCTCTGTATCCCCACCTAAGATATTGTTGCTGAACGCCCTACCCACGCATGCCCTCTCTCTTTATCTGAAGCTCGGTTGAAGGCTACAAATTTCATAAAGATTGAGGTATCTCTCTCTCTCTCTCTCAATCTCAATGCCGATTTAGAGATTTGGGGATTTTGCACAGAAAGATTGTTGGGAGTGAGGATTTAGGTGGACCATTTAGTTTGGTTGGGTCAGATTTGAGAGTCAACCTGAGCCAGAACCAACTTCAAGAGGACCCAAATTCCAACCCATTGTGCTCAACCTGACTTCCACTACACTCAGCCCTAGCAAAAATGAACCCAAGCCAACCCAACAACAACAATGTGATTATTCCCAGATCTCTCTCTCTCTCTCTCTCTCTCTCTCTCTCTCTCTCCCCCTAAAAAAAGTCAGGTATTTTATTCTATTTTTCCTTTCCAGCAATGGAATTTGCGGTTTGATTCTATTGACATTGTGTAATATAGATTTTTTATTGTTTCCAATTCCATGTGTTTGCTAATTATTGTGGATTTAGGTTAAAAATTTTCAGTAACTTAATATGATGGAATCTCATAGGGTGGCATATTGATATTGTGGGGATTGGAGTGATATGTAAATGGAGGAGAACGATTGTAATGGGCATGGGTAGCTTGGTAATTGGAAGATAAATAGGGATGTGGTGATGGGAAGATGGTTGAGGATGACTGTAATGGCCGGGTACAAGAGTCTATAATATTCAAATTGGAACTACTATGGAAATGTTAGAGTAACTACTTCTTGTAGTTATCTAAACCAGTCACTTGCTCGATGAAATGCCTCTAATGAGCCAACCCCCACCAGGTGCTCGATGAAATGTCACAGAGAGACCAGTCAACCCCAGGGGAATCAAACTGAACAGATTTGGTAATTTATCTATAAGATGATGAATATTACTCTTATAGGTCCCACAAGCATGTTTTTGGAGCTCGAAATTGGATTCGGACCAAGTCGAGCTTGCCCGAGCTCGACTCGACTCGGATCGAATTGGCTCGTTGACTCGATTATTTTGATATTGATGCTGCTCTTCGAGTCTAAGCTCAAACTGCTTGAGGAATTGTTAGTAGCATTTCTGATTTTATTAGGTAAATCAATTGTTTTGTCGAATCTTGGTTGCCCCTTCATAAGGGATAGATTGGTCATTTGTCAGAAACGTTACGATGCAGGAAATTGAAGAGCAACTAGTTAACAGGGCCAATCCCTTCAACCCTTTCACAAATGTCGAATCTCAAAAATCTGTAAGATTTTTGTCACTTGTAGTTGAGGTGCTTGTTCTATTTTGTGGTTTAGAATAGAAAGTTCTCATCATTGGTGTGATTCCGTCAATTCTAACGCATATATGCTTGTGCATATGAAGAAAGAATAACAACTAATCACAACATCATCACTATTCTCGGACAATCCTAATTTAGCGACATCTTGTAAGGACAACTTAGCTGCACTTACTAGCATGACTAGTACATGTCATGACTAATTTAGTGGGTTATATTGAAATTTGAATTGATTGACACATTTGAATCAAGTCATCAAGATTGTTGAAAATATTGTGGTTGTTGTGTAGGTAGAGAAGTGCTTGGACGGGATGCGGCCTGCATCTTTGCAATATATACATTGGTTTTTCCATTCCGACAATTGGGGTCCATGGTTCCATAATCCACTCAATTGGCTTGTTGTAGACATCCAAGATTGGGAGATCCCAACAGTGAATATTAGGACCTTTTTTAGTAGAACATGGGCTGTTGTTGCATCTCTTCTTAATGGCTATATCTGTAGGCTAGAAATTGAGAGGTTGAGGTGAAAGATTAATGAGGCAGACGTTCATGGTAGGACACAATTAATGTAACAATGGTCCAAGACTAGTGAACAATGGGCCCCACTTGTTAGAAATGAAAACATGCATGGACTGTTGGAATATGTGGGCCATCATTTGGTTTCTTTACTAATTTTACTGCATAAGGATTGTCGTTAGTGAAATATTTCTTTTTCCATGTTACTGTATGTATTTGCCTGATATTAATCAGTTTCGACGATGGACAAAGAGGTTGTATCAGCCTGGAAAGTTCTGATGATGACTAGTTCCAGTGGTGACTGATATGGGAAATGCCAATGAAACTAATTTCATATCCTTGATTTTTTTTTTCTTCTTCTTTAGGTTTTTGGGCGCATCTTTTGCCATCATCATTGACATGAATGGACCTAAGGTTCGGTTATCCAGACTTTTCATTAGATGGTTCATATCATGGATGGGTGTTGTCACAAGTCTCTCAGATAGGAAGTTTATGCTTCATAAACATAGTCTTCTGCATATATAGACATCCAGTCTATTGCTTCATAAACATACTGGTTGTTTTCCACAAGCAAACTAAGAAACTTTAGGCCAGATAGCTGGTATGTTTGTATAATCAGAATGCTTAGCAGCAGCTTTGCAAACTTTTTATCTCTTATGCTTTCTGATCTGAACTCCCATGTTCACATTGATGTAAAGATTGCAAAAATAAAAAGAAATATTGGTTCCGTTTCAAATCTTAATGAGAAGTTGTTTGAACACATGCATTTCAGGTCTAACTTTTGAAAGAGAGTTTCTACATTGGTCCCATGGAAGGTGGTAACTTGAATCAGTGGCCTTCTGGTGGTATCGTTTGCTCTTATCCAAATCATCATTTGTGGTTATCGTGAATATGGGTTTGCTTGGTAGAATAACTTATTAATTTCAAGTTACTTGTGTATATAGATTCATTACATCAGTTTTCTTGAGCTAGAATTTTCACACTACTGTCTAGGAAACTCTAGGAGTTTTGCCACATTGCTTGGACACAAGGTCATAGTGGTCTTTTTGGATTTTTTTTTTTCCAAAATGACAACATTGCCCTTCTTCCCTTGTAGAATCACCCAAGTAATTTATTTTTATTTTATTTTTTATAACATGGATGCATCTTTATTCTTTCTTAAAATTCATTAGATATGCTATACGCACTTGTTATAATTAGATCTTTTGATTTTTCTGAATGTTCAAAGTATTTAAAATGTTTCTTGAACGTGATCTTTACCCATCTGATGTGATATATTTGAATTGGTATCTCTTTTAACTTCTCGGATGATTAAATCCAAAAATCCTTAACTACAGATTTGGGGCCAGACCTTCAAGTTCAGTATCATCAATGGGTGCTGCATGCATTAGCCTTTGCTGATTTTATTATTAACATGTTTTCTTTCTTGTGATCTAAAAGATATGCAGCGAGGAATACAATAGGCCCACGTGCATGTTGTTAGGTGTTCAAGCAGAGTTATCGGTGATTGTTTCATACATGACTATGGTATTTGTTTTGTTCCATCTAAATTTAGAATCCAGGAATCTGCTTTTTCCAAAAGAGAACTGTTGATGTGATTTGCATGAGGAGAGATTGAGGAGGTTAATCGCCGCGTTGGCACTTTGTGGGATCCAGGCCATGTTCTAGGTGGGGTTTGATGTAACATACCTTGTTGCAAAATCTAGGCTGGTCGAGGGATTTGGTTGTCTTCATGTCTATGTTGAATATAAGTCTTGATTTCTAATTGTCCAAGCCTTATACGAATGCCCACCTGATGAGTGGATTGGTCTTATTATGAGTGCATGTTTATAGAGTTGGTGATTATTGGTGGGCCATCGGGACCCACAGAAGAATTTGCAACTGTCAAGGTAAGAAGAGTCCTTGGTAGATTATTGCTCAAAGATCCAATACCTCTTGCAGATCATCTCTAGTCTTAAAAGTGCACTCATAGAAGTTTGTTATCATCTTTGGTCAGACCACACACCTATGCATCATTTCATCCACAATTTGATGTTTACAGATGTTTCTGCATCATAAATACTGGGAATGTAATTACAATTTAATCATTGCCACTCTACAATTTGATCTTTCCTATTTACTAAATTATGTATTTCAGGGTTATTTCTCCATCGACGCAAGGCAGAGATGACAGATTCCCTAAGAAAGGTCAGTCTTTTTTATACAAAACTAATGAGCAATGATGTACAAATACATTTATGAAGAATGTTTCTTGTTGCTTGCTTTCCGCAGGTTCATATGTATATAGATTCTCAGGAAAAGGTTATAGCTCGGTATCAGGTAACAACATTTTAAGCCTTTTTTTTTTTTTGTGCCAAACAAAGAAAAAATGAACCCATCATGTTGGACTGCCAAGGTTATATGCCATCTATTAATGGGTTACAGTCCTTAATGGGAAACCATAGATGATACTTTCAGATATTTGCTAATAGTCTTCCTTTATCCCATCCAAGCTTTTCCTCATATTTATTGTTATTTTTTAAAATCTTCTATTGAATTAGTTGCAGAATCAAAGTCTACCTCAAGGCTTAGGAGTCTTCTTCTATTCTTTTTATTTATTTATTTATTTATTATTATTATTTTTTTTAAACAAACGATTTCATTCATGTATAAACAGTACAAAACCTGGGTAAATTCAGGCTTTCCTGGGCAAAACTACCCTTGAGAAAACCTATCATAAAGCCTAAACTAACTCATCCTATACACGACTTGAGAAAAAATAAGCCTTCCTGACAACCCTGACAGCGCCTAGCCCCACTTCATCTAGGAAGATCGAACCCCTGATCGAAGCTGGGAGGTCCACTTGGGAGTCTGAATTTCAACTTCCAGTCTCAAATGTCAGACATCTTGGACACTTGAGACTTCAGGTTTTGACCATTTCAATACAATTCTAGGTGTAACTTGCAAGCATTTCATAGCTTTAAACAAACCATTTTAACAGTCTCTGGGATATTGAGACTTCAGGTTTTATGTTCAATCATCATCTTACTTGCACATCCATGGACCAGGTGCTTTTTGATAAAGCAAAGCTTACGATTGAGAGGTGAGAAAATTGCCATCATTAGTCTAGATGGATGTGGGAAGAGAGTACTTTGCTTAAATTGATTATGGGTCTTGAGAAACCAAGAGGAGGTGAAATTTTGATTGGGTAGCACAATGTCCTGCCAAAATATTTTGAGCAAAACCATGTATGGTAATGTCTGCAAGAGTGCACTTCTTTTGTTGATATGGCGAATAGTTGGATGCTTCTTTGTCATGTTTTACATGTCTGAATTTTCTTGTGACTTAAAACGTTTTCATTCTTTCATTGAAGTAACACATCATACATGTATAGTTTAGAAGGGACATATGCATCTATCTAGCAACCAAAAGGCACATGCCTAATATCAATTATCTTGCCTTCCAAACAAACAAACACTGTGCATTCAAATTTATCAACAGATGTTCTTGCTACAAAGGCCATTTGAAAACATTAATCCATGGTTGAATATTTGTTATGTATCTCCCATTTGTTATTACTTGAGAGGTCATATGCAATTCACAAAGATTATTCTACTATTCTAATCAGGTGGAAGCTCTTGATTTGGAGAAAATTGTGCTTTAAACAATAGCAGAAGTTGCAGAGGACTGGAGAATAGATGATATAAATGGGCTCTTGGGTCGTAATTTTTAAGCCAACATGCTTGACAGAAAAGTCTCTCTTTTGAGTGGTGATGAGAAGGTATGTGAAATGTCTTCTACCATGTTATTTTTGGTTTTGCCTGTTTGGCTATATCAGACAATGTGGCTACATGGAAAGTTGTATTGCTATAAACATTTGTAGCATGGAAAATGGACATTCATGTCTATTTGTAGTCTGAAAACATTAAATAGACTGTTAACTGTTTTATTAGTGTTGTGCTGATTATTTTATCTTGATGAATGTTAAATGGGTGAAACATGCATGCACATGTTTAATCATTGATTGATTATGATATTATTAAACAATCGTGTGAATTATTTTTTGAATGACTATCAGGTGTAAGATAAAAATAAATAAAAACAAATCTGACAATTTTTTAATTCGCAGCTATTTTAGAGACAGACCAAATCCGTCGCTAATTTTTGAACAAGTTGACAATGGACGACGGATTTGAGGTCCGTCGCTCTCCTCATATTAGCAACGGACCTTATCCGTTGCCAATATTTTAAATGACGAATAATTCGGGTGGTTTTTTCGAATTTCAGTGACGAATCTTATCCATCGGTAATCTGCGACGGACCTTATCTGTCGTAGATTAAACGACAAATTTTATCCTTCGGAAAAAAAAACGACCCAGTAAACAGCGACAGACCAAGAGACAGATGAAATCCGTCATTTATTTGGTTTTACGACGTATTTGGTCCGTCGCAAATCCGCGATTTTGATGTAGTGAATTAGATTTGTCACAACATCTGTGGGGCCCACTATCATTTTTGAAAAAAAAAAACTGCACGTTAACAGCCTAGCCCCAAATTTCTCTCCACTCCGTCTGCTTCATCCGCAACAGAAGGTGTTAGACTCATCTAAACCCTCTAACCCACCATCTAAATGGAACTAGCCCACTGATCTGAACCATTCATCCAGACCGAAGCTCTTAGAAATGGTAGCCATTATTATCTCTTACATTAGATCTGCTTGTGCGGCTCACTTGATCTTTCAATGTATTTTATTTATCAGCCTTACCTTTGATCAGTCTTGCAAACCAAATGAACGATGTAGATTTCTCACTACACATCATGGTGGATCCCACTTAGCTTCCGTTTTACAACTAAACTCCGTGAACTTCTACATGCCTTCTGCAATCAACTCTCATTCTCTAATATGTTTTCTTGACTTGGAAACCCAACCAATCCTTAGCTCCTTCTAGTTAGGTTATGGAAACCTTGGATTTTCTTATGATCCCAACCGTTATTAATGAAATCTTCACCGTCCGACCCAAAGTACAGTAAGTCGTCGCCAGAGAGACCAAAGAATAAAAGGAGAAAGAGAGCTCAACTGCATCAGCTAGTGTTCCAGTAAGCCTGTCCAATGTTTCTGTCATTGTGTTGCTAACCTTGGGTTGACCCTGAACCACTTCAGAAAGAATCCCACATTAGACCTTTAGGTAAGTGATCTCCCACTATTGATCAACTTCTCTTTTACACCACTTCAACATACAATTCCTCCATTACACTGTTGCATTAGCTCTTCTATTGCACAACAACTCCCTAAGTCAACTCAGTGAGCCAATGTGCGAGTTACGTCTAGGTATAGGTTCATATATCCAATGCATTAAGCACCGTCAGATTAACTTATTGTCAATTGCAGGAAAGCCGATATATCTGGGTCATAAATCAACCGAGTGATACATTGTTGTCGTCATCGAAACGCTAAATTGAATCTTTAAGGGATTAGCCGATTACATTGTAACTCTAGTGGTGATTAGAGAAAAGCATCATATCCGATCTAAAACACTAAATCAGGTAGGTGATCTTCCCTGTTGAAAATTTTAGGTTAACATATAGATTGATTTGGTTATTTATTATGTATTCAGTTTATTTGATTATTGTCATTAGTTGTAGATTATTTTATTTGATTCTTAATTGCATATTATAGAGGTAATTTGTTTGAGTTATTAATTGACTTCAATTAATTATTGTTATGTGCTTAAATTGTAATTATTTCCTTTTTATTACATGATGTATAATGTATTTGAATTTACGGGTGCTTGTTGAGGGTCAAATATTGCATATTAGACCCTATTTATTACTTGGTTTTATGCACATGATAATGCTTAATGTTTTATTTTAATCATATTTGCATTGCAAGGTGAATTAAAGTGCTTGGATTGAAAATGGTACTAAAGGCATGGATTTGATGCTTAAGAATCACCAAGGCAAGGGACGGATCTAAGGTGACCGAGATTGAAGAATTCACACGCCAAAGATCTAAGGAAACCAAGTGATGAAGGAAGAGAATCAAAGAATTGATGATAAAGAAGCCCGACAATCGTCCTGAATGCAAGATCACAGGGTTCCCACCATCTGTTTGGCACGAACCTTATCTTCGGCCTGAGTATCATAAAGTAATTGTACACATAAAATTGCAGCCCTTGGATCCTTGAGGAAGTGATCTAACGGAAAGATCAGCCATAAATCACTGATTTGGGGCCCACCTGATCTCTAAATATGCCTCAATTTTGGACTTAACTCCTTAAACCATATGGAAAAATGAATGGACAATGTAGATTTATTAGAAACACCACTGTGTACCCCACCTTGAGTGGTGTGCACATGCAGCACATGCACTCTGGCAGTGCACCGTATTTGGGAAGGAGTCAAAGTCGGTTTAACCCGACTTTCCTTTGTAAACGGACTCCAGCCGTTTTCTCATTGCGTAACGGATGGACAACGTCCTCTTGAGAGATGATGTGGGCCACCATCATGGCCCACGTAAATAATCCAAGCCGTTCATCAAGCAGAGGGGCTCGAACTAGTCAAATCCATGTTGACCTTGTGCACTCATGCAAGCGCATGTGCCGGCTATAATGGTCACAAGAAGACCGTTCTACTGCATTCAAAGCAGTTGCAGCAAATTTGATTCCTTGGGCCGCACCAAACTCGATCAAAAACACGGTTTCTTAGGCTAAGATTCCAAGGAGAGTCTAATGGACCGAGTGGATTTCTCCATCGACACTGATCATGGGCCCACTAAACGTCACAGTGTAAGAAGGTACACAGAGACGTGCGAACGGAAGTTTAGGACGCCGCTGGCCCGCTGTGGGCTATTGTGTGATCATGGTTGTAACACCCCGGTTCCCGGAACCCGAGTACACCACTCGTTTTCCAAAAACCTGAGCGTTAACCTTTAACTGTAAGTCAAATTTCATGTATATTTCTTTTTCTTTTTATCAGAATTAATAAATTAACGGAATATGAGCAATCAAGTATAAGAGGGAGTCCAAATATACATAACTAATGTTTCAAGTGGTTACCCAAAAACTTATACACTCCAATGTCTTAATCTTTACAAACATAACAGTATAAATTAAATACAAATAAAATCAGGAATGGAGAGTCGCAAGATCATCTGGCTTCTCCAATTCCACATGAACACCAGTATACGTGTCATCTGCGTCTCCTGCACACTAAGTACGGTTCGATAGCGTCAATAGCTATCGCAGTGAGGTATACCAGCAAGATTTATCGCATCATTAAAATAATTAAGCATAGTTATCAGGAACAGTATATAACAAATATTACACAATGATTTTCATAGGAATCAAATAAGGTTCATCAGATATGCATTTATGAAATAAATCACTCAAAATAATCTTATTTAAATACATAGATGCATGTACATGCTCACAGACCTGGGGATGCATATCCAGCTAGTAAAAAGTCGCCCAAGGAGAGCTAGTCACCCGAAAAAGACCATATAGACCGCCCGCGGTAGATTAACTATATGAAAAAGGCCATGTAGACTGCCCGTGGTAGATTAACTACCTGGAAAAGGCCATATAAACCACCCGCGGTAGATGAACTACCTGGAAAAGGCTATGTAGACCACCTGCGGTAAATTAACTACTGGAAAAGGCCATAATAATATATAGATAGCCCAAGGAGGACTAGTCATCCGAAAAAGTACACAAAGGTACGCCCAAAGAGAACTAACTACCTGAAAAAGACCATAATATATGCCATGAAAATGCATGATTAGTCCAACCATTATTAATCCAATTTCAAATAATGAATTTAGGAAAGTTTAAAGGTCACTATGGGGGGTTTATCATCCATCATATGCCGACAGCTCATGCATAGTATCCCATTCCACCATCCCTGGCTCATGAGGCTAACAAATGGGGTGTTTAAAGGTAACCTACTCAAATAGTAGCCAGTTATAGTTCTACAAGTGCGACTTATCATCAAAGGATTTTTTAATAATAATTCATTAAAGTCGTAAGGGCAAATAGCCAATCCAAGCCACAAAGGGCAAATAACCTATCAAGGCTGAAAAAGGTTAATTAACAAATCAGAGCCACTAGGGCAAATACAAGCCATAAAAGTAAATAACAAAAGCCACTTAGGCAGTAAATGGTCCATAAGATGGTAAGTCCACCATAATTTCATTTAATTCATTACACAATTGGCCACTACTTCGAGGACCTCTAAATACACCATAAAGTAATTGCAAATGGTAAAATAAGTCACGTACAATGTCACTAACATTTACACGTATAAAGTGCGCATCTTAAATCCGATTAGAGATACTAGAGATTCATAGCATGTTAAATTACTTGAATTTAAATCTAAACATGTTGCATTTATAAAAGATTACTCAAATGGAACTAACACTAATCATTATTTTCAATTTCACTATATTAAGTAATCAACAAATAAATTCAACTAAGCTAACTATTATGATGTAGGAAAATCTCGAAGGGTGATCCTCACCTTGGATTGGGGATTTTGTTTAAACATGGTTTATGAGGTGTTACTCGGCCCAATTGCGAATTGTAAGAGTGTAAATCTGGAGATGGGATCAAGCATTCCACATTAAAATCATGATTCTAAGCTAATTAGCCTAATTAAGGTCACATTAAAATTCTAAAGAAGACTTTAGGAATTGACTCGTCTCAACTTCTTCAGTCAACTCCACCCAATTCTACTAATCCAAGTTTGAACTGGGTCAAGGTGGATCAAGAAGTGGGGATTTTGTACATCAATATCCCTATATCCATTTAGAATTTAGTCACGATTCATCATAACTTAAATTTGAACTCAAACTCTAATAGAAAGTTGAGAGACTAATTCACCCCGACCCAATTGAGGATAATTCAATCTCGTTGCCACAAGTAGGCAAACCCTTTCGTAAGGATTTAAGAGTTCTACATCAATTAACATGTGAAGAATCACTAGTCAATTTTTGGATCATATATGAGGTTTGGATGAATCGATTTACTTAGAACCTAATCGGCTAGGTTTTATCTTAAATCTAATGAAGGTAAATCTATATTCTCACATGCTAGCTCATTTTAAAGTGGAATGAAATCAACATCAATATTTCAGGATCTTTCTTACCTGCCAGCTGAGTCAACTCGAATCGACAACTCGATGACAAACTAGCGACATCTAACCCGGTTCAAACTGTAAGTGGAAAACCATCTTTTCCAAATGCAGTGCACTGCCAGCTCCGATCTGCAGACGAGACAACTCATTATAAATCAGACTCGATTATTGTCAAGTCGACTTGATACTTGACTCGCCGGTTTAAGAGAGTCTCGGCCAGTGACTCCCTTACATCTCCTCCTCCTTTTTCTGTTGGAACTCTAGCCATGGGCGTTAGAGCTTGACCTGACTTGACTCAGCTAAACTTGACGATGAGTCAGCGAGCCTCATCGGGGCAGCGAGTCACACTCCCAAACTTGACAGCAGCCCGCAATCTGACTCGCCCTCGCCCTCGCTATTTCTTCTCTTTCTCTTTCGATCCATCTCTCTTCATTCCCTCACTTCCTCTCGATCTCTCTTTCTGCTTCCGATCTCCTTCTCCTTTCTTTTCATCTACTAGAAGATGCCCAGCCACGAACTCAACAAACTAGCAATGGCACTGGATTTCAGCGTTAAACAGGGAAATGAGTCGACTCAGTGCTCGACTCGACAACCCATGGAGAACTAACGAACCTTCACCCCCTTTTCTCTCTTTCTTCTTCTTCCCAAACTCTTTATTGGAAGTCCAACAATCTTCTGGACTTTGGCAAGGTCTGGACCCGAACTACACCCAAACTTGGCCTACCAACTCACCGAGTCAAGTTGGTGCGGCAACTCTCGACTCTAAATCTCTCTCTCACTTTTTGGCTTTCCTTTTCTAGAAAGGATGCCCTAAAAGGCAGCCTTTTATAAGGCTTTAACAATCCGTTCTAGATGGTTCAAAGTTTCAACTAATCAAGGGATTAGTTACAGGTTTTATTGTAAATCCCGATAGAATTTGGGTTGATATGTCGGTATTCTAATGGTATGGTTGTAATCCATCCATTCTGATGATCTTCCATGCCCTTGGGCCACTGGATGGACTGATCAGATCAATGAGTGCGGCCCGTGAAATGCGGTGGGTGTTTTCGATTCGACGGGGAAGATGATCCAATCGCCAATGGCGAATCTCCCTTCGATGGTTAATCATAAGATCTGGATCATTTAAGTGGCATGGATGGGACCACTGATCAATGTGGGGTCCATATTCTGGATGTCAGTCCACAAATCTCGGTGGGTTCTGAGTACTGGAGTCATGACGACTTTTTCATTGTGACGGAAGCCCTAAAATTGGCTTGGTCTATGTGGTGGAGATCCGCTGACGTGGAGGGCTAGGATGCAAAGGAGGATTCCGCATATGTGTAGCCAGCTTGGCAGTGACGGAAGCGGTTTCCATTTTCGGAACGTGTCACATGTGCTCTGTTTGGGCTGGACCTCGTGTGCTTGCACCAACATGTAAATATGTGAAACTCCCGGGATTGGCTCGAATTCGGGTCCTCTATAAGATGAATGGTTTGGATCAGTCGAGCCGATCACAGATGTGGGCCACCAATCATGGCAACAATGGAAGTTTTTGTTTTCGAAAACCACATGTGCATGACCGTTTTGTGATAGTGCTCGCAAATATGTGCGTGTGCTTGAGTGTGTGATGTTGATGAGGTTTTAGGTGGTTTTACCTGTTAAGCCTGATGGATGGTTCGGATCATTGATTCGACCTCAGATGGTGGGACTAAATTTAAACAGACGAAACTCGTTCGTCCACTGGCGGGAAAAGTAGAGAAAGGAGAGGAAAATCCTCCTTTTTTTAAAAAAATTGGGTCAACTCTGTTTGACCGAGCTGACTGGTTCGGTGTTGTGCGAGTGCACGCGCACTTTATGTACATACAACTAAGGTGGGGTCCACGCTGGTGTTCATGATGGGATCAACTCCGTTCATTCTGCTCTACTACTCCTGATAGGTCATTATGCCAGTTTTCCAATATATCTAGTAGTTAAATGGGCCATAAATCCAGATTTCGGTTATTTAGTTGTATTTTTGCCGTTCTGACGGCCAGATTATTCTAAATTTTCATATCAATGGTTAAAAAGTCCAAGGGTCCAATTAGCTAGGAATTAACTGAAAGAACGGACGTGGAGGAGGACGTGTGGATGGTAGAAGCAAGAAGGGAAGAGAAGAGAGAGGATCGGACGACCATCTCCATCAAGAGTTTCCCTTTCCTTGATTTTTCTTAAGAGATCCTAGTCAATCATGTCTATGGCTAGCTAAACCTCTTAGCTAGAGCTAAGAGGTGAAGCTTGTAGCATGATGGGATGTTTTCTATGGCTTTGATTCATGTTTAAGCTGAACTATCTTTAATTCTAATTTGATTAAAAGGAATACTGGTAGTTTTTAATGGTTTGTTGTTACTTGAATTACAATGAATCTGCAAAAGCTTTGGGTATGTCCTTTCATTACTGAGATTGTGAAATTAGGAAGCCCTATTATTCACCATCATCCCCAGGGCATGGTTGGATGATGAAATCCTCCTTAGCTCTCATAATTCTCTCAGAGTGGTTGTGGATTGGTAATTCTGTTGTTTGCTTTATCTCATGGGCATGGTTTTGTGATGGAATCAATTCTAGTTCTCATACCTCTCATCCATTGAGAACTAGATAAAAGGAAGTTCAGGTTTGATTTATAATGAGTTATCTTCCAATTGGATAAGATAGAACTCTGATTCTAGTTGAGTTCGTGAATCAAGCATATATCACCCTGACCTCTACAAGTGGATCCTTGGAAACCCTAGTTTCACACCTTTGAAGTTACAAGTTTTAGTTAAGTAATTTACAATTATTCTCTTAAATTCTCTAGATTTAGATTATATCTTCTTCTAGTTCTAACTCTAGTTACTTTCAGAATACGTACAAGTTTCAGTCCCTGTGGATTCGACCTCGATCTTACCGAGATTATTACTACATCGCGACCCTACACATGGGGTTTTGAACAGTGCTCTACCCCAAAAGGATCACCATGTTATTTTTATGCGGTGCTCTGCCCAGGGTCGTTCTCGAAAAGATCGGCATAGTATGCGTGTTCTGCCCAAGATTTTCTTATGATCCCAACCGTTATTAATTGTAAGAATGGAGTCATGAGTATGTCTTTCCAGAATATGACATTGGAGTTGAATATCTTTTTCAACACAGGCAAACGGTTAGAGGATGATGACGATTTCCATGACATTAACATGATTGACTCTTTCATGAAAGATATAACACTTTTGACCTTATCCTCTGACCCTTTAGAGACGTGCCTGACCCACTTCCATGATTTTGATGATGACATGATTAGGGAGATAGGTGCCATGCTTGATACTGTGCCGGTACTTGAAGTTAACCAGTGGAGGCCACAATTTGAAGAGTTGCCCCAAATTGAGGTGTGCCTCTACCATCTAACATCAAGGTGTAAGTGCTATGTTGCAAATCTAGCAACCTGGATTGTCAAGTTTTGTTGTGCCAAAACACTTTGGAATGTTTGACTTGTTTTGATAGATGGAAAGTTCACCTTCAAGTTCAAATAGATGGAAAGTTCACCTTCATTCGAAGATGAGCTTCGTGTTATCTACATTGACATTGAGTGTTCTACATTCATGCATGTTCAACTATGAGAACAAGTTGAAGTTCACCAAGTCCAAGGACTCAAGTCCAAGTGCACTATCTCAAGCTCAAGTACATTTTCTCAAGCTTAAGTTCGAGTTCAAGCTTAAGTTCAAGCTCAAGTACATTTGCTCAAACTTCTCAAGACACATGTTCGAGACACAAACTCAAGTATACGAGGTCAAGCTCATGTGCTTCAAAGTGACCTATCTACCGAAGCGACCGATGGTTCAATTTCAATACTCACATTTAAGGTATACATGACCCTAGAAAGACCTCAGGATTAGGTCATTAACATTGCATGCTTAATTTGGGTCATAGTACTTATTTTAGGCTTTGCTTCGACTAGTCCTAGCCATGGTTCGACTAGTCCAGGCACTGGCTCAGCAGTCCAGGGTTTTTCTTGACCAGTCCAGAATTTTACTCAAAAAATTGGATAAGGTTGTTTGGTCTTCGACTAGTTGAGTACCCTGCTTGACCGGTCGTGGAGACCTACTCGACCAGTTGAGCAGGGCTCGACTCAAAGTCCAACAACGCAACTTTTATTCACTCGACTAGTCGAACTGGCCACTCGACTAATCAAGCGAGCCACTTAACTAGTCGAGGATCTATTTTATCCGATCACGCCAGAATATTTGAAAATTGGTTCTACTAGGACTAGTCAAGCCGAACCTTAGACCAGTTGAGGGAACCGAATTGCAGCCTATAAATTGAGGACATTTCTCAGATTTTATCATTCATTCCAAGCCAATTCTAGCCATCACTCTGAGAGATTAGTCCCCACTATTGTGAAGCTATTGTGAGGTATTTATAAATAATTTTAATAGCTTTTTAGTTTCTTAATTTCTTGATCTCTTGATTGCATTTTACTTAATATAAAGGGGATTTTGATTTAACCCTTTGTGAGATCCAAGAAATTAAATCCAAGTAGACTAAGGTTAGATTTAATTTAAAATTCATCTAGTCCTAGAACCCCTTCTTCTGTAAGATTGAACATTGAACATCTTCATATACAAAGAGGTAGTTCTACATGTTACATCGAAAATTTTTCATCAGATAAGTATATATTCATTTATTACATTGTGGTTTGTAAGATTGCTAGAAAATCTTTCATTTTGCTTTTGACTGAGATAGTTAGAAAATCTCAGTGTGTGGGATTTTTAATTGTGATAGCCCATTAAAAACATAATTGTAAAGGTTTTAAGGTGAACCTTAGAAAATCTTCTTTCTTAGTGAAAGCCGATATCCCGTGGGTTGTGGGTTTTGGGAGTGGAGCAAGGTGGCTATTTAAGAATAGTTGGTGTACACCCGAACCACTATAATTCTTGGAGTTTGGATGTGATGATGGTGATGTATGTGATGTGCTGAATATTGTAATTATTTTCATGTACATGTGGTGAATGTTGTAATAGCCTGATTTATTTTCTTTGCCTCTATATCAGTTTGAGTTTTTGATACTTGCAAACATTCTAGAAATCAGGTTGTCCTACCATAAGCTATTGGTTTTTGGTGTAAGGTTGTCCTTAGAACAACGTTTGTATCAACCTCTCAATAATTGTGCATTTAAGGCTGTTTTAAATTTCTGCAATTTGTGTTATCTTTCCGCATTTTATTTTTTATTTGGCATAGTCCTATTCACCCCCCCCCCTCCCCAGGACTTGGGGCTCGCCCTTTTCAAGTGGTATCAGATCCTAATAGCTCATTCCATTGGATTAATTTCCTGAGCTAAGCAATCTCGAGTTCCTATTATGTCAAATTTTGATAGCCTCTCTATTACTAGGTCATCACCATTTGATGGCTCCAATTATGCTTATTGGAAAGCCAGGATGAGGATCTTTTTTAGGTCCATCGATGAGAGCGTGTGGCAAGCCACAGTGACTAGATGGAACCCACCTACGTCTGAAGTTCTAAGCACCGATGGAACCCACCTACGTCTGAAGTTCTAAGCACCGATGGAACTAAGTTCATTAAAGAAACATCATATTTTATGTGGACAACTCTTTAGAAAAATGAGAGTAGTGCCAATGTCAAAGCTTTAAATGAAATCACTTGTGCACTATCAACAGATGAGTTCAAAAGAATTATATCTTGTGATACTATAAAACAAGCCTGAGATATCTTAGAAATGACACACGAGGGTATGACTATTGTAAAAAAGTCAAAACTTCAAATCCTCACCACTAGGTTTGAGGTAATACGTATAGAAGAATGTGAATCATTCCTGGACTGAATGACATAGTCAACTCAATGTGGGGTCTTGGATATAGCATCCTAGAAAGTAAAGTTTGTGCAAAGATACTGTGCTCACTTCCTGAGAAATTCAATTCCAAGGTGACAGCCATTTAGGAACTTCGAGACATGGATAATTTGAGGGTGGAAGATCATGTTGGTTCCCTATAAACCTACAAGTTGAATTTCAAGGCTCCTAAAGGTAAGTCTATAGTCCTTAAATCATCTAAATGTATTTCTTAAGATAATAGTAGTAATTCTGATTGTGAAAACTCAGAGGATGATATGACCTTATTAGCTAAGAAGTTTTATAAGATTTTTAAAAGCAAAAAGAAAGTTGATTTTCAAAAATCCTCTGAGTAGAAAAAGGGTAAAGCAAAAAATTGGAAATCACTAAAAGATAGCTAATGCTTCAACTGCCATGAATACGGGCATCTGACAAACAAGTGTCCAAAAAGGGACATATCAAAGAAGAAAGGCATGTTGGCCACATAGGATGAATCATCTTGCTCTGAAGCCTCTTCTGAGTCGGATGATTCAGAACCTGAATCTACTAGTGAGGTCAAGGCCTTAATGACTCTAGCCAGAGTCACTTCCACAGATAGTTGTGACTCATCTGAATATGAAAATCTGAGTGACCCTGAAAACGAAGACAATCTTCAGATGCTTATAACGCCCTATACAGGGAGAGTTGTAAGATTGCTGTCAAACTTAAACTTCAAAAAGAAAAGTTTCTAAAATTAAAAGAGGATTTTGAAAACTTAATTTTGAAAAAATCGCATATTTTTTATTGTTTTGAAAAAACTAAATGTGATTTAGACTTCAAAACATCTCAACTTGAAAACCTAAAATCAGAAAATGAGAAACTAAAACTGGAAGTCTCTTCCCTCTTGAGTTCAAATGATACTTGGAGGTATGCCCAGGGAGACCCTAAAGTAGAAAATTTACTAACCGGATCAAGATAGTGTGGAGATAGATCGGGTCTGGACGATGATAAAAACATGCCTCTGAAAAATAAGATCACGAATCTTAAGTTTGTTAAAGGAGAGTCCTCTAACTCAAAAGGGAAAAGCTTGAATTAAAATAGTTTTAAAAATCCTAAAACTTTTCAAGCTACCAAACCTAATATCAACCACATCAATCTTAGAAATTAGAATTATAATCCCTTAGCTAAGAAGATTGTTGATTTACTTAAGGAGCTTCTGAAATCTAACTTGAATATGAGGGTTAATAACACTTACAAGCGAAGGAAAACCAACAGTGCTCCAAAACCCAAAAATGATAATGAAATGGGTCCCTAAGGTTACATGTCTGGTTGCTCACACCGCCTTCAAGGCTTCAAGTCAATCAAAGTGGTACCTAGACAGTGGTTGCACTAGACACATGACAGGTGATAGAGATTCGTTCACCAACTACAAAGATATGACTGATGGATCAGTCACATTTGGTGATGCGAGCAACTGCAGAATAATTCGCCAAGGTATGTTTCAACTTTTCAATCTTCCTCCTTTTGAGAATGTTTTATTTGTAGAAGGCCTTAAGCACAATCTTTTAAGCATTCTCATGTAAGGCCCGTATCTTAGGCCGTACCGTTCCATAGGCTTCCACAGTTGTCCCGGTCAAATTCTGGCAACCCTCGACCTATATTCGACGTTTGCACGAGATCCTAAGCTGAGTCCTGCAAATCGGAGTCGGCTCGACCTGAAACTTGTACCTTAGTGACCGCGTCATCGCCGCGTCTCGCGTACCGATGCGATACCTGGGCCAGGAGATGTGGGCCCGCATTCATTCCAAAGAAACGCCGCGCGTTACAAATTTCGAGGGAATCTCTATGATCCGTCACAACAATCAAGTCAAGTACATCATCCATACCCTATGCCACCTTACCCTATCATAAGTACATGCACCCATCCCTCTTTTCCCCTAAGTCAACTCTCTCTCTCCCCACCCATTCCTCCTTTACTCAAATTTCAACCAAACCCATATCTTCCCATCCCCATTCCTTACAACACCCATTCCATCCATCTCTTTTCATCCATCACTCCTCTCTCTCTCTCATTCTCTAACAAACAACTCTCCAAACTCCCAACCCAACGTCCAAGCTCTCCAAGCTCTCCCAATGCCAAGTGTGGCCCACTTTCCCACTCTCTCATCTCCCATCTCAATTAACCTTCCAATTTCCATCAACCTCCTTCAAAATTGAAGGCAATGAGCATAGGAGTCCAAGGAGCTAAAGAAGGAGGCCAAACGTGGGTGATCCACCGTTAATTTCAATTTTTTTAGGGTCCACTTGTTGTGGGACCCACTTGATGTATGCATTGTATAAGAGAGGGGCCCATAGTGGCGAGGTCCCTCCATCTCACCGTCTCTCTCTCTCTCTCTCACTTGTATGGATGGTGTGTGTGTGTGTGTGGCCCACCATGAAGTAAGTATTTCACCCATGTCGTCCACCGAGTGGGCCCATCTGGCAGTCGTCCATTTGGACGGGTTTGATTGAAGGAAAAACTCATATATAAGCTTGATAAGTAGAGAGGCCCTCTGGTGTGAACCCCACCATATATGTCTTGCTTAGGCAAAACACAAACGTCACTGATCAAGATCCCTGGTGGGCCACACCACATGGACCCACCCTAGTGCATGTGAGAAATCTAAACCGTCCATCCAGCGTCCAGATATATATATATATATATATATATATATATATATATATATATATATATAATATATATATATATATATATATATAGTAGTAACATATATCTGGGTGGGCCACTCCCACGTGGGACCCACCTTTATCATGTATATCAGTTCCGTCCAGATGAATCCAGACGGTGGATCAGGGACAAGCACATATATATATATATATATATCATATATATATATATATATATATATATATATATATATATATATATATATATATATATATATCTATATATATATATATATATATGTGGGCCCCATGTGGGATCCACCTGATGGCAGTTAGGATGGACGGTGTACATACACCAGCTATATATCATATAGCTAGTGCATTGATGTCACCAGTTCTGTGGACCCTCACCGTAGATGGGTTTTATCCCACCGTCCATCTGGACGTGGGAACCCACTAACTATGCAGTGACGTCACCAGTCCTGTGGACCCCACCTTATATGGGTTGCATCCTCACCGTCCACTCAGACAGTGGGTCCCAGCCATTGGATGCTGCGTTAGCATCAGCAAGTGCTGTGTGGAGTCCACCTACGATGTACATGTCTCATCCTGGCCATCCATCTGGATGGACCCACTAGATGATGTATGCGTTATATCTAAACCGTCCATTCATATGGAGGGCTCGTCTCAGGGCTTGAGACTAAAAAAATAAGACAGATCCGGTTATCAGGTGGACCACATTACCGAAAACAGTGGGTTTGAATGTCCACTATTAAAACCATTGGGTTATAGAGTTTGGACTAATATGATATTTGGTTTTTTCCTCTAAATCCAGGTCCTTGTGACCTTATAAATAGACTGGATGAAAAATAAACGCTATGGTGGGCCCATTGAAAGGTATTTGGGGCTCATGGGTTGAGGCCCATTGTGATATATTTGAGGCCCATGGGATGTGGCCCCTTTATGATGTATATTAGGCCCATGTCAGAGGCCCATTACGATGTAGATTAGGCCCGCGTGAGCGGCCCATTGTGATGTATATATGGCCCATTGGGATGTATTCGGGGCCCATGGGTTAAGGCCCGGGCCCATTGTGATATATTTGAGGCCCATGGGATGTGGCCCCTTTGTGATGTATATTAGGCCCGTGTCAGAGGCCCATTACGATGTATATTAGGCCCGCGTGAGCGGCCCATTATGATGTATATGTGGCCCATTGTGATATATTTTCGGCCCATATGATGAGGCCCATTGTGATGTATTTTTGGCCCATTTGGTAAGGCCCAATGTGATGCATATGCGGCCCTTTTGACGAGGCTTGATGTGGTGTATATGTGGCCCTTGAGTGAGGCCCGTAGTGATGTGTATTAGGCCCTTACGTGAGGCTATGGGTCCACTATATGTTTGGCTCTATATAGGTCACTGCTTAGGAGCAATATTGGTTAAATGGCCACATTGATGGGCAATGATAGTTTAATGTCCACATTGTGACATTTCCTTAGGCCTTGTTCGGCCGATTATGGAGGCCGATTCCGATTATGGAGGCCGATTCTGATTGTCGAGATCGATTGTCGAGGCCGATTTCAATTGTCAAGGCTGATTCCAATTGTCGAGGCCGATTCCGATTGTCGAGACCGATTCCGATTGTCTAGGCCAATTCTGACCGTTGAGGCTGATTCCGATTATCGAAGCTGATTCTGATTGTCGTGGTCGATTGTATAGGCCGATTGTCGTTGCTGGTTGTCGATACCAATTATGAGTATGAGACAACATAGCATCATAATACATGCCCATATGCATCATCTGCATGTTTGTTATGAGAAGTGATTGACTATTATGTAATTCATTGGGCAGGTTGCTATGAGACTCCCCGATAGGCGGAGATCGTCTCACATGAGCGCATGGTATGCGCAGGATTGATGCATGACTGGATTGTATGACTCATTGTAACGTCTCGAAAAAATCCGTACAAAGACCCGAGTATCACCTTAGGCAGAAATTACTAAGGACTGAATTCTTTAGAATTTAGGCGAAGTTGAATCAAGTACTAAACTGATTTAATCGATGGATTAGCTTGAACCACTATCTATAAGGATGGCAAGGCCCAAAACATTATAATCCCTAACTCAACATTACTTAAAAACCTAGGAGCAATCTCAAAACCCAGTTGCTCTGGGGAGCACATTGAAACTTCGTATCGGGCCTGGACCACGCGTCGAAAGTCCGATGACCACAAAACTATAAGGTTAAAACCACCTTACTAGGCACAACCATTACGGGAATTGAGCCTAGATAGTGTCCTGAAACGCACAACTTGAGCCTTGGGCAAAGTGTGTGAGAAACGCGAATATCTTTAGAAAATGAACCAAAACTTAAGTAAATTGGGCCGTACGCTTACGGGCGAAATTAAAGGTTTCAAATTGGACCAAACCATACCCATGGATCAGAGAAATTTCCCTGCACATGTCAGTATACTTGTGGCCCTTATCGAGTGACGATGACCGTTGAACTGACACAGGTCCTTCACGATCGATCCACTAATCTGATCGGACCGAAATCATAACTCGGCTTAGATCTATCATCAGGGAACTTGCTCCAGGCTGTATACGAGCAATGGACCTCTAGATGAGTCTCGTTGACCCGAAACAGTGGCCTTTTGGCTATAACCTAAGTATACCATGGCCCTAGGGCCATTGACACCACTTTTGAGTCTATATAAGGCCCTTAAACCACCCCACCCCTCTCTCATACGAATTTGCTCAAACCCTAGGTGAGAGAAGAGAGAAAAGAGGAGAAAAGAGTGAGGAGAAGAGTGAGAGTTCGAGAGATCGTGGCGGTGTTCCTCTCTTACGACTACATGCACTAGATCACCTCTACATCTAGCTACACGAATCTTTCCAACGGCATTTTAGGTAAGAAATCATAACCCTAATCTTGTTTTATGAATCCAAATAGAGGAATCGAAGAAATAGCTAACATGTTTCGTGATTTAGGTAGTCGTTGTGCTGTATTTGGGAATATAGTGTACGAACCGAGTTCGTAACGGGAGTACCGACGAAAGGTACGGACTATAAACGTTTAAGTTATGGTTTTCAAGGCTTTCAATGTTGACAATGATTTATTCTGACTTGATTGCAGCCATATGATCTTAGTTACGATGTATCCGATAATTTATACATGTGTGTGAACTATGTGAATATATAATGCATTCCATGTATTTGTTGAAATGTTTGAATGAATATTAAATTATGATTTGTGCTCGCCATGACTATTAACTTATAATACATGATTGTTATATGTATGACAACTCCTTTGTGAAGGGATTTGCCTTAATATATGCTTTAACTAATTTAGTTCATGTATGAAGTAATGTGTTGGCTAAGCGTTTGATAAAATGTCTGAATGAGTAATTGTTTGATGAATTGCATTTATTAAGGGTGTTGAGATGGGATTCTCAACTACCTTAGCTATATGTATAAATTCCTTCATAAAACTTTAATTGCACTTTGTGATTTATGTTTAAAATGCATATGTACAAGAACATGTTCTATGTGTTTGATAAATGCTCAAATGAGATTCGTGTTTGAGTTGCTTGTTAAATGCTATTATGATTATCACATGTTACTACCTATTACATTTGGGTGTGATTGGGACTACTACGTAGTCTAGGCAATTGGTAACGGTTTTCGATCGAGTGGCTGAACTGGTCTCACCACAAGGGATACTTACGACGAATCTGAGTCGTACGGTGATTATCAATAGTGGTTAGGCCACATGGAGTGCTTATGCACTCCATGTAGATTGATTTAGCGTGCGCTTGTACAAATCGAACTTGTCAATAACCCGATTGGCCTAATGTGTGTTTACCATGTATGGACGCTACTGCTTGAATCTAAGGTACCGCTTACCGATGTAATAGCCCATTTCAACCATGGTACCACGATCCGCTAAGACTCATGAGCCGGGCATGGTAGTGTATGGGACACCGTGGTTGAGCTGTCAGCCTATGCTGGGGTGACGAGCCTCCCCGTAGTGACCAGTGAGCAACCCAAACTCGTAAGCCGAATATGGTGGTGTATGGGACACTATTTTCGAGTTGTCGGCCTATGTTTAGGTGATTAGCCTCCCATAGTGACCTCGAGAATAATCAATCGAACTTACCTGTCCACTGCTTCTGTTAGGGGTGACGCCCTATAACTTGCCTATCGTATGTGATTAATTAGGACTGACGACCCTAGATGGATCTCTGTTTGGGTTAATGATATAAAGGGAGGTACCTTAGCTTTCCGAATCTGCTGTATGAATAAGCCTAATTAAGAACTTGGCTAACACGGCCCTGCACCGCATTGCATGTGCTTTGGTGAGGAAACACACGTTTAGAGAGTTTGCCATGTGCGATCGTGAGATGAAGTCGCTGAAGGGAGTGCAGGAAAGGGCATGCATCATTACCGCATATCATTCCCGCATTAATAAGAGTACTTGGGATATGATTGTTGTACTGCTTTATCGTTACTGCTTGACTGAATTAATGACATGTTAACCTTTACCTTATAGTATCACTGAGTTGATCACTCACTCCCACTCTGGGACGATGTTTTAAAACACCAACTAGACTCTGTTGTAGTTGCAGATGATGACAAGGCTTACGCGACGGAACCAGACTTCCTTGACGAGGAGTTCTCTTACATGCAACTCTCAGGCGGGTCTATGTAGACCTAGAGTTGCGTTGCCAGGATTACGGGACTATGGATTAGTTGAACCTTTGCACTTGATATTTTGTAAATTTTGGAACCATACATGTACTTATTTAGCCTGGCAACATACTCATACTCTGAGAATTTGATAAACACTTACATACTTTTATATCTATCTCAGTCTTTCGCTTGCGTAATTACGTTAACTCTGGAGTATGATATGCTGATTTAGTGTAATCACATTCATGTGTAATGCACTAATATGGGCAACATTTAATCATCATTATCTATGTTGCATAAGTGATGCGACGGATCTCGGGAGTTGAGCTTTGCTCAACCCTCAAAATTCGGGGCGTTACACTCATGCATCTTGCATTGTGTGTTGTGATTACTGTACACTCTAGTGACATCAGGGCCATAGCCTCCACAGTCATGTCGTGGATGGCCAGATGAGACACCGAAAATCTGTTATTAACATCGGGCCACCAAGATGGCCCTGAGTGAAAATTCCTAAACCCTCTTGGTACCAGAGGACACCTTAACGTCCGAGTGGATACATGAGCGCCGAATACTAGGAGGCCGCGTCTCCCACTGTGTCGTGGTCGGTTGGGAGGGGGTGTGACCTTACCTGCCTGAGGGAGTAGGCAATGCTAGGTTGAGTCTGACCAACTTGAGGAATAAGTACGTTATCGACGAGCTGACCCCGATACTAGCAGGTGGATAGTGAGGTCTCTTCCACTTACCCAGTTGTGCCCTTGATGGGGCGGCGGGTGGCATAGAGTGTATTAGACCCCGGTGATGATCCCGGAGCTGTACAGTAATGATTTGTGCACTTATTGAGCAGGAGTTTCATACTCAGCATTATACTCATTCATTCATTCACTATCCACTCGGGTTGGTGGTGCGCAACCAATTGTTATGTACCTTATCAATGACCATGATTTCGGTTGGGGCACGCGACCAACTTGAGATCAAGAGTTTACCACATTGAGTCTATTTATCCAAATTTAGGTATGAGATTGGTTTGGATAGAAGTCCTTTGTGAGAGACCCCATAGCCTGCGATACCACGTACTATCATCCCGACTTCACACTGCAGCTTGCTCATTTCATTCGCACTACATACCGCATATTGCATTACATCCGTGGTATATGGCATTTTGGGTTGCGCTATGTTTTTGCGTTTATATGACCTAAATGAGGCTGATGATATTCGTAGCTCTTCCGAATTGCATATTGTATTGCATCCTCGGTATTCGATATTTAACTTACTATGTCTCCGCATTGCATAGCTGATCTACATTGCTTCCTCAGTATATAATATTGATTTATTAAGTTTTTGCATCGCATAACCTGAATAAGGCTGATGATGTTCATGGACTTACAAGCATGTTTCCGCATTACTCTGATGTTGTACGATTTATGGATTGTCAGTATTTCCGCTTACTTTAATATTGCATTCTGAGAACGCATATACTACTACACACTTACACCACCCTCTAAGCTTTCTATAATCTTATGCACGATAGATGCATGCAGGTGACGATAGGACACAGTCGATCTGAGGCAGGAGCGTGCGGCGAAGCTTCTGGAGATTTTATTATATGCATGTATTTCCTTTTCAGTATTGTACTCAAATGATTATATTAGTGGATATGTGGTGATGATGTTGTTCTTGTGATTTGGGTATACTTGTGGTTATGCTTCTTATGAGATAAATTCATGTTGAAAATCCTCCTTGTAGGATCCCAGGATCGAAATCTAGCGTATGAGCGCTAGGAGCCGAGAATGGGGTACTACGGAAGCTGTCGGCACCGGATTCGGCGATCGGGAAATTTGTGAGCCTGGTTTCCGAGTTTGGGGCGTGACATCTCAAATCTGTGATAATAAACACAGTGTCAAATTCACAAATCAAGGGTGTGAGTTGTCATGCCCCAAACTCAGAAAACGGCCTCACAAAATTCTCGATCGCCGAATCCAGTGCCGACAGCCTCCATAGTACCCCATTCTCTGCTCCCAACGCCCATACAACAGATTCTGATCCTGGGATCCTAGAAGGAGAATTTTCCAACGTACATTTATCTCGTAACAAGCATAACTACAAGTTTACCCAAATCACAAAGACAACATCATCATCACATATCCACTAATATAAATAGTTAAATACAGTGCTGAAAGGGAAATATACATTATCGAAAATCAAAGCCCAAAAGACCGTTGCACGCTCCAAGCTCAATGCTGCTGTAATTTAATGCCACTTGCACACATCTATTGTGCATAAGCTTATAGAAATCTTAGAGAGTGATGTAAGTGTGTGTGCAAGGTAAGTGCCAAGTATGCAAAATCAAAGTAAGCAGAAATACTGGCAAATCCATAAGTCATACAATATCAGAGCATGTAATGCATATCGGCTATACGAACGTGGAGTCATAGTGAACTAACTATTAGATGCCGAGGATGCAATGCAATATGAAAATCCTGACGAGTCCACGAATACCGTCAACGTCATTTAGGCTATATAAATGCAGAAACATAGCAACCCAAAATGCCATATGCCGCGAATGTAATGAAATATGCGGTGCGAATGAAATGACCAAGTGGGAGTGTGAAGTCGGGATGATAGTACGTAGTATCGTAGGCTATGGGGTCTATCACAAGGGACTTCTATCCAAACCAGTCCCATACCTAAATTTGGATAGTCAGGCTTAATGTGGTAAACTCCTGATCTCAGGTTGGTCGCACGCCCCAACTGAAATCCTGGCCATTGTGAAGGTATACAATAATTAGTTATACACCACCAGCCCGAGTGGATAGTGAATGAATGAATGAATGAGTAAAATGTTGAGTATGCAACTCCTGCTCAATAAGTCCACATATCAGTACTGTACATCTCTAGGATCATCACCGGGGTCTAGTACACTCCACACTAGCTGCCGCCTTCCTAGCCGCACAGCCATGCAAGTGGAAAAGACCTCACTACCCGCCTGCCAGCAGTATACCAATGCCTACTTGGCTTGTCGATAGCGGACTCATTTGGGAGCTAGTCAAACTTGGCGTAGCTTATACCCTCCTCACTTAGGCGGATAAGGCCACACCCCCTTCTAACTAACCACAACACAGTGGGAGATGCGGTTTACTGGTATTTGGCACTTGGGCGCTCATGTATCCACTTGGTATGACGTTGAAGTATCTCCTGGCCACAGAGGTTTAAAGACTTTCACCCACGGACATCCAATGTGCCCAAATGCTCGAACCAAATATTTTCGGTGTCCCATCTGGCCATCCACGATATGCCTGTAGAGGCTACGACCTTGATATCGCTAGGGTGTACAGTAGTCATAACACAAAATGCAAGATGCATGAGTCACACAATCCAATCATGCATCAATCCTGTTCATACAGTGCGCTCATGTGGGACGACTCCACCTATCAGGGAGTCCCATAAACAACCTGCCTATGGCATATGCAATGGTCAATCACATCTCATAACAAACATGCAGATGATGCTTATGGGCATGTATCATGATGCTATGCTGTCACATACTCATAATCGGCACTTTATCATTTCAGTCAAGCAGTAATGATAAAGCAGTACAACAATCATGTCCTAAGTACTCTTGTTAATGCAGGACTGATATGCTATAATGATGCATGCCCTCGCCTGCACTCCCTTAGCGACATCATCTCACGGTCGCGCATGCAACACTCCTCACATGTACGCTTCCTCGCCAAAGAACATGCAATGCGGTACATGGTCGTGTTAGCCAATAATTAATTAGGCTTATTCATACAGCAGATTTGGGAAGCTAAGGTACCTCCCTTTATATCATTTACCCAAACGATGATTCATCTGGGGTCGTCAATCCTAGTTAATCATATACAATAGGCAAGTTATAGGGCAACATTACCCCTGATTGAAAAGCAATGAATAGGCAAGTTCAGGTTGCTACGGAGAAGCTTGTCACCTCAATGTAGGCCTAGTTTATACTCGAGGTCACTACGGAAAGGCTTGTCACCTTAGCGTTGGCCAACAGATCGAATACAGTGTCCCATACACCACCATATTTGGCTCACGAGTTGGGTTGCTCACTAGTCACTACGGGGAGGCTCGTCACCCCAGCGTAGGCCGACAGCTCGACCACGGTGTCCCATAGACTACCATGCCCGACTCATGAGTCTTAGCGGATCATGGTACCAAGGTTAAACGGGCTTTACATTGGTAGTGGTACCCTAGATTCAAGCAGTAGCGTCCATACATGGTAAACACACATTCGGCCAATCGTGTTACTTGACAAGTTCGATTGATACGAGCGCACACTAATTTAATTGACATGGAGTGCATATGCACTCCTCGTGGCCTACTCACTGTCGATAATCACTGTACGACTCAGATTCATCAAACATATTGTTGTGGCGAGACTGGTTCGGCCACTCGATCAAAAATCATTACTGATTGCTTGGACTATGTAGTAGTCCCAATCACACTTAAATGCAACAGGTAATCATATATGACAGTCATAACTGTATTGAACAAACAATTTAAACACTACAATCATTTGAGCATTTTATGAAACATAGAATGAACATATTATCACACATGTGCATTTCATACATAAATCACGTAGTTAGATTTAAGTTACATGAAGGAATTTATACATATAGTTAAGGTAGTCGAGAATCTTATCTCAATACCTTTATAGAGTACAATTCATCAAACACTTACTCATTTAGACATTTTATCAAACACTTAGGCTACACATTTCGATATACACGATATAACTTAGTTATAACATATATTAGGGCAAATCCCTTCACAAAGGGAGTTGTCATACATATAACAATTACGTATTCTAGATTAATTGTCATGGCAAGCACAAATCATGATTTCACTTTCATTCAAACATTTCAACAAACACATGGAATGCATTATATCTCAACATGGTTCATATATGTGTAATACATGAAAAACATTGTATCTAAGTACATGTGACAACAATCAAGTCAGTCATAAATCATTAACTAGCATTGAAAGCTTTAAAAACTATAACCTAAACGTTTATAATCTACACCTTTCGTCGGTTTACTCGTTACGAACTCGGTTCGTACACTACGTCCTTGTCTACGACACAACGACTACTTAAACATTGAAATAGGTTAGTTATTTCACCGATTTCTCTATTTGGATTCCTAAAACAGATTAGGGTTAGGATTTCTTACC
Source organism: Magnolia officinalis (assembly GCA_021015155.1). Classification (NCBI taxonomy): domain Eukaryota; kingdom Viridiplantae; phylum Streptophyta; class Magnoliopsida; order Magnoliales; family Magnoliaceae; genus Magnolia; species Magnolia officinalis. The sequence goes on along the minus strand of JAJHSJ010000018.1, from coordinate 19,337,567 downwards.
CAAAAGTGGATTTGGATTCGACTATGTAGCGACACGGGAGAGATGATTCGGCACGTAGAGTGGTGGGAGTGAATCCCAGTAACAAACTACAGATCTCTCACACTTCTCCTCACTCTTTCCTCCTCTTTTCTCTCTTCTCTCTCCTAGGGTTTTAGGAAATTCGTATGGAATAAGAGAGGGGTCGGTTTAGGGCATTATATAGGCCCAGAAGTGACGTCAATGGCCCTATGGCCATGGTATATTTAGGATATAGTCAAGGGGTGGCTGTTTCGGACCAATGAAGCTCATCTGGAAGTCCATTGCTCGCATACGGCCTGAAGAAAGTTCTCTGACAATGGATCTATGATAGGTTAAGGTTTTGGTCCGATCGAATTAGTGGATCGATCGTGGAGGACCCATTTCATTCAACGGTCATTTCCACTTGATCAAGGTCACAAGTATACCAATGGGTGCAGGGAAATTTCCCTGATCCAAGGGTGTAGTTGGGTCAGAATCTGACGGTATGAAACCTTAGATTTGGCCTACAAGCAAATGACCCAATTCACTTATATCTGAGTTCATTTTCTAAAGATATTCACGTTTCTCACACACTTCGCTCCAGGCTCAAGTTGTACATTTCTAGATACTATTTGGACTTGATTCCTGCGATGGTTGTCAAGCCCAATAAGGCGGTCATAACCGTATAGTTTCGCGGTAATCGGACTTTCGACGCACGGTCTAGGCCCGATACAGAGTTTCAATGCGTTCCCGGGAACAACTGGGTTTTGAGACTGATCCTAGGTTTTTAGGAAATGTTAAGTTAGTGATTCTAATAGTTTTGGGTCTTGCAGTCCGTATAGAAAGTGGTTTAAGCTAATTCCATTGATTAGTTAGCTTAGTACTTAAATAATTTTCGCCTAATTTCTAAGGAATTCGATCCTTAGAGATTTCTGCCTGAGGTGGTACTCGGGTCTTTGTATGGAATTTTTTGAGACGTTACATTATCAATGGGCTTCAATGGTTGAAGGGTGTTCCAGGTTCCATACAGGTGTGAGCAGACAGGGTTAACAAACATGGTTGGTAAGTATGTGAGCTAAACCTTGTGAGTTCAGGTGAGTACGTGATGAATGACATCGGGTACAATCGACCCATGTAGTCCAACTACTGTCGCCCTTTCACACCCATCCAAATTCGTTGATTTAGCCGCGGATGGTCTTACCTACAGGACCACCTTCTCTCACCTCCATTTCCTGACCAACCACGGGGTTTCGAAGGTATTTAATAACACTTCAACAAAATCAGAATCCATCATTTAACACAAGTAATGTCATGCATTCACACTTCTAACACAATTTCAGATTTCTCTATAATTACAACTACTAACAATATTAAGAAATAAATGTGCAAGTGTGTGGTGTGGGTTAATGAGGAGGCCAAGCATTACATATATTTCATAGCACAAAAATATACAAGGGTTAATATATCATATGTGCTACAAGGAACATTGCATAAAAATCAAGTAAGAATTAAGCATGCACTCACCAAATTCATACCCAATCATGTTGAAGAACTACAAATGTACCATAATCATTCCATGTTAATTAGGAGGGTCTAAAATGTAAGGACTTGCCTAGGTTTTCTCTAGATTATCCAAATACATCACCTAAACATTCAAAATCATTAGATTCATACTAAAATTAGTGTTAGGCCACCTAAGAATAATAGTCCGCACCTTTGGATCATTGAGATCATGAGAAATGATCTAGGAGTGTCGAACTTGGGGTCGATTGGCTGGAATCCCTGAGGCAAAGCATTTGCATATTAGGATTTCATGCAAATTCTCTCTCAACGAAAGGGGTTTCCAAGAGATGAGGGATTTACCTACCCAATCGATAGAGAGGGGTTCTTCTAGTTGTGGGTGAAGGATTCGTTGAGGAAAGGTGAGGAGTTGCAAGAATCGCACTCTTTTGGACCCCACTTGAGTTATGGTCCACCTTTACTCTTCTTCACTCTCTCTTTTCTCTCTCTCTCTCTCTCTCTCTCTCTCTCTCTCTCTCTTCTCTCTCTCCTCTCTCTCTCTCTCTCTCTCTTCTCTTTGCTCTCTTCTTTCTCTCTTATTTGTTGGAGTAAGAGAGAAAGAGCCTTAGGGCTTTATTTCCTAGGTTTGGGCTAATTGGCCTTAAGTTTCAACAATTTCCCTCAATGGCCCTCTAGGACCCCCTTTTGGCTTTGGGGTGGCCATATCACCCCTCCAGCTACCAAATTTGGTGCGTAGGTGTCTCATGGCGCGTTAAGGGGCCATGCAAAATTTGAAGACAAATGAACACGGGGTTTTATCGTACGGCTCTGATATTTAAATGGCCTTATGAGGTACATTCTGAAAGTGCCCTGGTTTGTCAAGTTACGTGAATGTTAAGTCAGAGTGTTTACGGAGCCTGATAGGAAGATTAATTCAAGCGTTTGCCTCAACCAGAGGTGTACAAGCTCGTCACAGGTAAAACTAAAGCCTCACATCCCATGACCTAAAACCCTAGGTAAAGAAAACTCTTAAAAACAAGTTAGAAATCATAGCGTTTTAAGGTGAGAAAACTTTTTTCAAAATAGGAAAATCTCCAAGTTTTTCTCACCTTGTCGATTTTATCGAAACACCCTCGATATGATCGACTTGCTCTGTCGATGTCCTTGATACCTTAACGATATTATCGATGTGAGGACCAAAAGTGTCCAGCAACTAAATATTCATCTGGACGAATTTATCGATGTATCGATAGATCTATCGATATCATCGATATAAACACTAAATATGTCCAGCAACTTCACAACATATCTGGACGAATTATCTATGTATCGATATCATCGATATTCAAATCTCGAATCTATCGAGAGTGGCTCGATAAGATCGACAGGTAGATTTTTGGCGCCCCTGTTTTTTAATGAAAATCTCAAATTCCTTCGATATATCGATGCTCTTCTAATATGATCTGAAATCAAATATCGATAACATCGGAAGTCCATCGATGATATCGATGAGGGCGCGCATTTCTTACAGCAAATATTTCAGGTCGTTTTTAACTATGATCAGGGGCCCTTTGATAGAATTGATATTCAAATATCGATGATATCTGTACTAGGTCGATTGCATCGAACAAGGTCATAAACTGTCCAGGAAGCTTAAAGACAAATCAATTGGATTTATCGATGCCTCGACTCTGATCTCGATATCATCGACATTCAAATTTCGATGATCTCGATGGTTCCCCGATCATTCATGAAAACCTGAAATATTTCAAATTCAAGTCTCTCTCATTTTTCAAGTGTCGATGGATCGAACCGGTCATCGATGGAATCAGAGTTCGAAATCCGATGACATCGACAATAGTTTCGATTCATCGACCAATTGGCAAAGAGTTTCAAAAGCGTATGACATTGAGTCCGAGTCATCGAACAGACCATCGATGCTATCGAGAGTATACGCTCAATGAAATCAAACTCTGTCATAAATGTGACGTTTTATATCCGTTGAAACTTTTTGCCTATATATAGAGGACTTGTCTTTTGTTGCTGTGAGAGAAAGAAGAGAGAGCTTTCGTGTGTTTCAACTTACATCTTATATCCAAAGCCCTTTCTCTCAAGGGAGTTCATCCTCCAATCCACCCTCACCATTGACATTCAATAGAGTGGATTGGGGAATGAACTTCCGCATTTAAGGATCCTCCAGCTACTACCTTAATGGTAAATCATTAAGCTGGGATGCCTTGAATGCATAAGATTGGAATCGCTCTATATTCCTGATAGGAAAATATTTTGAGAGTAGGATTCCATCTTCACCTTGACCCAACCCAAAGCTGAGTATTGGTACCTCATTTTATGTTACGGATCAAGGGAGAAGAAGACTCTTCGTCAACAAGGAGGAGGAGATCTTTGGCACTGTTCTAAATGAGACTCATCAGCTTATTTGTAAGTGTCCGGAGTCCAAGAGTACACTTGTGATCATTCCTTTCTATGATTGTGTCTTAAGTGGTTCTCACCCTTTGATGTCCTTAAGGAGGCCTCCGGCGGGAGTGTACGTGGTGGGTACGTTATGTGGACCCTTGCTCTATGGAGAGCATAAACATCTGGTTTGGAGTGAACCAGTAAAACTCTGGGTTTTAGGTGAACCGGGTAAAACCTTAGGGTTTGAGGTCAACCGTGTAGAAACCTCCAGTAGGGTCTTATGAAAGATCCTTGGCGAGTTTGCCTAAAAGTGGGTGCATTGTGTTGACCCTTGCTCGTGAGAGCATAAACAGTCAGCCTCAGTGTAGGTTGTAAAGGTTGAAGGTAAACCTGATTTAAAACCTTAGGTTAGAGGTGAACCATGTGAAACCTCCTTAGTGAAATCAGGTACAGTCAATGGTTGAGTGCGGTTACCGGTAGTGGAGTAGACTTATCATCGAACCACTATAAAATGACTGTGTTTGAGATTGTTATTTTGATTGAGTGATTTGATTTAATACTTCCATATCTGAATATCTGATCACTCCTCACACACCTACACAGTCATATCCATCATGAACTATATTTCATATTGTTTACTCTTTAAGCAGTTGGTGATTGGATCCTCTACTAGGCTTGGAAGCTAGTAGAGTTACATTTGAGTAATCCTGAGAATTGCATGATCATAGGATTAATGAAGTAGGATTTTTAAATAAATCATAAAAACTTTAAAAAGTCCTATTCACCCCCCTCTAGGACATATTGGCATATTCCTTCTTCAACTAGTGCAGTCTTTACCGTCATTTCAATGGTATCAAAGCGGGTCTCTCTTTAAGGGCTTCACCGCTTAGAGGGTGATCTTGATTAAAGTTGGGAATATGGCCAAAAAGAGAGGGCTCATCTGTCACTAGACCTCCAGTATTTGTCGGCTCAAACTATGCATACTGGAAGGCTAGGATGCACTACTTTCTGAGATCTTTGGATCATGACGTTTGGGACATAGTTGAAAGCGGATACGTGCCACCAACTGAACAAATCATACTTGACAGTGGCACAACAATCATAAAGCCCAAATCCAAAGAAAAGTGGACAGCATTTGACAAAGAAAGACAAACATCTGAAGCCAAGGCTATGAATGCTATCTACTGTGCCGTGTCCCATGATCTATTCAATCAGATAAGTATGTGTGGGACATCCAAGGAAGCATGGGTTTTATTGGAAACAACCCATGAAGGCACAAGCACTGTAATCCAAACTTCAACTCTTGACTTCACAGTTTGAAAGTTTCAGAATGGAAGAGCATGAGACCTTTATGGAGTTTTTCACAAAGTTAAATATCATATGCAACTCCATGGGTGGATTGGGAGAGAAAGTTCCGATACCGAAAATTTGTAGGAAAATTCTAAGATCCCTACCGGAACGATTTAATCCCAAGGTTACAACAATTGAGGAGTGTAGGAACATAGATGAAATGAAAGTAGAAGAACTAGTAGGTTCCCTACAAACTTTTGAACTACACTTCATACAATCCAAAATCCAAAAACACTGTCCTAAAAACCTTAAAGAAAACAATTCATGAGGACAGTGAAAGTGAAGATGAAGATGAAGATGAAGATGAAGAAGTGGCCTTGCTGGCACAAAAATTCAGAAGATTCTTTTAGAAGAATCGCGAGTCCTTCTAGAGGGAGAAAGGTGAACTATAAACCTTCTGCAGGCAAATTTGGTAAAAGAACCAGAGAACCACAATGCTATTCCTGTCATGAGTATGGACACCTGTCTACTAAATGCCCAAAAAAAAAAAAAACTAAGGGCAAAGTTATGGCTGCTACGTGGGATTTTACTGAGGAGTCAAATTCAGAATCTAGTGACTCAGAAAGTGATGGAGATCAGAAATCATTGAAAATACTCATGATCTCCACTACTTCAATCATCCCCACTGAATCTGAGAACGAGAAAGAACAGCTAGACGCTGAATCATTTTCATCTGACAATGAGGGAACTGAAGAAGAAGAAAAAGAAGAAAAGGACAAGCTACAAGATGTTTACAATCAACTATATATCCATAGCATCAAAGTGGTCAAAAGACTCGGAATATCTAAGAATAAATTAGAATTGCTGCAAAAAGATTTAGATAAAACTCTAGAGATTAATACCCATCTAATCAATGACTTACAACAATATCACTCTGACAATGATAGACTTGAGAGAGTTAACTCCTTCCTTAAATCTGTGTCCGAGAAATTGAACAGACAGGTTGAGATCTTAAAAGACAAAAATATTCTGCTTCAAAATGAAAATCATACACTCCTGTTTGATCTAGAAGAGTCTAGAAAGACTGCCAAGCAAAACTGTAAGTTTTCCCAGAGTGGCGAAAAGTTAGAAAAACTATTGAGAATGGGAAGACCTGGAAAAGACAAAAATTGCTTAGGATATGAGAAAAACTCTAATGCCTCCAGTAGCAACACAAAGACTAATCAAGTAGTTGAATCAGATAAGAGAATTAAATCTACTACAAGTAAGATCCCTGTCACAAAATGGATAATTAAAGAAAAGAAGAACTGTCTTGTCACTCACTAAATCACTTAATAGGCAATGACACTAAGTGGTATCTTGATAGTGATTGCTCAAGACATGTAACAGGTGACATGTCCCTTCTTTCTAAATATAAGAATCTTCACAATGGGATAGTCACCTACGGTGATGGAACCACTGCTAAAGTAATTGGACATGGAATCATAAAAGGAATACAGCTGCTTAAGAATGAAAAAGCTTTCTGTATAAAAGGTCTGACACATAATCTCTTAAGCATATCTCAAATATGTGATAATGGGCATTTGGTCAAATTCAACAGACAATAATGCGAAATCCTAAGCCAATCAGGAAAATCAATAATGAAGGGTCATCGCATAAATAACCACTGCTACATTATTAGAGGTATAGAAAAGACTGATGCCTAGAAATACTGAGCAGAGAAAGACAAGTCCAGATCATGCATCTAGATCTGGATATTTGCTGAAATGATGCAATTTTGTTGAGCGTCAAATGATATATCTGTGATTCCTCACCTCAATCTTTTGTAAATAAACATGCAAATGTTTATAATTTTTTATGTGTACAGTAATTGTACATAATTTGGTTGAGTATGCTATTGATACTAAAAGTATACTTGAAGGGTCGAAAAAGAAAAATATTCCTCTTCATGCCTATCGATCTATCATTCCCTATTAATCGATCATGGGTCGATATCATCGACATCTCTTCAGAATGTGGAAAGTAACAAATCGGGACTACTATCGAAGCAATTACCGCGATAACATCTGATGTGGATCATCGATATAATCGAAAGTAAGTTCGATAAAATCGAAGACTCCTGACCGATAAAAGGCGATCGAGCGGAAGAATTTTATTTCTCTGAAAATTTTTTTTATTTTGCTCTATGTTCGAATCCTCGGCCAGAAGACCATCGACGGTTTCCAGAAGCCTCAAAAGAAACGGGTATTATCCTTCCATCCCTTCCACTCCAGAGTCTAATCTCACATTTGGTCGGGTACTTTCCATTCCTTTGGTTGACCTTCCTTACCTTTACCCGTCTCTTACACTGAAAAATCATGAACAAAGGGAAAGGTAAGTCTCTTTCTCAGTCCTCAAAAGGGAAAGCAAAATAACCCAGTTTGCATCAACTCACTCCATCGGTGAGACATTCAGACACTGTTGTTGAACGTCTGGTTCTCAACAGTGCCATCGAGTCTTTCGGTGTAGACCTCCTTCTAGAAGTAATAGGATGGCAAAATATTTTGAATCTTGGTGGTACTTATCAAATTGGAGTGGTCCATGACTTCCTCAGTAAAAGTCATGTTATTTATGACGATCTACCCTGTGTTCAAGTAGAATTATTGTATTTCTCCAAGCACATCACTCCCATCACCTTGAATCACCTTTTAGATCTCCAAGTCACTCGCTTTCCTGTTACCAGTCAGAATCTTTATGGTCTTGGTGTTTGGGGCAAGACAACTCGTGCACTATGTCAAGGAACTACTATTTCTCGGAACGATGATAATTCCCTTCATATTAATCATCTTGAACCCACCTTTAAAATCCTTCATGACATTTTTGGGTCCAATGTCTATCCTTGTGATGTGAATCGTAATCATCTGTCTCCCTTTGTGTTAAATGTGTTGTACGATTTATATCAGGAAGTTCAGGTGTGCCTCCTAACACTTCTTCTTAAGCAACTAATTCGGGTCATTCAAGGAAATCATCAGGATACACTAGATTTTCCTGTACTCATCTGTAAATTAGCCCATCATGTTGGTATTCCTATCTCATCTGATAGAGTTTATCCAGAGAAGTGGTTTGACAGTGATTCGGCTCAGGTGGCACAACAGCTTTGTCTTCCTTCAGTTCTTCCTGAGAACAGTTCTCCTCTGCAGTCGGCTGCTCCATATGCTCCTCCGTCATATCCATGGGGATCTAACCGAACGCCATTGCTGAGTTCGAAGTCTATCACAAATCGCCAAACTCATCACCTTGAACGTCACCTACTGAACGGTATGGTGAGCATGGAGGAGCGACTTCACAATTGTGAGAGACATCTCACCGTGATTGAAGAAAAAAGTCGATTCTCTCCAACAAACAAATCAGCAAGTAGTTGATTACTCACAAGTGGTGATTAGCGAAGACGGTAGATTAGAAGCTGGTTGTGCTAGTTGAATATCATTTTTTTGGGGGGCTTGGTGTTTTTACTGGGATAACTGTTAATTTGCTGTCAATCTTGGGCAGTCTATTTGGATAATTGGATAACTTTGGTATCATTTTGAATATGGCTGAATAGAATTCATATCATTAATGCCATATTTCTGTTTTGAGCTCCCTGGTTTATCAAGTTTCTGATATGGAATGCATGTGATGTCTCTAACGTATATTCTATCTGCTATGCATTCATAAATTCTGAAATTGATGTTTGTTGAAATTGAGTTAACTCTTATACATCAAATTCATCTACTTCTACCTATTCGGTTCTCCCATGCAATTCACTCTTTAGTCAATATCACTTGAGATATCTTTGTCAATGACTGACCAAAAGGGGGAGAACATTTGAAACACACCCGAATGGAAAATGCTATACGTTAGATGTTGTTGCAGGTGTTAGGGGGAGCAGACTGCATCAAGCAAGGGGATTTACAAGAAAGGGGGAGGAAGCAGTACTGGGTTGTGTACATGGTCATCAGAATTGTAAAATATGTAAAAATATGTACACACAATTTAGGGTGTGTTTGTCTAGAAGTGTTTTAGGGTGTTTTGGAAATTTGTCACGTAATTGACAAAGGGGGAGATTGAAAGTGCCCTGGTTTGTCAAGTTACGTGAGTGGTGAGTCAGACTATCTACAGAGCTCGATAGGAAGATCAATTCAAGCGTCTGCTTCAACCGGCTGTGTGCAAGCTCGTCACAGGTAAATCTAAAAACCTCACATCCCATGACCCAAAAACACCAGGTGAAGAAAACCCTTAAAAACAAGTTAAGATCATAGGGTTTTAAGGTGAGAAAACTTTTTTTTCAAAATAGGAAAATCTCTAAGTTTTTCTCGCCTTGTCGATTTTATCGAAACACCCTCGATATGATCGACCTGCTCTGTCGATGTCCACAATACCTTAAACGATATGATCATAGAGTTTATCATTTTAAACTATGATCGGGGGCCCTTCGATAGAATCGATTCAAATATCGATGATATCGAACCAGGTCGATTGCATCGAACAAGGTCATAAACTGTCCAGCAAGCTTAAACATAAATTAGCTGGATTTATCGATGCTCTTGACTCTGATCTAGATATCATCGACATTCAAATTCGATGATCTCGATAGTTCCCCGATCATTCATGAAAATCTGAAATATTTCAAATCAAGTCTCTCTCATTTTTCAAGTGTCGATGGATCGAACCGGTCATCGATGGAATCGGAGTTCGAAATCCGATGACATCGACAATAGTTTCGATTCATCGACCAATTGATAAAGAGTTTCAAAAGCGTATGACATTGAGTCCGAGTCATCGAGCAGACCATTGATGTTATCAAGAGTATACGCTCGATGATATCGAACCTGCTCGATGATATCAAACTCTATCATAAATGTGACCATTTTATATCCGTTGGAACTTTTTTCCTATATATAGAGGACTTGTCTTTTGTTGCTGTGAGAGAAAGAAGAGAGAGCTTTTGTGTGTTTCAACTTACATCTTATATCCAAAGCCCTTTATCTCAAGGGAGTTCATCCTCTAATCCACCCTCACCATTGACATTCAATAGAGTGGATTGGGGAATGAACTTCTGCATTTAAGGATCCTTCAGTTACTACCTTAATGGAAAATCATTAAGCTAGGATGCCTTGAATGCATAAGATTGGAATTGCTTAATATTCCTGATAGGAAAATATTTTGAGAGTATGATTCCATCTTCACCTTGACCCAACCCAAAGCCGAGTACTTGTACATCATTTTGTGTTGTGGATCAAGGGAGTAGAAGAATCTTCGTTAACAAGGAGGAGATCTTCGGCACTATGCTAAACGGGACTCATCAGCTTATTTGTAAGTATCCAGAGTCCAAGAGGACACTTGTGATCATTCCTTTCTAGGATTGGGTCTTAAGTGGTTTACACCCTTTAAAGTCCTCAAGGAGGCCTTCGGCAGGAGTGTACGTGGTGGGTGCATTATGTGGACCCTTGCTCAGTGGAGAGCATAACATCTGGTTTGGAGTGAACCAGTAAAACTCTGGGTTTTAGGTGAACCGAGTAAAACCTTAGGGTTTGAGGTCAACCGTGTAGAAACCTCCATTAGGGTCTTATGGAAGATCCTTGGCCAGTGTGCCTAAAAGTGGGTGAGTTGTGTTGACCCTTGCTCGTGAGAGCATAAACAGTCAGCCTTAGTGTAGGTTGTAAAGGTTAAAGGTGAACCTGATTTAAAACCTTAGGTTAGAGGTGAACCATGTGAAACCTCCTTAGTTAAATCCGGTACACTCAAGGGTTGAGTGTGGTTACCGGGAGTGCAGTAGACTTATTGTCGAACCACTATAAAATGACTGTGTTTGAGATTGTTATTTTGATTGAGTGATTTGATTTAATACTTCCATATCTGAATATCTGATCACTCCTCACACACCTACACAGTCATATCCATCATGAACTAGATTGCATATTGTTTACTCCTTAAGCAGTTGGTGATTGGATCCTCTACCAGGCTTGGAAGCTAGCGGAGTTACATTTGAGTAATCCTGAGAATTGCATGATCATAGGATTAATGAAGTAGGATTTTTAAATAAATCATAAAAACTTTAAAAAGTCTTATTCACCCCCCTCTAGGACATATTAGCATATTCCTTCTTCAACTAGTGCGGTCTTTACCGCCACTTCATCTTGCATTATGGACCAATAAGTCGTCCCACCCCAACGCAAAATATTTTCCCATCTAACCTTAGAAAGAATTGGAACTAGGCCAAAATGAGCAATGTGGTCCAGATTTACTACTTTTTCAATGATAATATTCCTTATCCGGAAATCCCGAACATATTCCAAATCATTCTCCGGTGAACGTATGGTCCATACACCAATCCAGATTAATCGGGAAGATGAACCGGTTCGAGCCTTATGTACAGATTTTTTAGCTCGACGTTCAATTATAAATGCACAAGAGAAATTACAAGAAAAATGCAAGGAAGAAAGTAGATCAGATTTTAATGAAAACTTAAAAAGAAAATTGGTTTCAAATTGAAAACAAAATCTACTCAAACTTGCAAATCTAATAATAGATAGCCTAAATCTTAAAGGAAATTGGAGTAAAAAAAAAAAAAAGCACTTACAAGAGAGTTGGGTTGATGGGTTAGTCAAATAGGGCATCGACTAGCCGAAGAAGATGAAGTGGAGTGAAATAAAATTTGGGATTTTTCCTTTTTTAAGCAAACCTGCGCGATCTTCCGCTAGCTCTAGCATATGCTCAGCTGGCCAAAAAATCCTAAAAAAAATTATTTTTTATTTTTTTAATATTTTATTTTCCATTTTAGTTTTCATGCATTTCATAATTATGAATAAACATAAAATTAAATGCGAAGAAAAGAATAATTAATTAAAAAATAATACAAAATCCAATATCATCCTTTAGATTTGAAAACTTAACATTATCAAGCGACTTAGTTGGTATATCTGCAAGCTATTTCTCAGTTTGCATGTATTCCGAAATGATAGTTTTATCTTCAACTAATTATCGAATGTAGTGATATCTTATGTCAATACGCTTTGTACGAGAATGTTAAATAGAATTTTTAAGGATATTTATTGCACTAGAATTATCGCAATATAGTGTCATTATATCTTGCGTAATTTCATAGTCAGCTTGCATTCTTTTCATCCACATTAGCTGAGTGCAAGCATTTCCTGCAGTAATATATTCAGCCTCCGCAGTAGAAAGACATGCGAAGTTTTGCTTCTTGCTAAGCCATGATACTAAGTAGTTTCCAACATAGAAACATCCACTGCTAGTAGATTTTCTATCATTAACATTTCTTGCCCAGTCTGTGTCTGTATAACCTATGATTTGTACAGACGTATCATTGGATACCATAAGCCTAAGTTCGTAGAACTTGCGACATATCTGATTATCCGTTTGGCGGCATATGAGTGAAATTATTTAAGATCAAATTGATACCTAACACAAATTCCAACACTAAATGCAATATCAGGTCTACTAGCAGTTAAATATAGAATACTACCGATCATACTGCGATATAATCAAGAGTATATACTTTTACCTTATTAATCTTTTGAGAGTTTAAGAATCATACTCATCAGAGTATTGAAATTCCTACCATTTTCAAAGTTAAACCTTTTTTTATACACACACGCACACACACCCACCCACTCACACCGTAGTGGGATTTCACCACCTATGGGTACTCGAACCCTTGACCAGGTGTTAAAACTCCTAAGAGTCTACCACCGGAGCAAGAGTAAAGACCCTTTCGAAGCCAAACCTTTTTACAAGGTTCAAAGCATATTTGGTCTGTGAGATGAACATACCGTCTTCAAGTTGTTTGACTTGTAATCCAAGTAAATAATTTAGTTCACCGACCATACTCATTTCAAACTTATATTTCATAAGATCTGTAAACTCAGTAGATAACTTAGCGCACATAGATCCATAGATAATATCATCAACATAGATTTGAACAAATGGGATATTATCATTATATTTTTTGATAAATAGGGTTTTGTTAACACTACCCATAACAAAATTATGACTAAGTAAGAATTTAGTCAACTTTTCATACCACACTCTGGGAGCTTGTTTTAAACCATAAAGAGCCTTTTTAAGATGGTAAACATGATCGAGAAGTTTAGGATCTTTAAAACCCTTTGGTTGTTCAACATAGACTTCCTCATTTAGATCACCATTTAGAAAAGCACATTTTACATCCATTTGATAAATTTTGAATTTTTTATGGCATGCAATGGAAATAAATAATCTGATTGATTCAAAGCGCGCAATTGATACAAAGGTTTCATGGTAATCAATATCTTCCATCTGAGTATAACC
>JAJHSJ010000018.1:19219028-19323937 GCA_021015155.1 Magnolia officinalis | reverse complement strand
TGACTCTCCATTCTAGTAGGTCAACGAGATCCATGTGGAGGACTTCAAGGGGTTTGGATGTGGCATTGGAGTTCACTTTGCTGTGAGCACTCCTAGTTTGTTTTCCAATCTGACATTCGCCACAAATTTTAACCATTTTCTTTAACTTGGGTAGACTTCTTATTACTTCACCTTTGCTCACTCTATAAAAATTACGGTAGTGTACATGTCCTAACCGTTTATGTCATAGTTCGGTCTCATTGGTTTGGACCATGTAACACGATAATTTAGACGAGCTTGAATCACAGACTATATAGTAGTTCTACGACCAATTAATATCACAGAACCATTCTCATTAGAAATCTCACACCCTTGTTTGCCGAATTTAACGCTATTTTCATTATCACAAATTTGAGAAATGCTTAAGAGATTATGCTTAAGGCCCTCTACAAACAAAACATTCTCAAATGGAGGAAGATTAAAGAGTTGAACAATACCTTGGCCAACAATTTTGTAGTTGCTACCATCACCGAATGTGACAGATCCCACAATCATATCTTTAAGATTGGTGAACAAATCTTTGTCACCTGTCATGTGTATAGAACAACCACTGTCTAGGTACCACTTTGATTGACTCAAAGCCTTGAAAGTGGTGTGGACAACCAGACAAGCATCTTTAGGGACCCATTTCATTACTATTTTGGGTTTTGGAGCATAGTTGATTTTTCTACGCTTGTACTTGTTATATATTCTACCATTCGAGTTAGATTTTAGAAGCTCCTTAAGTAAATCTACAAGTTTCTTAGCTAAGGGGTTATGATTCTGATTTATATAATTGATATGGTTTCTTTTAGATTTTATAGCCTAAAAAGTTTCAGAATTTTTGAAACTATTTTGATTCAGACTTTTCCCTTTTGAGTTAGAGGACTCCCCTTTAACAAACCTAGTAGGAGTGGACTTACTTTTAGGAGGTGTATTCTTATCGTAGCCTAAACCAGATCTATTGCCACATTTCCTTAATCCGGTTAGTAGTCTTTCTAGTTTAGGATCACCCTGGGCATACCTCCAAGTATCCTTCAAACTCAAGAGAGAAGAGACTTCTAGTTTTAGTTTTTCATTTTCTAATCTAAGGTTTTTAACTTGGGATGTTTTGAAATCTAAATCACACTTAGCTTTTTCAAAACAATCAGAAAAATGCAATTTTTCTAAAGCTAAATTATCAAAATCTTCTTTCAACTTTAAAAACGTTTCTTTTTGAAGTTTTAGTTTTACAGCTATCTTGCAACTTTTCCTGTACAGGGCATTATAGGCATCTTGTAAATCATCATCATTTTCAGGATCGCTTCTCAGATTTTCATCATAAGTTGAAATACAACTGTTTAAGGAAGTGACTCTAGCTAGAGTCATTAAGTCCCTGACCTCATTAGTAGACTCGAGTTCAGAATCATCTGACTCAGAAGAAGCTTCAGAGCAAGATGACTCATCCCATGTAGCCAACATACTTTCTTCTTAGGTTTGTCCCTCTTTGGACATTTGTTTGTCAGATGCCCGTATTCATGGCAGTTGAAGCATTGACTGTCTTTAATAAATTTCCAATTTTTAGATCTATTTCTTTTCTTTTTAGAAGGTTTTTGAAAATCTACCCTCTTTTTACTTTTGAAAATTTTATAAAACTTCTTGGTTAATAGTGCCATATCATCTTCAGAATTTTCACAATCAGAATTACTAATATTATTTTGAAAAATACTTTTAGAAGACTTAAGGGCTATGGATTTACCTTTAGGAGCCTTAAAAATTAACTCGTATGTTTGTAAAGAACCAACAAGCACTTCAACCCTCATATTATCCGTATCATGAAGTTCCTAATGGCAGTGACTTTAGAATTGAACCTATCAGGCAATGAGCGCAATATCTTTGCACAAACTTTATTTTCTGGGATACTGTGACCAAGACCCCACATAAAGTTGACTATGTCATTTAACTTAGTACAGAAGTCAACGAAAGTTTCACTTTATTCCATATGTATCTCCTCAAACCGAGTGGTGAGGATTTGAAGTTTAAATTTCTTAACAATAGTCGTACCCTCGTGTGTCATTTCTAAAATGTCTCTGGCTTTCTTTGCAGTATCACAATATATAATTCTTTTGAATTCATCCGGTGATAGTGCGCAAGTGATTACATTTAAAGCTTTTGCATTGACACTACTCTCATTTTTCTAAAGTGTGGTTCATGAAAAATAAGGTGTAACTTTAACAGATTTAGTTCCATCAGTGCCTAGAACTTAAGTTGTGGGTAGGTTCCATCTAGTCACTGTGGCTTACCATACACTCTCATCTATGAACCTTAAAAATATCCTCATTCTGGCTTTCCAATAGGCATAATTGGAGCCATCAAAAGGTGGAGGCCTAGTAATTGAGAGGCTATCAAAATTTGACATCTTATAAGCTTAGATCAATTAACTCAGGAAATAAATCCAAATAATAAAACGACGCTATTAGGCTTTAATACCACTTGAAAGGCCAAGCAAAACGTCCTAGAGGGGGGTGGGTGAATAGGACTATGCCAAATAAAAAATAAACGCGGAATAAAAAGATAGATAGCACAATCAAATAATGAAATAACACAAGTAAATAGTAACCTCAAATGCACTAGTCTTGAGAGGTTGATACAAACTTAGTTCTAAGGACAACCTAACTCCAAAAATCAAAGGCTTATGGCAAGACAACCTTACTAGAACGTTTGTAAGTATAAAAAACACAAACCAATAAAGAGGCAAAGGAAATAAACTAAGGTATTACAATATTCACCACAAGTGCATAAATTAAATTACACCATTTACCACAAGTGCATAAAGTAAATTACAGCATTCACACATATAAGCAAATTCAATCATCCACCACAACTCCAGGAATTATAGTGATTCATTTGTGTGTATACCAACTGTTAGAAAACAGCCACACAATTACTCCACTCCCAACATCCACACCCACAGGATATTGGCTTTTACTATGAAAAAGGTTTTCCAAGGTTCACCTTAAAACCTTCACAATTATGTCTTTAGATGGGCTTACACAATTACAAAAACCCCACACTCTGAGAATTTCTGGATTACCTTGGACAAAACCAAAAATGAGATTTTCTGGCACAACCGCACAAACCACAAAATACACAAAGATTAAATGGTACTTATCAGGAAAATTCTCCTTCTGAAGAAGCCCCGGTAGTACCAATCCGATGTAGACGAAGATGTTCAATGTCCAGTCTCACAAATGAAAGGTTCTAGATCTAAATGATTTTTAGATTAATTCTGCCTGGGCTACCTTGATTTGATTTTGATCTCAAAGAGGGTAAAATCACAATTCCCTTCTTTAGATGACCTTGATTAGATTAATTCTGCCTGGGGTACCTTGATTTAATTTGATTTTGATCTCAAAGAGGACCAACCAAATTTTAAAATTTCTGGCGCGATAAGATAAGGTCGTTACTCGACTGGTCGAGTGGGACCAAAAATCCTTACTGGACTTTAAATTGAGCCTGCACGACTGGTCCAACACTGCTCACTTGACTGGTCGAGCAATCTCCACGACTGGTCGAGGGTCCAACAGAAATTTCTGAAAATTCACAACAAACCTTAGAATGGTCGAAAAACTTTGGACTGGTCGAGGTAGAGCTTGGACTGGTCGAACAAAGACTAGGACTAGTCGAGGAAATGACCTATAAACTTATGAAATGATCCATATAACATATGCAATGAATATGACCTAACCTATGGTCAATCTTGGGTCATCCATACCTTATTTGAGAGTTTGAATGATTAAAACATCGTTCGCTCTGCCAATTCATACACTTGAAATACTTGAAGCTTGTCTTCAAATCTTAAACTTGAGCTTGAGTAAAGACTTGAGTTCTTAAGTCTTTAAAGTACTAAACTTGAATATTAAACTTGAACTTGAGCCTTTAACTTGTACTTGTACTTGAGCTTGAAATCTTGAACTTCGACAATGCTTCTTCAACTTGAATACATAGAGAAGTTCGATGAAGACTTGGACAACTTTAAAATGCACAAAATCGATCAATTCATCTCATCAAAACATGATACAGATTCTAAATGATTTAGCACAACAAAATTTGACAACTCTGGGTGCTAGTTTTACAATATAGCATTTACAGACTTTTTACCAGCTGGATGTGCATCCCCAGGTCTATGAGCATGTGCATGCATCCATGCATTTAAACAAGATTATTTCTTGTGTGATTTATTTAATGAATGTGTATCTGATGAACCTTATCTGATTCCCATGATAATCATTGTGTAATATTTGTTATATATTGTCTCTGATAACTATGCTTAATTATCTTGATGATACGATAAATCTTAGGGGTTATACCTCACTGGATAGTCATTGACGCTATCAAACTGTACTCAGTATGCAAGTGACGCAAATGACGCTCATGTTGGCATTCATATGGAATAGGAGGAGCCAGATGATCTCGCGACTCTCTATTCCTGACTTTATTTGTATTAAATTGCACTCTCATGTTTTGTAAAACGTTAAGACATTGGTTTGTATAAGTTTTCGGGCAACCACTCGAATATTTGATTTTATATATTTGGACTCCCTCTTATACTTGATTATTCATATTCCGCTAGATTACTACTCTGATAAAAAAAGACAAAAATATATATACGTGATATTTAAGCCACCGTGAAAGGATAACACTCGGGTTTTTAGAAAACGAGTAGTGTACTCAGGTTTCGGGAATCGGGGTGTTATAGGTAACCACAAGCCACAACATTCAGAATTGCAACAACAACACTTAAAGACTCAACTGCAACGCCAGGCTTCTCTATGGCCATACCAAGTATCTTAGTAACAACATTCACCGTACCCATCACATTATAGCCATGTCAAGGACAGCATCGACAATCTCAACAACTACCTCCACCACATCAATGATGATAACAAAATCAAAGACCTTCATAACACTAACGTCAACCCTTGGTTGTATTGTTGCACTACCAGAAGAGAGTAGGTTTCTACTAATAATTTCAGAACACCATCACCTGAAGAGACACCACAACTAAAGTAAACGTCAGTGCAAACTATGTCATTCGTAGACCCACCATACGATTTTATTTTAGGCATTAGCATAGTAAATTTCGTGGATGAAATTTTGTTAAGGGGGGTAGAATGTAACATCCCTTTTTTTTTATGGTAGGTATTCTGAACCCCACAGTTTCTCATGGTGTGGTCCACCTAAGTTTTGGATCGGCCTCATTTTTTGTCCCATGCTCTAATATGGACAGGTAAGACTGAAGGACGGATTATATTTGTCACAACATCTATGTGGGCCCACCATCATTTTTGAAAAAGAAAAAGAACTTCTTAACGTGCGTAAGCATGTCACCACGTTAACAGCCCAACCCCATATTTCTTTCTCCACTCCGTCTTATTCATCCGCAACAGAGGGTTTAGACTCATCTAACCCTCCAACCCACCATCCAAATGGGACTAGCCCGCCGATCTGAACCATTCATCCTGACCGAGGCTCGTAGAAACGGTAATCATTACTGTCTCTTACATATATCTGCTTGTGCGACCCACTTGATCTTTCAATCTATTTTATTTCTCGGCCTTATCTTTTATCAGTCTTGCAAACCAAATGAACGACGTAGATTTCTCACTACACGTCATGGTGGATCCCACTTAGCTTCCGATTTACAATTGAACTCTGTGAACTTTTGCATGCCTTCCACAATCAACTCTCATTCTCTAATTGAAATGGTGGTGAAGACCGCACTAGTTGAAGAAGGAATATGCCAATATGTCCTAGAGGGGGGTGAATAGGACTTTTTAAAGTTTTTACAGCTTTACTTAATAATCCTATTTCACTAATCCTATGGATATGCAATTTATCAGGATTACTCAAATGTAACTCTACTGGCTTCCAACCTGGTAGAGGATCCAATCACAAACTATTCAAGAGATATATAATATATATATATATATATATATATATATATATATAAGTTAGTTTATGATGGATGTGGTTATGTATGTGTGTGGGGTGTGATTAAATATATAAATATGAAAGCATTGACATAAATCAGAAAATTATGAGTTTTGATTGCGAAGAACCCACTAGGCTGAATCATGGGAGAGGAATTCATATCCCTCTTGGGGTTGATCAGGAAAAGCGAAGAAAATTTCAAGGATTGGGGGCAAAGTCATCAGTGAAAATGATTACAGCTGCACAAATACCAGAAGAGGACCCCAAAACAGTTAAGCATCTTGAAATGACTCTGAGACATATGGAAGACGGGGGGCAACCAACGATAGACAGTCTACGAGAAATAAACTTAGGTATGGAAGAAGAACCAAGGAACACATTCATCAGTGTCGGTCTTTCTGAACAGGAGTCTCAGAAATATGTTCAACTGCTCAAAGAAAATAAAGACATTTTTTCTTGGACGTATGTGAAAATGCCGGGTTTGGAACCCTCCGTAGCAATGCACCGATTAAATATTTCCAAAGAGAAAAGGCCGGTTAAACAAGCGCAAAGGCGATTTCATCCAGACTTAATTCCATTGGTTGAAGAAGAGGTCAGCAATTTGATCAAGGTCTATTTTATCAGAGAAGTCAAGTATCCTAGGTGGATATCGAACATTGTCCCTGTGAAAAAGAAAAATGGACAAGTCAGAGTGTACATTGACTTCAGGGATCTGAACGAGGCCTGTCCAAAAGATGATTTTCCTCTCCCAATAATAGAGTTGCTGATTGATAGTACGACTCAGTATGCTATTATGTATTTCATGAATGGTTACGCAGGATACAATCAGATTAGAATGGTTCCCGAAGATGAAGAAGCAATAGCATTCAAAACGCCGCTGGGAATTTATTGCTATTAGGTTATGTCGTTCGGTCTAAAAAATGCTGGGGCAATGTATCTATAACGCCTTGAAAATCGGGGGTCGAGCAAAGCTCAGCTCCCGAATTCCAACGCATCACTTATGCAACATAGATAATTCTGATTATGATGAGTGCATTGAAACATGAATGGGATTATACCAAAACAGCATATCATACTCTAGAGACAATTAAATTACGCAAGCGGAAGACTGTGATAGATTTATAAAATAAACAAACTGTTGTAAGTCTCCAGAGTATGAATATTTTACCAGGTTAAATATAGACATGTATACACCAAAAATGAATAGAAGGAATATACATGGGTGTTCTAAAAGTGTAAACTAAAGTAATCCCTGTAATCTCGTCGATCAGAAGATGGTCTACATAGACCCGCCTGATAGCTGTATAAAGGAGAAACCCTCCTTATTATCATAAAAGTCTGGCTCCGTTTCACAAGCATCGCCATCATCTGAAACTCAAACAGGGTCTGGTTGGTGTGTACAACACCATCCCATAACGTGGGAGTGAGTGATCAACTCAGTGGTATAATAAAGCAAATGTTAACATGTTATCAATTCAATCAAGCGGTAATGATAAAACAGTAAATCACACATCCCTAAGTACTCTTATTAATGCAAGTATGGTATGTATGTATGATGCATGCCCTCTCCTACGCTCCCTCAGCGACTCCTTCTTACGATCCCGACATGCTACACTCCCTCAATTCTTGACCATCAATGTCAAACGCACACGTAATGCGGTACATGAACGTGATTACCAAGTTCCTTATTAGTCATTTTCATATAGCAGGATCGAAAAACTAAGGTACCTCTCTTATATCACTTCCCAAACAAGGATCCATTCTTGGGTCGTCAGTCCTAGTAAATCTCATACGATATTGCGGTTCTAGGTTGCTGCAATGGGCTCATTGTCAAATCAGTACAGGCCTAGTGTATACTCTGATTACTACGGAAAGGCTCGTCACCTCTATGCAGGTTCAGAGTATGCTCGAGGTAACTACAAAGGGCTTGTCACCAAATCAGTGTAGGCCGACAGCTCGAATACAGTGTCCCATACCACCGTATTTGGCTCATGAGTCTGGGTTGGTCACTGGTCACTATAGGGAGGTTCGTCGCCCCAACGTAGGCCGACAGGTCAACCACGGTGTCCCATACCACCCTATCCGGCTCATGAGTCTTAGTGGATCGAGGTACCAAGGTTAACGGAGTTTTACTGGTAAGTTTGGTACCTTAGGTTCAAGCAGTAGCGTCCAAACATGGTGAACATACAATGGCCAATCGGGTTATTAAACAAGTTCAACTGGTACGAGCGTACGCTGAAGTAACCGACAAGGTACCACTGTCAACAACCATCTTTTGACTCGGATTCATCGAACATGTCTTTTGTGGCGAAATGACCTCAGCCACAAAATCAAGGCTTGTTATCGATTGCCTGGACTATACAATAGTCCCAATCATATTCAATTATAACAAAATATATTAGAAGGTAGTTAAAGCAGTTATGAATCAAGATTGCAAATCATTTAATCAAAGGTCCAATAATGTCTGCTTTAGGGCTGCTAGGGCTGTTGCAAGAAATCGTTACACCACTCCCCCATCACCCTTCACGACTTTGTTTTTACATGTTATGAAATACAACTTAAACATGAATTTATACATATGCATTACATAGATAAACAAACATCATAATATACGGAACATGGAGGAAATCATATACATCGTTAGGGTAGTTGAGAATCCTATCTCAACGCCCAATTTGAGAAGAATTTAGAAGCACTTACTCATACATACATTTTTACATACAGTTAGTCTGTACATTACATCATACATGATATGTAGTAGTTAGAATACGTATTAGGGTAAGTCCTTTCGTCAAAGGATTGCCGCCTATACAACAATCACAAATCCACAATGGTTAGTCGTGGCGTACACTAATGCATAGTTTATACTCACTTAGACATTTTCACAAACACTTAGGCTACAACTTGTACATACACGACGTATGTTAATATAACAGGTATTAGGCTAATCCGTTCACCCAGAAGTTGATACACATGCATCTAGCATACATAGACAATAATTAATCATGGCAAGCACAAATCTGTATTTCATACATATACTGTATTTCTTACAAATACGAGGAATACAATATATTCAACATAGTTAACGTATATCTGAAAAACGAAACGGACAACACTTTGTACATGTACAATAGCATCCACGTCAGTAATATATCATTAACTGACATTGAAAGCCTTAAAAACCATAACCTATACATTTAAAGTCCGCACCTTACGCCGTAGACGCAAAATGAAATCAGTTTAGACACTAAGTCTTTGTCAACGGCACCACAACAACCTACAACAGGGAATAAGTTAGCTATTCCACCATCTATTCTATTTGAATCTCTACAACAGGTTAGGGTTAGGATTTCTTACCCAAATATGGTGTTGGAAACACCGGAAGAACTACATGGGAGTGGTGTTTCAGCAGGTGGATTAGCAGGGAAGAATCTCAGGAAGAATCCCCACTTCTCTCTCTCTCTCTTTCTCTCTTTTTCCTCTCTTCTCTCTCCTAGGGTTTCCCAAATTCGTATGGGGTGAGAGAGTGAGGGCTTAAGGCCCTTATATAGGCCTAAAACTGATGGGAATGGCCCCAGGGCCAAGGTATACTTATGTTATATCCAAAACCAGTCTGTTTCGACTCAACGAAGCATTTTAGGAGCCCCCCTTGAGCCAAAGGTCAGACTTAAGCTCACTGACCTTGGATCTAGGTCGAGTTAAGGATTCGTTCCAGTCGGGTTCCCAGATCACACATGGCGGACCAGTTTCAGTTCAACGGTCACCGAAACTCGATCAGGGCCACAAGTACACTGACTTATGTATGAAATTTCTCCTGATCCGAGGGTGTATTTGGGTCAGATTCTGACGGTCTAGTTGCTTATATTCGGCCCGCAAGCGACAAGTGTCAGATGACTTAAATTAGATTTCATTTCTAAAGGAAACCAAGTTTTTTCACACTCTTCGCTCTGGGCTCAAGCGAATAGCTTTGGGACACTATCTGTACTTGATTTTCGAGATGGTTGTCAAGCCCAGTAAGGCAGTCTTAATTACATAATTTCGTAGTAATCGAACTTTCGACGTGCGATCCAGATCCGATACGGAGTTTCAATGAGCTCCCAGGAGCAACTGGGTAATAAGATTGATCCTAGATTTTAGGGTATCTTAGCGTCACTGATTCTACAAGTTTTGGATCTTGTAAATCGTATTGAAAGTAGATAAAGTGAATTTCGTAGCTAATCTAGGTTAACACTTAGTTAATTTTGTCAAATTCCTAAAGGATTTGATCCTGAGTGGTTTCTGCCTGAGGTGATACTCGGGTTTTTGTACGGATTTTTAAAGTATTGTTCTTCATCACCTAAACTTTAAGATTCCTGCCTAATATGGAAGTACTTAAAAACATTTAAAGAACAAGGTGGTGAAAGGTGAAATGGGAGATTTGTAAGGAAATGGGTTAAAAAAGGATTTTGGCCTTTGGGATTGAGTTTTGAGAAATTAATAAGGTGTTAGGATTGACCCATGGTCGAAGGACGTCCAATTCTAAGTGACAAAAATTTGGGGTGTTACAGTATCAAAGGGCGTTGCAAAATATCTTCCAAGACATGATGCATAAACATGTTGAGTGTTACGTCAATGACTTGGTGGTCAGGTCAGGAATTCATCAAGAGCATCGCGAACACTTGATATCGATTTTTCGTAGACTTAAAAAGAAGCAGCTAAAGATAAATCCAGCTAAATGTGCATTTGGGGTGTCTTCGAGTAAATTTCTTGGTTTCATTATACGACATAGGGATATTGAGATTGACCCAGAGAAAGTTAAAGCCATTCAAAATATGCCGCCACCAACAACACTGAAAGAATTTAAAAGTCTGCAAGGAAAGTTGGCGTACATTCGCTGTTTCATTTCAAACCTGGCAGGAAGATGTCAGCCATTTTTTCATTTAATGAGGAAAGATGCAGAGTTTGTATGGGATCAAGCTTGTTAGAATGCATTTGATTCGATGAAGGAATTGCTGAAGCATCTGCAGGTACTAACAACTCCAGTAAGAGGGAAGCCACTTATTTTATATATATCTGCAGCTGAGAAGTCTTTAGGAGCTTTGTTGGCCCAAGTAAATGAAGCTGGGAAGGAGACTTCTCTTTATTACCTAAGTTGAACATTGATGGGGGTTGAATGCAATTACTCTTTGATCGAGAAAGAGTGTTTAGCGCTGATATTCGCAGTACAAAAACTGAGACATTATTGTCTCTCTCATGACATAACTTTGATCTCAAGGGCAGATCCAATAAAATTTTTGATGACAAGGCCAATGTTGTCTGGAAGATTGGCCAAATGAATGTTGTTACTTTCATAATACACTGTTACGTATGAGCTGGCAAAAACAGTAAAAGGACTAGCAGTGGCGGATTTCCTTGCAGCACACCCAGTCGCAGAATGTGAAACCATCAGCGATGACTTTTCGGACGAACAAGTTATGCTGGCCGAGCTGCAAAGCCCATGGCAAATGTATTTTGACGGTGCTGTTCGAACATCAGGAGAGGGAGCAGGAGTTATATTCATCACTCCTCAAGGTGATTTATTACCATACTCCTTCACATTAGGCACTGCATGCACGAACAATGAGGCCGAGTACAGAGCCCTCATTATTGGAATGGAAATAGCTCAACAGATGAAGATAAAGATGTTGCTTATCTTCGGAGATTCCAAATTGATTATAATTCAATTGACAACTAAATATGAGGTGAGAAAGCAGGAACTCCTGCCCTATTGCCGAAAAGCACTGCAATTGCTAGAACAGTTCTGTCATGTAGAAATCAAGCACATACCGCAGTCTGAAAATGCAAAAGCGAATGCTTTGGCCAGCTTAGCAGCAGCCCTGTCATGCCCTAATCGAAGTCCTCTCTAAGTAACTATAGAAGAAAGAAGATTCTTACCATCTTCGAAGATCATTAAAGAAGTCATCAAAACGCTTCCTTTATCATGTTTAAGAATAATGACAGATGATTGGCGTCAACCTTTTGTCGATTACCTCAAATATGACATCCTACCAGGAGATCAAGTACAGAAGCAGCAGATCAAGCAGCGGTCGAGCAGATTCATCATATGCAGTGAAGTATTGTATAGAAAATCTTACAATGGAATATTGTTACGTTGCTTAGATGAACAAGAAGCAAGCCAAATGTTGCGGGAAGCACACTCTGGTGAATGCGGAGCACATTAAGCTGGCCGAAATCTATTCCACAGAATACATCGAATGGGTTATTACTGGCCCACCATGTTCAAAGATGCAATAGATTATGCGAAGCGGTGCCATGAATGTCAGATTCAAGGTGATGTTATACAAGTTCCCCCGGAAGACCTTCATCAGTCCGTCGCCTCTTGGTCCTTCTCAGCTTGGGGACTTGACGTAATTGGTCCTATAAATCTACCCTCATCCAAAGGAAAGCAATATATTCTGGTAGCAACTGATTATTTCTCCAAATGGACTGAAGCAGTTGCTTTACGCAATGTTAAAGAAAAAGATGTGGTCAATTTCATCCAACACGCCATAATATATCGCCATGGTATTCCAAAGAAAATTGTTACAGATAATGGCACTCCCTTCAAAAACAAAGGCTTGGAAAAGTTATGTTAGAAATTCAGCATTCGACATTCGTTTTCAACACCTTACTATCCACCGGACAATGGACGAGTAGAGGCGTTTAATAAAATGATAGTCAAAATACTGAAGAAGACAGTGACAAAGAATAAATGTGATTGAGACTAAAAATTGCAAGAAGCATTATGGGCATACAGAACTACTCATCGCACAGCAACAAGAACAACACCGTATTCACTGGTCTACGGTGTAAAGGCAGTCGTCCCAATTGAAATGCAAGTGGTATCACTCAGAGTGGCAATGCATCAGTACATAATGGATGATGAAAATGCAAAAAATAAGGCTGAAGGAGTTAGATTTGCTTGACGAGAAATGCCTAGCAGCCCAGCAGCGATTGCAATCATATCAGGTGAGAATATCTGTCGCTTTTGATAAACGAGTTAAATACCACTCTTTCAAAAAAGGGGATATGGTGCTAATGTTGAAAAGAACTATAGTGGTCACCCGTCGAACAGGGGGCAAATTCGAGCCTAAATGGGATGGGCCACATGTAATAAAAGAAGTATACTCCAATGGAGCATATAGAGTTGTAAATCAAGATGGACAAGGTATCAGTGTACCGGTCAATGCTCGCTTCATCAAAAGATATCATCCCTAAAGACTCTACTGATTTTGATCCAGAATATTATCAGCATAACGATTCTGCATGAAAAGGGGGCAAGAATAGACAAGACTATGTCTATGTATCTTCAAATAAAGAAAGAAGAAATTCACGAGCATATCAAGATTATGTATTCACAAGCGTTGCAAAAAAAAAATAAAAAAAATCGTCATCAAGCGACCTGTGCAAAACTCTGTTGAAATTGGTATCATCGCCAAGCTGATATATTACGTACAACACAGATGGGTATCCTTGAAGATATTAGCAGGGGTGATGACGTATCAATCTCAGTCGGAGATGGCTATCATTCTTGCAACAACAATGATCACATCTACTATTATCTGTTAAAACATTCTAAGGTAGTCCAGCCAAGCCCAAAAAGAGCCGAATCCTAAAAGGGTCAAATCCAAAAAAGAGCCAAATCCTAAAAGGATCAAGCTCTAAAAGGATCAAGCCCTAAAAGGGCCAGAAGCTCTAAAAGAGCTAGCTACACATAAGACCTATTATTGTCGCTATTCGGGCAGCGGTGAGAAGCTAGTGGCCCTAAAAAGCCCGTGAAGGCCATCATATGCATACCCATGCGGACAGCTAATGAAGTCAGTGACTAAAAGCCTAAAAATGCCAAGAAGTCGTAAAATGGCTAGTCACGCGTAACCCCCATGCTGTCTGTATAGCTTTCCGGCAACATCACGGGAAATTGAGGAAAATGCCCTCCCGTGAATGGTCTCGACCTTGCGGATGAAGAAAATAAGGGCCGCAGTGTGAGCTTTAGATAGGCCAACCGTGCGTAAGACCCCCCAGATCTACGGTTTGATTTCAATACTAACTCATGAGGAAGGGCTTCAACCTACTCATTGATGGACTGGCGGCCTTAAGTTTGGTACCCCAAAGGTAGCCTTGTGAGCTCTGTGAACTCTAAAGAGTTATCGCGGCCAACCCTGTGTATAAAACCAACCGAGTTCACCGCCCCGATAGCTTCACTGTGCCCCTCTGATGGATCGCGGTTTGTGAACTCCCTAGGCAGTGAGAAGTCCAGCGAACTCCTAAGAGTTACAGAGGCCATCACGTGAGACCCAGCTCCACTACTCAAGAGCTTAAACTGTGTGTGCTCCACTACTCAAGTGCTTAAACTGTGTGTGACTGACTAAACTAAAACCTAGTACCGCCAATTAAGATAAGGATCATTTAGGAAGCCCTTACTAACAAGGCATAAAAGGATATATGTGTATAATATAATAATAAAATGAAAGGTGCATAATGCATCATAATGCATCAATCAAAATGTCACAAAAATAAGACAAAAGCATTATCATCAAAATATCATAAGTTACTGGTATAACTTGTGATTTTGAATACATGAATTGTAGCAAAATACATCAAAGTTATACATTTTATAGCTCTCATGTGATACCTAATGTTGTTAAATATTGTTGCAAATTGTCTTGAAGATTAACTTGAGCAGCAGCATGCTCCAGTCTGGCATTTGAGATAATTCTAGCAGGATCCGGGGCATTAACTAGTTTCTCCTCTAAAGAAGCAATCAGTTCTTCATTTTTCACCAGTTCGGATCTTTCAGAATCCACCGAATGATAGCTGCACCCTATCTTTTCTTGGACTCTTTCAATGTTCAAATCTACCTCCGAACTTTGTCTCTCTAACTGTGTAATTTCTTTCTTCAGAAGCATATTGCGATCCTGGATATTTGTCTTCTCATCAACAAAAGTCTTCAGTTGTTCTTGCAAAGATAATTGTTCTTGATCATGGCGATAAACAATGGGAGAGATTTGAGAAACTTTCTCCTTTAAATACGCAAGTTGCTTTCTGTACTCCAGGATATCGGGAGGAACAGTTACAGTTTCAGCTGATGACAAGGCAGTTATCGAATTATGAAATCTTGAGAGAGCGTTGTGTATAGAGGAAACATCAACTTTAGCTATCCGAGAAGCACCATCTAAGACATCTAAAGTGGCAGCTAAATCGGACCATTGATTGGGGTCTTTGAAGATTTCAACAATGGCCAGTTCAGAATTCCTGATTAGGGCCAGTTTATATGTAGAGACCTTCTCAAACAACAACACATTCAATGAAGTACCAATAGAGCCAGAACTCTCTGCGCCACTCTGAGGTAAATCCCCTATTAAGAAATAAGAAATATAAAGTTATAATAAAAGTCTTATGGGCAGGTACATGGAAAGTATAAATAAGTTAAAGGAACTACCTCTCGCTGGTCCCGAAACAGTGAGCAGTTGTGTTTCCCTGGCATGAGAAGGAGCAGGTTCCACCATCTCTGCAAAAGATGGGGCCCTATTTTCATTACTTGAAGCAACGGTGGTGGGAGTAGGCAAATCAGTTGGCTCCGCCGGAAAAGCCGTTTCGCATTCAGTACTTGAAGCAACAGTAGTATGAGTGGGAAAATCAGTTGGCTTCCTTGGAAAAGCAATCTCGCGTGCTACTGCTCATGGAGGTATCGAGAATCTCGGTGAGGCTGTTGATGTAACAGGGGGCAAAATCAGAGGGGAAGCACTTCCTGCCTCCGTATTCGCAACATGATCACCTGAAATAGGACGTGTAAGATAAAGAAGAAAAGAACAAAAGTAAACAATGGCGGCAAGATTTTCTTACGAGGCGAATATCCGTATTCCCCATAGTCTAGGGGTTCTTCTTCCCTTTCCCCTGCGACAGGTGAAGCTTTTGTAGGAACAACCTCACTAGAGGGGAAGATATTTCCCTCATCAGTAGGAATGTCTTCTGTAGCTATCTCATCTCCATCACCGATGTTAACTTCCCCCTCTTCGTAATCACTGTCTTGGCTTTCTCCCTCCGTGTCTCTTTCATCGGAAGTAGTACGACTAGACTAAGAAGTTGAGCCTTCACTACTCAGATCTTCTTCACTCAATTCTTCAATAATAACTTGTTTTCCTTTGGAAGAAGGAGACTGATGGCTCTCTGGCTGAGTAACTACGGTAGCTACTACCGGGGGAGGGGGAGCAGTAGCAGTAGTCCTTTCCTATGGAGAAGTTTGGGCGTGTGTTCGGGACCTAGTCACGGTAGAAGAAGTTGGCAAATTAACATAAAATGATGACGATGGATCTTGATGGGGATTGAGATGATGCCTCGTCTATGAGGGTTGTCAAACTGTATGGTACTCTGGATTGAGCGGACTGATTCCCAGGAGTCGTTAAGCTTCTTCCTGTTATGCTCCTTAATTTTCTCTTGGAACTCCTTGGCTTTATTTCTGTGAACTTTCTTTGTTCTGAAAGGAGGAGTATCTTCTCTAGCAGGTGTCTTTGACTACTAGTTTGGTAATGTGCTATCATTTTCAGCCATTCGTCCCAGTCATAGTCACGTCCATGCTTTGGAGGCCTTTTAAGATCTCTCATGGTAGTGGCCGTATGAATGGGAGACGGTAATGCCTTAATACGTAGGGAGAAATCGAACGTGGGTAATACTGTCTCCTTTATATAGGCGGGGCGCTTGACAGTCGTCTTGAATCGCTTGCGTTAGGGCTGAGCAGGGGATGATGGAGATTCCGTGGCTTGAGGTGTTACGGAAGGATCAGGATTGGGAAGTTCTCGGTGTCACGCCCCGAACTCAGAAACTGGCTCACAAAATTCCCGATCGCCGAATCTGCTGCTGACGGCCTCCATAGTACCCCATTCTCGGATCCCAACAACCATATACTCGGTTCCAATCCTGGGATGCTACAAGGAGAATTTTTGATAATCAATTTGATTCGTAATGAGCATAACCCACGAACAATAACCACAAGAATACCATCACAAAATCCACTATGATAAAAAACTTTGAGTACAAAGCGTATAAAAGGGGAAATACAAGTTAGTGATAATAACAAAACTCTAGAAGTTCGGTTGCACACTCCAATTGCGGCGAGACTACGGCTGCGTCCTGGCGTCACCTGCACGCATCAATCATGCATTAGCTTATAGAAAGCTTAGAGGGTGGTGTAAGTGTGTGCGCAATATGAGCGTGCTCAGAATGCAAGGTCAGAGTAATGCCGAATCGTGCTGATGAGTACATGAATGCAACCAGCCGTACCAAGGCTATGTGGTGCAAGATATGAATGCTATCGATCATGTCAAGTCCATGCAATGCAAGATACAGCTCGACCATGCCAATCCTCATCATATATCAGTACAATTCTCATTCAGGATAATCACCAGGGTTTAATACACTCCAAATGGCACTGCCGCTCTCCTAGCCGCACAGTCCAAGTGAGCATAAGAAACCTCACTATTCGCCTGGCAATAGTCTGCCAATACCTATCCTACACGTCGATAGCGGATTCATTCACGAGCTGGTCAAACTCAGCCTAGTATTGCCCCCTACCCTCGGGTGAGTAAGGCCACACCCCTTTCTAACCGACCACGACACAGTGGGAGACACGGCCTCCTGGTATTCGGCCCTCATGCTCTCATATAGCCACTCGGTCTCGACGTTGGAGTCATTCTCAGGTACCATCGAATTTAGAAATTTTCACCCAGGGACATCTATGACGCCCGTATGCTAGAACCAAACATTTTCAGTATCCAATCCAGCCACCCACGATGTGTTAGTGGAGGCTATGGCCTTGATGTCGCTAGGGCATACAATAATCATGATCACATAAATGCAAGTGCATGAATCACCCTATCAAACTTGCAACAATCCTGCACGTACCGCGTGCTCATGTAGGGCAACTTCGTCTATCACGGAGCCTATAAACAATCCGCCCAAAGGAATATGCTATGATCAGTCACTCCTCATACCAAGCATACATATGATGCATATGATCATGAATCATGTATCTATACTAAACATGTTATATAATGATGGGCTCTGAGCAAAGCGAAGATGGGCCTAGACGGCCTACCCATTACAAGTATGGGCCTATCTGTGGGCCTTAGGAAGAGTGACAATGCGGACATTTAACCGACATCATCCTTACAAGGTGGGCATCTAAGCATCATTGTTCCCAAGACACTACCCATTATTATATACGCCACGGAGGAATCACACATTGCAATGGACCTAATTGCACCCATTGGTCCATAAGTACATTAATTGGCCGTATCATATGGGCCTTATATTCATCAAGTGGGCCGCATCCATGGGCCACACCAATGGGCCTTACGTACATTGCAATGGGCCATAACTCATGGGCCTTTCATACATCACAATGGCCTCACAACATGGGCCTTATATATGTTAGAGTGGGCCTCAACAACGAGCCACCAATACATCAAGATGGGCCTCGTCACATGGCCTTGAAATAATCTCCAAAATGGTTGGACGGTTTGGATGAAACTTATGCATCATGGTAGGTCCCATAGGGATGGAAGGCATAGATAAATTACATACTTCATGGTGGAGGTCCACACTGATGAAAGGTGTGGACACAATACATACATAAGTGGGTCCTATGTGGGGCCCACCATAATGTTTATTTTCCATCCAAACTGGGGCCCAACATAATGTTTATTTTCCATCTAAACTGGGGCCAATCATAATGTTTATTTTCCATCCAAACTATTCATAGGGTCACATGGGCCTAGGGCCCACTGTAATGTTTATTTGCAATCCAACCTATTCATAAGGTGACGTGGACCTTGGGTAGGGCCCACTGTAACGTTTATTTGCCATTCAAATGGTTCATAAGAACACGTGGGCCAGGGCCCACCATAATGTTTATTTTCATCCAATCTGTTCATAAGGTCATGTGGACCTTGAGGGCCCACTGGAATGTGGTTCACAAATCCAGTCCACCCATTATGTGCGTCCCACTTGGCTGAGGGTTCAGACCAAGTTTCAGTCGCACCTAAATTCCATGTAGGCCTCACCAAGTGATTTTATATGTTTTAGGCATGTCTTCACATGATTTTAGATGGTATGGCCCACCTGAGTCCTTATACGGCAGATTTTTGGGATATCCCATAATTTAAAGGGGACGTGCCAAATGCACGGTGTGGATGTTCGAAACGCATCATGGTGGGGCCCATGGCTGGAGAATGGACAACTTGGATTAAGCACGTACATCGAGGTAGGGCCTGCATGAGTAGTACACCCCAAGCTTAGTATACCCCAACGTTAGTTCACAATTTACTGTTAGTCATACCACGCCCACAGTTGCACGTCCAGCGTCCCTGGATGCTGGACAATTTTGATACAACACATGCACCATGATGGGTCCCACATGTACGTGGCCCACCACCATGCATATATATATATATATATATATATATATATATATATTAATATAATATTAATATAAAATAAATATAATTATTATATAGCATGTGGGACTTCCCACCATCCCAAAAAAAAATGGACGATGGATTTCACCTGGAATGTGGTGGGCCACACCGTTTGACGGATGGAGTAGATTTAACGTGATTTGGTGGGGCCCGCTTCAATCTAAGGGAAGGGTAGAGAGAGAGAGAGAGAGAGAGAGAGAGAGAGAGAGAGAGAGAATGACACGTGAAGGGGAGGGACCCCGCCACTCTTGGGTCCTCCCAAATACAATGCATACATCAAGTGGGTCCCATAACAAGTGGGCCCTTAAAATTAAAATCAATGGTGGATCACCCACCTCTAGGCCTTCTCCTTGCTCCCGGAGGCTTGTAAGCTCCTATGCTCGACTTTTAACGGTGGATGATGGAGTTTCTAGGGTGGGGATGAGAGATGAGAGGGTGGGCAACACTTGTGGTTTGTCAAAACTTGGAGAGATTTCTTAGGAAGGCTTGGACGTATGGAGCTTAGTAGAGTACAGATAGAATGAGGGAAAGCGAGAAAAAAATATAAAAGGGATGGGTGATGTGGTGGTTGTAATGAAGAGGTATGGTTGTGGTTGAAAATGGGGAAAAAGAGGAATGGTGAGGGGAGAGAGAGAGTTGACTTGTGGAAAAGAGGGATGGGTTGTTGTACTTGAGGTATGGTTGTACTTGACATTGATTGATTGATTGATTAATGGGACATGTCATAGAGATTCTCTCGATATTCGTAATGCGCGGCGTTTCCTCGAAATGAACGTGGGCTGGCATCTTCTATCCTGGGTATCGGTTCGGTGCGCAAGTCGCAGCATTGGAACCGCGGAGACGGCGCGGTTGCCAAGGTACATGTCTCAGGTTGAGCTGACTTCGGCATGCAGGTCTCGGCTTAGGATCTCGGACAATCATCGAAAATGGGTCGAGGATTGCCGGAATTCGATTGGAAGGATTGCGGAAGCGTACGGAACGGTACAGACTAGAGTACAAGTCTTACACTCGGTGAGAAGGCTGATCAGTGGGAGGATCGACAGCAATGAAGGTTCTCTTAGTACGAGCCATGGTGAGAGAAGGTTAAAACCTGAAAAAGGAAGAAGTTGGAAAAGTCAGTACATGATGACAAAGCAAGTTTGAAATCACCAAGTGTTGGTTCCGCGGATCGCGTAACTAAAGGATGTTGCGCGAGGTCGCGTAACGGAAAAGCGTTGCGCGTACACGCGCAATGCATTTTTTACCTTGTGCAAACGAAGTATTCGTTGCGCGGAGACGTGCAAGTAGTAACTGTTGCACGGGATCACATAAGAAGTTGTGCGAGAAAGAAAAATTTCGCAAGAGCTCCGCTTCAGAAAACAGGAAGTGTCTCAATTGAACTGAGTCCGGATATTTATAGAGATATGGCTGAGTATAGTACTCGGGCGGGCGTTGCGCGGGTCGCGCAACGAGATCATAAAGTGCAGAAGTTGGATGAAAATTGATCCTAATTCTTTGATTTAAGAGAACAAAGAATGGATCAAGGGGGCATCTGTTGGAGTATAAAAAATCATGATGAAGAAGAAAGATTGAAGATCGAACAATAAACGAGAAGGAAGGAAAAAAACTAAGTTGTTGTGCGGACCCCGCAACCCTTCTAATCGCTTAGTGGATGGTGACACGTTGTGCGGGGACGCGCAACGAACTTTACAGTTGCTCAGGGACGAGCAACGAATTTTACAGTTGCGCAGAGACACACAACTTACATTACTGTTGCACAGGGACGCGCAACGAACTTTATTGTTGCGCGAGGCAGCGCAATATATAGCAGAGTGATTATAATGAACAGTCCAGATCTGATGCAAAGTGGGTCCCATGGCACAAGGATCAAGGGTTGGCACGTGTGGGAAGCCTGTAAATATCCCCTCCCCTCCTTCATTTGAGAGGATTGAAGATTTTGGAGAAGACTAGAGCTTCGAAAGAAGACTGAAGGTGAGGAGCAAAGTCTCTACTACGCGGGTTCGCTAACCCATTCCTCTGCTGCGCGGTGTCGCGTAACCGCTTTTTTAGTTGCGCTGACCTCGCAACCAACAAACAGGTTGCGCGGGTCGCACAACCAAGTCACTCGGTGGCTAGTGCTAAACGGGGGTCGAAGTGCTGCTGGAATTCCTGAAAGCATTCAAGTTTAATCTTCATTACTTCAGGCTCTCTCCTCTACCCAAGGAATCAGCTCAAAAGAGAAATTAGTTGATCAAATCAACATTCCTCCTATGTCCTAGGAGATGATCAAAGAAGCCGTTGAAAGGCTGTCGGATTCAAGATTTAACATATAAACTTTGCTAATAATAATATGTTCTTTCCGAATAATCCATCTTAGAATCAAGGGATGTTGAAAGGATGTAAATGAACTTGGTATCAATAAAATATGATGATTGTTCTAACTACTCTTTCTGTTATGTTTTAATAAGATAATCACAAATCAAATGCATTTGCTTCTTGTTCGAAACAAACTTAAAATGATATATCTGAGGTTCCTTGCCTCAATCTTTTGTATAAACAATCAAATGTTTATAATTTTGTGTGTACATAGTTTTTTTTTATTGAGTATATTGTTGATAGAAATACAAAATTTATACTTGGAGAGTCGTCTGAATGCAGAAAATTGAAATTTTTCATCTTCGATATGACTGTCGATATGACATTCTCGATCTATCGATAAAAGGTCGATATCAACGACGTCTCTTTAGAATATGAATAGTCGTGGGGCTAAGAATGATATTGAAGACAGACTCGATAGAATCGACCAACAGCTTCTCGATGTTATCGAAATAATGATCGATAATATCGACAGATGCCGCCCGATAAAAGTCAGCGAAGCAAAAATGGGGGTTTATTTTCTCAAGGGTTTCGGTCATTTTCTCTGCTCGATCCTCTCAACCAAATCACCAGGAGCCACGTCAGGATACTCAAATCCCTCCACCAATCAAGTAATACCCTTCTAACACGTCAAGAGTACATTCTCTTTTAGGTATTTTTCATTTTTGTCAGGTTCTTGTCACTTTTCCCAACTTGTTTACATGGGAAAGGACAAAGGAGTAGCATCCGGTCCGAGGGAGTCTTCAAGAACTACCAGACAAAAAGTCCTCGCCTCAAAAGAAAGGGCGAGAGCCCCGGAAAGTGGGATCCCCACTCGACAAAGATCACGACAGACTTCACGTGGCGGGTCCCAGACCGAATTTTCGGCACCTTCTCAACCGGCACCCTCGTCTTCGGCTAGCTAACGACCTGCAAAATACACCGGCAGGAAACCAATCCATGAAAGAAAAGTAGACAGGGGTTGCTTAGCACCTTACATTCTAGAGCCCTTATTTGCTGCGATCGGATGGCTGCCTTTTCTAGAATTCGGGGGGCCGTGCTAGCTTGAACAAATATAGAACTTCCTCACCGCGTGTCACTCACCTGTATCAGATCCTCCTTCAATTATTGTGACGCCCCGGTCACTGCTTCATATGGGCGGGCACACGTGGGTGGGCACACATGTGGGCGGGCCCCCAGGTGTGGCTGGCAGGCTACTGTGTGGCTGGCAGGCTACTGTGCTGGGCGAGCTACTATTGCAGTTGACTGTAGCGTAACTTGTCCCACATCGGAAGAGTTGTCTGGAGTTGTGGTGGTTATATGTTGGGTTTCTCCCTTAACAGACATGACGCGTTTTAAAGCCGTGAGCTTCGACAAAGCAGACAATATCATGTACTGTGGGGGTGGGCCTTACAAATGGTATCAGAGCTGAGGACGGCTCTGCCCTCGGTGGGGGATAATGTGACACCCCGGTCACTGCTTCATATGGGCGGGCACACATGTGGACGGGCCCCCAGGTGTGGCTGGCAGACTACTGTGTGGCTGGCAGGCTACTGTGCTGGGCGAGCTACTGTTGTAGTTGACTGTAGCGTAACTTGTCCCACATCGGAAGAGTTGTCTGGAGTTGTGATGGTTATATGTTGGGTTTCTCCCTTAACGGACATGACACGTTTTAAAGCCGTGAGCTTCGACAAAGCGGACAATATCATGTACTGTGGGGGTGGGCCTTATAAATGGTATCAGAACCGAGGACCGCTCTGCCCTCGGTGGGGGATAATGTGACACCCCGGTCACTACTTCAT
This sequence comes from Magnolia officinalis, assembly GCA_021015155.1. Classification (NCBI taxonomy): domain Eukaryota; kingdom Viridiplantae; phylum Streptophyta; class Magnoliopsida; order Magnoliales; family Magnoliaceae; genus Magnolia; species Magnolia officinalis. The sequence continues at coordinate 19,300,320 of JAJHSJ010000018.1, read as the reverse complement.
ATGGGCGGGCATACGTGGGCGGGTACACATGTGGGCGGGCCCCCAGGTGTGGCTGGCAGGCTACTATGTGGCTGGCAGGCTACTGTGCTGGGCGAGCTACTGTTGCAGTTGACTGTAGTGTAACTTGTCCCACATCGGAAGAGTTGTCTGGAGTTGTGGTGGTTATATGTTGGGTTTCTCCCTTAACAGACATGACGCATTTTAAAGCCGTGAGCTTCGACAAAGCGGACAATATCATGTACTGTGGGGGTGGGCCTTACAATTATGGTCTCTCTAAATAGTAATGATGATGTGTTGATCACTCCTGCCACTATGGCTAACATCCTCAATCTAGAAATGGCTCCAGAAGGCCTCCCTCAATTGGACCTCGACTATCCTGATGTTCGATCCATGGTAACTAAGTATCTATGTAATGGTCAAGACATCCCTGGGCATCAAGGGAATACGCTGAAAGCTAGGTACATGGAGCCCCGATTTCGGATTCTGCATGGTATATTCTCCACAAATATATATCCGAGAAGCACCAACAGATCCGATCTCACTGGATTCATGGTCATGATAGTTTATTCTATAGCAAATGGGACAAGGATGTGCCTTCCAACTCAGCTCGTCAGTCAGTTGGTAAATGTTGTTCATACCTCCAGGGATCTTCATCTCCCATATCCCAGGATCATAAGCAGGATATGAAATACCATTGGTTTCCCATCTACCACTGATCCGATACTCCCACTTCAAGTCTTCAATATAAAGAACATTCGCAAAATGGACTTGAGGTTTCATGAGTATGCTGAGGACGAAGAAAAAGGCATTTAAGAAGGAGAAGCAGAAGGTAGTGGGGTCCTTCGAGAAACTGGGATGGCCAGAGATGAACCCTCTGAACCCGATCCAGCACCATCAACGTCAATGCCTGGGCATGCCAAATGCTACAAGCAAGACAGGATTGGAACGATTCAGAGGGATATCCACTCTGTGCATGAACGGCTGACAATCCTGGAGTGACTAGTCTATGGAATATAACAGAGTGTACAATGGCTGGTTGATCTAATGACTTGTCGATAAGATGACACGACGTCATCCCACTCAGCTCCATAGTGCTGATTCTTGCATTCTTTCACACACACACACACCTCATTCTTAATGTTGCGTATGAACATTTGTATCTTTTTGGGTGTTCTACGCTCTCTTGGGTATGTGTGACAGTTTTTTAACTTGAATAGACTGATGTCTCTTTGTGTTGATTGTATATGCCCCAATGTGGGATTAATACTAGTACTTACTTATGAGTGCCCTGACATGGGCTTGATTTGTTTTTGCTGGGATAACTGTTGATTGACTGCCAATCTTGGGCAGTTTGTTTTGGATAGTTGGAAACTTTTGGTTTCATTTTGGTAATGGCTAAGTATAATTCTTATCTTTAATGCCATGATTCTGTTTTTAATTCCCCTGGTTTATTAAGTTTCTGATATAGTATGTAAGTACTGTTCTTTACTAATTATTTTATTTGCTATATCACTGTTTTATCTGATCTACTATGCATCCATACATTCTGAAATTGATGACTGCTTAAAACTGAGTTAACTATTATACATCAATTGATCTGCCTCTGCCTGGTCGGTTCTCCCAAGTAATTCACTCATCAGTTAATATCACTTGATATATCTTTGTCAATGACTGAAAAAAGGGGGAGAACATTTGCAAACACCCCGACAAAAAATTGTGTATCTGCTTGAATGGTTGTGCAAGTGTTTAGGGGGAGCAGCTGCAATAAGAAAGGGAGAGTTTACAAATCAGGGGGAGTAGCTACGGGTTGTGTACATGGGATAGAAATTGTAAAATTGTGTAAAAAGCATGTATACACAATTTAGGGTGTGTTTGTCTAGAGTATTCTAGGGTGTTTTGGGTTTTTGTCACGTAATTGACAAAGGGAGAGATTGAAAGCGCCCTGGTTTGTCAAGTTACGTGAGTGTTGAGTCAGATTGTCTACAGAGCCTGATAGGAAGAACAATTCAAGCGTCTGCCTCAACCGAATGTGTGCAAGCTCGCCACAGGTAAATTTAAAGCCTCACATCCCATATCCCAAAACACCAGGTGAATAAAATCCTTAAAAATAAGTTAGAAAATCATAGGGTTTTATGGTGAGAAAACTTTTTCAAAACAGGAAAATCTCTAAGTTTTTCTTGCCTTGTCGATTTTATCGAAACACTCTCCATATGATCGGCCTGCGCTGTCGAGTCCTTGATGCTTCATCGATACTATCGAAAAGAGGACCAAATATGTCCAACAACCTCACAACATATCTGGACGAATTATCGATGCATCGATACATCTATCGATATCATCGATACTCAAATCTCGAGCTCATCGAAAGTGGCTCGATAAGATCGATAGGCAAATTTTCGGCGACCCTGTTTTAAAAAGAAAATCTCAAATTCCTTCGATATATCGATGCTCTTCTCGATATGATTTTAAATCAAATATTGATAAATCGGAAGACTGTCGATGATATCGATCGTGGGCGCGCATTTCTTCCAGCAGATATTTCAGGTTAGTTTTAACTTTGATCGGAGACCATTCGAGGAAATCGATATTCATATGTCGATGATATCGAGGCCGAGTCGATTGCATCGAAACTGGACACAAACTGTCCAGCGAGCTTACTGGTAAATCTATAGGATTTATCGATTCATCGACACTGCCTTCTATATCATCGATATACAAATTCTGATGACATCGGCTGACCCTCGATCATTTCTTAAAAACTTGAAATATTTCTAGTAAAGTCTCTCTCATTTTTTAAGTGTCGATGGATCAAACCTATCGTCGATGGAATCAGAGTTTGAAATCCGATGACATCGATAATTGTTTCAATTCATCGACCAACTGACAAAAGGTTTCAAAAGCGTATGACTTTGAGTTTGAGTCATCGAGCAGACCATCGATGCTATTAGAACCTTTTGCCTATATATAGAGGACTTGTCTATTGTTGCTGGAAAAGAAAGTAGAGAGAGCTTTTGAGTGTTTAACCTTAGATCATATACCTAAAGCCCTTTTCTCTCAGGGAAGTTCATCCTCCAATCCACCCTTACCATTGATATTCAATAGAGTGGATTGGGGAATGAACTTCCGCATTCAAGGATCCTCCAGCTACTACTTTAATGGCAAATCATTAAGCTGAGATGCCTTGAATGCCTAGATGATTGGAACTACTCTATCTTTCTTTCAGGAAACCTTTAGAGAGTAGGATTCCATCATAAACTTGACCCAACCCGTCACCATATATCGGTTCATCTTTTGTGTTGCGGATTAAGGGAGCAGAAGACTCTTCGTTGACAATGAGGAGGCGATCTTCGGCATTGTGCTTATCGGGACTCATCAACTTATTTATAAGTATTTAGAGTCCAAGAGGACACTTGTGATCATTCCTTTGTAGGATTAGGTCTTAAGTGGTTCTCATCCTTTGAAGTCCTCAAGGAGGCCTCCGGCAAGAGTGTACGTGGTGGGTGCGTTGTGTGGACCCTTGCTTTATGGAGAGCATAAACATCTGGTTGAAGGTGAACCTGCAAAACCTTAGGTTTGAGGTCAACCGCTGTAAAACCTCGGGTTTGAGGTGAACCGTGTAGAAACCTCCGGTAGGGTCTTATGGAAGATCCTTAGCTAGTGTGCCTAAAAGTGGGTGCGTTGTGTTGACCCTTGCTCGTGAGAGCATAAACAGTCAGCCTCAGTGTAGGTTGTAAAGGTTGAAGGTGAACCTGATTTAAAACCTTAGGTTTGAGGGGAACCACTGTGAAACCTCTGTAGTGAAATCTGGTACACTCAAGGGTTGAGTACGGTTACCGGGAGTGGAGTAGATAAGTAGTCGAACCACTACAAAAATGATTGTGTTTGTGATTGCTCTTCTTCTCTGTGTGACTTGCTGAACTGTATTTTCTAGATTTTGTGGTGTCAACCTACCGTGGTATACGTTATTCCTGATTTCTTCTCTTGCCCTAGCTTCCACTGCGGCATAAAATTCTATTGGTTCGGGGTATTTTACGCTAGCCTTGACTTGAAATATTCTTGGAGCGGCTGAAAACCGCTTACACCTTTCAACACTAGGCAGCGGCACTGTATAGTTAGATTGTAAGATTTTTAGTTACTCCGGTGATAATAAGGTTAGTGGCGGTTGCCCTGGTTGTCTCAGACGCTTTAGTACAAAATAAAAATTTTCTTTGCTTCTACAGTCTTAGAAGATCCTGCCCTTTCTTCTTCGACATCGTTCACTTGAATGTCTTTTAGAACTCTGCTTTTATCATTGTTTCCTACTTCTTCAGCGAACCCTTTATAGTAACTGGCGTCGGCAAAGAAAGACTCTGCTTCTAAATATGGTTTTGCATCAGCCATCACCTTACACTGTATTCCATCCTTACAATATTTGAAGCATTGGTGCAAAGTAGATGGTACGGTACTGTACTGATGTATCCACGGTCTACCCAGGAGAAGATTGTATGTTGTCACGGCATTTATAACGTGGCATACGACATTGGTAGTCAATTCTCCTATTTCTAGCGTCACTGTAATCTTACCAAGCACGCGTTGCCCATCTTAATTGAAGTCATGTGTCATCATTCCACTAGGGTATAGATCAGAACGGCGATAGCCCAGCTTACTTATCATCGAGAGTGGTAGGAGATTTACTGCAGATCCATTATATATCATAATCCGTTTAACCTTCTTCCCACAGATATGACCTTCTATCATCAGTGGCCTATTATGCTCTACCTCGCAGATCAAATCGTCATCAGAGAATGAGATGATTGGTAGGCAATTTTCTTGTTCGTCGTGCCCTTCACGTCTCATCTCCGTCAGTAAAATTTCTCTAACATTATGATCAGACAATGCTTGGAGCAAACTCTGTCGAAATTCCTCTGATAACTTGAGTGCGTCATAAATGCTTAACCGTGCCGGTAGACCCTTCAAATGACTAATCACATCATAATTCACCTTTGCCATTTCACCCTTCCTTTCATTTCCATCATCTTTGTTCTGCTTTTCAACGACTTCTTTTCTTACGATCCCTAGTTTCTGCTTCACGGGGCTTGTCATCTTCTTTCCCGATTGCAACGTAATCACTACTACTTTCTTTGTCATCTTTCGGTCCTCTTCTCTTTTACTTCTCGGGCCTTTTCCCGGGCCGTGAACATGTTTACTGTTGCCCTCGTACTCTTTTCTTTTTCCTCACCGGTAACTATTTCACCCTTGTCTATCAGTCGTTGTATTATACATTTCAATGTGTAGCAATTCTCCGTCGGATGCCTCACCAGGCGATGATAGCGGCAAAAATCTGTTTCTTTGGTCTTTGTCACATCTTGGGGGCGCTTGGGTTCTGGTAATTCTATCGTGCCAGCTTTTAGCAGTTTTTTCATCATAGGAACAATATCTTCTTTATCGAAATAAAAACCTTCATGAGAATTAAGCATCAGAGGCCTTTTTCCACTATATCTATTTCTTGACTGGTTCCATCCCTCTTTTCGCTCTGGCCTCCTGTTTCTTAAGTCCCTTGCATCTTTGTTCTTTTTATCACGATCGACAGTATTCACATTCATCCTGTCGGATACTCTCCTAATTGTCTCGTGGTGAAATGCTAGCATTTTACGAGTCATTAATTCCAAAGCATGGACTTTGGTGGCAAGATCACAGAATGTTCTGATATCGGCGCTGGTGAGTCCAAACGCAATTCCTGTTTCCATAGAATTCAAACACATTTTGACTTGTTCCTTTTCTTATGGCAGATGTCTACACGAGGCTCCCAATGTTTTCCATCTGTCTATGAACTTCTCTACTGGTTCTCCTTCTCTCTACCGTATGGAGGTCAATTCTATAATACTAACATCATATTCTGAAGAGAAGAAGTTTGACATAAAGGCGTCCTGCATTTGCTCCCAAGTACACATCGATCCAGGAGTCAAGCTGGAATACCACCGGAATGCTTTGTGTGTCAGCGATTCGTTCCTTCTCGTTTATTGTTCGATCTTCAATCTTTCTTCTTCATGATGATTTTTTATGCTCCAACAAAGGTCAGCAAAAAGAATCCTCATTTTAGCACATGTTCAGATCCTTGATGCTCATTCTGAACTAATTCTTCCTTATCCATTTCATTTTGTTAACCAATTTGAGTGGTGATGCAAGGGCATTGCTTTTATCCATATCCTTAAGAGGACTTTTGAAGTTCTATATTTCTCTGGTTGATAATTCGTTAACATGATTCTGACCAGAGTTAGGTTTAGTCCTCCTAGGTGTTATGCATTCAAACTTATAATGACCTGAATCACCACACAAATGACATACTGGAGTTGTTCTGGTTTTGCTTCTAGAAGCAGCAGATTTTTCAGTTCTAGGTGCTATATTTCCATCCTTTGGCTTAAATTTTTCATATCCTAGGCCGCTTTTATCCTTTCCAAGTCTTCCCATTTCCAACAGTTTTTCTAGCTTTTCGCCACTCTGGGAAAACTTGTAGTTTATCTTGGCCATCTTCTTGGATTCTTCTAGATCAAACAGGAGTGTATGATTTTCATTGCAAAGAAGTCTATTCTTATCTTCTAGCAGTTCAACCTGTTTGTTTAGTTTATCAGACTCGTTTTCAAGAAAGGTATTAATTTGTTTAAGTCTATCATTATCCATATGATATTGTTGTATATCATTTATTAATTGTGTGTTGATTTCCAATGTGTTATCCAAATCTTTCTACAGCAACTTACTTTTGTTCTCCACTATTCCGAGTCTCTTAAGGATATTTATGCTATGAAGATAGAGTTGATTATAAGCATCTTGCAGTTTATCCTTTTTTATTTCTTCTTCTTCCTCCTCAGTTTCCTCATTATCAGATGAAAATGATTCAGTGGCTTGCTGTTCTTTCTCGTTCTCAGATTCAGTGAGAATGATTGAAGTAGTGGAGACCATGAGTATTTTCAATGATTTCTGATCTCCATCACTTTCTGAGTCACTAGATTCTAAATTTGTCTCCTCAGTATCATCCCACGGGGCAGCCATTGTCTTGCCCTTAGTTTTTCTATTTGGGCATTCGGTTGATAGGTGTCCATACTCCTGACAGGCATAGCATTATGGTTCTTTGGTTCTTCTACCAAAATTGCCTGCAGAAGGTTTGTTGTTCACCTTCCTTCCTCTAGAAGGCTGGCCACGATTTTTCTGAAAGAACTTACTGAATCGTTGTGCCAGCAAGGCCACTTCCTCATCTTCATCTTCATTTTCGCTCTCACTGCCCTTCTGTAATGTTGTCTTAGAAGTTTTGAGGATAGTTGTTTTGGATTTTGGGATTTGTTTGAAGTGTAGTTCGAAGGTTTGTAGGGAACCTACCAGTTCTTCGACTTTCATCTCATCTATGTTCCTACACTCCTCAATTGTTGTAACCTTAGAATTAAATCGTTCCAGTAGGGATCTTAGAATTTTCCTACAAATTTTCGGTACCGAAACTTTCTCTCCCAATCCACCCATGGAGTTGCAGATTATATTCAATTTTGTGAAAAACTCCATAAACGTCTCATGCTCTTCCATTCTGAGACTTTCGAACTGTAAAGTCAGAAGTTGTAGTTTAGACATCTTCACAATGCTTGTGCCATCATGGGTTGTTTCCAATAGATCTCATGCTTCCTTGGATGTCCCACATAAACTTATCTGATTGAAAATATCCTAGGACATGGCACAGTAGATGGCGTCATAACTTTAGCTTCAGCAGTCTATTTTTCTTTGTCGAACACCGTCCACTTTTCTTTGAATTTGGGTTTTGTGATGGTTGTGCCACTGTCAAGTACGATTTGTTCAGTTGGTGGCATGTATCCGCTTTTAACTATATCCCAAACATCATGATCCAAAGATCTTAGAAAGTAATGCATTCTAGCCTTCCAGTAAGCATAGTTTGAGCCGTCAAATACTGGAGGTCTAGTGACTGATGAGCCCTCTCCTTTGGCCATACTCCCAACTTCAGTCAAGATCACTCTCTAGGCGATGAAGCCCTTAAAGAGAGACCTGCTCTGATACCAATTGAAAAGGCGATGAAGACCGCACTAGTTGAAGAAGGAATATGCTAATATGTCCTAGAGGAGGGTGAATAAGACTTTTTGAAGTTTTTACAGCTTTACTTAGAAATCCTATTATATGGGTGTCGGGAGCCGAGAATGGGGTACTACGGAGGCTATCGGTGCCGGATTCGGCGATCGAAAATTTTGTGAGCCGGTTTTCGAGTTCGGGGCGTGACACCGAGAACTTCCCAATCCTGATCCTTCTGTAACACCTCAAGCCACAGAATCTCCATCGTCCCCTGCTCAGCCCTTACGCAAGCGATTCAAGATGACTGCCAAGCGCCCAGCCTATATAAAGGAGTCAGTATTACCCACGTTCGATTTCTCTCTATGTATTAAGGCATTACCATCTCTCATTCATAGGGTCATTGCCATGGGAGATCTTGAAAGGCCTCCAAAGCATGGACGTGACTATAACTGGGACGAATGGCTGAAAATAACAGCACATTACCAAACAAGTAGCCAAAGACCACCTGCTAGAGAAGATACTCCTCCTCCTTCCAGAATAAAGAAAGTTCGCAGAAACAAAGCCAAGGAGTTCCATGAGAAAATTGAGCATAACAGGAAGAAGCTCAACAACTCCTGGGAATCAGTCCAGTCAATCCAGAGTATCATATAGTTTGACAACCCTCATAGACGAGGCATCATCTCAATCCCCATCAAGATCCACCGTCATCATTCTATGTTAATTTGCAAGCCCAGGGACCATATGACCACAGAGAGACTATCTTACTCAGAGTCTTGGTCATTTAAAGAACTGAAAATACTAGAAGGAATCCTGTGTCCACCAAGACCAAGGCAGCAGATTGGCGGCATACACTCCATGATATTCCTTGTGCCTTCTTATGATCTTCACAGCTTCTATCCCACTTGCTTTTACGAAACGCTTCAACAGCGTTTCAGCTATCGTCGACTTATCTGGAGCCCCGAAGAATTTAGAATGAGAGGTTCTTTGACCCCTCGAAATTACTATACGGAATGGGCTACTGCAGTCATGGAGAAACATGTGGACACCCTGTTGAAGATTAATATTTTTGCCGCAATCGAAGCAACATCACAACGTTTCCATAAGGAACCTTCTATCTTGAAAGATTTCCTTAGCTACTGGTGTCCTTCCACCAACTCTTTTCATTTCCCCGAGGGTGAAATGAGTATCACTCTTTGGGACATTCATAGAATCGCCGGTTTACTGATAACCGGGAAAATCTTTGACGAATTTGTTCCTACTAATGAGGAATTTGCCTTCATCTCTTCGCTCGAACGTATACCTTCTATTTCGGAATCAACTACAGAACTTTTCAAGGAAATGTTTAAATTCCTGAACATCCACAAAATTCATCCCATGTAATGGCTGGCCCATTTCAGCCGAGGTTTCAAGTAATTTTCTTTCTTCTTTTAATTCTCTTCATGCTACATCTTGATACATATATAATCTTGATCTCCCTTACTCATTTTTCCCCTTTTCCAGATTTGATGGCAATCATTCACGAGAACTTGAACGCCTTCGAAAAGGTATCAAAGGTCGCGCCGACTATTCTGTCTATAGAGAACTCGCGGCATTTCTGCCTTATTGGCTAAGCATAGTAGTTCTCCCAAGTTCAAAGTCAGCAGATGCCATTCGCCCATCATTGTTTGTGATAGCAGGTGTTATGGCTAAGGGAGTCAAGTATTCTCTTGCCCCTCCCGTCCTATGTTCAATCTATAGAGGCTTCAAAGAAATTGCTTGCCACATGAAGAGCCCTTCTGTCGGTTCCGCTTCAACTTTCATGCCATGGCATTATTTTCTCGGCTGGCTCGGCATCTATTTCCCGTGGACTTTCGACATGCCAGAAAAGGCTTATGTTCATCCTTCGAAACTCCCTCTTTGCTTCTTTCAAAAGAGGTCTATGGCAAAGAGATCTTACAATTGGGCAAAAGGCGTTATTTCTTCGGATGACAAGATAAATTATTTTCATTTCGGCTTGCCTCGCTATATTGAAGACACCGAGAAGCCAAAACATCATCGCTTACCACCGTGGAGAGGGGATTCTTTATATCAATCAGATCGTGCAGCCTCCCATCTAGAGAAGGGACAGAATTCTAGCGAGAACCGTATTATCCTAGTTGTTTCGCCCGTCAGTTCGATTTTGATCAAGTAGTGCCAAAAGATTGTGGGCTGGTTACTAGAAGAATGCGAAGTTACAGCACTAGTCCATTTAACTGGGGGATGGTTTGGAAACAATTCTGGGTCGAGCTGATTCTTCCTTCATTATTCCAGGTTGCGATCGCACTCCCAAGGCGTCATACAACCATATGAGATGGTGGGTGCACCAATCTTATTTCGCTAAAAAAGGTATGCCAGTGGATAAACCTGTATAGCTTCCTCCTCCCGATCTTAAGGGTCGCATTATTGAATCAGGAGTCGGTTTCATCCCAGAAACCAGTCATGCCCCCTCTTCTGGTCATCGCTACATCAAAATATCTATGGACGACCCTATTCACGAGATCAAACCTGATAACACCCTTGAAGGTTGGGTAGCATACGGTGATATTCGTGAGTTTGAACAAGTTCCTCTTCATAGTCCTCAAAGAGAAAGGGTTACAGAAAGCATTCCCTCCCAGCCAGAGAATATCGCCAATTTTCAAGATTAGCCATCTTCCTCTAATCATTTTCAGCAACAGCCGACTGCTTCTCCTATCTCTAGGACTATTCAATCTCCACAGCAGCCAACTTCTTCTCCCATGACTAGGTCCCGAGCATGCGCCCAAGCTTCTCCTCAGGAAAGGACTACTGCTACTGCCCCCTCCCCCCCCCCCCCCCCCCACCCCAGTGGTAGCTACCATAGTTACTCAGCCAGAGAGCCATCAGTCTCCTTCTTCCAAAGGAAAACAAGTTATTATTGAAGAATTGAGTGAAGAAGATCTGAGTAGTGAAGGCTCAACTTCTTCGTTTGTTCGTACTACTTCCGATGAAAGCGACACGGAGGGAGAAAGCTAAGACAGTGATTACGAAGAGGGGAAAGTTAACATCGGCGATGGAGATGAGATTGCTGCAGAAGATATTCCTACTGATGAGGGATATATCTTCCCCTCTTGTGAGCCTGTTCCTGCAAAAGCTTCACCCGTCGCAGGGGAAAGGGAAGAAGAACCCTTAGACTATGGGGAGTATGAATATTTGCCTCGTAAGAAAATCTTACAGCCATAGTTTACTTTTGTTTTTTTCTTCTTTATCTTACACATCCAATTTCATGTGATCATGCTGCGTATACGGAGGCAGGAAGTGCTTCCCCTCTGATTTTGCCCCCTGTTACATCAACAGCCTCGCCAAGATTCTCGATACCTCTGCGAGCAGTAGCACGCGAGATTGCTTTTGAAAAGGCCTAGCTATATGTCCTAGAGGGGGGGTGAATAGGACAATGCCAAATAAAAACTTATAACAACGGAATTAAAAGAAAATGATAGCCAAATTAAATCACAATGCAGGAAAGTGAAACAACCTCACAAATTAGATCTTGAGAGGTTGATACAAATGTTGTTCTAAGGACAACCTTTCACCAAAAACCAAAGTTGATGGTAAGACAACCTTATTTCTAGAAAGATCTTTGTATCAAATCTCAAACCAAAGAGGAATAAAGAAATAAATACAAACTGAATTGAAATAAATTGTAATTACAAATGTATTGTTCTAGGGATAGCCATATACCATAAAAATGACAGGGCAACCTTGCTGGAACAACTTTAAAGGAAATTTAAATTCAAGTTGATAAAGAAATAGCTGAAAGTAAATTCTATTCTATTACAAAATTCTCACAAAGCTTGAATTAAATGATTACAACATTCACCACATTCATATATCCCACAAAAGAATAATTAAAGATTAGAAATGTAAATCATTCAACCATAACACTAGGGATTATAGTGGTTCGCCTGTGTGTTCACCAACTGTTAAACAACAGCCACACAAAATGCTACTCCACTCCTAATATCCTCACCCAGGGGATATTAGCGTTCACTAACAAAATAGGTTTTCCAGGTTCACCAAAAACCATTACAATTGTGTCTTTGTCTGTGGGCTTACACAATAAAAAAACCCCTCTTCTGAGTTTTCCTGGCTTTCCTCAGATAACCAAAACAACAAGATTTTTCTGGCAAATCTTGAAAGAAACCAAAACAGAAATCAAGTGTGATTCTTTAATAATTCTCTTGACATATCTAATAATTCTCTTGACAGCAATCAAGTGTGATTCTTTAGGATCAGATTGATATCTTGCGCAAATACCAACACTCAGAGAAATATCAGGTCTATTAGCAGTTAAATACAACAAACTACCAATCATACTCCAATAAAGTTTTGAATCAACATTTTTACCATTATAGTCTTTTGAGAGTTTCAGGGTAGTACTCATAGGAGTATCAAAATTCTTACCATTCTCAAATCCAAATCTTTTGATTAGATTCAAGGCATACTTAGATTAAGAAATGAATATTCCTTCAGGTTGCTGCTTAACTTGCAAACCAAGAAAATAGGTTAATTCCCCAACCATGCTCATTTCAAACTGTGATTTCATCAAGTCTGCAAACTCAGTAGCCAAGTTAGTACAAGTTGATCCATAAATGATATCATCAACATAAATCTGTACTATTAAGATATGATCATTATGTTTTTTAACAAATAGAGTTTTATCAACAGATCCCATTTGAAAATTGTGACTTAAAAGAAATTTTGTTAGTTTCTCATACCATGCTTTAGGTGCTTGTTTTAATCCATAAAGTGTCTTTTTAAGCCGATACACATGATCAGTATTTTTGGGATCTTCAAAACCCATTGTTTGTTCAACATAGACTTCTTCATGTAAATCGCCAATTAGAAAATCACTTTTCACATCCATCTGATAGATCTTTATCTTTCTAAAACATGCAATGGATATAAATAGTCTGATAGATTCAAGATGAGCTACTGGTGCAAACGTTTCATCGAAATCAATTCCTTCAATTTGAGTATAACCTTGTACCACTAGTCTAGCCTTGCTTCTAATTATATTTCCACATTCGTCAGACTTATTTTTAAAAATCCATTTTGTTCCAATGATGTATTTATCTTTAGGTCTTGGTACGAGATACCAAACATCATTTCTTACAAATTGCTTAAGTTCTTCTTGCATCGCAACAATCCAGTTCTCATCAGCAAGAGCTTCTTATACATTGGATGGTTCTATTTGGGATGTAAAACATACATAATTATATAAATCCTCAAGTTGTCTACGGGTGCGAACACCAGTGAGAGGGTTTCCAAGAATTTGAGTGGTTGGATGATCTTTAACAGTCCTCAATTCAGATTCAGTCTGATTTGATGAAGTATCGGGTTTATCAATGATTAAAACTTCATCATCATCTGAATTAGAGATAGGCTTATTTAAGTGATCATCAATGACAACATTGATGGATTCTTGAATCACACCAGTCCTTTTGTTCAGAACCCTATAAGCACGACTGTTTAAGGAATATCCTAGGAAAATCCCTTCATCACTCTTTGTATCAAATTTTCCCAAATTTTCACGATCATGTAAAATATAGCATTTGCTGCCAAAAACTCAAAAGTATTTAACAGTAGGCTTTTTATTGAACCACAATTCGTAAGCCGTTTTGTTATTATCTTTGCTAGTGTAGACTCGGTTAATAATATAGCAAGCTGTGTTGACTGCTTCAGCCCAAAGATTTTTAGAAAGCTTCATGCTATTCAACATGACATTAGCCATTTCTTGAAGTACTCTATTCTTTCTTTCAACAATTCCATTTTGTTGTGGAGTTTTGGGAGCAGAGAATTCATGTAATATTCCTTGATCGGTACAGAACTTCTCAAAATTGCTATTCTCGAATTCAGATCCATGATCACTACGAATCTTACTGATTTGAGAACATTTTTCAGTTTGAATCCTTCTGAGAACTTTTACTTCTTCAAGGGTTTCAGATTTATCCCTTAAGAAGACTACCCATGTAAATCTGGTAAAGTCATCAACTATCACCAAGATATACTTTTTCCCACCACGACTTTCTGTTCTGGTAGGTCCTATCAGATCCATGTGGAGGAGTTCGAGTGGTCTTGATGTGGTATTTGAATTCACTTTTTTGTGTGAGTTCCTTATTTGTTTGCCTATCTGGCACTCACCACATATTTTATCTAATTTCTGAAGTTTGGGTAGACCTCGTATAAGTTCTCGATTGCTCAATCTATATAAATTTCGATAATGTACATGTCCAAGACGTTTGTGCCATAAATCAGTCTCGTCTGTATGGACCATGTGACATGTTTGATTAGATGAGCTGGATTCGCTAATAATATAGCAAGTTTCAGATGTTCTACGTCCAGTTAATATTACAGAACCCTTATTGTTTAGTATTTCACAGCTTTGATTAGAAAACCAAACACTATGGTTATTATCACATATTTGAGATATACTAAGCAAGTTATGTTTTAAGCCTTCAACATATAAAACATTTTTAAACACAGGAAGATTAAAAAGTTGAACCGTACCTTGGCCTATAATCTTGCAGTTGCTACCATCACCAAATGTGACTGAACCATCAGTCATATCTTTCAGATCTGTGAATAAAGCTTTGTCCCCTGTCATATGCCTGGAGCATCCACTGTCTAGGTACCATTTTGAATGACTTGTTGCTTTGAAAGCAATGTGAGCAACCAAGCAGGTGACTTTTGGAACCCATTTCATAACTGTTTTAGGTTTAGGAACATAGTTGGTCTTCTTATGTTTATAGTTGTAAGAATGATCTATAGAGTTAGATTTTAAGAGCTCCTTGAGTAAATCAACTATTTTTTCAGCTAGTGGATTTCGTTTCTGATTAAAGTTGACATGACTGCTTCTAGGTTTTTGAAAAGTTTTTGAATTTCTAGAAAAATCTTGATAAGTACTTTTCCCTTTTGAGTTTGAGGACTCTCCTTTAACAAACATGGGAGGAGTATACTTTTGTTTAGGAGGTAGATTTTTATCATATCCCAATCCGGATAGATCGCCACATTTTCTTGATCCGGATAAAAGTTTTTCTAACTTTGGATCTCCATGGGCATATTTCCATGTGTCCTTTAGTCTTAGAAGAGAAGATACTTCAGTTTTGAGTTTCTCAATTTCAGATTTCAAATCAATAATTAGGGAGTTCTTGAATTCCAAATCGCATTTTGATTTTTCAAAATAATCTGAAATTTGTGATTTTTCTAAGATAAGCGAATCAAAACATTCTTCGAGTTTAGAAAACTTTTCTTTTTGAAGTTTAAGTTTGACAGCAATTTTACAACTTTACTTATATAGGGCATTGTAAGCATCTTGAAGATCATCTTCATTTTCACATTCACTACTCAGATTTTCTTCACTTGTTGAGTCATTATCTGAAAATGTGAATTTGACTAGAGTCATAAGAGCTTTAACCTCATTGCTCAACTCAGTTTCAGAATCTTCTGATTCAGAAGAAGCTTCAGAATCAGATGATTCATCCCATGTAGCCAACATACCCTTCTTCTTGGGTTTGTCCTTTTTAGGACATCTATTTGCTAAATGCCCATATTCTTGACAGTTGTAACATTGACTATCTTTCAAAGATTTTGAAATTTAGGTCTAAACTTCTTTTTATCATTTGATTTTTGAAAATCAACCCTTTTCTTGCTTTTGAAAATCTTGTAAAATTTTTTAGCTAAAAGAGCCATATCATCTTCTGAATCAGAATTTTCTTCTGTATTATATTTAGAAGATTTAAGTGCGATAGATTTACCTTTAGGAGCTTTAAAGTTTAACTCGTAGGTTTGTAGAGAACCAACTAGTTCTTCAACCTTCATATCATCCGTATCACGAAGTTCCTGGATTGTGGTTACTTTAGAATTGAACTGTTTAGGAAGTGAGCGTAATATTTTTGCACTCACTTTACTTTCTGGGATTTTATTGCCAAGACCCCACATTGAGTTTACAATGTCATTCAATCTAGTATAAAAGTCCATAAACATTTCATTTTCCTCCATATGAATTTCTTCAAATCTGATTGTGAGGAATTGGACTTTAGATTTTTTGACAATTGTAGTACCCTCGCGTGTCATTTCTAATATATCCCAAGCTTGCTTTGCAGTATCACAGGAAATGATTCTTTTGAACTCATCCGGTGGTAGTGCGCAAGTAATTGCATTTAGTGCTTTAGCATTAGCATTACTCTCACTTTTCTGAAGAGTGGTCCATTGGTAATATGGTGTAATTTTCATAGATTTTGAACCATCAACCCCAGTAACTTCCATGACAGGAGGTTTCCATTCAGTCACTGTAGCTTGCCACACATTTTCGTCCATTGACTTGAGGAAGATCCTCATTCTGGCTTTCCAATAGGCATAGTTGGAGCCATCAAATGGTGGAGGTCTCGTGACTGAAAGGCTATCAAAATTTGACATCTTTTTAAATAGCTTAGATCGTTAGCTCAGGAAATAAATCCAAATAAATAGCAATTAGAACGAGCTATTAGGCTTTGATACCACTTGAAAAGGCCTAGCTATATGTCCTAGAGGGGGGGAGGGTGAATAGGACAATGCCAAATAAAAACTTATAACAGCGGAATTAAAAGAAAATGATAGCCAAATTAAATCACGATGCAGGAAAGTGAAACAACCTTATAAATTAGATCTTGAGAGGTTGATACAAATGTTGTTCTAAGGACAACCTTTCACCAAAAACCAAAGTTTATGGTAGGACAACCTTATTTCTAGAAAGATCTTTGTATCAAATCTTAAACCAAAGAGGAATAAAGAAATAAATACAAACTAAATTGAAATAAATTGTAATTACAAATGTATTGTTCTAGGGACAACCATACACCATAAAAATGGTAGGGCAACCTTGCTGGAACAACTTTAAAGGAAATTTAAATTCAAGCTGATAAAGAAATAGCTGAAAGTAAATTCTAAACTATTACAAAATTCTCACAAAGCTTGAATAAAATGATTACAATATTCACCACATTCATACATCCCGCAAAAGAATAATTAAAGATTAGAAATGTAAATCATTCAACCATAACACTAGGGATTATAGTGGTTCGCCTGTGTGTTCACCAACTGTTAAACAACAGCCACACAAAATGCTACTCCACTCCTAATATCCTCACACAGGGGATATTAGCGTTCACTAACAAAATAGGTTTTCCAGGTTCACCAAAAACCTTTACAATTGTGTCTTTGTCTGTGGGCTTACACAATAAAAAAAACCCCCTCTTCTGAGTTTTCCTGGCTCTCCTCAGATAACCAAAACAACAAGATTTTTCTGGCAAATCTTGAAAGAAACCAAAACAGAAAGGAATTTACAATTAAATGTAAAATACCTGAATATCTCCTTCGATGTAGCAGTCCGGTAGAACCAAATCAGAGTAGATGATTGAATGTCCAAGTTTAATGTCCAGTACTCAATTACAATGGTTCTAATTCTAATAGATTTTAAATTTAACCAAGTAGGGCTTGCCTTAATTGATTTTGATTCCAAAGAAAGGCAATAGCGATTCCTCTTATCAATTTAGATTGGAATAGCAGAAATAAAATCAATTAAATAAAGCTAAGGAAAGAGAATATTAAATAAGCACACTTAGCTTAGATGGAGCACAGAAATATCTCTCAGAAGTTCGACGAAGATTGGCTTGAAAGGATTAATTAATTCGATGATTTCTCCTGAGATTCGTGCTCTATTTATAGGTGAGCAGATCGCATCTTCGACTGGTCTAAGGAACCCTTCGACTAGTCGAAGAAATAACAAATTTGAAAAAAATCTGGCGCGATAAGCTTTGACCATTCTACGACTGGTCGAAGACCTCCTTCGACTGGTCGTAGGTCTCCTTCGACTGGTCGAAGACCTTGTGAATTTATCGCTGGAATTTTGTCGAAGAATTACGACTGGTCGAAGAACCAGTCGACACTGTTCCTTCGACAGATCGAATAGATCCCTAGACTGGTCGAAGAATAACAGATTTTATCCGATTTTTGTAACAAACTTACGACTGATTGAGGATTTTCTTAGACTGGTCGAAGCAACTCTAGGACTAGTCGAAGAAGGCCTAGGACTAGTCGAAGAACTGACCAAACTTATGTAAAATAAACATTTGATTTATGTATCCAAAGTGACCTACTTCTAAGGTCAACCTAAGGTCAGTCAAACCTCAACCATGAAGTCTGAACATTGAAATATTTAGAACTAATAACCATGAGTCTTGAAGTCTTGAAATAGCTCAATCTTGAAAGTGTCTTGAATTCTTCATGAACTGCCTTGTACATGTCTCGAGTTCTTTATGAACTGACTTATAATCTTCTTGAAGTCTTGAAGCTTGAGTCATGTCTTGTGAGTAGTTCTTGCATTCAAATTTGATCTTTATACTTGTGAGCTTAGCTTGTTCATGAATGTTGATCTTTGAGAGAGCTTCACTTATGCAAGATAAAAAACAGAGATTTTGGCACCACAAATTTGACAACAAACAAGGATATAAAATATAGCACTTACAACTTTTCCAAGGGAGCCAACTGATTTGCCCACTCATACTACTATTTCTTCAAGTACTGAATGCGAAATGGTTTTTTCGGCGGAGCCAACTAATTTGCCTACTCCCACCACCGTTACTTCAAGTACTGAAAATAGGGCCCCATCTTTTGCAGAGATGGTGGAACCTGCTCCTTCTCTTGCCAGGGAAACACAACTGCTCACTGTTTCGGTACCAACGAGAGGTAGTTCCTTTTCCTTGTTTATACTTTCCATGTTACGTACCCATAAAAATTTTATTATAACTTTATATTTCTTATTTCTTAATAGGGGATTTACCTCAGAGTGGCGCAGCGAGTTCTGGCTCTATTGGTACTTCATTGAATGTGCTGTCATTTGAGAAAGTCTCTACACATAAACTGGCCCTGATCAGGAATTCTGTACTGGCTATTGTTGAAATCTTCAAAGACCCCGATCAATGGTCCGATTTAGCTGCCTCTTTAGATGTCTTAGATGGTGCTTCTCGGATAGGTAAAGTTGATGTTTCCTCTGTACGAGACGCTATCTCAAGATTTCATAATTCGATAACTGCCTTGTCATCAGCTGAAACTGTAACTGTTCCTCCCGAAATCCTGGAGTACAGAAAGCAACTCGCATATTCAAAGGAGAAAGTTTCTCAAATCTCTCCCATTGTTTCTCCCCATGATCAAGAATAATTATCTTTACAAGAACAACTGAAGACTTTTGTTGATGAGAAGACAACTATCCAGGATCGCATACGCTTCTGAAGCAAGAAATTACACAGTTAGAGAGATAAAGTTCAAAGGTGATTTGAACATTGAAAGAGTCCAAGAAAAGATAGTGCAGCTGTCATTCTGTGGATTCTGAAAGATCCAAACTATTGAAAAATGAAGAACTGATTGCTTTTTTAGAGGAGAAACTATCTGATGCCCCGGATCCTGCTAGAATTATCTCAAATGCCAGACTGGAGCATGCTGCTGCTCAAGTTAATCTTCAAGACAATTTGCAACAATATTTAACAGCATTAGGTATCACATGAAAGAGATAAAATGTATAACTTTGATGTATTTTACTACTATTCATGTTTTCAAAATCACAAGTTATACTAGTAACTTATGATATTTTGATGATAATGCTTTTATCTTATTTATGTGACATTTTGATTGATGTATTATGATGTGTTATGCTCCTTTCATTTTATTATTATATTATACACATATATCCTTTTATGCCTTGTTAGTAAGGGCTTCCTAAATGATCCTTATCTTAATTGGCGGTACTAGGTTTTAGTTTAGTCAGTCACACACAGTTTAAGCTCTCGAGTAGTGGAGCACACACAGTTTAAGCTCTTGAGTAGTGGAGCTGGGTCTCACGTGATGGCCTCTGTAACTCTTAGGAGTTCGCTGGACTTCTCACTGCCTAGGGAGTTCACAAACCGCGATCCATAAGAGGGGCCCAGTGAAGCTACCAGAGTGGTGAACTCGGTTGGTTTTACGCACAGGGTTGGCCGCGGTAACTCTCTAAAGTTCACAGAGCTCACAAGGCTACCTTTGGAGTACCACACATAGGGTCGTTAGTTCATCAATGAGTAGGTTAAAGCCCTTCCTCATGAGCTAGAACTGAAATCAAACCATAAATCTGAGGGGTCTTACGCACGGTTGGCCTATCTAAAGCTCACACTGCAACCCCTATTTTTTTCATCCGCAAAGTCGAGCCCATTCACGGGAGGGCATTTTCCTCCGTTCCCCGTGACGCTGCCAGAAAGCTATACAGACGGCATGGGGGTTACGTGTGACTGGCCATTTTACGACTTCTTGGCCTTTTTAGGCTTTTAGTCACCGGCTTCATCAGCTGCCCGCATGGATATGCGTATGATGGCCTTCACATGCTTTTTAGGGCCACTGGCTTCTCACTGCTGCCCAAATGGTGAAAATGATAGGTCTTATGTGTAGCTAGCTCTTTTAGAGCTTCTGGCCCTTTTAGGGCTTGATCCTTTTAGAACTTATGGCTCTTTTAGAGCTTGATCATTTTAGGATTTATCCCTTTTTAGGATTCAGCTCTTTTTGAGCTTGGCTGGACTACCTTAGAATGTTTTAACAGATAATAGTAGATGTGATCATTGTTGTTGCAAGAATGATAGCCATCTTTGACTGAGATTGATACGTCATCACCCCTGCTAATATCTTCAAGGATACCCATCCGTGTTGTTCATAATATATCAGCTTGGCGATGATACCAATTTCAACAGAGTTTTGCACAGGTCGCTTGATGACGATTTTTTTTTTTGCAACGCTTATGAATACATAATCTTGATATGCTCGTGAATTTCTTCTTTCTTTATTTGATGATACATAGACATAGTCTTGTCCATTCTTGCCCCCTTTTGATGTAGAATCATTATGCTGATAATATTCTTGATCAAAATCAGTAGAATCTTTAGGGATGATATCTTTTGATGAAGCGAGTAGAGTCTTTAGGGATGATATCTTCAGTCCATTTGGAGAAATAATCGGTTACAGCCAGAATATATTGCTTTCCTTTGGATGAAGGTAGATTTATAGGACCAATTACGTCAAGTCCCCAAGCTGAGAAGGGCCAAGAGGCGACGGACTGATGAAAATCTTCCGGAGGAACGTGTATAACATCTCCGTGAATCTAACATTCATGGCACCGCTTCGCATAATTTATTGCATCTTTGAACATGGTGGGCCAGTAATAACCCATTCGATGTATTCTGTGGAATAGATTTCGGCCAGCCTGATGTGCTCCGCATTCACCAGAGTGTGCTTCCCGCAACATTTGGCATTCTTCTTGTTCATCTAAGCAACGTAACAATATTCCATTATAAGATTTTCTATACAATACTTCACTGCATATGATGAATCTGCTCGACCGCTGCTTGATCTGCTGCTTCTGTACTTGATCTCCTGGTAGGATGTCATATTTAAGGTAATCGACAAAAGGTTGACGCCAATCATCTGTCATTATTTCTAAACATGATACAGGAAGCGTTTCGATGACTTCTTTAATGATCTCCGAAGATGGTAAGAATCTTTTTTCTTCTATAGTTACTTAGAGAGGGCTTCGATTAGGGCATGACAGGGCTGCCGCTAAGCTGGCCAAAGCATCCGCTTTTGTATTTTCAGACCATGGTATGTGCTTGATTTCTATATGACAGAACTGTTCTAGCAATTGCTGTGCTTTTCGGCAATAGGGCAGGAGTTCCTGCTTTCTCACCTCAAATTCAATTGTCAATTGATTTATAATCAATTTGGAATCTTCGAAGATATGCAACATCTTTATCTCCATCTATTGAGCTATTTCCATTCCAATAATGAGAGCTCTGTACTCGGCCTCATTGTCTGTGCATGCAGTGCCTAATGTGAAGGAGTATGGTAATAAATCTCCTTGAGGAGTGATGAATAACACTCCTGCTCCTACTCCTGATGTTCGAGCAACACCGTCAAAATACATCTGCCATGGGCTTTGCCGCTCGGCTAGCATAACTTGTTCGTCCGGAAAGTCATCGCTAATGGTTTCACATTCTGCGACTGGGTGTGCTGCAAGGAAATTCGCCACTGCTAGTCCTTTTACTGCTTTTGCCGGCTCATACATAATAGTGTATTCTAAAAGTAACAGCATCCATTTGGCCAATCTTTTAGACAACATTGGCCTTGTCATCAAAAAAATTATTGGAACTGCCCATGAGATCAAAGTTATCTCATGAGAGAGACAATAATGTCTTAGTTTTTTTTTTTACTGCGAATATCAGCACTAAACACTCTTTCTCGATCTGAGAGTAATTGCATTCTGCCCCCATCAATGTTCGACTTAGGTAATAAAGAGCAGTCTCCTTCCTAGCTTCATTTACTTGGGCAAACAAAGCACCTAAAGACTTCTCAGTTGTAGATATATATAAAATAAGTGGCTTCCCTCTTACTGGAGTTATTAGTATCGGCGGCTGCTTCAGCAATTCCTTTATCGAGTCGAATGCATTCTAACAGGCTTGATACCATACAAACTCTACATCTTTCTTCATTAAATGAGGAAATGGTTGACATCTTCTTGCCAGGTTTGAAATGAAACAGCGAATGTACGCCAACTTTCCTTGCAGACTTTTCAATTCCTTCAGTGTTGTTAGTGGTGGCATATTTTGAACGGCTTTAACTTTCTCTGGGTCGATCTCAATACCCCTATGCCATATAATGAAACCAAAAAATTTATTCGAGGACACCCCAAATGCACATTTAGCTAGATTCATCTTTAGCTGCTTCTTTTTAAGTCTACGGAAAACCGATATTAAGTGTTCACGATGCTATTGATGATTTCCTGACCTGACAACCAACTCATCGACGTAACACTCAACATTTTTATGCATCATGTCTTGGAAGACATTTTGCATCACCCTTTGATACGTTGCCTCGACAGTTTTTAGACCGAACGGCATAACCTTATAGCAATAAATTCCCAGTGACGTTCTGAATGTTGTTGCTTCTTCATCTTCGAGTGTCATTCTAATCTGATTGTACCCTGCGTAACCGTCCATGAAAGACATAACAGCATACTGAGTCGTACTATCAATCAGCAACTCTATTATTGGGAGTGGAAATCATCTTTTGGACAAACCTCGTTCAGATCCCTAAAGTCAATGCACACTCTGACTTGTCCATTTTTCTTTTTCATAGGGACAATGTTCGATATCCACCTGGGATACTTGACTTCTCTGATAAACTGACCTTGACCAGCTTGCTGACCTCTTCTTCAATCAATGGAATTAAGTCTGGATGGAATCGCCTTTGCGCTTATTTAACCGGCCTTTTCTCTTTGGAAATATTTAATCGGTGCATTGTTACGAAGGGTTCCAAACCCGGCATTTCTGCATACGTCCAAGCGAAAACGTCTTTATTTTCTTTGAGCAGTTGAACATATTTCTGAGACTCCTGTTCAAAAAGACTGACACTGATGAATGTGTTCCTTGGTTCTTCTTCCGTACCCAAGTTTATTTCTCGTAGATTGTCTATCGTTGGTTGCCCCCCGTTTCCATATGTCTCAGAACCATTTCAGGATGCTTAACTATTTTGGGGTCCTCTTCTGGTATTTGCGCAGCTGTAATCATATTCACTGATGACTCTGCCCCTAATCCTTAAAATTTTCTTCGCTTTTCCTGATCAACCCCAAGAGGGATTTGAATTCCTCTCCCAAGATTCAGCCCAGTGGGTTCTTCGCAATTAAAACTCATGTTTCTCATAATTTTCTTGCTTGCTGAACTGTATTTTTCTAGATTTTGTGGTGTCAACCTACCGCGATATAAGTCATTCCTCATTTCTTCTCTTGCCCTGGCTTCCACTGCGGCATAAAATTCTATTGGTTCGGGGTATTTTGTGCTAGCCTTGACTTGAAATCTTCCTAGAGCGGCTAAAAATAGCTTACACCTTTCAACACTGGGCAGCAGCATTGTATGTTAGACTGCAAGATTTTTAGTTGTTCCGGTGATAATAATGTTAGTGGCAGTTGCCCTGGTTGTCTCAGACACTTTAGTACAAAATAAAAAATTTTCTTTGCTTCTGCAGTCCTAGAAGATCCTGCCCTTTCTTCTTCGACATCTTTCACTTGAATGTCTTTTAGAACTCTGCTTTTATCATTGTTTCCTACTTCTTCAGCGAACCCTTTATAGTAACTGGTGTCGGCAAAGAAAGACTCTGCTTCTGTATATGATTTTGCACCAGCTATCACCTTACACTGTATTCCATCCTTACAATATTTGAAGCATTAGTGCAAAGTAGATGGTACGATACTGTACTGATGTATCCACGGTCTTCCCAGAAGAAGATTGTATGTTGTCACGGTATTTATAACATGGCATACGACATTGGTAGTCAATTCTCCTATTTCTAGCGTCACTGTAATCTTACCAAGTGCGCGTTACCCATCTTGATTGAAGCCATGTATCATCATTCCACTAGGGCGTAGATCAGAACGGCGATAGCCCAGCTTACTTATCATCGAGAGTGGTAGGAGATTTACTGCAGATCCGTTATCTATCATAATCCGTTTAACCTTCTTCCGACAAATATGACCTTCTATCATTAGTGGCCTATTATGCTCTGCCTCGCAGATCAAATCGTCATCAGAGAATGAGATGACTGGTAGGCAATTTGCTTGTTCGTCGTGCCCTTCACGTCTCATCTCCGTCAGTAAAGTTTCTCTAACATTATGATCAGACAATGCTTGGACCGAACTCTGTCGAAATTCCTCTGATAACTTAAGTGCGTCATAGATGCTTAACCGCGCCGGTATACCCTTCAAATGACTAACCACATCATAATTCACCTTTGCCATTTCAACCTTCCTTTCATTTCCATCATCTTTGTTATGCTTTTCAACGACTTCTTTTCTTACGATCCCTACTTTCTGCTTCACGGGGCTTGTCATCTTCTTTCCCGATCGCAACGTAATCACTGTTACTTTCTTTGTCATCTTTCGGTCCACTTTCTCTTTTACTTCTCGGGCCTTTTCCCGGGCAGTGAACATGTTTACTGTTGCCCTCGTACACTTTTCTTTTTCTTCACTGGTTACTTTTTCACCCTTGTCTATCAGTCGCTGTATTATACATTTCAATGTGTAGCAATTCTCCGTCGGATGCCCCACCAGGTGATGATAACGGCAAAAATTTTTTTCTCTAGTATTTGTCACATCTTCGGGGTGCTTGGGTTCTGGTAATTCTATCGTGTCGGCTTTTAGCAGTTGTTTCATCATAGGAACAATATCTTCTTTATCAAAATCAAAACCTTCATGAGAATTAAGCATCCGAGGCCTTTTTCCACTGTATCTATTTCTTGACTGGTTCCATCCCTCTTTTCGTTCTAGCCTTTTGTCTCTTAAGTCACTTGCATCTTTGTTCGTCTTATCACGATCGACAATATTCACATTCATCCTGCCGGATACTCTCCTAGCTGTCTCATGGTGAAATGCTGACATTTTACGAGTCATTAGCATGGGCTTTGGTGGCTAGATCACGGAATGTTCTGATATCGGCGTGGTGAGTCCAAACGCAATTCTTGTTTCCATAAAATTCTTACACATTTTGACTTGTTCCTTTTCTTCTGGTAGCTGTCTACACGAGGCTCCCAATGTTTTCCATCTGTCTATGAACTTCTCTATTGGTTCTCCTTCTCTCTGCCATATGGAGGCTAATTCTGTAATATTAACATCACGTTCTGAAGAGAAGAAGTTTGACATAAAGGCGTCCAGCATTTGTTCCCAAGTACACATCGATCCAGGAGTCAGGCTAGAATACCACCGGAATGCTTTGTGTGTTAGCGACAACCCAAACAATCTCAAGCAATACTGTGGTATCGTAGAAAAATTCTCCATGCTGGTAATGAAGTGCATCAGATGCTCCTCTGGCAAGCCTTCCCCATTAAACTTCTGAAAATCTGGATGCTTGAAGTTAGCTGGGAACGGAACATGCTCTACCTCCCTTGGATATGGCGTTCGGTATCTGAAGCGGCTAGTATTTTCACGCTTTCTTTCTATTCTCATAGCTTCTTCGACCACTGGTCTTATATCATCTTGTGTTATAGTTCTCGTGGCGGGAATAAACCCTCGTGATCCTACCCCTTGTGGATGAGAGCCTTCAGGCCGGCTTTCTTGTCTATTCATTGTACCCATCATTGGTGGAGCCGTCATCTGAGCTACGTTATGTACAAGGGTAGCCAAGGCCTCTCTGAGGTGTCTGCACTCTTCCATTAGTGTTCTTCGTGCTTCTGCCATCTCATTGATACGATCCTCTGCAGTCGGTATATTGCCTTGATTTGTCTCAGTCACATGTACCGCAGCATCGCCACTCTTCGATGAAGCTATAGTTGGAGTAGGGTGAGAGTATGTAGACATAATAGGACTTACTGGAGGTTTCTACACGGTTCACCTCAAACCCGAGGTTTCACAGTGGTTGACCTCAAACCTAAGGTTTTGCTGGTTCACCTTCAACCAGATATTTATGCTCTCCACAGAGCAAGGGTCCACATAATGCACCCATCACGTACACTCCCGCCGGAGGCCTCCTTAAGGACTTCAAAGGGTGAGAACCACTTAAGACCCAATCCTACAAAGGAATGATCACAAGTGTCCTCTTGGACTCTAGATACTTACAAATAAGTTGATGAGTCCGCCGAAGATCTCCTCCTCCTTGTCGACGAAGAGTCTTCTGCTCCCTTGATCCGCAACACAAAAGATGAACCGATATATGGTGATGGGTTGGGTCAAGGTTATGATGGAATCCTACTCTCTAAAGGTTTTCCTATAAGGAAGATAGAGTAGTTCCAATCATCTAGGCATTTAAGACATCCCAGTTTAATGATTTGCCATTAAAGTAGTAGCTGGAGGATCCTTGAATGTGGAAGTTCATTCCCCAATCCACTCTATTGAATATCAATGGTAAGGTTGGATTGGAGGATGAACTTCCCTGAGAGAAAGGGCTTTGGGTTTATGATCTAAGGTTAAATACTCAAAAGTTCTCTATACTTTCTCTCCCAGCAACAATAGATAAGTCCTCTATATATAGGCAAAAGGTTCCAACGGATATAAAATTGTCACATTTATGACTAAGTTCGATATCATCGAGCAGGTTCGATATCATTGAGCGTATACTCTCGATAGCATCAATGGTCTGCTCGATGACTCAAACTCAAAGTCATACGATTTTGAAACCTTTTGCCAGTTGGTCGATGAATCAAAACAATTGTCGATGTCATCGGATTTCGAACTCTGATTCCATCGATAATAGGTTCGATCCATCGACACATGAAAAATGAGAGAGACTTGACTAGAAATATTTCAGGTTTTTAAGAAATGATCGAGGGTCAGCCGATGTCATCCGAATTTGTATATCGATGATATCGAAGGCAGTGTCGATACATCGATAAATCTTATAGATTTACCAGTAAGCTCGCTGGACAGTTTGTGTCCAGTTTCGATGCAATCGACTCAGCCTCAATATCATCGACATATGAATATCGATTTCCTCGAATGGCCCCCGATCAAAGTTAAAACCAACCTGAAATATCAGCTGGAAGAAATGCGCGCCCACGATCGATATCATCGACGGTCTTCCGATTTATCGATATTTGATTTAAGATCATATCGAGAAGAGCATCGATATATCGAAGGAATTTGAGATTTTTTTAAAAAAACAGGAGCGCCAAAAATCTCCCTATAGATCTTATCGAGCCACTTTCGATGAGCTCGAGATTTGAGTATCGATGATATCGATAGGTGTATCGATACATCGATAATTCGTCCAGATATGTTGTGAGGTTGCTGGACATATTTGGTCCTCTTTTCGATGGTATCGATGAAGTATCGAGGACTCGACAGCGCAGGTCGATCATATCGAGAGTGTTTCGATAAAGTCGACAAGGCAAGAAAAACTTAGAGATTTTCCTGTTTTGAAAAAGTTTTCTCACCATAAAACCCTATGATTTTCTAACTTATTTTTAAGGATTTTATTCACCAGGTGTTTTGGGACATGGGATGTGAGGCTTTAAATTTACTTGTGGTGAGCTTGCACACATCCGGTTGAGGCAGATGCTTGAATCGTTCTTCCTATCAGGCTCTGTAGACAATCTGACTCAACACTCACGTAACTTGACAAACCAGGGCACTTTCACTAATATGTTTTCACGACATGGAAACCCAACCAATCCTCTAATCCTTCCAGTCAGGTTCTAGAAACCTTGGATTTTCTTCTGATCACAACTGTTATTAATGAAATCTTCACCGTCTGACCCAAAGTACAGTAAGTTAGTCGCTATAGAGAAACCTAGCACCAAAGAATAAAAGGAGAAAGAGAGCTCAACTGCACCAGCTAGTGTTCCAGCGAGCCTATCCAATGTTTATGTCATCATGTTGCTGACCTTGGGTTGACCCCGAACCACTTCAGAAAGCATCCCACATTAGACCTTTAGGTAAGTGATCTCCCCACTATTGATCAACTTCTCTTTAACACCACTTCAACATACAATTCCTCCATTGCACTATTGCATTAGCTCTTTTATTATACAATGACTCACCGAGTCAACTCAGTGAGCCAGCGTGCGAGTTACCTCTAGGTATAGGTTCATATATCCAATGCATTAAGCACCGTCAGATTATCTTGTTGTCAATTGCAGGTAAGTTGATCTATCCAGGTCATAAATCAACTGAGTGATACATCGTTATTGTCGTCGAAATGCCAAATTGAATCTTTAAGGGATTAGCTGATTACATTGTAACTCTAGTGGTGATTAGACAAAACATCATGTCCGATCTAAAGCACTAAATCAGGTAGGTGATCTTCCCTGTTGAAAATTTTCAGTTAACATATAGATTGATTTGATTATTTATTATGTATTCAATTTATTTGATTATTATCATTAGTTGCGGATTATTTTATTTGATTCTTAATTACATATTATAGAGGTAATTTATTTGAGTTATTATTTGACTTCAATTAATTATCGTTATGTGCTTAAATTGTAATTATTTTCTTATTATTACATGACATATAATGTATTTGAAATTACGGGTGCTCTGCCCCAAAAGGATCACCACGTTATTTTTATGGGGTGATATGCCCAGGGTCATTCCCAAAAGGATTGGCATGGTATGGGTGCTCTGCCCAGGGTCATTCCCGAAAGGATCGGCATGGGTGTTCTGCCCTGGGTCATTCTCTACAAGATATACACACATGAGTGCTCTGCCCTGGGTCATTCTCTACAAGATATACACACATGAGTGCTCTGCCCTGGGTATTTACGTTAAAAGTCTATTCACCAAGTGTTATGCTGAGGGTCATTCCCTAAAAGGATCAATACACACAAGTGATCTGCCCTGGATTGAACCAAGAAAGGTTTTAAATGACTGTATTATCTTATTTTGTTATTATGAAAAATAAATTGTTATTATTGTCATGTAAAATGTCAATTCAATAATCGTAATTGATCATATTATTTTATTGAATTGTATTGGTATTAACGTAGAATTTTTAATTTTGGGAAGGATGTGACCCTAGTGTCATCGCGCTCACACCTGTATAGACTATTTTGCAGGGTTTGTATAGGAAGAACCGGTTAGGCCAGATTGAAGACTTTTCCTATTGTTTTATTGAAGATTTCTTAAAATTCAATGCATTTTGTTATTATTATTTTTTAATCAATGTAATTAAAGATTCAAGAATTTATTAGTGGATGTTATTTAATGATGATGATTATTATCCTTTTATTTGCTTTGATTGCCTTGAAAATGCATGAAAATAATGTGAGTTGCGATGTATAATTTGTTTAAGTACTACTCACAGTCCTGGAATTCGGGTTTAGGCCTGGCCAACTCAGGTACCGAATTTCGGGGTGTGACACTTCACATGTGTGCCACATTATTACATTATGAAGAACGTGCTAAACATGTTGATTATATGCATGAGAGATGGAAGGACACACGGATAAGGGCATAACAAAACATAAACAATTAAAAAATAAAAATAAAAATAAAAATGAAAAAGGTGTATGCACGAGGGCCCATGGATAAAGATGAAGAGGTACATGTATAGCAATTACCTAGATGAAAGATGTAAAGTAGCATGCATGAAGTGTAAGATGAAAGAGAGTCCTCAACTCTAGTCCAACTAAAGGTTCCTATACCTCGACCCTAACCCAATCCAACCCAACCTTAGGTCGGGAATTCTCAACCCAAGCCCAATCCAAGCGGGCTCGGTCGAGTTGGTCGGCTAGATACATGCTAATATTTTCATTATTACATTAGTTTATTATATTTCAATACATCTTATTTTTTGTATCTATAATTTTATTAATTATATATGTAATTATTTATTGTAAAGAACTTCATTTTTTCTTTTTTTCTTTTTTTTTAAAAAAAAACTAAAATATAGGGCGACTACTCTAAAAGTCGTGTTATGTAGTACGCAATCTATTTGGGGAGAGAAATCCAACTTATCTTGTTAGCTTGAGTCATCAAAAATAATGTGGACCAGTGAGACCCGACGGCACTGGAATTTCTTGTGCCTTCAACACAGACGATCCATACTCAATTATAATTTATAAGTAACTTATATAACGATCGGGTTCGGGTTGGGTCGGGCAACCCGAGCCCGACCCAAGTTTTATCGGGTTGGTGTTTGTATAGCCCAAGACCGAACCTAATACATCCTGCCCGAGCCCAACCCAATCTCAGGTCGGTCACGGGTCCGTCAAGTTAAACCCGCCCAACTTTCAGCCCTATTTGATAGTAAGGGAGTGGATGTGTTTTGTAAATGGACATTTTCATGGGTTATAGCGGACAAACTTTACAAGAAGTATGCTTCTATAAGTCTTAAGGCACGTGATTTGTGAATAACCCTTATACTTTGTAGGCATTGGAAATGAAGTAATGTATATAATGAACAAAAATGAAGAAATGATATGAATAAAATTAGATTTGTGAATTGAAATCTTAACTAAAATAGTCATATATCTCAAAATAGTTTGTTACCCTTTTTTTGGATATTACAGCAATTACTAAAGAAGAGGTTCCAACAATTACAAAAGAAGGAAAATGGTAAACTGTCTCTAAGATACAATGAGCTCACATTTCCGAATCTTAACACAAAAATTATGCATTTAAGTGTTGAACGGATTTATCTTAGGCACTAACATGCCACTTAAAACATTCTAAAAAGGACACAAAAAAAGAGCATATTTAAGAGCACTAGACTATAAATGAGTTAATATGGGAGATAGAGTATTTCCACTTTGGACTAAGATATCCAAGATATATAGAAATTGAATGGATTACGAGAGATGCTTATGTGACTCTTCAAAAATCCACACCCATTCATGCCAACAAATACTGTCATGAAAGGACATGACCCTTTGTCTTATAACAATTATTTTTGTTCGATTTGAAACAGATACAGTTATCCAACAACATAAATTTGTTGCTAAATGTAACCCAAGAACTAATCATTACAATTATTACCACATGTACGAATGTGGTACCAGTACCACATGTATAACCTTGTCACAATTACTCTCAATTAGCACTAATGTTAAAACCTTACATAGTGATAGGTCAAACCTTAAATTAGACCATAATTCACTTCCAATATACCACATTCAACTGGGGTCAAACCATGTGCCAAAATGATTACGTTTTTTTTTGCTCATTTCAACGATGTGCACGTGCGAAGTGTAAAGTGTGACTAATAAAGTACTCAAGTAGCCCTACAACACACGCAAACAATATGGAGATTAAAAACCTAGTTTCAATAGCAAAATTTCCTCATTTTACAACTTATCTATTGAGTATTTTAAAAAAGTTTTCATATATAATAAATATATTTACTTTCTAACAATAAAATTTTTATTTTTAAATTTATTTTTATTATAAAATCACAACAATCTCATGAATAGCTTGGATCGGCCCATTAAATGGATAACTTAGAGCAGCCATCACTTGTTCTTTGCTTTTTTAAATCGGGTAATGTATTTCTCAGTCAGTTTGCCAAATAGTTGTCTTAGGTGTGATAAATCAACTAAAGAAATTTCATATTTGGTTCAATAAAATTGAGCATGGAATAATTCCTCTATGTCTTGTCAGGTTTGAACTGAATTTACTAGCAAATTAATGTACCTTATGAACGTCGTGTCTGTCAACAAATTTACAGACCATTTAAGTTTTATATATTCATTTACTGAGAACTCTCCGCATTGTACAGTGAAGCAGCCAATATGGTCCACTATGGATTTGTTGTTAACAGATGTCTTAAATCTTGAAAAGTTCGACTAGCCCATAGAAAGTTCAGGTCGAGATCTAGCAACAACATGTAGAATTTTCAACATCTTCGACCAGTTGAGAGACAGGTTCGACTAGTTGAAGGGCACCCTTTGATGAGCCCAAGCTCTAGCTCGACTAGTCGAAAGGCACCCTCGACCAGCCCAAGCTCTACCTCAACCAATCTAAGGTTACGCAGACTGCATAAATTTGAGGCGGTTTCCGGACTATTCGAAGTTAGTGCGAAAGTGGGGTTTCCTAAACTATAAATAGGAGTACCTTGGGCCATTCTAAAATATCCTAAGGCTTTCTAAAATATTTCATAGGGTGTCTAGAAGGGGTTTTAGGGTTGCAAAGG
Source organism: Magnolia officinalis (assembly GCA_021015155.1). Classification (NCBI taxonomy): domain Eukaryota; kingdom Viridiplantae; phylum Streptophyta; class Magnoliopsida; order Magnoliales; family Magnoliaceae; genus Magnolia; species Magnolia officinalis. The sequence continues at coordinate 19,267,585 of JAJHSJ010000018.1, read as the reverse complement.
GTGTAGCAAGGGTGAGATTCAAGCTTATTTGAATCAGGTAAGTCTTTTCTCTTTGTAATTTATGCTTTCATAGTGGATTTCTATCGCTTTGTGCCATAATTTTTTCATGAAAGGGTTTTTCACGTTAAATCTTTATGCTCTCTTGAGTTTGCTTGGTGCTCTTAGATTGCTATCCTAGATCCATATCTGTGTGATTCTGCAACCCAATCCCCAACAAGTGGTATCAAGCAATTGTTGAGGCACAATTTGAATATGTAGGATTAGCATCAATGGGAAGCACTAGGTATGATATTGAGAAGTACTCAGGTAAAAATAACTTTGAGTTATGGAAGATCAAGATGGTCAGTTCCTTAACCAAGTAAGGTGAAATACTCTTGATAAGAAGGCCTTATCATCAATCCGTTTATGTCTCACGGATGAGGTTCTTTACAATGTTTTGAGGGAAAAAATTGTGGCTAGCTTATAGGCGAAGTTAGAGAATATTTATACGAAAAAATTATCTAAAAATCGTCTACACTTGAAGCTACAGTGGTATACCTTCAAGATGGTAGAAGGAAGAGATTTGGAGGCCCACATTAGCAACTTTAATAAATTGGTTTATAAACTGTTGGATATGGAGGAAGTGATCAAAGATGAGGAACATGCACGTATTTTGTTGAATTCTCTACCGGCATCGTATGAATCATTCAAGGACACAATGTGCACCATAAATAAAACCCTGAGTGTCGATACTGTTATCTCAGCTCTTTAAGGAAAGGCCATGAGAAAGTTAAATGGTGACATGGGGACATCTTCTGATGCACTAATTACGAGGGGCATGAATACTGATCGAGGTACAAGATCCTCAAGACCTATATCCAAATCCAAGGGCAAGGGCAAAGGAAAACTAAAGTGCTGAAACTGTGGGATGACTGGACACATGAAGAAGGATTGTACCAATCCTAAAGCGAAGAAAGAAAATTCAATGGTTTCTTTCAAGAAGGCCAATGTTGTCACATTTGTTGAAGAGACAAGTGGTGGTAATGTACTGTTTGTATCCATGATCGAAAAGTTGCACGACAATCATAGAGATGAGTGGATCCTTGACACAGGAGCATCATACACATGACCCCTCGTCGGAGTTGGTTCGTCAGTTACAGAGAATGCGATGGTGGACATGTCTTTATGGGCCATGACAATTCCTGTAATGTTGTGGCTATTGGTATGGTGAGCATCAAGATGTTTAATGGAATGGAGTGTACCTTAACTGATGTCAGGCATGCTCCTCATATGAAGAAAAGTCTGATTTCTCTTAGTGCACTCGAGGCTGTAGGGTGCGAGTTCACTGGTCTTAATGATGTCCTTAAAGTTTCAAAGGGGGCACTCGTGGTTATGAGAGCACAAAGGCACAGAAACCTCTACAGGTTGGTTGGAAGCACTCAACAGGTGAAGTAGTAACAACTGTTGTAGATTTCACTTCTGTACGTATGTGGCATGCTTGTCTGGGCTATATGAGCGAGCAGAGCATGAAGGTACTATATGATCGTTGTTTGATTCCAGTATTTAAGAATTCTGATTTATATATATGTGAGTATTGTATATATGGTAAACATTCTAGATTATCTTTTAAATCTGAAAAACATGTATGTAAGGGAGTGCTTGATTATGTGCACTCTGACGTATGGGGGCCTTCACCAGAAGTTTCTATTGGGGGGCCGTCATGATTTATTTCATTCATTGACGACTACTCCAAGAAAGTTTGGATTTACTTCATGAAACGTAAATCCGAAGTTTTTACCATATTTAAACAATGGAAGGCAATGGTTAAAAAAATAGTCAGGGCAAGAAATAAAGGTTTTAAGGAGTGACAATGGTGGAGAATTTACTTCCATTGAATTTAATGAATATCGTAAAGATGAAGGGATCATTAGGCACAACACAATGCGCCACACGCCTGAACAAAATGGTGTGGCTGAGCGAATGAATCAGACTCTCTTAGAGAGGGTCAGATGCATATTAAGTAATGCTGTGTTGGGCAAGGACTTATGGACTGAGGCCGTTAACACGTCTTGTTACTTGGTGAACCGATCCCCGTCTACGACAATTGAATGTAAAATCTCAAATGAAGTATAGAGTGGTCATACGCTGGACTACTCAGATTTGCGCATATTTGGTTTTAAGACTTACTCTTATGTACCGTTAGTTGAGAGAGATAAGCTAGACCAAAGAGCCAAAAAGTACATCTTCGTTAGTTATGACATTGGTGTGAAAGGTTACAGGTTATTCGATAAGGTCAAACGCAAGGTCATCACTAGTTGTTACGTCAGGTTCGATGAAAGCTCCCTATTCCACAAGAATGATCAGGAGGAACAAGAGGAACCAGAAAGGTTGATCGTAGATATTCAGATTGACACAAATGATACTCAAGCAGAAAAGAATGCGTAGACAGAGGTACATGATCAGGTGGAGCAGCCACCTGTGAAAAGAAACTCACCGCGTAATCGCAGATTGCCGGCAAGATACAAGGATGACTTTAATATTACATATGCCCTCATTACAGATGAGGGGGACCTGTCAACTATTCAGGAGGCTCTTGATGACACTGATGCAAAAAAGTGAAATGCGACTATAGATGATGAGATGGACTCGTTGCACAAAAACCACACATGGAATCTGGTGGAACTTCTAGTGGATCGAAAAATGATTGGATGCAAATGGTTATTCAAAAGGAAACAAGATAGATACAAAGCGAGGATGGTAGGGAGGGTGTATGCTCAGAGAGAAGGAATCGACTTCACAGATATATTTACATCAGTGGTTAAGCAAGTATCTATCATATTCGTGTTCGTGTTGGTTGCCCAATACGATCTCGAGCTGGAACAGATAGATGTCAAGACTGCATTCCTACATGGGGAGTTGGAAGAGCAGATCTACATGAAGCGACTAAAGGGTTACAAAGTTAAAGAGACAGAGAAAAAAGTTTGCAGGTTAATGAGGTCGTTGTATGGCCTGAAACAGTCGCCTAGGCAGTGGTATAAAAAATTTGATTCTTTCATATTGAGTTAGAAATTTACTCGGAGTGAATACGATCACTGTGTTTATTACAAGACACTGAGTTATGATAAATTTATCATCCTAGTATTGCATGTTGATGATATGTTGATCACCTGTCATGATATGTCTGAAATCAACGTACTGAAGACTCGGTTATCAAGGACATTCGAGACGAAAGATCTGGAAGCTGCAAAGAGGGTTCTCGGCATAGGTATTTATAAAGATAGGAACAATGTATTTGGAATTTTTAAGATCTTCGACCATTCGAGGGACAGGTTCAACTAGTTGAAGGGCACCCTTCGACTAGCCCAAGCTCTGGCTCGACTAGTCGAAGGGCACCCTCGACCAGCCCAAGCTCTACCTTGACCAGCCTAAGGTTACACAAACAGAATGCAGACTGCATAAATTTGAGGCGGTTTCCGGACAATTCCAAGTCGGTGCGAAAGTGGGGTTTCCTAAACTATAAATAGGAGTTCCTAGGGCCATTCTAAAACATCCTAAGGCTTTCTAAAATATTCCAAAGGGTTTCTAGGGTTTCAAAAGGTGTAGCAAGGGTGAGATTCAAGCTTATTTGAATCGGGTAAGTCTTTTCTCTTTGTAATTTATGTTTTCATAGTGGATTTATGTCGCTTTGTGCCATGGTTTTTTCCTGAAAGGATTTTTCACGTTAAACTTTGTGCTCTCTTGTGTTTGCTTGGTGCTCTTGGATTACTATCCTAAATCCATCTCTATGTGATTCCCCAGCTCAATCCCCAACAAGATTGGCCTGTATCTGTACAAAATAATGAAAATTCTTCTATTTTCATACCCCTCGGTACTTCACCAAACCTATCCACCTAGTATGGGTATGGCTTGCGATAAACAGGTCGATTAGTACGTCGACCATGGTGATAGTTGGTTACCTCATTTACCAAATTAATTATTTTCTCCAAGCCTGCTGGAGGCAATTTAATATTAATCATTGGCGGCAATTGTATGCTTCAGGAAGGTTGTGCTACTGGAACCTGCCCTCCAAGTGGTTCATTGTTTAGCATGCATGGACCTACAGCACGTATGCCGTGATTCATATCATTTTCATTTAGACCATTGAATCAGCCATTTTGTCCATTCTTCCTAATGCATGAATGATGTGGAATGTTTCAGCCTCTCAGATCTGAGCCTTCCCATATGTTACGTGGTGGCATAATCGATGGCTCTAGTAAAGCATTGTCGAATCTGGGCATCTCTTGATTATGCTGACGATAATCAGGTAACTTGTCATTAAGGAAAGTGATGAGCCTGTTTTTAGCCTTGGCTTAAACCCGAGTGTGTTTGGCATGTACTTTGCCTTGTTCAGCCAGTTCTCGTATATTAACATTAACACTTCCCAAAACTCTGTTAACATTAACGAAATTATTTTGGGATGATGATCCTACTTCCAAAATGGTTTGAAGTGGATGATTAGAGACCTTTGGTTCAGCCTGCATTGAAAATGCCTAAGGGCTTTAATTAAGGTCTTGTTCTTCGCCTCCTCATGTTGTTAAAAAAAATTCAATTAACAACTGCAAACTTGTTCCACCGAGCGTGCCAAAAACAGTGTTGGTCTCGAATTCGGCCACGCGGAACACACGTGTGGATTACGGGCATTCCAGAACCGATTGGGTCTAATTCAAACCGTGACCATCGACCTCTGGCATCAAAATAGAGCGAGGTTTGGTCGTGGGCACAAGCATTCTCAAGCGATTGGCGGAGGTTGGGGCTCTTTCTCCAATAAGCTTTTTTTGGCCTTGAAAATTCAAAGACTTTCGAAGGTGCTTCAATTGTATGGTCGAAACAAAAAAAAAATGGAGAGAGATGGATACAGGAAAAAGTGTGTAACTTACCACTATAGCAGGATCACTGACCTAGCTGAGAGCTACAGATTACCTCCGAAAGCAGCATGTTGATGAGTAAGGCAAAGGCAGTGCCGGAGATTACAACTAAGGTTGACCCATCATATGAGTGTAGGCCGACGAGTCTTTAGCTAAGGTCTTCCTTCAGATCTGACACGCAAGCGTAAATGGAAGGGAATTATAATTAATGACTAAGAGTCAATCCGATGTATGCGCAAAAATGAACTGAGACTAGATCTACACTAAAGGTTTGTTATCGTTGAGCAGGGAGAACTAAGCCTAAATACACAGCATTGCACTGGATTTGTGGTTAGGTTTTTAGATTAGGAGAAGGGTCTTTACTTTGGACATGTTTCTACTATTTATACATATTTGGAGGAGACTCAACAATAACTGCCAATAAACGTGGCGCCTTCGTGTGCAACCAGATAAGAAAAGAGCGGTTACATTAATTCATTGATCATGATCTTATCGTATACTTAAAATGTGCTTAGAGATGACATGGCTGGAACAACTGCTCGTCTTTATCCAGAGAAAATAAAAAATGTCGAAAGCATTCTCAAAAAGGTGAACCGATCTCCAAATTCCTAATGAATGCTTCTCAAATATCTTCTATATCATGTGGCTAAATTTGCACAATTGATTAATAGGTACAAATTTTGGTACAAACACAGCCATTGTGTATAGTGCACCTCATGTACTGTGAGGGCGTGTTATGCACTCTCCAACACTGCACAATTTTACAAAAAATGATCATGACTTTCTCATGATAGGGGTTATGGATATAAAGTGATCTTCGGTTATTGAAAAGATAATTCAATTAGCTTTTTAATAAACTATAATAAAAAAATTAGAGACCAATGAATCTATTAAAAGTGAGTCTAAAGACTCTCATAATATAACCCCTGATACCTACCAAATCAATGTGTAACTTTGGTAAATAGACCGGATCTTTCTTATTATACTTGGAATCCTAATAATCTTAGATTCGTCCAAAAGTTAATTAGATGAGTTTTTCCTTAAGTTATAAATCATTTTGTCCGGTAACCATTCGGTATGTCACTTTGCAAATATCTTCCCTTTGCAGCACTAGTTCCACGTCAACTCTTAGTTGAGCGTGTTAACACCTTCGTATGCAACTTTAAAACACTACAAGAAAGTAGGCCTTTAGCCTCAATTTTTTAGCCTCGGTTCAAGAAAATGAGGCTAAATGTGCTTTTTAGCATTGGTTGTAAAGGAACTGAGGTTAAAAGTTCATTTTTTGCCTCGGTTGGTGAGAAACTGAGGCCAAAAGTCTACCATTTTACCTCGGTTGGTGAGCAACCGAGGCCAAAAGTCTGTCATTTTGCCTCGGTTGGTGAGCAACAAGGCTAAAAGTCTGCCCTTTTGCCTTAGTTGGTGAGCAACTGAGGCCAAAGTTTACCTTTTTGCCTCGGTTGGTGAATAATTGAGGCTAAAAGTCTGCCCTTTTGCCTCGGTTAGTGAGCAACTGAGGCCAAAAGTCTACCCTTTTGCCTCGGTTAGTAAGCAACTGAGGCTAAAAGTCTGCCCTTTTGCCTCAGTTGGTGAGCAACCGAGGCTAAAAGTTTGCCCTTTTGCCTCGGTTAGTGAGAAACTGAGGTCAAAAGGATGCCCTTTTTTAGTCTCAGTTGAAAAAATGGAGCCTAAATGTGTTTTTTTAGCCTCGGTTGCTAAGGAACCGAGCTAAAAGTCCACTTTTTAACCTTAGTTGCATAGGAACCAAGGCGACAAGTCTACTTTTTAGCCTTAGTTGCATAGGAACCAAGGCCAAAAGTCTACTTTTTAACCTCGGTTGCATAAGAACTGAGGCCAAAAGTCTACTTTTTAGCCTCAATTACATAAGAGCCAAGGCAAAAAGTCCACTTTTTAGTCTCAGTTGCATAGGAACCGAGCCAAAAAGTCTACTTTTTTTGCCTCAGTTGGATAGGAACTGAGGCGAAAAGTATACTTTTTAGCCTCAGTTGCATAGGAACCGAGGCGAAAGTCTAAATTTTACCCTCAGTTGCATAGGAACTGAGGCCAAAAGTATACTTTTTAACCTCATTTGCATTGGAACCAAGGCAAAAAGTCTAATATTTAGCCTCGATTGCATAAGAACCGAGGCCAAAAGTCTACATTTTAGCCTCGGTTGCATAGGAACCAAGGCCAAAAGTCTACTTTTTAGCCTCCGTTGCATAGGAATTGAGGCTAAAAGTCTACATTTAAGAATATTGAAAAAAATTGAGAATATTGAAAGAATTAATAATTTTTAAAATTTTTGACAATTGTGAAAAAATTGAAAATTTTAATAAAAAATAAAAAAATAAAAAAATTTTGACAATTGTGAAAAAATTGGGAATTTTGAAAAAAAAAATCGAGTTTTGAAAAAGATTTGAATTTTGAATTTTCTAAGAACTAAGAATTTTTAAAAATTTTGAGAACTATTAATTTTTTTTTTTTGAAAAATTAAGAATAAAAAAATGATAATTATGAAAAAGTATGATTTAAAAAAAAAATGAGAATTTTTAAAAACTTAAGAATTTTGAAAATTTTTGAAACTTTTGAAAAAAAAAAATAAGAATTTTGAATTTGAGAATCTTGAAAAAAATTGGAAATTTTTAAAAAATTGAGAAATTTCAAATAATTGAAAATTCTGAAAAAAAAAATTAAGAATTTCTAAAACTATTAAAAATTGATTTTTTTTTTTTTGATAATTTTGAAAAAACTCAGAATTTTAAATTTTTTTGATAAATTTCAACAAATTTATAATCTTGAAAAAATTTAGAATTAAAAAAAAAATAAGAATCTTGAATTTTTTTTTTTTCTTTTTGAGAATTTTCACACACGTGTCGAACTATCGTTTGAGTAAGAGATCCGGTCGTTCATCAGTTAGGCCACCGTTAGACCGGTCCACTCAGGATGAAAATTTGTCGTTTTATCAACCATCCGTGACAGTTGTGGCTTGCCTGGTGAACAGACCAGTCTGATTTCTGGGCCAGGCCCTGCTAACAAAACCACCTCCCGGATGAATGGTCCGGATGTTGTATACATGCTCTATGTGATACTGCACATGTTAAGTTAGAATTCGTGCGGTGAATGCCTCGTCCAGTTCATGCGAGTACCTTTGTCATTCCTAAATTGTTGTCCATCTGTGCCATACATGTGGCCATTTGGTTAGATCCGCACCGTCCATGGGCCCCACTATAGAAACACAGATAAAACAATAGTGGGGAGTGACGCCTACTGTTGAAACCTTCCTAAGGTATTGCCACAACCCTATAAATAGAAAAAGAAAACCCTAACCCCACTCTCTCCCTCTCTCCCCGCCCCATCTCTCTCTCTCTCTCTGCAACTCCGTAAAACCCATTTTCTACTGCAACTCCAGCAGCTACCCTCTCTCTCTCTCTCTCTCTCTCTCTCTCTCTCTCTCTCTCTCTCTCTCTCTCTCTCTCTCTCTCTCCCCCCTTCTACAAAGCAAACGCTTTCTCTCAGTCGAGTGCCAAAGCAACCACCGCAGTGCAAGCACTCTCGATCTCCCTCTCTCAGATCTCTCCCTCTTTCTTTGTCCATATCGCGCTCAATCTCTCTCTTGAGATCGGCCATCGTCAATGTTGAATGTTGAAACCCTAATTGGAGTTTTACAATGAAAATTCACACATTTGATTTTTTTTTTCAGTAAAACTGTCATTTAGACCTAATCACTAGATCTATGTGTTCGTTTGTGCTTGTTGTTGTGTGTGTTGGTTGTTTTCTTATTTCCCCAGACGTTTAGTAGGAATCCTAAAATAGGCCATGGAAGATGGAGAGATCGATTTTCGGTTTAGGTTTGCACTTATGAATTCCTCATTTCCATCTCAAAGATCGTTAAATCTCTCTCTCTCTCTCTCTCTCTCTCTCTCTCTCTCTCTCTCTCTCTCTCTCTCTGTAATTTCATCTCAGAATCGATTTTCTATTTTATCTTTTATTGGATTTTCAAATGTTCCTAAATTTTCTGCAGTACGTTTGGGTTTTTAAACCTGGTTTTTCTAAATTCTAGATTTGAAACAGATTCCGATTTGTTCAATCCGTACTTGCATTCAAAAGCAGAAAATCACAGATCTCTTTCTCTACATATCATTGCAAAAATTTGTAATGATCTAAAATTGTTCTCTCTCTTTTTTCTTTCTCTTTTTTTTAAATAATTCCTTCAATTCAATACAAGCAAAACATGTATTGTCAAGCCCTGATTGCCTACAAGTGGAGCCCACATTTTGTTGATCTAGCAATTCATTTGGTGGGCCTCGAATTAGATGGATAAGGCAATGATCCACATTCAATATTCAATTGGTAAAGGTGAAAGATGGTTGGGATCTTTCTGTATGGATGACCTTTAGGGATCATCAGATCAACTACCTAGATCACCGAACTGCGTACTCCACCAGGAGGAACTTAGTGCCCATGATTCTCAGCTGAGGATACGCTAGCAGTTTGGTGATCTAGGCCTTTAATCTTATGGTGGTCCATGATCCACAAACCTCCCTGGTAATCCTAACCATTCAACATGTGGCCTGTAAATAAAGAGCCTAGTAAGGAAACCGAAGCATCAATATGTGTCAACAGAAGAATTGGTGTTTTGTTGAATTATGATAAGTTATGTATGTTGTCTTAAGTAATTTCGAAGTGCCTGCGCATCATCCATCATACTCTGCTAGACTAAGAGTTTTTCTCTTTCTTCATTTATCTGTTTGTTTTGCAAAATACTATTGATATGGGTTCCATTTGATAGACCATTATAAAATCCAAAGCAGATGGATGTTATATTATTTGTATTTTTGCTTAAATTGATGTGTTCAACCAAAAATAGGGTCTCTGTAGGTACGTTAAGTTAAAACTCCCAATTCTTTTGGTGCATAATCTCCTACTTTATTTTATTTTTATTTCTTCATGCACCTGCTGCATTTGAATGAGTCAAGTTGAGATTTCTGTAAATGGACAAAAGTTGCATTTAAATCATAGTATAGAAGTCTCTAACAAGGTTGTCACATTCATAACTTGGCAGGCATATCTATTTAATGGCTACCGGGAAGATATTGGGACCGTTAAGTCCTTTTTTTATGCTAACTTGGCTCTCACATATTAGGTAAATCTCCTGTGAACTACTTGTCTATGTATAGTTTATTTTTTAGTTTGATAATAAAAAAATTTCAAACTAAAGCTGTCTAATGTTTGGTGAAGCCTCCCAAGTTTCAATTTTATGATCTGCTGAAGTCAATCTTCACGTCTCCTACATTCTACCACCAACGAATATAGAAAAATGTCAGGTATGATGTGTATTTACTATTCTTGCTTATGAGCCTTTAACTCTTTGATACAAATATTTACTTGTGCTTACTTATTATTACTACAGATTTTGGACTCCATAATTTCACATGGATGCTTCTTAAGGGAATGTAGTGTTGAACATTCCATAGTTGAGACACGCTCAAGACTGATGTATGGGTCTGAACTGAAGGTAATTCATGTCTCATCCATGACGCACTTCCTTGACAAAGATGTGTGAGTGGTATCATGGTATGAACTCTTATTGTTCTTCTTTCTTAGACATCTATTAAAGGATGATGACATCCACCTATTTGAATTCAGTGAACCATGGGCTCCACTTGTAAAAACTTAAAACTCAAACAGAGCTATTCAATCTTTTGTGATGAGCTATATTTGGATTAGTTTTTTTTTCTTTTTGGTTGAATGTGTGATGGTAAAATAGTGTGGATTTTCTTTTATATTTGTTGACTTATGAGAATGAGGATTCTTTTGTTGACTTTGAAAGAAATCTGATTGAGCATAAGAACTTGATTCTTCTTAATTTCTAGTTTTTGGTTGATATCATATGAATACACAGTGGAATGGGCAATCTCATTCCTTTGCTTCTTAGTATACTTTTCACACTACTTTAATAGTGGATTGTTGTTCTTTCAATCTATTCACATGTTTTTGTTTTTATTTTTTATTGAATATCAGGGAGGGTAGTGATGGGATTTTTTGTCCCGTGCTCGACCGGTCATGAGCCTCGCTCGATCGGTCGAGGGCTGGTGCAGGACCAGTCGTGGAGTCAAGTCTGGCTCGACTCAAAGTCCAGCGACTGTGGACTATTTTTTCTGGGGGTGCTCGACCAGTCATGGGATGTCCTTGACCAGTCGTGAGTGGCGCTCGACCGGTCGTGGACTGGTTACGACCGGTCGAGGTTACACAGATTCGTTCCGCAATTTTGTGCGGATTTCATTTCGCAAGTCCTTTCGCAACTGGATGCGGAAAGGAGTTTCCTAAAACTATAAAAAGGGGTCCCTAGGGCTTTTCTAGGGCAAGATGAGGTATAAGAAAAAGCACAAGAGGGTTTCCTAAAGGGTTTAGGGATATCAAAGGTTAGAGAGAGAAAAAAAAAAGAGAGAGAGAGGAAGCTTGTAGAAGGGAGGTTATGCTCGTGGAGGTGATCTACGGTGCAATCTATATCTCAGTGCTCCTTCGCCCTCGTAATCAGTGAGATCTCTCCATTTTTCTTTGTTCTTTCATTTTCTATCCACTCCTGTATGAGTGACGAAGGTTGTAACGCTTACTTCATAGTGGATTGTTGATCTGGACGAGATCCCGTGGTTTTTTACCTCTTTGAGGATTTTCCACGTAAAAATCTCTTGTGGTGTGTGATTTATGCTTTGATTTATTTCATTGCGTTATTATCCATAATTCTGGTTTGTTTCGAGAGGCTAGATCCTAAGGTTTTGTACAAGGCCCCCAACAAAGTGGTATCAAAGCTAAGTTCATTGAACAGGTAAGATCGGTTTTGAATTATGGAAGGTGGCTCATCAAGGATGATCAACCTCAATGGTTCTAACTGGACCATATGGAAGTCTAAGATAGAGGACTTGCTTTATTGCAAGGACCTATATTCTCCAATTTTAGGCATATCAGTAAAATCCAAGGATATGTTTGATGATGATTGGAAGAAGATGGACCAAAAGGTGGTGGGGTTTATTAGACAATGGTTGGATGATTCTGTGTTCCACCATGTGTCTACAGAGACCTCAGCTGCTAGCCTATAGCTGAAATTAGAATGGCTGTAGAGAGGAAGACAGCCGGTAATAAAATTTTTCTGATAAGGCGACTTGTGAATCTCAAGTTCAAGGATGGTGATTCTGTGGCCGAGCACATGAATGAGGTCGGCAATATAGTGAACCAACTCTCCTCTATGAAGATGGTCCTGGATGATGAATTGCAGGCTTTACTTTTGCTTAGTTCATTGCCTGACAGTTGGGAGACATTGGCGGTGTCTCTAAGTAACTCCGTGCCAGACAGAAAGATATCTATGGAACAGGTAACCAGTTGTCTCTTCAATGAGGAGACAAGGAGGAAGTCTCAGGGGTCTACTCAGCAAGGCCCTTGTGACACAGGAACGGGGGAGAGGAAAGAACAGGAAGGGCGGGAAGGCCCGAGATAAATCAAGAGGCAAGTCGAGTAACAAAAAAGATGTTGAATGCTAGAATTATGGCAAGAAGGGCCACTATAAGCATGAATGTCGTAAGGGTAAAAATGACAATAAAGGAAAAGGGAAGGAAGATAAATCAGCTTCCACTGCGGTCGCTTCAGATGACGACGTTGTAGTTATTATTTCTGCAGATCATGATGTATGTCTCATGGCTACGAGTCAGGACACCGACTGGGTGATAGAATTAGGAACTTCTTTTCATGCGACTCCACGCAAGGACTTCTTCACAAGCTATATGTCAGGTGACTATGGGACCGTGAAGATGAGAAATTCTAACGTATCGAAGATCGTAGGAGTCGGTGATATTTGTGGGAAGACTGATGTGGGTTACACATTGGTTCTCAGGGATGTGAGACATATCCCAAACCTTCGTCTCAACTTGATGTCGATGGGAAGGTTGGATCATGATGGCTATGAAAGCCGATTTGCAGGTGGGCAATGGAAGCTCATCAAAGGTTCGTTGATCATGGCTAGAGGAAAGAAGTGTTGCACCCTATACAAGGTAAGTGTCAGTATGTGCAAGAGTGCATTGAACGCAGTGGAAGATTCAGCTATTGACATGTGGCACAGGTGTCTAGGCCACATGAGTGAAAAAGGACTTTAGGTACTAGCAAAGAAGCGGCTCCTTCCAGAAGTGACAGGTACACCTCTTAAAACCTATCTTAATTGTTTATCAGGAAAACAGCATAGAGTTTCATTCATTAAATCTGCTTCTCATGTTAATAAAGTGCATGCATTAGATTTGGTTTATTCTGATGTTTGTGGTCCTATGACGATAAAAACCTTGGGTGGGGCATTGTATTTTGTCACTTTTATAGATGATGCATCCAGGAGGGTTTGGGTTTATACTTTGAAATCCAAGGATGAGGTCTTTGATGTGTTTAAATTGTTTCATGCTATGGTCGAGAGAGAGAGACAGGTAGATCATTGAAGTACATCTGCACTGACAATGGTGGTAAATACATTAACGACTTTCATGAGTACTGCAAGTCCCTGGGTATACAGCATGAACAAACGGTTCCTAAAACCCCCCAGCATAATGGTTTAGTTGAGCGAATGAATCGCACAATTGTAGAGAGAATCAGATGCATGTTATCCTATGCAAAATTACCCAAGACGTTCTAGGGAGAAGCAATGCACACGGGGGTGTATTTGATAAACAGGTCTCCATCAACCCCGTTGAATGGAGAAGTGTCTGAGAAGGTGTGGACTTGACACGATCCATCGTGCAGTCATCTCAAGGTGTTTGGATGCATGACATCCATTCACGTACCAAAGGACGAGAGGTCCAAGCTCGATATGAAGATTAGGCAGTGTGTGTTCTTAGGGTACGGTGATGAAAAGTTCGGTTACAGATTGTAGGATCTGACCGAGAAGAAGCTCGTCAGGAGCAGAGACGTGACTTTCTTTGAAGATTAGTGTATAGAAGATATTGGTAAGCCAGAGAAGAACTAACCTAGTTCAGGTGAGCTAGAGGACATGGATCCGATTATTCCTCCCATGGTGCTTGATGATGGGGGAGTACAGCAAGGTACAGCGGACGAGAGAGTTCCTTCAGAATATGGACTAGGGGAGCAGCCCACACTTGATTCACCTGTTGAGCCACAGGTGAGGAGGTCATCTAGGGACAGACAGCCGTCCAAGAGGTACTCACCACATGAGTACATTATGCTGACTGATGGGGGAAAGCCGGAAGATTATTCTGAGGCCCTAGCCGACGAGCATAAGGGGGAGTGGTTGAAAGCTATGCAAGAGGAGATGAAATCCATGCATAAGAACCACACCTATGATATGGTAAAACTGCCTAAGGGCAAGAAAGCTCTGAGCAACAAGTGGGTGTTCAGAAAGAAGATTAAGCAGAAGAATTCACAGACGAGGTTCAAGGCCCGACTTGTGGTGAAAGGTTTTGGTCAGAGAAAAGGCATAGACTTCGAAGAGATATTCTCACCAGTGGTGAAGATGACATCCATACAGGTGTTGCTTGGGTTGGCGGCTAGCATGGATCTGGAGATATAGTAGTTAGATGTTAAAACTGCATTCCTCCATGGTGACCTGGAAGAAGAGATCTACATGCACCAACCAGAGGGGTTCGAAGTCAAGGGCAAAGAGCATATGGTGTGTAGGCTGAGGAAGATCTTGTATGGGCTGAAACAAACTCCACGACAATAGTACAAGAAGATCGACTCGTTTATGTTGAAGCATGGGTATGACAGAACGGAATCGGACCACTGTGTGTTCACGCGCAAGTTCTCAGATGGTGATTTCTTAGTTCTGTTGTTATATGTTGATGACATGCTCATCATGGAAAAAGACATCAAGAAGATCGACAAGCTGAAACAGGAGTTGGGCAAGTCCTTTGCGATGAAAGACTTGGGCCCGGCTAGACAGATCCTAGGAATGGAGATAACCCGCGACAAAAGCAGCAGGAAGCTTTAAATGTCACAAGAGCGGTATATTGAGAAAGTCCTAGAGCGGTTCAATATGAATGCAGCGAAGCCGATTATTACTCCACTGGATAGTCACTTTAGATTGAGCGACAGGCAGTGTCCCAAGATGAAGGCAAAGGTGGAAGAGATGTAGAAGATACCCTACGCGTTAGCTGTAGGAAGTTTGATGTATGTTATGGTGTGTACACGCCCAGACATAGCATATGCGGTTGGTGTTGTAAGTCGGTATCTTGCCAATCCTGGCAAAGAACATTGGGCAGCGGTTAAGTGGATACTGCGGTATCTAAGAGGCTCATCCAGGTTGAGCCTATGCTATGGTGACGGAAAACCTGTGTTAGAGGGCTACAGATGCAGATATGGCAAGTGACATAGACTCCAGGAAATCTACATTGGGGTTCATGTTCACGTTTGCAGGGGGAGCAGTTTCTTGACAGAGCAAGCTACAGAAGGTCATAGCATTGTCGACGACAGAGGCCGAGTACATTGCAGTCACAGAGGCATGTAAAGAGATGCTTTGGATGAAAAGGTTCCTACAGGAACTTAGCCTAAAGCAGGAAGAGCATGTGGTCTATCGCGATAGTCAAAGTGCTATACACTTGAGCAAGAATCCAAGTCAGCATTCCAAGTCGAAGCACATAGAGATTCGGTATCACTAGATCAAGGATACTTTGGAACAGAAGGTGTTACAGCTTGAGAAGGTTCACAAGGACGATAATGGGTCAGACATGATGACCAAGGCTTTGCTCAAGGGCAAGTTTGAGGTTTGTAGAAACCAGGCTGGCTTGAAGAAGGTGGATCCCCCTGGGACAAAAAGGGAGAGATTTGATGGTATTTTTTGTCCCGTGCACGACCGGTCGTGAGCCTCGCTCGACCAGTCGAGGGCTGGTGCAGGACCAGTCGTGGCTCAACTCAAAGTCTAGCAACTGTGGACTATTTTTTCTGGGGGTGCTCGACAGGTCGTGGGAGGTTCTCGACCAGTCGTGGACTCGGTACGACCAGTCGAGGTTACGCAGATTCGTTCCACGATTTTGTGCGGATTTCATTTCACAAGTCCTTTCGCAACTGGGATGAGGAAAGGAGTTTTCTAAAACCATAAAAAGGGGTCCCTAGGGCTTTTCTAGGGCAAGATGAGGTGTAAGAAAAAGCACAAGAGGGTTTCCTAAAGGGTTTAGGGGTATCAAAGGTGAGAGGGAGAGAGAGAGAGAGAGAGAAAGAGAGAGAGAGGAAGCTTGTAGAAGGGAGGTTATGCTCATGGGGGTGATCTACGGTGTAATCTATATCTCAGCACTCAAATGTCCTCATAATCGGTGAGATATCTCCGTTTTTCTTTGTTCTTTTATTGTTCATCCACTCCTGTGTGAGTGACGAAGGTTGTAACGTTCTAATTCATAGTGGATTGTTGATCTGGATGAGGTCCCGTAGTTTTTTACCTCTTTGAGGGTTTTCCACGTAAAAATCTCTTGTGTGGTGTGTGATTTATGCTTTGATTTATTTCATTACTTTATTATCCATAATTCTGGTTTGTTTTGGGAGGCTAGATCCTAAGGTTTTGTGCAAGGCCCCTAACAGGTAGATCACTCTCTTAAGCTCTATATCCTTTCTTTATTGGGTTACTAATTTCTGAGCTACTTCATTTACTTACTAGTTGAAATGCAGTTTGCCCCCACCTTTTCAATTATTATTCTCATTTTGCTTCATGGCCTCTCTTCATATATATTGTCATTGAGATATCTATTTGAAAATGGATGTCTTGTTATTTATCAGTTTTTATTCTTTTGCATAACTGTTGTGATTTTTTTTTGTATAAAAGTTGTCATCCACATTTGTTTTTGAAGACTCTGATCATCTACTATCCTTTTCATTTGTTAGTTTTGCTTCTTTTAGGATCTCTTTGGATGCTTTGTTGAACCGTATTGCAATTATTCAAATTCATTATGAAAAGAATATGGCCAAATTGTGACTGGCGCCATTTTAATTCATTACAGTTCCACGGGCTTTTAAGTTGGCCAGTTGGACTTGGAATGACAATAATTTCAATTTGAGTGGCTAGCCACACTAGAGTCATTTACTCATTGAATCGAACTATTGCAATTCAATTTTGGGTGAGCATCCAAACACGGCCTTAACTGTTGGGACTTGGAGTCCAATATTAGTTTTCGTCCCCAATGCTTATTACATTTCTTTTCCTTTTTCTCTATGGGTTTTGTATCATTTCCTCAATTAGATTTTGGGGTTTCTAGTTTTAGATTCTCTCTAGCTATTCTTTTGGACAAGTATTCTCCATTTTGTTTGTCTTTTGCTTACTTTCCTTGGCTGTCAAATATTTAAGCCCAGTTTTGCATTTCTGTTTTGTTCTTCAACAGGTGGAATGAGAGGTCTCCTATAATGGGCTTAGGATAGATGAATTTATCCCTCAAAAAACATCAACATACATTAGCCAACATGACTTGCACTTTTGCACACATTCCAAGACTGAATTTTTAAAATTTTATTTTTCATGTCATGTGATGGAAGAGCTCCTGAAGGAACTCAAGAAAGGAGAGAAAAAGGCTGGAATAGTTGTTGACTTTGATTTGGATGCATACATGAATGTGGTCTACTGTTTGCTTCCTTTTATTCTGGAGGTGGTTAGAAAGTTAGTTTCTATCGGCAATGATTAAAAGCTACAGTTAATTTTGACAGGCAATAACAATCGATTCGAGTTCAAAATGAGAATGGTACGTAATTATCCATCCAAGCTCAAAATTAATTGATTCACATTGGTATGATTTATTTCTAATTCTATGTGGAAGTTCCTAACCACAACTTTGTGCTTTTTGGCTTTTCCCTAGCTTTTGCTTTCTTTTTATTTAACCATTTGTTTGTAGCTGTCGATCAAAGGATTAGGAACTTCCAGTGTATAAGCTTACTCAACCCACACTGAGATCCATCAAATTAATAGTCTGGATTACCACATACACCACTTGTACGGAACTAACTCAAGATAGTTTTCACACCCAATGCATCATGGCCCATTACTTTTGTTCTATTTCTGAGTTGTTTTAGCATATATAGCCAGATCAGGTCCTTTTCAAAGACCCAAAATGTTTGCATCTTTTCCTTTGAATATAGGCAGTCTGCTTAACCACTAAATATATAAGGGCTTTGAATAATCCAGAGGTTAGAATATTCCAACAGAAGAGTTTTTATTTTTATTTTTGCTACCCACATTCAAAATTAGACTATCACATAAACAATTTTGATCATTGAAAGGTGTCCCAGATCCGAAGGATAAAAAGCTCCAACTTATCATACGTGTGTTCTTGAAGAATTAGTATTTAACCTTGGCTGGGGGTAGAAATATTGCTTCTTCTACCAAAGACTTGGTTACAAATCCTTTCTTGAAAAGCTAGGCAGTTCTTATGAACTTAGAAACTTTGTTTTTATGAAAGAATTTTTATTTCTTTTTAGCAAGTCATCAGCCTGATCTTTTTAATTGGTTTGATTATCATAATCCCTTCAAATGGAGTTCAAAATAGCAACATATTAAGGTATGTCCCTTTCTTAGTTTTTGTCATGTCATAGTTTAAGTACATGAACTGTAATTTGTAATGAATTCCTACCTGTTGAGTTTTCTCTTTGATAGAGTGAAGAAGAAGAGTGTGGATTTCATTTTCCGTTCTTCTTTATACTTGAAGCTGTGTTTAATATTGCTTAAGTCATTAGGGTATAACCCATGTATGGAGGATTTCATGTTTCCATGCTCGCCAACCAAAAACAAAGTTCTCAACCTATGGCTGGTCGTGATGTGAGCTTTTGTGTTATTTGGATGGCAAAGAACCATCAATTCCACAAAACAATTGTTAACATTTTTTATAGTTGTTGTTGTTCTTGTTGTTATTGGGGCATGTTGATGAATAGTTTTGATTGTTTTTTCATTTTTGATGGTCAAATTCTTCATCACATACCATTAATATCATAATGTTAAGTCAGGAAAATGACTAGAAATTCTTTTTTTTTTCTTTGCTAAAATTTTGTCTAACATGTTTTTAATTGTTGTGTTTCAAATGGTTGCAGGGGAAATTAAGGAAGTGTGTTTTGTGCTGGTGGTGATGTTCTAAATATGACCCATTTCGTAATCACCAGTAGATGTATCTTTTCTAGCCTGCGACAAATCCTTTAATGACAAGATATAATACATTGCAATAGATTTTATTTTTTTTTTGGTGATATTAAGTTAATGTACTGAACATTTTATGAAACTCAGTTTTGGATCTTTGTTTGATGATTTTTACTCAATCGCTATGAACTACTTTCATTTTTTGGAGAATTGAGCATTGTTAATGACAATTGTAGTGCTTGGTTTTTTAATTAATCAAATCATGGGAGCTAATGATTCAAGATGTTTGTCAGGCAGGTACACAATGAAAGAAACACGGCTAAATTATCTTTAGTCTCAGTTTTGACTCAATTACCTAAACTAAGACTACAACTCCCGTGGTTAAAAGCTTTAGCATTGATTGTTGAGAACCGAGGTTAAAATTAGATTTAACTTCAATTGGAAGCAACCGAGGTTAAATTTTGGATTTAGTCTCGGTTGGAAACAATGAAGCCTAAAATTTTGATTTAGCCTTATTTCGAAAAAACTGAAACTAAAAGGTTCTTTTAGCCTCACTTGAAGAATCGAGGCTATAAAAGTCATTTTAACCTCGGTTGCTAAAACTGAGGCTAAAGCCTATAGCCACGGGGTTTTCAACCCCGGTTTGGATAACTGAGGCAAAACTGAGGCTAAAGGCTTTAGCCTCAGTTTTTGACCTTTTTAGCCACAGGTTTGAACTGAGGCTAAAGCCCCTGGTTTTTTTTAACACTATGCCACGTGTACAATTCACATTTCGTGCTCATCAAGTATCAAACTGAGCCAGAGTATCAAATAACTCCAATCTTAAATTTATAGCCAGCATGCACCAGCTATTGCTGCTCAGAAGTTAACCAGCTAGCCCAAGACACCTCTAAAAATGCCAGCGTAGACCCTGTCTGCATCAGGCGTATCCTTTTGCGGGCCCACTTTAGATATATGTAGCATCCAAATCCTGTATCAGTTGTATCCCACCATGAAGATCAGACACCAATGAAACATTTTTTTAAAAATGTGCCCTAACTCTAGTGGTGTGGCCCAACTCATGAGTTTTGGATCTGCAGGATTTTTCGTTTATCTCAGCCGTTGATCAAACTTATGGCACACTTTTATGAATGCAGACACAATGATGGGCCGTAAACACAATCTAAAATTTTCAATGGCCAGCATCCTTCCTCATTGTTTACACTGTTGTGGGGCCCTCTAAATTTCTTGTTTGGCCTGATTTACGGGCCGAGAGTCAATTTCAAGGGATGGATCGAAACGGATCATGTTAGCTTCACAAAACCATCCTATATGAAGCCTGGCCGAGTGGCCCACTAAAATTCGTACAAGTGGGAAGAGAATGCAGCAACGGTTCGGATTCCATCAAGGAAAAGGTCAAACTTAGAGGAATTTTTGGCACATGGCAATCAAAGGTGAGGCCAATCATATCAATGGCTAGGATCACTGAACCATGGTCCGGTAAGATTGTAAAACAATCATGTGATGCACAGACAGTCGCACGTGAGTGTAATCCCGTGCTGTCCACCCGATCTGCCACCAGAGATTGCTGGGACCCTTCCCAACCCGGGAGCGGGTTAGGTGCGGCACCAGCCACACCCGGCACGGTGCGGCCCTGACCATGGGGTCCACCTTGATGTACGTATAAAATATCTGTGCCGTCCATCCGATTTTTTAGATCATTTAGCACATGTAACTAGAAGTGAAGCAGATCCAAATTTCAGGTGGACCACACTACAGGAATTAGTGAGGACTGGCCATTAAAAACTTCTTGTGGACTACATAATTTTTTTATTCAAGATGATATTCTTTTCCCTTCATCCAGGTCTGTGTAACATTATCAACAGGTTGGATGGAAAATAAACATTACAGTGGCCCTATGAAGTTTTTAATAGTGACCGTTCAGTTACCACTGCTCCTGTAGTGTCATCCATGCACCTGAGATTTTTAACTTCTTCATTTTTTGTAATCATGCCCTAAAATTATCTGTCAAAATGGATAGACGGTGTAGATATACTGCACATACATCAAGGTGGGCTCCACGGTTAGGGCTGCACTGTGTTGTGTGAAGGCGGGGGCGCACCTAATCCGCTCCCGCCCAACCACGAGCGCCCTTTGGTTTCACGCTGGCGTTGTTATACGAGAAAGAATATGCTGATTAGCTTGTGGGGACCACATCTCGGTTATCTAGAAGATTCATGATGGTTCCCTAGCTCGCATTGGAAGATCTTATCCATCCAATCTTTTGTCCTTTTCCATAAAATGTCGACCGTGACTGCATATTTCTTCTTGAGCGTTGATTTTACATTCTACTGATCGAACGGTTATAATTGTTTCATTATGGATAGTTTAGTGAGTTCCACGTCCATGCTTACGTACATGAGACCAATGGTCTCGATCACCGTGCCATGGGTCCCAGATGGACAATCTCTGGGCTTGTAGATAATGTGATATGTCAGCCGAGAATACCCGCCCGTTGCATTTGTCACATTTCTCAAGATAGAAAATTTCGATACTCCGGTGGAGTGGATTGGTTGATACGCAGAGTGAGAAATTGTCCAAGAGGAATGTAAGTAACTCAAATTCAGGCGTACAAATCGTGGGCCTAAATTAGATGGATCATAAATTGAAAAAACATATTGATTTTATATTTTCTAAATGGCCGATCAAAGAACATTTACTGATGGTTGAAATGAGGAGCATCCAATGGTCCAAATTCAACAAAATTATATCCATAAATCAGAACTTAGAATTGTTTAAGAGATGTGGATTTTAGGTGATGTCCAATCTATAGCTTGTCCCGCAATTTGAGCGGTTTTTTTTGAGTCAGTACATTCGAGAAGTGTACTATTTCAGAATACCCAAGTATCAACTAACACGGGTTGTCAGAGTATTTAATAAATTTCTTCTCAAAATATCCTTTGAGTTAAAGCAACGCTGAGAGTTTGCTACGTATTGCAATAAGATACGATCGGAACTCTAACCGTTGAATTTGGGCCTTTTTCAACACAAACCGTTTGATGAATTAAAAAAAAAGAAAAAATAAAAAATTCTCAGATTCAATATTTCAACCCATTCGTTATAAAAAGGTTACGTGGATGGTTGATGTTAAGAGAATAAGAGATAAACTATCAAACTGTGGGAATAATCCCATGGAAAGCTTTTGTCTGGTGTATATCCACATTAAAAAAGGAAAATTGTCATATAAACGTTAACAGTTTGTATTATTGATAAATTGGTCAACCGTTGATGGTTCCTGTAATATACACTGAGAGGAACGCTTAACTGTGCTCCAGTTCTCGTGACGAAAAGGTACTATACATATATGGGAAAAGGTAATATATATATATATATATATATATATATATATATATATATATGGGAAAAGGTACTATACGCTCGACTGTATTATACCTTCTATAAGGTCGAGTGTTGGCGGCATGTTATTCGTCGGATGGTAAAAATTTTAAACAAATTAAAAAATTTTATAGGGCCGCAAGGAATTTATATGCGAGCCTTTCATTGTTGAAAGATCATGTGCTAGGATTCTGTGTAGGGCCCACTATGATGTTTGTGATAAACCCAACCCGTCCATCCATTTTTTTTAAAATCATTTTAGGGCATGAGACCAAAAATGAGGAAGATCCAAAAATTAAATGGGCCACATGAGAGGAAACAGTAGAGATTTAGTGACCACCAATGAAACTTTCATATGGCTACAAAAGTTTTGTATCAGTTTATATTCATAGTGTTTTCATTTCATCTTAGTGAAAATGACCTTATAAACAGTTTGGATGGAATATAAACACCAAGGTAGAGCCTATGAAGGTTTCAACGGTAAGAATTCCTTTTCCCATTGTTTCATCTTGTATGGCCTACTTGAATTTTGGATCCTCCTTGTTTTGTCCTAAAATGATATCTAAAAAAGAAATGGACGGGTTGGATTTCACACAAAGATCACAGTTGGCCCCACATAGAATCCTTTCCTGAATCTTCATGGGAAAGTCTCTAGTAGGAAATCCGCATCGCTAGGTTTGGGAAAAAGGTTTTATGCGGTCGAGCTCATGGGAACTTCCCATGAGGTCGAGCTATGTGGGCCCCACCATGATGCATGTCGACCATTAACACCGTACATTTGATGGGTCCCCTTTAAATTATGGGATATCCCAAAAATCAGTCGTATACGAAACTCAGGTGGGCCATACCATCTAAAATCATGTGAAGACATACCTAAAACATAGAAAAGCGCTTGGTGGGGCTCACTTGGATGCATCTTAAACTTGGTTTGATCCCTCATCCAAGTGGGACACACATAATGGATGGGTTGGATTTGTGAACTACATCTCGGTGGGCCTAACAAATGATTATGAATGTTTTAACGAAGGGTAACCCCTTTCAACTTTTGTATGTGGTGTGGCCCACAAAAGTCATGGATTGACTTGATTTTTAAGCCCCAGGCCCACCATGGAATGGTGCATCTGACTGATGGGGTAGATGTTCAACACGCATCACGATGGGGTCCACACAGCTCGACCTCATAGGAAGTCCCATGAGCTCAACCGCATAGAACCATTTCCCTATATATATATATATATATATATATATATATATATATATATATATATATATAGAGAGAGAGAGAGAGAGAGAGAGAGAGAGAGAGAGAGAGAGAGAGAGAGAGAGAGAGAGCTAGTCTCCCGCCCACTTTACTGCTCGGAGTTTATGTGCGAGCCTTCATGAGAGCCGTAAGATGAGAAGAACGGCTAAGATTTAGCACACTGAGAGAGAGTCCTTAAAAAAAAAACTCTCCTACACTCACGGAGACAGATTTCCTGTGAAAGCCTTTAGTGATAAATCAAATCCGTACATTCGTTTTTCGAAATCATTTTAGGACATGCAACCAAAAATGAGGAGGATCCAAAACTTAAATGGGCCACATGAGGGGAAACATTGGAGATTTAGTGACCACCATTAAAACATTTATATTGTCATAAAAGTTTTGGATTACTTTAAGTTCTTGTTGTTTTCACTTCATCTAAGTGAAAATGACCTTATAAACAGTTTGGATGGAATATAAACAAAAGGATGAAGCCTAGGAAAGTTTCAACTGTAGGCATTCCTTTTAAATATGTTTCATCTCTTATGACCCATTTAAGTTTTGGATCCTCCTCAGTTTTGGTCGGATGTCTTAAAATGAGCTTGAAAAAAGGATGGATGGGTTAGATTTATTACAAACATCATAGTGGGCCCCACCCAGAATCCTTGCACATGAACTTCCTGTCAAAGGCTTTCGCAGGATTGCGTCCTACCCCTGTGTGGGGCTCACCGTGATATTTGCATTTTCGTTGTATCCACACTGTCCATCCATTTTGATGGATGATTTTAGAATATAAGCCCAAAAACAAAGTAAAACCAAGGCCTAAGTGAACCACACCACAAGAAACAATAAACATTGGTTATAATTAGGGTTGTACATGAGCAGAGTTAGCTCGGTAGTTGACTTGACCCAAAAAAGCTCAGTTCGACTCAGTTCGAAACCGAGTTCGAGCCGAGTTGAGTTGATTTTTTGAGCTCAAAAAATTTTTGAACTGAGTTTGACCTTGCCCAAGCTCAACTTGACTCGGATCGAACTCGGATCAATTCAGTTCGGTGACTTGGTTCCTTGGATATTGTTGTTGCTTACCAAGTGTTTGATGAAATGACTTAACAAAGTGTGGCCAGTGATATGGAAGGTATGCATGTGAAACAAAAACTTTTTTTTTTTTTTTTTATCTTGATTTTTATGTTGCTTACAGGGCATTTGGTAAGATACTTATAAAACCATTGTTGTTGTTTTATACATAGTGAAATTTTGAAGGTTAGGCTCATGTGTTTATGAAAATGCCGCATAGGCGAACTTGGCTCGAACTGGGCCGTGCCGCTGATCAAACCGAGTTGAACTAGCCAGCTAGGCCCGACGAGTCGTGCCAAGCTCGACTGAGTTCGACTCTAGTACACCTCAATTTATAATGATAGCCACCACTGAAACCTTCCAAGGGTCCATAGTGATATTTATTTATCATCCAAACCGTTCATAAGGCCACATAGACATGGATGAATGGAAAACTCGAATATCAGCTTGATCAGAACTTCTTGTGGCTCCCAAGAAATTTTTAACAGTAGAAGCTCAATTCCTACTAAGTAGTCAATATTTCTTCCTCTCGTGCAGTAAGATAATCTAAACAACTGGATGGATGGACGGAGTGGATAAGATACATACATCACAGTGGCCCCTACTGTGGAGGGAATCCTTCTTTACAAGAAATCGGATTGCGTACTGAGTTACTCAATAGGCTCTTATCATACTGCGTAAACTATGTTGGGCCCACCGTGAATGTATCTAGTCTATCCATGCTGTCCATCCATTTTTCCATCTTAATTTAGGGGTTGAGACCAAAATTTAAGCATACCCAAAGATCGAGTGGACCATACCATTGGAAACAGTTGGAATACTGACTTCCACCGTTAAAACCTTTCTAGGGCTTACAGTGATGTTTATTTATCATCCAACCTATTCATAAGATCACACAGACATGGATGAAGGGAAAATACAAATATGATCTTGATCCAAAACTTCCGTGGCCCCCATGAAATTTTCAATGGTAGATGTTCAATTCACATTGTTTCCTATGGTGTGGTCCACCTGAGGTTTGGATATACTTCATTTTTAAGATTAAACCCTAAAATTATCTGTTAAAATGGATGGACAGAGCAGATAAAATATATAAATCACGGTGGACCCTACAGAGTTTACTCAATACGCTTTAGCGTACTGAGTTACTCAGTACGCAATCCGCTTCCTCTTTACAGGGGCAGGGCCGCGTCCGGAAGCACATGTCAATCCTCACTTTTGTAATACTACAGTACAAAGCTGCACAATACTAGAAATAGAAAAAAGGTCCATTAATTAGAAATGATGGATGTCAATGTCATTTCCATTTTCCAATAGGAAAATTATTACAAAATACAATTAATATCAATTAATTCCACATTCCAATTATACCCATTCTCGCCTTATTTCCCTCTGTACAATCTCAGATGACAAAAGCTTCTTCCAATGGGCAAATCGGTAAAAATCCCAATTCCTCCGCAGCTCTCTAACTTTCCAGCCCTCCATTTTTGCTGACGACCCCACATTCAAGGGGCATAAATCGGTAATTTCTCAAAAATCTCAAGCTCGAGAACCGAACCTTCTAAAGATGTTTGATCTAATTACCATAAATGACAATATGGTCACGTGACAACCATGTGGTCGTCACGCACCGTGAATTCCACAGATGCTGATGGTGACTACTCATCTCATGACACCTTCGAAAACCGTCACCGCCCGTCAACGGAAACTTGCATTGACGCATCGTCTCTTTCTTCTCTTCCTCTTCTTTTTCTTCTTCTTCTTCTTCTTTTTCTTCTTCTTTCGGTATGACGAGATTCAATCTCAGCCGTCCATCTTCCCTCGACGCTCGTAGCATCTCCTGACGTTGGATCTCCACTTCCGTGATCAAGATCCTACCGTCCTTCCTCACCCGCTTCAGATAGTAGCTCCTCTGTCCGTTGCGATTCAAAGAAGGCAACGGAGGCGGGAACTTCACTTCCACTGTCTTCCTCATTCTCGTTGTCTTACTCCTCGATCTCGATAAGGTAATCTCCACCGTCGGCTTCGTTCCCACCCCGATCTCATCTGAGCTCTCGGATCCCAGGCTCTCCGTACACGATCGCAGCCCGTCCCCGTCTACGTCCGTGTAGAAACCCAGCAGTCCGGGCGGATCCTTATCCTCCGGCGGCTTTCCGGTGGCCTTCAAGGCCGGCGACGTCAGTACGTTTGCTGGCTTCTGAAACTCCGCCGCGACGAGTAGACTCAGTCCGTCGCGTGGAGATGGAAGGATGAGATGTGATGAGTCTGAAAACCCTAACAAGCTCTTACAGAAATTCATCATCTTCAGAGAGAGAGAGAGAGAGATGGTTTTGGGGTTTTTCTTTCTGCAAGAAAAGAGAAGGAGGTGAGGGCAAATAAATAGGAAAGAGGGGGGATTTAGATAAAAATTAATATCCGCACACCAAAGATAGAGGGAGGGTATTTTGGGAAATATAAGAAAAGAAAGGGAACGATGTGGCTGTTATGGTGAGGGGAATTGCAACGTAACACGAATGAATACCGCTGCATGAGCTGGACAGATGTGGGTGGGGCCCACATGACGATGTTGTTTGCCTTTTTTTGGGAAGTTGTGGTTCTCCATCCCTTTATAATCGTAAGTCAGAATTTATTGTGATATTTCAATCACTTTTTTTAACTCATAACATATACTTGCCAATTGCCATATGTGTACGGTGATCTGGGCCGTCCAAACCATGGGTCTTATTGTGGATGGGATATGGGTCTGAAATGAAAGTGATTGGTAGATATTTACATCTGTTTTGGACCACTGGATGCTGGACTGTATAAATTATGTGGCCCCATTTTGGACGGACAGGACATTAAATCACACTTAAAAATGGACGGACAGGTTTTAATAACCATCTGATTTTGCCCTTCCATTTTGCACCACCAACTGCTTTAATTTTGGACGTCCATCTGACAGTGATCAAATGCATGGGTAGGATTGCTTGATCAGCGTATTCTAGTGATATGCTCCAACCACGACGTGCCCCACATCTTGGGTGGTCTCAGGCCCGTACATGAATGCCAGTGTGAGGAGTTGTCAGCACGTTTTTCAAGAAGGTGGTGGCCCATTTGTTGAGTTTGGATAGATGGCCGTGTTAACCGTCCATTCGGTCGCCACTTACTGGACGGTTACGATTGTTAAGTTTTTCCGGTGTTGGGGATATGGCATTTCTAGAATGCGCCGAACAATTTCGACATTTTTCTTTTGTTAGTGGATGAGTTCCCAGTCACCACAAAGGGTGCGGATTAGATACTGAGTAGCCAAATCGCTGCTCAAGTGACGTCACCAAACTCTGTGGACCCACCATGATGCATGTGTTGTATCCATACTGTCCATCTAATCGGAGAGATCGTTTTATGGCATGATAAAAAGAATGAGATAGATCTAAAGTTCAAGTGAACCCCACCATTAAAAACAGTGGGGACAGTGACATCCACCGTTCAAAACTTCTTATGGGCCACAGAAGTTTCCGATCAAGCTGATATTTTTGTTTTCACTTCATCTATCTATATGTTAACTTATGAATAGGTTAGATCTAAAATTCACATCATGGTGGGCCCTATAAATGTTTCAACGATGAGTGTGACTAATCCTACGGTTTTCAATGGTGAGTCCACTTGAACTTTAGATCAATCTCATTCTTTTTCTAATGCTATAAAACGATCCTTACAAATAGTTGGACGGTATGGATAGAACTTTAGATCAATCTCATTCTTTTTCTAATACTATAAAACGATCCCTACAAATAGTTGGACGGTATGGATAGAACTTTAGATCAATCTCATACTTTTTCTAATGCTATAAAACGATCCCTACAAATAGTTGGACGGTATGGATAGAAATGGATACAACGCATGCATCATGGTGGGTCCATAAGCTTGGTGACGTCACTTCAATGGCCGAGCTTAGTGACGTCACTTCAGTAGCCTTGTCAGCATCTAATCCGCGTCCCACCATTTGAACGGATGCGGATATCCCGAGATCAGCACAAAAATGGCTCTGAGGGGCCACCGTGATCTATGGGTTTCATCCACACCGTCCATACGTTTTTCCATACCATTTGAGGTTTTACGTGCAGAAATGAAGAAGATCCAAGGCTCAAGTGGACCACACAGTTGGGATTAAACGCTTACCGTTGAAACTTCTTGGGGGCCACAAGTTTTGAATCAAGCTGATATTTGTGTTTTCGTTGCATCACGGTATACGTGACTTTATGATCAGGTTGAATAGAAGATAAACATCACGTTAGGCCTTAGGAAAGTTTCTACGGTGAACATCATCGTCACTACTGCTTCATCTGGTGTGGTCCACTTGACCGTTGGATCTGATTATTGCTTGAAATACCTTTTAAAATAATATGAAAAAAAATAGATGGACGGCATGGATAAAAATACATAAATCAAGGTGGGCCTCTCAGACACGCTGACTGTGCCAAGGTCGGTACAGCGGGGTGTGCCAAGAAACTATTACCGCAGCCGCGTTTTGCTAATCTGTCATCGCGTGACAGTGCACCATCATTATCCAGGCACGCGGTCACCGAAGACGTGCAGCACACAACACCGTCCACATCCATGGGCCACCCTTCAAATGTGGCATAGATAAATACTGGTTGGATGATTCTAACCTCTTATAGACGTGCATTTATTATTGTGTACATGGACCACTGACTCATTTTTCTTAAAATTTTAACCATTCATTTGAGGAAGACCATCGGCCAGAGAGTTAGGACCATCTACTCAATGTGATATTCGGTTTTGACCCATCTAGTTTTGTGTCCACAGTAGGGACGGTTTAGATTCAGGCAGACTCATGACTCTTAAACAATCTCCGTTGGATGTGCATGGATTGATATACTCTGTAATCCACTTGTTATTTTTCCATGGAAGAAAAGAGAACTGGGGAGGGAAGCGGACATTTCCTCATAATGACAGCGAAGATTGACGGTGGGAGATTTTTTTATTTTTTATTTTTTATTTTTTATTTTTTAACACGCACACACACCGCCACACACTCACACCTTAGTGGGATTTCACCACCTATGGGTGCTCGAACCCTTGACGGTGTGAGATTTGAACGCAATATTTTATTATCGGTTTACATTAAAATACAGTGTAGAATTTCGATGTGTGAATTATAGGTGGGCCCTACTTCCTATCACCTACTGATCATGATCCCACGACCCTAGGCTATGCTTGCTGTGGAAGAATATGAGATGAGCACATTGGCGGCTTCGGTGGGTTCTTCTGGAACTGTGGGGCCCACCTTTATATATGTGTTTTATATCCACGCTGTCCATCTATTTTTCCATATTATTTTAGGGTTTGAGACAAAAAATGAAGTAGATCTAAATATCAGGTGGACCACACCACAAGAAACAATGGTGATAGAATGTCTACCGTTAAAAACTTATTGGGCCATCAAAGTTTTGTATCATGCTCATATTTGTGCTTTTCGTTGATACAGGTCTGTGTGACCTTATCAACAGTTGCATGGAAAATAAACAGTATGGTAAGACCTAAGAATTTTGAAATGGTGAGCGTTCAATTAACCCTATTTCCATTAGTGTGGTCCACCTGTGATTTGGAACGTCTTATATTTTTGTCTCATGCAATAAAATGATCTGGTAAAACGTATGGACGGCGTGGATTTAGTAAAAGTACATCAAGGTGGCCCAAGAGTCCGGGAAGCACCACGCTCTCGGTGTTTCCCTGATCCACCGAAGCCGCGTTCGAAAAATTTAGTAGCCGGATTGCCTTGCCTACAACACCCGACGGCAGTGAGTTCGTGCGGTCGGAAGCTAGGTGGGGCTATGATGATGTTTGTGAGAATCCATCCCATCCATACATTTTAACAGTTCAAGCTATGCGATGAACTTAAGTCAGATTAATAACTCAAGCTATGAGATGAACTTAAGTCAGATTAATAACTCAAGTGGACCATACAACAGAAAAAAGTGAAAAGGGAAATATCTACCGTTGAAACATTTGCAGTGCCACAAAAGAGTGACTGCCACCATTAAAAATTTTTAAGGGCCATAAAAGTTTTCGATAGAGCTGAAATTTGTGTTTTCGCTTCTGTCTTAACTTATGAACACGTTGGATCTCAGATAAACATTATAGTGGACCTTAGAAAGGTTTCAACGGTGGGCGTCACTCTTCCCACAGTTTTCTGTGGTGGGGTCCAATCCAGATTTGGATATGACTTATTCTCCGTCTCATGCCCTAAAATGATTTCTCCAAATGGATGGATGGTGTGGATACAACACATACATCATGGTGGGTCCTGCAATACCTGATGACATGACTTCAGTAGCAAGTCTCGCTACCCAACCTTTGTATCTAATCCGCGCAATGATAAAGTAAGAGTAAACTCTGTAGGGTCCACTGTTATTTATATATTTTATCTGCTCCCTATATTCATCTATGAGATAATTTCATTGCGTGAGCCGAAATATGAAACATATCCGAAGCTCAAGTGGACTAAGAAATAGTGTGACTTTAATGTTTATCATTAATAAATTCATAGGGGCAATGGAAGTTTTGGATCAATATGGTATTCGTATTTTCCCTTCATTCATGTAGGTGTGATCTTATGAACAGCTTGGATGATAAATACACATCATCGTGGGCTATGGGAAGGTGTCAACGGTGGAAATCATTTCCCATAGTTTCCTATGGTGTGGTCCACTTGAGATTTTGGATATGCTTTAATTTTCCAGCTCAACTGCTAAAATGAGCTGGGAAAATAGATGGACGGCATGGATAAACCACATGTAATCAATATAATAAAATAATCATACTGAGTAACTTTATATCAGCAATCCAATTTCCATGAATTTTCTTTTACAAACGCACAAGCACACCCACGCCCAAGGATAAACAGGCAAGAGTCGGCTCATTTATATAAAAAGAATTTTTAACACAAAATTCCTCCAAAATGTGGATTTTACTAAATATTGCCTCCACGATCCTAATTCACATGGATGATTCTTGGGGAATGAATTTCTAAATTACTCCCGTATCTTCTTTTCTTCAAAAAGTGATGAATTAGAGAATTATAATTCCACATGATATGCATATGACATCCAACCTGTCTAACATATTCACCCCACTATGTTGATCACTTGAATAAAAAAAATCTAATCAATTGAATTATCAGTCAGGTTATAAGTGAATTTGGATGTTTTAATGAGAGCAATTTTATAATTTTATATGTGAAAGGCACTTAAAAAATATATATCCTTAGAGGCATTATTTCGGAAGATTCAAATTCTTAAAAAACTTTGTGGTAAAAATCCTTATATAAAATTAGTGAGGCTATGCATGTTGAATTAATGTCTGAAAACTAAAAACAAACTCTATATCTAGCTGAGTCGAGTCTAGGTGGGCCAAGCTCTACTTGATTCGTCCGTGCTCTACCGGAGCTTACCCTTGAGCTTAACATTGGAGCTTGCCTTGACTCGTCCATGCTTTACTTGAGCTCAAGCTCGCCATCGAGCTTAACATTGGAGCTCACCCAACTTAGTGCCCAACCTAACCCAACCCAACCTAGGACTCAACCCAACCTACACCCGACCGAATACCCAACTTAGCTTGACTCAGCGCTCAACTTGACTCAACCCAAGCCAACCCGGCCTGACTCAGCGCTCAACCCAACCCAACAACCAACCCGCACCTGACCCAACCCACAACTCACCCGACTCAACCCACCCACCCCAAATCAAACAAATAATCAAATATTAAAAAAATATAGATAAATCAAATCATTAATATATGATAATTGATGGGTTTGGGTGTCACCTTTGTGGGTGCTAAGAGTGAGAGAGCTGGGCCAGTGGCCAAGTGTAGTTGATGAGCCGGGTTGAGACGAGTCGGGTAGATGATAATTCGGGCTCGGGCGACTGACCGAGTGAGCAGAGAGAGAGAGAGAGAGAGAGATGAGTGCTCGCTTGACAGACAAGTGCTTGGTCGGGCAGCAGAGGGTTGGATAAGGGAAAAGGAGGAAAATGGAAAGGGAAAGGCTTTGTTTTTTAAATTTTAAAATTTTAAGTGTGTGTGTATATATATATATATATATATATATATATATATATATATATATATATATATATATATATATATATATATATAAAAGCTTTGAGTCGAGATGCACTATGCTCAAACTCAAGCTCGTTTTCAAAACGAGTTTGAGACCTATGGAACTTGACTTGCCCCAAAATGCCCTTCAAGCTGAGTCAATCCTAGCTAAATTGAGCCGTGTCGAGTGAGTTTTTCTAGCCGGCTTGACTCGTGTACAGCCCTACTTAAGCACTAGACAAGCCCAATCAATTGGTGGGCCTGAAACTAGAGCCCACCTACACCATATTCCTATTGGCTCAGCCCAAAGGAGGGTGGAACCTGGCGGGCTGGGGTTGGGCTAGTCCAGCACATTTGCCACACTAGTTTTCGGGAGTCTTTTGACGTATGTGTGTTTTATACCGTCCAATGTCGGATCCTATTTGTGGATGGCCGAGATTGAAGAAGGGCTGAATGGACCATCTTAGCCATATGAAGAGTGGGCCTTCAATTGGTCAGTAAATAAATTCAATAGGGAAAAAAATTGATGGCTTGGGATAGTGCTGAAACAGGACTCGTCGGCAATTGCTCTGGGTGAAGGGGGCCATGGGCTCACCACACTAGTTAGGCCCAGTAGCTAATTGGGCTAGGCTTAGCTCCTATTTGCTCGAAGACACAAGCATTTTGGCGCATCACATCCCGACTCAGTCACAGCTGCTGAGTTTAATGCTCAGATAGTGGGCCTGTCCCGACCGTTGTTTCTTCTTTCATCGGTGGACTGAGCTTGGACTTTTGTCCTTATCTCATGGGCCAGGCCCAGAGCCCATCCATATTGCAACCGTCCTTGCTGACCTCCATCGTGTCCGCATGATCTTGGGTGTTGACATACACGCCAAGTTGGGCTCGATGGATAGTGCAATATGTAGGGAGGAAACTGTAATTCAAAAACTCGATACCTCGGTCGGGTTCGATGTCTAGCCGGGTTGAATCAACTCGAAGGCTTGATCATGTTTTTATTTGATTCGACTCGATATTTTAATAATTATATTTGGAAGCCCAGTTCATTGTTCATACCCTGTTGTGCACCTACTTTTTATACGTGGGCCGGTTGTTGACTTATTTAGGGAATTGATCTGATGGGCCAGTCATGGACAGACTGGGCCTCCAAAATCTCCCAAATTGAAAGATCTTATCCATTGAATAGTTGGTCTTTTGAATGTGGCTTGTTTGAGCATTACTCCTTAATCATATATTTGAATGCCATTAGTGGAATGGTTTGGATTGACCAATTGAGGTTATTTTTTTGGGTATGGTCCATATATGGTGGGAGCCATTAGGTCAATGGATTGAATAAACCAACCATGGCTATTTTTTGGATTGGTCCATATATTCTAACTTCTCATTGAGTTAGCATGCATTTTACTTTTGTAACAAAAATAGTTGATAGGGTGAGAGCCAACTCAATGAGTCTTGTTGAATCCTGACCGAGTAAAGCTGCAAGTTTCCTAAAGACTCAGCTTGAAATCTCATCGAGTTGAGTTGACTCGGCCGAGTTCCAATATTATGGTGAGTTGACTCATATCTTCCAAGCTACGGTGACAACTAGGCTGGGCTGGCCTGATGCAACTCAAATCTGTCCATTTTTGGGGAGGTTTTATATGAGCCTCAACACATGGGTTGAATCCGGGCTAAGTTATTGACCCGGTAATGAAAAGGAGCCACAACCCAACCCAACTTCGTGATGGAATTTTATAGCTCACAGAGCCTAGATTCATGCTTAGGGGTGCAAATCTGTTTCATCTACCCTGTGTCATTGGACATGACCCAATAAATAGTGGGTTTAGGTCCAAAATTTAGGCTAATGGGATGGTCTAGGTTCAAAAGTTCAAACCTGAGCTACTAAATAGGTAGGGTCTGCGTTATCTCAAAAATCAAGTAGACCTGAATGACTTAGATGGACCCAACTTAAACCCGACCCACTAGTAGACCCAACCTACATCCAAGAAAAGGTAACTAATTATGTGGGTTTTTGTTTATTTTTGGGGTTAGACCGTAGCAAATAGTTGACCACATATTCTAAAATGTAATAATACATTCAATCACTACTTTAGAAACACTGCACTAATGACTGAGAGATGTATTACTGGATTTTTTAGCTCATGCATTCCTTTTTCTCATTTTTTTTTTTTTGGGACAAGATAGATAGCAGAAGTAATTTAGTATAGATTTTACATTATACACTCTGATTTTGATACTCTTGAATTTTGCAATGTATTTATGTACTTGGAACTTATATGTTCGATGTAATTGTAAATGGTACTTAATGAAATAGAAATTTGCGTTGCTTTCTTATCTTGTTGATATTATAGTTTTGAGAAATACTATCAATTGTAAAGAGAGAAAAAAAAAATCTTTCCCAAGTCATATCTCAAGAGCAGAGTCAAGGGCATGACAGACTTGATATCTGAATCATGTAAATCGTGATCCCATTATTGATGGAGAATAATTCTAAAATTCACATTAAACTATCATAATTGTCTAACTTAACGGTTGAATTTGGACCTCCATGCACTTATTTTTTACCAGCAACATTAATGTTCATTTTGGAGCGTTATTTTGGGAGAATATTAAATTGTAATCTCTAAACCCGTCCTAAACCAGACGCATGTGATAAACTGGCCAGGTTTGGTTCCTCCCAACTCATTAATTATTGGGTTGGCTATTTTTCACTTGGATCCAAAGTAGACCTGATCCAATTTTAAATGGGTTGGGCGTAGGTCCAAAATTCTGACCTAGTTCTTAAATGGTCCGGGTCCCCGGGCCCTCCTCGACATGACCCAACCCAACCCATTTGCACCCTTACACATGCCCTTAGCTCATGGGATAACTAGGACATGCTTTAGCCCGGAAGGTTGCCACCTTAATACTAGGCATATTTTATAACTACAACAGTAGGAAGGCTAGCCCTTTAGAATCCTGTTCCCTGAGCTTTGCTGTTGTGTGGCGTGTTTATACATCTGGGTCCCATGGATTGTTTATCCAAGCCATTGATCTGATGGACCAAATCATTGTTGAACCGTGTGCCACAACTATCCTCATATGGTTAATTAATCTAATCTCTCCATAGTTGGCATGTAAATACATGGTTAGGAAAAAAATGGACCAAAATTCCACATTAAACAGAAAAACAGACCTAAAGATTAGATGGAAAAGATCTTCAAATTTCTAAAATTTGAGGCACGGTCCATCCATGACCGGCCCTATCAAATCAATGACATTGATAATCCAACCATGGGTCCCCATGTACTAACTCAAGTCTAGCCAGGAGTCCGCTGTATGTTCCCTCAAGAAAGGATTAAAGTAAACATCTCAACTTCTTCAAAAACACCCATAACTGGAATTCACTGTAGGTGAATTTTAAATGTTTTGTTTAGAGCCGTACGTCAACTGAGTTAGCCCGGTTAACTTGCTTGACTTGACTCGAAAAAGTTTGATTCAACCTGGTTTGAAAATGGATTCAAGCCGAGACGAGCTGATTTTTTCAGCTCCAAAAAATTTCGAGCTGAGTCTAAGCTCGACTCGACTTGGTTTGAGTCGATTTGACTCGAATTTGGTTCATTTAATATAAATATTTTAAAAATATTTATATTTAAATAAATTATATATTATATCTTATAATATACATTAAGACTCCTAAAATTTAACCTCGAACTCGAACTTGGCTCGAAAGAGCAAGCTCGAGCTGCTGATCGAGTTGAGCCGAGCTGGCCAGTCAGGCTCAAGGACCGAGTCGAGCCAAGTTCAAACTGGGTAGCCTGGTAGCCGAGCCGAGCTGGGCCAAGCTCGACTTGGTTAGGCTAGTGTACAACTCAAGTTTTGTTTACCAAAATGAATTTTTACTATTGGTGTTTGGTGCGGGGAGATAGAGACTATATCATTAACAAAGCCATTTGAGCAAGTGGGCTCGGAATTAGTTAGTCTATGTTGGAAAATTTGTTGTATGTGATATCAAAAGACCAAGCAACAACATTGAATTAGATGAATCTTATATGTTTTGTTAACCAAAGTGAACTTCCAGTACTATGGTAATTTAGGCTACATCATGAACTTAGTCATTTGAGCAAGTGGGCTAAAGGAATTAGTAAGTATGAACTTTATACATGTGACATAAAAAGACCACGCAACAACATTGAATTAATTCGTCATTGAATTCATATCTGAATACCCGATCCCCTTGCGAGAAGTAGGGAAGATGAGGAATATGACAGTTGATAGGAACACGGCCCCTAACGGAAGATTCACCAGCAATGTCTTCTCATCTGGCCCTGCATCCTTGAAAAAACACAATTGCACACCTGAGTCGCTAAATGCAAATGTCATGAACACCACAACAGAGAAGAATGCATGGATATAGTCGATCCAACGAATTTTGAATCTCTTCAAGTCTTTCAATGGCATGTTCTTGTCCCATCTTTCACTGTCGGTTTCATTAAACACGCGAAAGCCTTTGAAGGTGGCCAAACCGTAGTATAGCTTACCGTCGAGGCCGATGAAGCTATCGGTGAAGCAGAAGAAACAACATGATATCGCGCATAGGGCGATGAGAAGTGATGTGAGATACTTGTTGGATGTGTAGCATGTTCCATGGTTGGAGAATGAGGGTGAAATTGCTTGGAAGGCGAAGATGGTACTGCTTGGTAGGAGCTTGATGAGGTTCGCCGCACTCGCGAGAGTTCGGTCTACAGCAATTGAGGCTTGGGGTGGCGGTGTTTGAATTGGAATTGGATCCAATTCTCTCAATTCGGCTTCGGGAGTTGGGGGTATTTGAGTCGCCATTGTGTGTGTGTGTGTGTGAGAGAGAGAGAGAGAGAGAGGTCTCTGTGTGTGAGAGGGAGATGATACAGTGCAGAGGATTTAAGGGGAAGGGCTGGCTAGATTACTATTTACGTTTTTCACTATTGGCGAATGTTACAGTGTACACGTGGCATCAACGTGCATAAATCTAGACGGCCCAAATAGTGTATTTGATTGTTGATGGAGCATCCCAGAAAATCACACAAGGATGATCATAATCATCCAACACGGGCAATTAGATGGATGGTTGATTAGAAAATTGTTGGTGGTCAGGGAATTTGATGGTTATTAGATAGTCCCATAAGTGACATATTGTGGTAGTTCTCCATAATGTAGAACATGATTTGGGTGGTCTAGATTAATCTAGATTCATTCAATGCTTATGATGGATTTGTCAACACATGATTTGGGTGGTCTAGATTAATCTAGATTCATTCAATGCTTATGATGGATTTGTCAACACATGATTTGGGTGGTCTAGATTAATCTAGATTAACCAGCCAATGTTTACTATGGATTTATCAACACCATCTCATGATAGAGAAAAACTTTGATACTTGAGGAGAGAATGTTAGGGATGATATGCATCTACTAATTATGAAATTACTTAGAAGCTGCCTACAAGTAATTCATACTCTCCTTGGGTTCAGCTCCATGGCTAAGCCATAGATAGACTCTCTTTTAATATGGGATCGAGTGCTCACGTAGCTCTTCGAAATATGAATTACTATTTGAATGTACATGTATTGTAGAAAGTTGGCTCAATCATTAAAACGAAGTAATGTTTGTGAGTAATCTAGCCAAATATAGTCCAAATATACCATAGTAAGTATACCACCCTAAACATATTTGTATGGTAATATAGTCCAAATATACCATAGTAAGTATACCACCCTAAACATATTTGTATTAAGTTGGAAATTTGAGATAACCTAAGATGGACGTGGATTTGAGGCCTACTGTATGGTAATATAGTCCAAATATACCATAGTAATATATTTGGTTTTATGAAACTTAGGTTTTATGTATGGTAATATATTAGGTTTTATGTATGGTAAT
The DNA here is from genome assembly GCA_021015155.1 of Magnolia officinalis. Taxonomy (NCBI): domain Eukaryota; kingdom Viridiplantae; phylum Streptophyta; class Magnoliopsida; order Magnoliales; family Magnoliaceae; genus Magnolia; species Magnolia officinalis. The sequence goes on along the minus strand of JAJHSJ010000018.1, from coordinate 19,228,935 downwards.
ATAGTCCAAATATATTAGGTTTTATGTATGGTAATATAGTCCAAATATGTATGGTAATATATTTAGGTTTTATGTATGGTAATATAGTCCAAATATACCATAGTAATATAGTCCAAATATACCATAGTATTAAGTTGGGTAATATAGTCCAAATATACCATAGTAAGTATACCACCCTGAACATATTTGTATGGTAATATGTATGGTAATATAGTCCAAATATGTATGGTAATATAGTCCAAATATACTTACTATGGTAATATAGTATACCACCCTAAACATATTTAATATAGTATGGTAATATGTATGGTAATATAGTATACCACCCTAAACATATTTAATGAAACTTAGGTTTTATGTATGGTAATATAGTCCAAATATACCATAGTAAGTATACCACCCTAAACATATTTGTATTAAGCTGGAAATTTGAGATAACCTAAGATGGACGTGGATTTGAGGCCTACTGTAATGTTTGTGAGAAAGCCATACCATCCATCCGTTTTATGGACCAGGATCAAAGACTCAAGTGGTCTGTACTAAAGGAAAATGTGGTTAGGGAAATTTCTACCGTTGAAACCTCTGACAGTGATGTTTACATGCCATCTATACCATTTGTAACATCATTCCTACTAGGATGAACTCAAAACACAAATATTAGCATGATTGAAAAACCTATGTGACCAACTAATATTTCTACTATGGACGTGAGATTCTGTGCACTTGAGTCTTGGATTCAGCTCATTTTTGGCCTTATATCCTAAAATGAACTCAAAAATGGATGGACAGGGTGGATTTCTCACAAACACCGTGGGCCCACCTAATTTTCAGTGCAGGAAACTTCTTTAGCAGGAAATTGACGTACACCTGTGACTTGAAGGACTACTCTTTTACTATATTCATAAGCCATAGATGCATCATTACTTAAAAAAACCTGATATTTTGGTAATTTATTATGTTCTCCAACAATTTTTAAGGAAAATAAATAAATAAATAAATGAGGCATTGTGGTAATTTATTCTCTCCAAAAGTCAGATGTAGTAATTTCCAATCATGAGGACATTACTAGTTAAAATTCGAATTAATGAGTTATTTTGCCATAAAAATAAAATTAAAAAAGGAAAATTGAGAAAAATAAAATAAAAAGAAAAGAAAATTGAAAATAACTATCAAGAAGGCTACCACCTTCTTTATTGTATTTATAATAGTCTAATTGTATGAGAAAGCAAAATGATCTCAACCATTCATATTATCGGCCCCAAATCAATGGTCCATATCCCCAAAAAATCTCCCAGATGGAAAATTCTAAACTTCTGAATAGGAGCCAATAATGAAAGGCCAAATATGGACCGTTGACTTAGGTTCATTCCATCACACGAATGTGTGATGAACGAATATTTTACACCAAGATCCTCTATTGCAGGGGATTTTTTGTGCATGGGCCATCCACAACAAGTCACATCACACCATTGATTTGGATCATTGAACCATGGGCCCACTAGATTGTACAAACTGAGAGCCCGAATGAGCTTTGTGTGTGTAATATGGAAACTGATTGGCTACTTAACCTGCCACTAGCCAATGGCTGGTGGTCGATGCTCTGTGGGCCCCACCATGATGTATGTGTTTCATCCATGCTGTTCACCCATTCTTCCAGACCATTTTATGGTTAGAGCCCAAAAAAAAGGTTGATCCAAATAAAGTGGATCACACAGTGTTGATTGAACGCTCACCATTAAAAACTTCTCGAGGGCACAAATTTTTTTTATCAAGCTGATATATTTTTTTTCCCTTCATCCAAGTCTGTATTACCTAATCAACAGGTCAGATGTCAAATAATAATTACTGTGGGCCTAGGAGGTTTTTAATGGTGGACATTCAATCACTGCTGTTTTCCCATGGTGTGGTCGACATGAGATTTAAATCTACCTCATTTTTGGGATCAAGACCTAAAATTATCTTTCAAAATGGATGGACGGCGTGGATAAAATAAATACGTCATGGTGGGGTCCACATAACACCGACCACTAACCACCTGGCTGGTGGCAGCGTTACTAGCCAAACCACGTCCGTGTAATATAGCTACATTAAAGAAACGTGTGGAATTCCTCGAGTGGACAAAATGTAGGAAAGACATGCCTACCTCTCCTTCGTTGAGTTAGCTGGGCCACGCCTCTTCTGGTGGCCGAACTTGCTGATGTACTGCTTTCGGTACACCTCAGCTGATGATGTGTATTTCCATGTTTCTAACTGAAAGTTTGTTTCAATGCCTCTAGAGAGAGTGGGATGTACACATGATCCATGTCTTAGTCTTAAAGACTGACAAATTTTGGAAAAATCCGAACAGTTCATTGAGTAGTTCGGATAGTCAATGGGCCACAAGCCAAAAATTACTCTATTTGGATTATGACTACCCTTTAAGCAACGGTTCACAATCAATAGAAAAACTCATTTATTAGACGGTTAAGATGTCATCATGTATTTGACGTGATCGCATATGTATGGGAGCAGTGCAAGATATGTAGGCACCCAGAGAGGGAAACGGATTGGCTACTCCCCCTGCCACTTGCCCTGTGGCTACTGGTCGGTGCTCTGCGGGCCCCACTATCAAGTATGTCTTTTATCCATGCCGTTCATCCATTTTTAAAGATGATTTTCGGTCTTGAATCCAAAAATAGGAGGGATATAAATCTCAGGTCAACCACACCCAGGAAAACAATAGTGATTGGATATCCACCATGAAAATCCTCCTAAGGCCCACTGTACTTGTTATTTGACATTCAATCTGTTGATTAGGTGATACAGACCTATATGAAGGGAAAAAACAAAGATCAGCTTGATCCAAAACTTTTATGGCCCCCCAAAAAGTTTTTAATGGTCGATGACGTTCAATCAACACTGTTTCCTGTAATGTGGTCCACTTGAGATTGGGACGTATCTCATTTTTGGAGTCAGAGCATAACATGATCTAAAATAATAGATGGACGGCATGGATAAAACATATACATCATGTGGAGCCCACAGAGCACCGACCAGCTAGTGGCAGGGAGAGTAGCCAATCCGTTCTCACCAGGGACGCGTTGGATCTGTCGTGTATTTATTATCATAGAGCTTCCGTCAGCCCACACGCGTAAGGCATCTCATGTACACGGCACCAAGTTTCAAGCGTGGCATACATACCTATAAGATCCAATCCGTCGGGTCCTACCATGTAGCTGTTCTGTTACAAGAATTAGATTGGTCCACTGGTCAGGTGGGTCACAGTTTACGAGGCTATTGAACGGTTAGAAAAAAAAAGATCTTCCTAACGTTGTGACCTTCCTGATGTATCGACCAGCTTGATTTTGGAGTCAGGACCAACTGATGGACGACTGAAATGTTGCACCTATGTGACGAGCTGGCACATGTGGTGGCGTGTAGACGGTTTATGTCTGAGATAAGCAAAGCTTCTATCTATGACACATGAGGCAGTTCACATACATCTCAATGGAGGAAAAATGACCGTTCATCGAGTTGCGTGGCCAATTTCTCAAGTGGATACATCACCGAAGCTGAAGATAATCAGGTATAAAACTCAATCCCATCCATTCATCATGTTGGGCCATACATACACGTTGAATCAATCGGTTGGCTTTCCATTTTTTATTTTTATTTTTGTACAATTTTCTACGGTGCAGCCTACTTGATGAATGGATCAGACTAATTTTTTCAACCGATCTTCAACTTGGGTCAAACTTTCAGCGGCTCGGATGCCATTTACGCGCGACACATTGGCCTCATGCAACTCAATGGATAATAACTTTTCCGTACATCTAGATGTTTGCTTAGACAAAGGGAATGCCAGGTCACAAGTTAATCCAAAAAGGAAGTGGATTATAGTGAGTAAAATCTATGGTGGTCACCGTTGATGTATGTGTCTTATCCACGCCGTCCATCCGTTTTTTCAGATCATTGTCGGGCATGAGCCCAAAATTCAAGGTTATCCAAAGCTCAAGTGAACCACACCATAAGAAACAGTCGGATAATGACGTCCACCATTGAAACGCTCCCAGGTAAGGTCACGGGGACATAAGGTCACACGGACATGTATGAAGGGAAAACACAGATGCTTGATCCGAGACGTGCCCTCAGGAAGTTGCATTTTCCACTGTTTCATGTAGTGTCATCCACTTGAGTTTTTGATATTCTTGGTGTGATTTTCTCTAATCACACGTGTATGATTATTTTTATTGTGAGCCTCTTGACCTTGCATAGAGATAGAGCTGCACTAAGTTGATGGATCACCATCTATTTAGTCAATAATTTCATACTCGTGTTAAACCAGACGATTTCCCGAGGTTGGTGATCCTCCTCCAATGAGCTATTTTTGCCTCATTAATTAAGGCTTTTTTTTTTTTTAATGCAACAATTATATGATCGAATGGGCAAAAATAGACGGAGATGAGTGTGGATTCCAAACGTGATCCGTCATGATTTCTTACCACTAAGGGCCTGTTTGGATCGCCCGGATCCGACGTACTGTATTGGTTTAAGTTAAATAAATACGATATACCGCGTTTGAATTGGATTTGAAATTCGATTCAGTACGTGGCATGCGAATACATTTTCGAACCAGGTAAAGGTAGACACGTGGTTTTAAGTACATCAGCTAAATACATCGGGCAGTGCAACGATGTAATTGCACTGCATCGCCTCTCACAGCAGAGAAGTCTCTCAAATCTCACCGTGTTTCACGTGTCCATCTCATCTTCCTGCGCCATTCTTCTCCCTCTCCGTCATTTTCAACCCATTCGCCAAAGGAATGGATGGGTTTATGGCCACATCTTAGACGTAGACGCTGATTCTTGCATCGTCTTCTTCGCCTACGGTGAAGGTGGGGTGTCCTAAGCTTTCAGCCATCATTCCATAAATATGGTTTCTGTTATAGACAAAAAGTTCATACCGTGATGGACAGAAGCGAAAGAAGGTAATTTTTTCTCTTCCCAACATAGATTCTGGGACAACAGCTGATCCTTCTTCTAAATGGATCGTATCCCTCATTTCATTCATGGATACCGTTTCTCTCATGTACCCTCATTTACAGGAGGAGATGAGTACTTCCGTATACACCTCTCTCCTATACCCTACGCAGAGGGTCTATCCGACGAAAGATTTTAATCCCATTGTCTGAACAGATTCATGTTGGGACATGAAATCTTATCTGAACAGAATCCTGTTAATGGATTCACCTCATGACTGTTGGGACATGACCACTGCATGTCATACATTGGTCGAATATTCATGATATCCATCTGTCGATGCTTACTCTTTTTCAAGTTGCTGCTTATAACAGATGCTTCCATCGCCCAACTCTTTCTCCCCAAAAAACCACTGCTCTGTAAACCCATCTATCAGTTTCTTTCTTGTAGTGCTACGTTCAATGTAGAAGGTAATTCTCCAACCTCAATATGTTATAATGTCTCAATACCGCAAATCGAAACCTGCTGTTTGTAGATATTGTTGTCCATAATGCTATGAACATGTAACGCCCTGAAAATCGGGGGTCGAGCATAAATTCAACTACCGAGTTCCAGAACATCACTTATGCAACAAAAAGAATGATGATTGAATGTTGACTGTATTCGTGCATTGAACATGAGTGAGATTAAGCCAAAACAGCATATCATACTCCAGAGACAGTTAAATTTGCAAGCGGAAGACTATGATAGATAGATAAAATATATAAACTATGATGAGGTTCCAGAGTGTGATAACATTACCAGGTTAAATAATTTCAAGTACAGTTCTAAAATATACCAAATATGAGGAAATGTAATGTCTCCTATCCCAAGTACCATAGTCTCGTCAATACAATATCAGGTCTTCATTGACCCGCCAGGGAGATACAGATAGGAGAACTCCTCCTATCATCATAGAAGTAGTCCGGCTCTGCTTCACAAGCATCGCGATCACCTGAAACTCAACAAATCTGGTTGGTGTGCACAACACCGTCCGTAACGTGGGAGTGAGTGATCAACTCAGTGGAACAGTAAAGCATAGGTTAACATGTTATCAACTCAGTCAAGCAATAATGATAAAGCAGTACAATCAAACAATTCTAACTACTCTTATTAATGCAAGTATGAATGACATGATGTATGCCCTTGCCAAACCACCCTCATGCGACATCATCTTACGTTCGCGAATGCATAACTCCCTCAGTGCTCCACATCTACAAGGCACATGTGGTGCAATGATGCGCGTGATTTCCGAGTTGTTATTAGTCCGTTTCAAACAGCAATATTGGGAAACTAAGGTACCTCCCTTGTATCATTCCCAAACATGATCCATTCTAGGATCGTCAGTCCTAGTTAATATCAGACGACGGTGTGTTTTCTAGGTCACTGCAAAGGCTGCCAGGGCTGTTACACACAAAGGTTGCACCGCTCCCCCATCACCTCTTTAACGATTCATCACTATAAAGAAACAGGCCTAGTTCATACTCTATACTCCGCGGCAAAACTTAAGGCTCACCGAGATTTCAGAGTATGCTCGAGGTCACTACAAAGGGCTGCCAGGGCTGTTGCTCGCATTCGTTGCACCGCTCACCATCACCTTATCAATGTAGGCCGACAACACGAATAATATTGTGTCCCATACCACCATAATCGGCTCAAGAGTTTGGTTGCTCACTGGTCACTACGGGGAGGCATGTGGCCCCAGCGTAGGCCGACAGCTCGACCACGTGTCTCATACCACCATGTCCGGCTCATGAGTCTTAGCGGATCGAGGTACCATGGTTAAAAGGGATTCCACTGGTAAGTTTGGTACCCTGGTTACTAAGTTTCAAGCAGTAGCGTCCAAACATGGTGAACATACATAAGACAGATCGGGTTACTTGACGAGCTCGGCTAGCTCGAGCGCACAACAAGTTGAACGACATGAAGTGCATAAGCACTTCGTGTAGCCAACCACTATCGTCAACCGAAGTACGACTCGGGTTCGTCGAACACATCTCACGTGGCAAATGAATCACAGCCACGAATGCAATTCTGGTACCGATTGTCTGGCCTATAATCATAGCCCCAAAACAATCAAGTGCAGATAGATAAAACAGTAGTAGATCAAGATTCAACTCATACAATCAAGGTTTGGTATTATCCGTTTAGGGCTGCCAAGGCTGTTGCATGCACTCGTTGCTCCACTCCTCCATCACCCATGATGGATCATACAACGTAAATACAAATTTAAACATATGCATTACATAGTTAAAATCATAAAGCAGTTGAGCATGTTATGAATCACAACACAAGCATGATGAGTTTGTACAAGTTCAATTCCTAATCACACAACTATCCAAGGAGATCATACAAATAGTTAAAAGAGGTTGAGAATCAATCTCAACACCCTTTTACATTATAATTTGCTAACTACTACTTGAGACATTTCAGAAACACTTAAACAAACATACATCAACACACATGACATATGTCGATCACATAGGCATTAGGCCAAATCCTTTCACCAGGGAGTTGCCCCAATCATAACACGCGTACACCCACGACGGATAGTCATGACAAGCAGGAATCCAAGTTCCATATTCATTTAGTCATTTCCACAGACACTTGGGCCACACGTTTTAGCATATATAGTGTATATTGGCCATGGCGTGATTTAGGGCAAATTCTTTCGTCAAAGGGGTATCGCCAATACAACAATCATGAATCCATGACAATTAGTCATGGCGAGCACGAATGAGAATTCTATACTTATTCAGTCATTTTCACAAACACTTAGAATACACTATTACAACATACATGGTGTATGTAGCAAAACATGTATTAGGGCTATCCTTTAGCCAAGCGAGTATTTTATCCATGTATAATATATTACTACAACAAATAATCATGATAAATACATCTCCAAAATTTATACGTATACAGTATTTTTAGAATACGCAATTTCAACATACATAGTGTATATAAGTAAAACATGTATTTAGGCGAATCCTTTTGCCAAATAAGTATTCTATCCATATATCGTATATCCATATAAACAAATAAACATGTCAAACACATTTCCAAAAAATATACGTATACCATACTTTCTACAAATAACTAGAGTATGTAGAATTCCATATTTTTTCATTTTTAATCGAAACGGAAAACAGACAGCACTTTGTACATGTGCAATTGCATGCAGATCATGAATCTATCATTATCTGACATTGAAAGCGTTGAAAACCATAACCTATACACCTAAAGTCCGCACCTTTTGTCGTAGAATCGCAACAGAATTGATAGGTTTGTCTAGCTTCTGTATACGGCAACTAGGCAACCTAGAGAAGGAAATAGGTTAGCTATTTCATAACCTACAGCTATTAAATCCCCCAAACAGGTTAGGGTTAGGGTTTATTACCTAGAAATGATGCCAAAAATGCTGGGAAAACGGCAAGAATGAGGTGGTTAAGCACCGATAGCAGCAGGGTAGAGCGGCGGGGAGATCTTCCCACAACTCCCACACTTTCTCTTTCTTTTTCCTCTCTCAAATCTCAAATTCGTATGGACTGCCATGAGAGAGGGTTTAAGGTCCTTATATAGCCAAAAACCTCACCGAAATAGACTCCTGTTCAAGGGGTACGTCTATTATAGGTATTTCAACACTTTGCCAGCTCAAAAGAGGGGTTCTGGTGGCCCTCCTTGAGCCAAACGTCAGACTTAAGCTCACAACACATGGATCTACGTGGAATTATATTTTCGACTCGATCGGATTCCCAGATCACATGTGGCGGACCAGTTTCAGTTCGACAGTCAGTGGGCCACGATCCGAAATTCTAAGTACATGTAAATGTTCTTGAAATTTTTCCTGATCTGAGGGTGTAATTTGGTCTGATTCTAACGGTCTGATTGCTTAATACTGATGCGCAAGCGAATGGTGCCAGATCACTATTCCATATATTTATTTTGTAAAGGAAAGAATGATTTTCACACTCCCTCGCTCCGGACTCAAGCGAATAGCCGTGGGACATCGGTTGGACCTGATTTCCGAGGTGGTTGTCAAGCCCAGTGAGGCGGTCCTAGATCCTTAAGTTCGTGTTAATCGGACTTCCGATGTGCGGTATAGACCTGATACGGAGTTTCGAAATGCTCCCGAGGGCAGATGGGTAATGAGATCGATCCTAGATTTTAGGGTAACCTAACGTCAATGATTCTACAAGTTTTGGGTCTTGCAGATATTATTTAAAGTGATTGTGTGCTAATTTCACAGGCACCCTAGTTTAACACTAGCTAAATCTCACTTAATTTCTAAGGGTTTAGTCCTGTGAGATTTCTGTCTGAGGTGGTACCTGGGCCTTTGTAGTTTGTATATAAAGTGATCCGAGTTATACTACTTAGCTAGTTAAGTTAGTGTCTAGGATGAAAGTACTTAGAAAGATTGAAGAGCAAGGTGGTGGTGAAGGATGAGATTTGTGAAAGAAATGGGTTCACAAGCGATTTTAGCCTTGGGACTGAGTTTTGACAAGTTGATAAGGTGTTAGGATAGACCCATTGCCTAAGGACGTCTAATCCCAGGTTGGCAAAAAATCCGGGATGTTACATCTGCCTATGATAAAACTAGTTTCTTATTTTCCTTGTCACGCTTTATCCTAATGCCTAGAATTTGTTTTGCAGCTCCTAAATCCTTCATGGCAAATTTTCTAGACAGTTGTCTTTTGAGATCTGAGATGTCCTTCATGCTTGAACCAGCCACAAGCATGTCATCAACATACAGAAGAAGGATGATGTACGACGTATCAAACTTCTTCAAATAACAACAGTGGTCTGGATGACATCTCCTAAAACCATTTCCCGATATGAAACTGTCGAATTTCTGTACCACTGCCTCGGGGCCTGCTTCAGGCCCTATAGACTCTTCTTCAGTCTGTATA
>JAJHSJ010000018.1:19177265-19218928 GCA_021015155.1 Magnolia officinalis | reverse complement strand
TACATCACGTATTAGGGCAGATCCTTTGCCAAGGAGTTGTTACACACATAACTAGTATATACACACGGTAAAAATCATGGCAAACACACTTTTAAATTTCATACGTATACAGTACTTTCTACAAATACAGAGAATACGCTAAACTCCACATAGTTCGTATATAACTGAAACGCAAATCAGACATCGCATTTTGCATGTGAAATAGCGTCCACGTCAAGAATCTATCATTAACCAACATTGAAAGCTTTGAAAAACAAACCAACTATACGTCTATAGTCCGCACCTTACGCAGGTAAACGCATAACGGATTCGTTTTAAACATGTAGTCTTTGTCACCGGCAGAATGGCAACCTATATCATGAACTAGGTTAACTATTTCATCATTTCAACTATTTGAAACCCTAGAACGGATTAGGGTTAGGATTTCTTACCCAATAGTGAAAATTGAAATCGCCGGAATAGCGATCCGATAGCGATGAATAAGCACGGGAAGAGGCATAGTGGAATACCATGAATCTCCACCAACTTCTCTGTCACTTTCTCTCTCTTTACTCTCTTCTCTCTCCTAGAGTTTTTTTCAAATTCATATGGAGTAAATGAGAGAGGGTTTAAAGTTCTTATATAGGCCTAAAACTGATGGATATAGCCCCAGGGCCAAGGTATACTTAGGTTATAGCCAAAGGAGGCTTGTCCGATCCAACGGAGCACTTCTGGAGGCCCCTTTCTATGTGCTGTCTGACTTAAGCTCCCTGACCATGGATCTAGGTCGAGTTAAGTTTTCAGTCCGATCGAATTTACAGATCAACCGCGGCGGACCAGTTTCCGTTCAACAGTCACCGAAACTCAATCAGGGCCACAAGTATACTGCCATGTATGGGAAATTTCTCCTGATCCGAGGATGTATTTGGGTCAGATTCTGATGGTCAGAATCCTTATATTTGGCCCACAAGCGACAAGTCTCAGATTACCTAAATTTATATTTTTATTTCTAAAGATATCCACGTTTCTCACACACTTCACTCCGGCCTCAAGCGAATAACTTCAGGATACTATCTGGACTTGATTTTCGAGGTGGTGGTCAAGTCCAGCAAGGCGGTCTTAATTATATAATTTCGTAGTAATCGGACTTTTGACGTGCGGTCCAGGTTTGATACGAAGTTTCAATGTGCTCCCGAGAGCAACCGAGAATAGAGTTTGATCCTAGATTATAGGGTAATGTAGCGTCGATGATTCTGCAAGTTTTGAGTCTTACAGTTCGTATTTAAAGTGGTTCAAGCGAATTTCACAAGTAAACTAGTTTAACACTATCTAATACTCGCCTAATTGGTAAAGGATTTAGTCCTGTATGATTTCTACCTGAGGTGGTACTCGGGCCTTTGCCAATTTGTATAGAAGGTAATTCAAGCTATTAATACTTAATTAACTTACGCCCTAATCATGGCAGAATAAGGTCCTAGGGCAGTTCTACGTCCAAGGATGTCCATTGCAAAGTTAGGAAAAATCTGGGGTGTTACAGTATTGGATGCTTTGAAAGGCATAAAGATCATGTTGCTAGGATTATAACAAAAAGGTAAAAGAAAAATCTTTTGCCAAAGGACAATTAGTTTGGAAAGAGGTTTTGCTGTTTGGTGCCAGAGATGATGGCGAATTGGGTAAATGGTCACCAACTTGGGACAACATATATGTTGTTCACAAAGTCCTTAAAGGAGGAGCTTATATATTAAAAGACTTGGATGACAATATTAGAAAATCAACTGTGAATGGTTATTATTTAAAGAAATTTACACCCGACATGTGAGAGACATTATTGAAAAATACAGAAGAATAGAGAACCAATACACTACGATGTCTAGCCGAACCCAAAACTTGGAAATTGAATCAAGGACATAAAAAATAAACTAAATGGCCAAAAGTTGGCTTCGCATATGTATATATGTATTCACAAAATCTTTAGTATAAAAAGAAATTCAAAAGGGTAGGTAGCGAAGCTGCTCATATTGATATATGCAATCGTCTATGGTCTCCTCCGCTATGGTTCCTCGATTTTCCAAACAACAGACTCCAAGGAACTTGAGTCATGTAGGGCCGTGGTGTTAGTGAGATTGTTGCCCGTGCCCTCAAGGCACGTTTCAACAATAATCAATGCTTCCTCCCTTGATGTTCTCCGATGTCTAGCCATTTAGAGTTGGGTCTCGATGGCAGTAAGCTTTGCTTCCAACACTCTTTTAGGACCTTCATCCCTCAGGTGTTATTGTTGTTCAAAGAGCTGCTCAGAGAGCTCATGAAAAGAATGATAGCAATGCCATTTGATATTTGATAGCAAGTATAAAAGGAAAGCAACACCATTTGATATCTAAGAAGTAGAGAGTTCGGCACGTGGCTAGTCCATTAATGCATGATCACATTTTCAACCATTATTTGTCGAATAGCTAGAAATGTGAGGGGGCAGTGTTTGTACCAAAATCCATATAAATCATATAAACAATGCAAATTTAACCACGTGGTATAAAAGATATTGGAGAAGCATGCGTTAGGGATTCGGGGATCGACTCATCTTTTCGAGGGTGTTTTCGACATTTTGGTTTTCTTTGGATAAGGGAGAGTTGTTGTCTTAGCCACATCAGCCTTAAAACATGTTTTAAGCATACTACGAAGATAAGGTTATGATTGATGAAATGTAGCTGCTCTTTTCCTAGTTGGTTGCACGTGAAGGTGGCATGTGGATGGGCAGTTATTCTTTTATCTATCCCTATAAAGCTATAAATAGCAGAAGCAGATCCAGAAAGAAGGACATCTCTCTTCAAATCCAAAAAACTCAATTACAAATCCAGCACAACACTGTGTATATAGGTTTAGTTATCCTTGCTTAGTACTAGCCAACTCTTAGCGTAGATATAGTGTCAATCCATCCCTACGCCTACGCCAGATTGACTTTAGGCCATGGTCATTAGTTGTAATAACCTTTTATCTATGCCTGTGTGCTAGATCTAAAAGAAGACTTTTGCTTAGAATCCGTATACTTACGCTCATATGTTAGGTTGACATTATTTGTAATTCTCGCCATTGTCTTTGCCCTGCTCTTCAACACACTTGCTCTCAAAAGTACCCTATTGCTCTTGGCCAGGTCGTTAATCTTATTGTAGTGGTAAGACATGCATTTTCCCTCCAACGATCTCCCTCTAATCTTTTCTATTTCCATTATACAATTGTTACACTTTTGAAATTTCTTAAAGTTTTAAGGTGAAAAGGAACTTATTTGGAAGGAGCACCCTTAACCTCCACCGGTTGCCTAAATAATGAGTGCACGATATTTAGCTGAATAGGCTAACAGCCACGCCTACAACTGAACCTCATTCTATTGAGATACCGAAGAGGGATCGGTGACCACGGTTTGAACCAGACCCAGTCAATTCTAACACCCCGCAGCCCTCATGCGTGTTCTGCACGCATTTCTGACCACTCCAACCGAGGTGAGAAAATTGGTAACTAGTCATGGGAATAAGTCAACAAAGCCAAAGTGAAAGAATAGACATATCATCCAAATCGTCCGTCCATTTCCCGAGCTGATCGTAAGGCTTGAGCCGAAAAATTAGGCAAATCCAGAGACAACGTGGAGCACACTGTAACAAGCAGTGCGGGATTGAACGTCTACCATTGAAACGCTTTTGGGTCACAAAAGTTTAGATGAATATAATATTTGTTTATTCTCTTCATCCAGGCCTGCATGACCTTATGAACGGATATAGATGGAAAATAAACGTTATGGTGGCCTAAGAATGTTTTAACGGTAAGAATCATTGTACCATTTCTATTTGTGGTGTCGTCCGCTTGAGCTTTGGATATAACTCATTTTTCGGCTCAAGCTTTAAAATGATCTTCGAAAATGGATGAACGGTGTCCATATAATAAATACATCATTGTGGGCCACTTTACTTTGATCTCCTTTCGACCGTTCGTACAACTCAAAGCTCGAGGAGCGTCAGCGCTGAAATCGGATTGCGCTCTTATCGTACTGAGTAAACTCAGTTGGGGCCACCGTGACTGTATTTGGTTTATCCAAACCGTCCATCCGTTTTTCCAGCTCATTTAAGTGGTTGAGCCCAAAATTGAAGCATATAAAAAGCCCAAGTGGATAATAGCACAGGAAAAAGTGGAAATAATGACTTCCACCGTTGAAATCTTGCTAGGCTCCACATTAATGTTTATTTGTCATCCAACCTGTTCATAAGATAATACAGACATGGATGAAGGGAAAACACAAATAAAAGCTTGATCCAAAATTTTCTGTGGCCCCCAAGAATTTTTCAACGGTAAAAGTTCAATTCACACAGTTTCCTGCAGTGTTGTCCATTTTATCTTTGGATATGCTTCATTTTTTGGTTCAAGCCATAAAATTATCTGATAAAATGGATGGACGGAGTGGATTAAATACATAAATCATAGTGAACTTAACAGAGTTTACTGAGTATGATAAGCGTTCTGAGTTACTCAGTACGCAATCCGCTTCCCTCAGCGCTCGTCTTCGCACGACACGTATTCACATCAGCCAGGTCGGTAGTGTACGGTACACGAGCCAACCCGCTTCCCCAATATAGGACCTTTCCGAGGATAGGTTCGGATCTCGTTTACACGGTCGTGTATGAAAGGTAAGTTGCTTTGAAATCGCTTTTACCGTACCGAGTAAACTCTGTCAGGCAACCGTGAATGTACGTCGTTTATCCACACCGTCCATCCATTTTTTTTTATACAAAAATTAAAACATATAAAAAAAAAATTAAAACATATACAAAGTTGACAGGAAACAGTTGGAATAATAATTTCCACGGTTGAAACATTGTTATGCCCAACAGTGATATTTATTTGTCATCCAACCTGTTCATAAGATCAAAAAATGAGCTTTATACAAAACTTCAGTGGCCCTCAACGAATTTTCAACGGTAGAAATTCAATTCACACTTTTCCCGTGGTGTGGCCCATTCAAGCTTTGCATATGCTTCATTTTTGGTCTCACGCACTAAAATTATCTGTTAAAATGGATGGAATGAGTGGATAAAATATATAATCATGGTGGACCCCACAGAGTTTACTTACTCGCTACGCAATCTGCTTCCATATAATTTAGGGATGGTGGGGCCCATTTTCTTTCACGGAAACAAACAAACGAGGATCACATGGCGCATATAACTCTCCGCTATTAAGAAAAGCTAAAGGAGGGAACGAATCTGAGGAGCTTTTAGTTAGTGGGGTCCACTAATCAATTGCTAGGAAGCCACCAGCACTCGTCTCTTTCCCACTTTTATTGCCGTGTGGAGGGCAGCAGAATCGAGTGGAATTATACGGACGCGGATTGCCGACTGACACTGCAAGTGGCCAGCAACTACTGGACGGTGCTCTGTGGGCCCCAACATGATGAAGGTGTTTTATCCACACCGTCCTTCCATTTTTTCACATCATTTTAGGACTTGAGCCAAAAGAACGAGGCAGATCCATATGGTCAACCTACAAGAAACGGTGGTGATTAAACACCCACCGTTAAAAAATTCTTGAGAACTACAGCTGTTTTGGATGAAGCTGATATTTGTGTCTCCAATTTTGTGCGCCCTAACCAACAGGTTGATGGAAAATAACATTAGTGGGCCTAGAAACTTTTTAATAGTGTGGGTTAAATCACCACCTTTTATTTTTCTCATGGTGTGGTCCACTTAGTGTTTGGATCTGCCTCATTTTTGGCTCATGCCATCAAATGATCAGGAAAAACAGATAATTAGAGTGGATAAAACACGTACATCATTGTGGGGCCCACATAGCACTGTCCAGGAGCGACCTCACTGCTCGCAGCAGCAGCAGGCAATCCGCGTTCGAATTAGTGTACTCCGACGCGGATCAGCTACGGACTGCTTCAGTAGCAAGATTCCCTACTAAAGTGACCTCACCAAGTTATGTGGGCCACACCTAGATGTATGTGCTGTATCCAAACCATTCATCCATTTAGAGAGATAATTTTAAGACATGAGCCAAAGAATGAGTCAGATGCAAAGCTCAGGTGGACCCCACCACAGAAAACAGTGGGGACGGTGGCGCCTACCATCGAAACCTTCCTAGGGCTCATTATAATGTTTATTTGAGTTCTAACCTGTTTGTAAGTTCACAAACAGAGCCGAGGGGAAAACACAAATATTAAATTGACCCCCAAGAAGTTTTTAATTGTAGGTGTTACAGGAAGATCCGAGCCGACTACTATCGAAGGGATTGACGATCCACTAGTTCGGTCGGAGGGTCCGAACCTCGGCATAAAACTAGGGAGGCGGGTTAAGATAGGTGAAGCTCCCATCCTTGACCGCCTTCTTTCTAAGGGCAGACGGTAGGGAAGACATTCGAGTTGTACGGTCAACTCCGAGCAGTAGTCCATCATAACATCAGATGATTAGCTACGTTACTCACGAGCGATCATCGGCTCGGAGCGATGCTATCTCCCTTGGTCTGGCCGAGCCGAGGCACCTCCGAGGTTAAAGGTTCCACGCGCCAAGTGGAGAAACTGCCGCATATGGATATGTCCTATTATCTCGCCAGCAGATACGCACGCCGTAACACACGATCTGCGGATTCTGGGCAATATCTTCACGATCTGCAAATCCCACTGATCATGCCGATATTATCGAGGGCGGATCAAGCGATGAAGAGGTATAAATACTGCATCATTCCATAACAACAGGTATGCAACATCTGGCACTCTCTTTCCTCACTCCCCCAACTTAGACCCAGATTTCAGTGTCCTAACTTAGACATCGGAGGGTCCCCCGGCCTAGCCAGGGTCTCCATTGCTCACGGTTTGTGTGCAGGGGACAAGGTTCGTCATCTGCTCGGCATACGTGAAGAGGGGAAGAGGGCTGACCGAATTTTGACCTCAACATTTTTGGCGCCGTATGTGGGAACTGGATACAAAAAGTCAGGTTCCTGTTCTTAAAAGATATGGCTAGAGGAAAGAAGAAGGCAGTAGTGGTGGAACCGGAGCAGACCCGCTCTTCATCATCACTTCATGCGGAATCTGCACCGGGCCCTTCCCAGCATTCTTGCAATCGTTCCAACAAATACCGCGCCTTGCAAGGTGAAGTGCAAGCTTTGCGCGATGAGGTGGAACGAATGAGACAGGAGCGCGAGTCCCAGCGACAACCTGAGCGGAGAAGCCCAGTCCCAGAAGCTGTCGGGCCAGTCGTTCAAGCCCATTCAGCGACGAGGTGTGGGACGTCTCCGCAACGATCCGCCCGAGCACAAGTTTCGGCTCAAAATCCTCCCCCAGCTCCAGTGCGAGCCCCTACCAGGAATGTGACGACTCGGGCCCCGACGGATGTCCCGGCCGCCTCGGCTCTGGCTCCAACGGACCTTCTTCACACCCTGGAGAGGAGAAGGGAAAGGAGAACACCCGAGCCGGAGAATGCTCGGGAGGTAGTGGGAAAACAAAGATCCCTGGGAGTCACGATTCGCCGACCTAACTAACCAAGTTCAGATGTTACGGAGGCAACAACAGCCATCGTCAATCCCGGCTGCTGTTCAAGCCACGATGGAAGAGACCGAGCCTCCGTTCAACTCAGAAATTATGAACGAAGTGATGCCTCAGAGATTTCGGATTCCTCCTGTCATTCAGTACTTCGGGTCCGGCGACCCATCTGAACACGTGGAAGCTTATCGTTCGTGGATGCAGATACAGACCGCGACTGATACGATGATGTGCAGAGGATTCTCGATTACTCTGACGGGATCCGCTCGGAATTGGTATCGGTAACTCAAGCCCGGATCCATATGTTCATTCGAAGAATTGACTCGGTCATTCCTTACCCAGTTCATAAGTGGTAAGAGAAGCCGAAAATCCAATACCCACCTGCTTACCATCAAGCAAGGGCCGAAAGAGTCCTTGAAGGATTACATTGCTCGATTCAACGAGGAAGCACTGCAGGTGGAAGACTATGATGACAAGATGGCTCTCGCCGCCGTATGTAGCGGCTTGAAGGAAGGGAAGTTCGCCTTTTCTATAGGAAAGAACCCAACGAAGACGTTAGCCGAGCTTATTGCCAGAGCCCAGAAGTATGTCCATGCCGAGGAGTTCTCGGCTACTCGCAAAAATATCCAAATAACCGAGCCGAACTCCAAGCTCCAAGGAAGAACTCGGATGATCATTCCTCTCGTGATCGCAGACCGAGCAGGAAGCTAGAAGGAAGATTCCGTTCTTACACACCTCTCAACACTACCGCCGAGCAGATCCTACTGGATATCCGCGGCGAGAAACTTCTCAACTGGCCAGTCTGTATGCGGGCGGACCCGGAACTTCGCGACAAACGCAAGTATTGCCGCTTTCATCGAGATCATGGCCACAATACCGATGAATGCTTAGATCTCAAGGATGAGATTGAATCCCTCATTCGGAAGGGGCACTTGCGTCGGTACACCAAGCAAGAGAAGACTACTCGGAAAGAGGAGCGAGCACAAGAACGCCCCAAAAATCCGACCGAAGAACCTGCGGAGATCCGCACCATCTTCGGAGGACCATCAGGCGGAGGAGATTCAAACAGAGCCCGAAAGGCTCACTCCCGAAGGAGCCCAGAGCATTACGTCAATCTTACCGAACGGCCTAACAAAGAACCACGAGTCAGCCCCTGCAGTCTCACCTTCACAGAAGACGACGCTCGGGGGTTCCAACATCCGCATGATGATGCCTTGGTGGTCACTATGACCATAGCCAATCATAAGGTGTATCGGATTCTCGTTGACACTGGGAGTTCAGTCGACGTGATGTACTCTGAGGCCTTCGAAAGGATGGGGATTCCACAGTCTCATCTCAGACCTGTGAAGACCCCCCTACATGGCTTCGCCGGTGAGAGAGTAATCTCTTAAGGAGCCATTTCCCTCCCAGTGACTGCGGGAGAGGGGCAACATCAAGTCACCATGATGGTGGACTTCCTTGTTGTCAATATGTCATCAGTGTATAATGTGATTATGGGCAGACCCTCCCTCAATGCAATGCGGGCGGTCGTGTCTACTTATCATCTGATGATGAAATTTTCCGCCGAAGGCGGAACAGTTTACCTCCGAGGCAATCAACGCGAGTCTCGGAGAGGTTATGCCATCGCAATTCAAAAAGGGTCCATAAAACAAACACTCACTATCAACATGTTCGACCCACATGGACCTACCGAGAATAAGCCAATTGAAGAATTGGAGAAGGTACCGCTGGACGAAACCGATCCTAGCAAGATGGTTCAGTTCGGAACGTCACTCAGACCTGAGCAACGCTCCGAGCTGTTAACTTTCCTGCGACGACACAGGGACGTGTTCGCCTGGTCGCACGCAGATATGCCAGGAATCTCTCTAGACGTTTTGGTCCATCGGTTAAACGTGGATCCGGACCACAAGCCTGTGAAACAGAAAAGGAGGCCGTTTGATGCCGAGCAGTATGAAGCTATCGCGGATGAAGTCTCAGTCCTGTCGAACGTCGGCTTTATAGAAGAAGTATATTATCTAGAGTGGATCGTAAATATTGTGTTGGTTAAGAAGGCAAATGGCAAGTGGAGAGTTTGCGTGGACTATTCAGACCTGAATAAAGCATGTCCAAAAGACAGTTTCCTACTGCCTCGGATCGATCAATTGGTAGACAGTACAGCAGGACACGAACTACTTTCCTTCCTAGATGCCTACTCTGGTTACAACCAGATCGCGATGCATCCCCCAGATAGGCAGAAAACTACCTTTGTCACAGATAGGGGGCTTTACTGTTACCGGGTCATGCCATTTGGCCTGAAAAACGCTGGGGCCACATACCAGAGGCTAGTCAACCAGATGTTCGCAAGACAGATCGGGCGCACGATGGAAGTTTACGTCGATGATATGTTGGTAAAAAGCGTCAAAGCATCCGATCACTTGGCGGACCTTGGAGAAACCTTCGCAGTCCTCCGAGAATATCAAATGAAGCTGAACCCAGCAAAGTGCGCTTTCGGAGTCGGTTCAGGAAGATTCCTTGGATTCCAAGTCAGCCAGAGAGGCATCGAAGCCAATCCCAATAAGATTAAAACACTCCTCGACATGAGTTCGCATCAGACTGTCAAGGAAATACAATGCCTCACTGGAAGGGTAGTAGCGCTCGGACGCTTCATATCCCGAGCCACTGATAAATGCCTCCCCTTCTTTTAGCAATTGAAGGGTCATAAGAAGGCCGAGTAGACGCTTGAATGTGAGCAAGCTTTCCAGCAGTTAAAGCAATATCTGGGTTCACCCCCTCTGCTATCAAAACCGGAAGAAGGCGAATATCTGTTCCTATACCTCGCGGTCTCAACCTCAGCAGTCAGCTCGGCCCTGATCAGGGAAGTAGGGAACAAGCAGTATCCCGTGTACTATGTGAGCAAAGCCATGGTACCAGCAGAAACGAGATACCCCGCTCTGGAGAAGCTTGCACTCAGCTTGGTCGTTTCGGCTCGGAGGTTGCGTCCGTATTTCCAAGCGCATTCGATCATCGTGTTAACCGATTCCCCCCTCAGGCAGATTTTCCAAAAGCCAGAGGTCTCGGGTCGGTTGACCAAATGGGCGATCGAACTTGGAGAATTCGACATTACTTTTCAGCCGAGGACGACAAAGAAAGGCCAAGCGGTGGCTGACTTCATCGCAGAATTCACTGTTCTGAGTGAAGGGCAGATCAGCAACGAGGTTGAGATGACCCCGTATGACCTCTCAAACAGCTCACAGGGCACCTCAGAAGCCGGATGGGTCCTCTACGTGGACGGATCATCTAACTCGAAACGAGCCGGGGCAGGGATCGTCTTGATCGCCCCTGACTCAACAATTATCCAATATGCCATCCGACTCGGCTTCTAAGCCTCCAATAATGAGGCGGAGTATGAGGCACTGTTAGCTGGGCTCCGATTGGCCGCCAGCCTCGGGGTCCAATCCATACAAGTTCGATGCGACTCTCAGCTAGTCGTGAATCACATCTCCGTCGATTATGAAGCCAAAGAGAACAGAATGATTGCTTATCTAGAAGAAGCCAGAAAGTTGATCGAGAAATTTTGGAACTGTACGGTCCACCAGATTCCGAGGACAGAGAATACATGGGCGGACGCCCTGGCAAAGTTGGCGTCGGCCGCGGAGGGAAAGATTCAGCGGATCATTCCTGTAGAATTCATAGAACATCTCAGCATCGGTCAACTAGAAAAAAAGGTGGTTAATCCGGTGAGTAACACCCCGAGCTGGATGGATCCAATCTTTGTCTACCTCGAGTCAGGGGAGGTCCCTCCGGACAAGCAAGAAGCTAGACGTCTGAGAGTCCGAGCTACAAGATATGTTATTCTTAATGGAACCCTGTATAAGAAGGGGTATTCTCAGCCGTATCTCAGGTGTCTCCGACCCGAGGAAGCGGATTATGTCATCCGGGAGATTCATGAGGGGATCTGCGGAAACCATTCTGACAGCCGAGCCCTAGCTCTAAAGGTGCTTCGGCAGGGATACTTCTAGCCAACCCTCAAAGAAGATGCCAGGAAGTATGTCAGGAAATGTGACAAATGTCAGCGTTTTGCAGCCGTGCCTAGACAACCGGCAGAAGAAATGACTCCCATGAGCGGTCCATGGCCTTTCGCTCAATGGAGAATAGACATTATCGGCCCTCTACCAACTGGAAAAGGACAAGTCAAATTTGCCATCGTCGCTGTCGATTACTTCACGAAGTGGGCTGAGGCCGAGCCCGTCGCAAAGATTACCGAACAGAAAATAATTAACTTCGTTTGGAAGAACATAGTCTGCAGATTTGGAGTCCCGAATACAATCGTCTCAGACAATGGCCGGCAGTTCGATAATGACAACTTCAGAGGTATGTGCCGATGGCTTGGTATTAGGAACACTTACGCATCGCCTCGGCATCCACAGTCCAATGGGCAAGTGGAGGCAGTAAACAAGGTCATCAAGCACCACCTCAAGAAGAAACTGGAAAAGGCAAAGGGTAACTGGCCAGAAGAACTTCCATTCGTCCTCTGGGCGTACAGAACTACAGCTCAATCTTCCACTGGAGAAATTCCATTCTCTCTTTCTCATGGGTCAGAGGCAATAGTGCCCGTTGAAGTCGGCCTCCCTACGGCCCGAGTGGAAAATTACAATGAGGATCAGAATGCCGAGCAAATCGCCGCCAATTTGGATCTTCTCGAAGACATCCGAGAAGTTTCAAAGCTCCGCGTCGCTGCCCGACATCAACAAGTGGCCAGATTTACAATTCTAAAGTGAAGGTCAGACGATTCCGATCAGGGAACTTGGTTCTGCGACGAGTCTTTCAGAACACTGCCGAGCCGGGAACCGGAGCACTCGGACCTAATTGGGAAGGACCATACCAAGTGGTCCGATCAGTTAAGCCCGGGTCCTACCACTTGGAGGATCTCGAAGGCCGTCAACTCCTCCACCCATGGAACGCTGAACATCTGAAAGTTTACTATCCTTAATGGGGCGCTCCGACCAACCTACTGACCTTTAAGGTCCATTTAATAAATGTACGCCCCCGAGCGATGAGCCTTTAAGGCTATGAATAAAAATATATCTGATCGGCTTAGTCTTGTTATCAACAAAGATCGAATGGATTAATTTTTACAAAGGCATCTCCTCCTAACCGAGGAGAAAAAGTCACGAGGCGATCTGACTCCCTAATAAGGGAGTCGGACCAATTTTTACAAAGGCTTCCCCCCTTAACCAGGAGGATAAAGCCAATAGGTGACGGCCCCACCTACACGGAAGGCCCTTCGCCGAAAGCGGAACGAGTTGATCCTTTCAAGGATCAGATTGAGGCCCAAACAACATCCGAACGGAGTAAGGACTCGGCTCGACTACACAATCATAATCAAGTAAGCAAGTATACCAGGCATTTTGAAAATCGACCAATAAAAAGGGAGGTGATCCAAAATTGAGTTCTTTCATTATATGCTCTAAATGCAGAGTACATAGTACATAGTAAAAAAAATGAAAAGAATACAAGTAAAAGAATCGGAGTCTTCAAGAGGTCGGAGGAACTTGGGAACCGGGGGCTTGATTCCTGGCTGGTCGCCTCGGCAGCAGTATCGGCAGGGTCCTCAGGTAAGAGGGGATCGAGGTCAAGGTCTGGGTACAACTTCTGAACCTCGACAAGGCATTCGTCGCAGCCACGGTTATAGAACTTGGCGGCTTCATCATCCCTCTCCTTGGAGGTCTTGTATGCATCAATTGCCGCAGCAATTGCCGCTGCCAAGGAGGCCTCAGCCTCGGCCTTCTGAGTCTCCAGAACCGTAGCAACGGCTCTGCTTTTCTCTTATACAACTTCGGCCTTGGTTTTCTCCAGGTCCTCGCTCAGTCGGACAGTCTCTTCAGCCAAGGTGTCAGCGTGGGCCCTGGCACGATCCAGCTCGGCTACTGCTGCATCACGTCGCGCCTCTAGGTCCTTCACGCCCCCCTGAAGCTGGAGCAGTTCAGACCTGCTACCTTCAAGCTGATGACACAGATTGCTCCGATCCAACTGAAAGATAGAAGTCTTGTCCCGCAAGACTCCCGCTTCCGCCTTAAGAAGCTCCGTCTCCGTCCGGAGAGCTCCCACCTCGCTCTTGAGGGTTTCGACCTCAGCGTCAATTTTTCGACGCTCACGGACCCTCTCCCAGCATAGAAGGATCCTTGGAATGGACTGATCCAAGGCAAAGAAAATGAGAAAAGATAATAATACAAAAACAGCTACAACTTCGTCAAGGGGAGAGGCGGCAAGTACCTGGTAGAAGACTCCGGCCAAATCCTCCAAGAAGCAGTCGTCCGGTTTATCGAGAAGGCGCGAAATAGATTCCTCCGTGACATGTTTCGCTGCCCAGTCTGTCAAGCAAGACATGTGATAGCCCGGTTCGAATGCTCCTCTACTCGTGCCAACTTGAGCCGAGCCCGCCACCTCCTCAGCTCCCGTTCGACTACCAGCCGAGGGTTGAGCTTCACCCTCGACATCGCGTACAGCCTCCCCTTCCTCGTTACCCGGGTGGGTAATCATGACATCAGCCATCCGAACGGCTTCTTCCCTTTCGGAAGATGATGCCACGACTATCAATGGTGGATTGGGCCGATTTCCCTCGGTGGTTGGAGAAGAGGCGAGATTAAGGCCGTCCAAAGGTGCGGCCATGTCAACGCCTACCCGAGGCACCGTACCTGCACCCGGTAGTATTGGAATTGGGGACACAATTGCAGATGCAGATGGTCCCTCAACCGAAAGTACTGCGGCAGGAAATGGAGCTGTATCCCGAACTGAGGTGTTCGGGATAGGGGGGAAGTGCCGCCCTCCGAGCCGCGACTACTGAGACGGGGCCTGAAGGACGAACTCCTTGAGCGACCTTCTTCCTCCGAACTATCTTCGTCGGAGGCTCGTCTCTCAGCATCTCCTCCGCGGTCAGCGCAGCTTTCCTCCTTCGAGAACCAGATGCCTCGGTCATGCCTGCGCAAGAGAATAATTATGATCGCGTTACCTCGGACCAATAAAGATACACTGGCTAGAAGCAAAAATACTTACTGAGCGAAGTAGGGTGCGACCTCGTCTTGCAAAGCCCCGATCGGTGAAGGTTGGCAGCCGTGACCAGGTCCGACCAGCAGCGATGCTCCTCCGAGTGTGTCCTCGCCTTGGCTATCTGGTTCCTCTGGTCTGAGGTAATGAAGGGCACGCCCCTTGCGAAGACTGCAAAACAAAAAGAAATTCTTTTCTAAGAAAAGCTGAAGCAAAAAATAATGTGTAAAAGAAATCTCAATCCGACCTGGCATTGTGAAGCGGGTGGGAACCCGAGTGGACAGAGCCCTAATCTCCGCTGCCGGCGCCTCCCATTCGCCGGTGGTCCAAAACCACTTGTTCTTCTAGTCCTTGTTCGAGAATGGAAGACCCAAGATGAGCCCTGACCCCTTGCTACCTCTGGTCGCGAAGTAGTACCATGACTCTCTGCCTTCGTGCTTGACTAGGTAAGGCTCATCAGCTCAGCGGGTGTCAACTCCGAGTTTCCGACTTGGTGTCAGATGATGTAGGCGGAAACCAGCACCCTCCAAGCATTAGGCGTAAGTTGCCCGGGCGCAAGCCCTAGGTAAGCGGTCAGAGCTCAGATGAAGGGGTGCATCGGGAGGCGGAGTCCGCATAGCAGCCCGCATAAAAAAATGGCTCTCCCCGGCCGTGGGAGCGCCAGCAGCATCGGTGGGTTCAGGGGCCCTGATCCGAACGGAGTCTGGTATGTCGAACTTCGTACAGATCCATTCCATTTGAGACTCCGTTATTACGGAGCCCCCTGGAACCAATTCTGACGCTCGTCCACCAGGGGGCATCTTTGGGACATCAGCGACTGCAGCTCTGGGAGCCCGTGTCGTCCTTTTCTTGCTGGCCTTCTTACTGGCCTGGCGCGTCTGAGCTCCCGCCACCGTCTGCTTCTGGGGCCGATGATACAAAGGCACGGCTTCGAAAGGACTTTTAGAGGCCTCTCTTCCATTACCGAAACTCCCCGATTCGGAGTCATCATTGTAGCCCCTAACAGTCTCCATATCGGAAGACATCTTGAAACAGTTGTGTTGAGAATCGAACTCACCAGATAATCACCGGAGATCACTTCAGCAAGTGTAGAAACTACGCCGGGAATCGCTTCTGCCGGAAATTGCCTTTGCCGGAAATCGCCTTCTCCGATAAACAACTCAAATGCAAATAGTAAGAACTGGATGAAGACCCCGGACGGGTCTTTTATAGGCTTGAGGGAACTCTGCATTAAATGGCCTGCGGTAATGGCTGCAACGGAATCATTGTGCGCTGACTCCGAGTCCGACGTGGCGCTATATTAGTGATCCAAGGCCTGTCAAAAGTAACGCCATCCGCCTCGATTATCGTGCTTGGATAATCAAAACGGCGCCTAGGCGCAGAAAAGAGTGCTCGATACGACACCCCGAGTGCACGTGGTGATCACTCACAGGATGGTGTCGATTCGGAATCCTAATCGTCGCCACGTGTTTGCTCAGGGTTAGCCCGCAGTTGCTAAATACCGAGGACATGATGTTTCACACGAGAACCATAAATGCATCAAAGGGCCGAGGCGACTGATCTTCCCATTAATTACTCTCCGAGCTCATGACAGACCTCGGAGAGTGGGGGCTTCTGTTACAGGAAGATCCAAGCCGACTACTATCGAAGGGATCGATGATCCACTAGTCCGGTCGGAGGGTCCGAACCTCGGCATAAAACTAGGGAGGCGGCTTAAGATAGGTGAAGCTCCCATCCTTGACCGCCTTCTTTCCAAGGGCAGACGGTAGGGAAGACATTCGAGTTGTACGGTCAACTCCGAGCAGTAGTCCATCATAACATCGGATGATTAGCTACGTTACTCACGAGCGATCATCGGCTCGGAGCGATGCTATCTCCCTCGGTCTGGCCGAGCCGAGGCACCTCCGAGGTTAAAGGTTCCAGCGCCAAGTGGAGAAACTGCCGCATATGGATATGTCCTATTATCTCACCCGCAGATACGCACGCCGTAACACACGATCTGCGGATTCTGGGCAATATCTTCACGATCTGCAAATTCCACTGATCATGCCGAGATTATCGAGGGCGGATCAAGCGATGAAGAGGTATAAATACTGCATCATTCCATGACAACAGGTATGCAACATCTGGCACTCTCTTTCCTCATTCCCCCAACTTAGACCCAGATTTCAGTGTCCTGACTTAGGCATCGGAGGGTCCCCCGGCCTAGTCAGGGTCTCCATTGCTCACGGTTTGTGTGCAGGGGACAAGATTCGTCATCTGTTCGGCATACGTGAAGAGGGGAAGAGGGCTGACCGAATTTTGACCTCAACAGTAGGCTTTCAATCCCCACTGTCTTCTGCCGAGTCCACTTCAGATTTAGATCTGCCTCCTCCTTTCTCTCATAATCCAAAACGATATCTCCTAATGGATGGACGGCGTGGATACATACACGTATCATGGTGGGCCCACAGAATTTGGTGACGTCACTTCATTAGCCAATCTTAGTAGCTAATCTGCATCCACCGACCATGGTTTTTTTTTTTTTTTTTTTTTTTTTGTTTTAAAGACTTAGACAAGTCAGATGTGACTTAAAGACTTAGACAAGTCAGATGTGACTCATCTGAGTCAACTCGAATTCGGATTCGTTACTACCGAATCG
This sequence comes from Magnolia officinalis, assembly GCA_021015155.1. Taxonomy (NCBI): domain Eukaryota; kingdom Viridiplantae; phylum Streptophyta; class Magnoliopsida; order Magnoliales; family Magnoliaceae; genus Magnolia; species Magnolia officinalis. Next base: position 19,201,769 of record JAJHSJ010000018.1, on the reverse strand, counting down.
GCTCCGATACCTCGAGTTCCGCCTCGGTCCGACCCAACTTAGAGGCCGAACAAGTCGATTCGTGTCACCGTGCCGTAATGCCCGAGGCCCATATCTGGCATGGATCGAGAACCGAAGGCCTTGGTTGGACGCAGGCCTAACTAGCCCAGCCCAAAATTAATCAAATCCATCCGTCGATCAAGTGGGCCTCATTGCATAAATGAAAACAGTTGGTCTGCATATGTAGATGTATGTGTTGCCTAACCAGTGATTGGAATCGATATTTGTAGGATACAACACATGTCAAGAAGAAATCAGGAGGGCTGGGCTCGCTCGGCCCGGTCCAGCTAAAATGACCTGAGCCCAACTCTGGCTTGAAATTAATCGGACCATACACGCTCGGCCTAAGCCGAGCCATAGGATGAGCTAGTAGGTCCAAACCTGGTTTAAAATGGGCGAGCCTCACCGTGCCACCCTGAGTCCTCATCCTAACTCATGAAATTCAGCACGCCCTCTCATCCAGGTGAGTGACACGTAATGGACAGGTCAGATGTGTGAACCAAATCTATGTGGGTCCCACAAACAATTAACATGGCTTTAACGGGCGGATTGCGTACTACCCCCACCAGGACCTAGCTAGAGACGGATGGTCCTGGCAGGGGATTTTTGGGCCCCGTCGTGATGTATGTATTTTATCCACTCCGTTCATCCATTTTTTCAGATCATTTTAGGTCATGTAACAAAAAATAAGGCACATCAAAGTCTTTGAGTGGACCACACCACAGGAAGCAGTGGTGACAATGATTCTCACCGTTGAAACCTTCATAGGGCCCACAGTGATGTTTAATTCCCATTCAACCTATTCATAAGGTCAGACAGACCTGGATGAAGGGAAAACATAAATATCATCTTGATCCAAAACTTCTGTGGCCCACATTAGGCTTTCCAAAGTAGGCATTTAACTCTACTGTGTTCCTGTGGTGTGGTCAACTTGAGCCTTAGATCTGCCTCCTTTTCAGGTTCATGCCCTAAAATGATCTGTCAAAATGAATGGACGGCATGGATGAACTACATACATCAATATGGACCCCACATAGCCATTGTCCGGACTGCCGTCTCTAGCTACGTCCTGGTGGGGTAGTACTCAATCCACTGTTTGGTGTGGTCACCTGAGTCATGGATTTGGCTGTACATTGGGCCCCATGTGTATAATATAGGCCCTCACACATAACTGCGAGCATGTGAATCATTGCTTGTTTTGTACTTGGGATTTCAGATTACTTGGCCACTTTCATACTGGAGCATGTTGTTGTAACCCCTGTTGCAATCAAGTAGCCATTGCTTGAGCCAAACCAAGTGGCTATAGGTCAGATAATCCGGACCATCCATTTTGATGGCTTTTTTGCAATCGTGTCCGGATGGAAATTGGAAACCCTAGCTAGCTATACGTGAAAGACCGTCTTACAGATCCTATGACGCGGGGATGGACGTGATGAGGGTTGAGCACCGTCTTCCTCAGGAGATAATTACTCTGAATTCACCGAGTTTATCCAATTCCTCGTAGAGATTCCTCAAATCCATAAGGAAAAATAGAAATAATTTTTAATAAATTTGAAATTAAGTTGACTAATGATAAAAACAAATTTACAATCCTTTAAATAGTGATATCTATAGTAAGTCACATTTTTTAGAGAGTTGGAGTTGGTGTTTGGTTATGAAACTTCTTCCTATGTTTAATAGTAAACTTATTATTTCTAGACAGTCTTGATTTCTACCAGACTTCATGGCTTTCGGCCAAAAATAGTAAGTGTCTAATTTGGTTTGACCATGTTATTCTCCCAAAATTTCTAAGCCCTTTTCATGTTGGGGCATGACTCTGCTTTAAGAGTTATGATCGAACTAAAACTTAATATAAATAGTATAAGTGAATTTAAAATGGACTTTCGATTGTTAATCTGATGGAATTTCACAAATTTGGCGTGGGCAACTCAGTAGTTGGTTGGCTAAAATAGCTTCTCTTACCCTAAAGTCATATATTGTACGTTGAATATTTATTCCGATTTGTGAGATGCAGCAGCATTAGGGTTTTGATGGTCTTGATCACTTCCACCTTCGATTAGGCCTTCTCTAGAGTATCTGCAACCCGCTCTACACCATTCTACAACACTCACCTCTTATAGGAGAATATACAAAACCATTTATAGGAGAATATACAAAAATTACATAGATAGTGTTGCTGTCAATTCAATCAAAGTAAGCTGCATACGTAGGTGAGGGCCTGGATTTTTTCTTCATGTGTGGGTAAGATCCACAGGCATATCAGAGTTTACCCGACTTAAAGTTTGATTGAACTGCTGGTGTTCTTCTATGTTGAGCTAAATAAATTGAAAATTGGGATCAAAGATCCAAGGTCCTCTCAATCACCAATATTTGCGCATCCATTCAAGCAATTTATGAAATGGAGGATTAGCCTTACCAAATGAGTTTTTTTTTTTTACAATAGATGTGAGTCTACGGCTTAAGTACCCTTTCTTTTAGTGTGATTCACTACCGTAGTTCAATGGTAAAAATTTGAGAAAGAAAATATAAGTCAAAAATGTTATTCTATTAATAACTTTTACAATAATGGTACACACAATCGGCTTGATGGATGATGATCCGTTCGTTGTTTAGTCGGAACTAAGCTTCATAGTGGGATGGTCATCTATTCATTGCTCGATCGAAACCAAGTGTTGTGACAAGACGACCGATGGAGGGTAGATCTTGAACAATCTGTTCATATCATAAACAGGCTTTGTGACAAAATGGTTGGTGAGGTGACAACTTGTTCATGGTCTTAATTGGAACCAACCATGTGGCGAGACAGTCGTGATTTGATTATTTATTTGTTTTTTGGTGTGGACCAAAATTTTGTGGCGAGATGGCTGTCGGAATTACCTAGCATGTAGCAGGAAAGCCATGCGACCTTCCATTCAAAACTGATCAATCTTCCTTGCGATCCTGCTGTATATCATAGATGAATGGCGGGGATATCATAGATGAATGGCGGAAGATAAACTAAGGACTAACTATGGGCCCTATGTTATAAGTATAGATGAGTCTAAATTAAAATAAATAAAAAAGATAAACATCCATGGTGGATGAAAAATAAGGTTGTGCTTGATTGTAATAACGTGAGTACTTGATATCTTCGTCAATAGTTTCTTTTATAGGCTTCTAAGAAGTGGTGGCCTTGCATAGTATTCAACATCGTGAAGGATTTAGATGTTCGGTTGTGCAAATCTTCTTAATTCTCCTATGTAAGTGTAACCTATCGCGTGCAGTCATGTGTACAATAAAAAGACTCTCACGTGCGTCAGCCAAAAGCATCTTTGGACTCCTACATTGGAAAATTTCTAAAGCCCGTATGTCACTTGGCTTTGGCATTGTAAATAGCTACTTTTGGCAAGGTTCTAGCATTTAATGCTAGATAGAGATCTTATTTGATGAGATTCAGCCATTTAATGCTGAGAGAGAGAGAGAGAGAGAGAGAGAGAGAGAGAGAGAGAGTCTTGCTTTAATGAGACACTTACTTTTTTAGAGAGTACTTTTGATAGAAATTACCCTTTAATACTCTTTCTCATATGCATGTCTCTAATTTCTCATCTTGAAGTTGATTTCTAATTCCTCAAACTTACTTGCATTTTTATTTGTTTCATTTGTTTAATTGTTTCATGCCTGTATTTGTTAGTATTGAGACATTGGTTTGTATAAATCCTATGGGCAGCTGCTCGTATATTTTAAACGTATATGCAAACTTTCCTTTACTCTTGATTTATTTCTTTTCCACTAAATTGCTAACACTGAAAAAAAAAAATATATACATATGTGAAATTTAAGCTATCTTTAGAAGTTAACACTCGGGTTTTCAAAACATGAGTACTAAACTCTAGTTCTGGAAATCGGGGCATTACAAGAATTCTACTTGAGAGGTAATATTTCCCTTCAAGCTTTCCACCTTTATTTGTTTGTCTAGTATTAGTTCTGGTGTTTGGATTGTATTGCTGATTGATCGTGCAATCATTTAGTAGTTCTCAAAATCCATGTCTACATGTGTCGATGTTACACGTAGATTCGTTAACCACATGCTTTTCTATAAAATGATTAATGTATATAATCGCTCTTCGAATACACAACATCATATGAATAAAATTCTAATTTTGTATAATTCACATGAATATGAATGCTAGCATGTTTTAAATTAGAACTAGTTGAATGCTATTGTTATGAAGATTCATGAAATTATGGAATTGGAGTTCCTCTAGTTTGAAAGCGGCAATTGGAAACTATTTGTATGACATGTGAATTTGTTGGAGATCTTAAATTGATTTGTATGGCTTGGATTGCCACATTAGATATTTGATTGAGATAAATCTATTTGTAATTACAAATAAATATATCTTTGATTTCCTTGAAACTTAGTTGGCCCATCTGTAATGGATTATTACTTTTATGGTATACAATTTGGCATCACTTTGTGACTTGCTTGATAACCTTTTGGCACGAGAACTTGCCGAACAATACTCAAACATGCTACTTGGAATGCCAATGTATGTCTTTAGTGATGCGGGGTCATTGATGCCAAAGTATGTTCCTTGAGATGCTGGTTGTTTACCTATATTTTAAGTTTATCTTTGATTGATGTCTACATTGGACTCTATTTACCAAGAATAAACAGTTGATACAAGTGTAGACCGAGGTAATACCTTACATAAGGACATTCTTGTGAAGGCTAAGGAGGAGCCAGAAGATGAGGAGCCCTATGCGTGTGTGGCCAAGCTCTAGGAGCCCAATAATTAGTTTACTGATTTATTATTATTATTATTATTATTATTATTATTATTTTGGTGGTTATGGTACTCTACTCTGAAACATTTGATTACTCTATATGGAAATATTGGAAAACACAATTACGTGTGACCTTTCCGTTAGTTAACACTCGGGTTTTCAAAGCTAGAGTACCAAACTCGAGAGGCATTACATTCAAAGATCTATTGCCTTTTCTTTGCCTCAATCAACCAACCCGTTTTATTTTCAAAATTTCAAAACTCAACCTCGCGATTCACCCATGTCAACTCAGTTGTTTAGGTCTTTTTTTTTTTTTTTTTCTTTCTTTTCTTTGTTTTAAGTAAAGTCATGACGCTTGCGAAGATTAATTTACCTTCTTTAAGCGCCACTAAATTCTTCCCAATGTGCTTCTTAGAAGTAATAATTTAAGAAATCACGTTTAACTCGGACATATCTATGACCACAAACCTTAGATCATGTCAGAGAATATAACATTCATAAAAGCATAGAGTCCATTGTGCCATGCATGTCCGAGCACGACTAACTGCTCACATTGTACCAAAATAACTAAGGGTAATAAAATTAAATCCTCAGGTATCCATTCATAGATTAACATCTCATGCAGAGTCTTACCAAGGCATATATATAATTGCCAATACAACACCCAACGTGGACTCAACTAAGAAAAAAGGGTTTCGCAACACAAGCAAGCATATAAATAATAAATGCACGAACTATAAGGCGTTGGTTCGGACTATCATATCTTCTCTCGTTTATAAGCCTTTGAAATTTATGAGCCTCATTGCACAACTTATATCAACATAAGTAGAATTACCATGCAATGTCTGACACAACCCAGGAATCATCAAGTATGCATGACATAGAACTAATCTAAGAAAAATACATGATTAGGCCTCTCAATACTTAATCTGGACCCTTAGATAGGTTCAATCATCAAATTTGTCCGATTTGTCAAATTTTGACTTGGTCCAATCTCTAATGGTTGAGATCTATCAATAGATAATCTAATGGTCTAGAATCCTTCCTGAACAAATTTGACTTTGGATCTGATCATCCAAAGTCAGATCTTAACCATCCAAAGGCATCCTTATAAGGAAAAGGGTTAGTGGGTGAGACATTGATCGATCAAGTATAAATATATGGCAGACGTCCATCAGACAAGGTTCCCCTAAAAAGAGAGAGGATGATCTAACCACACATTAAATATGAGTTCACTTTATATATAAATATAACAGAACTAGTAAAAGTCAATAATATATTTTATTTTAGATTCCAGGTCTACAGCTTCCATACGCTTTTTCTAATTACACAAGGAACCATTCAAGAGGACAAATCCCCGTTCATCCACGGTGCATATGGTATATCTATATGATAATCCAGATCATTCATTAATCAGAAACAAGTAAGAATGAATCACAGACAAAAATTAGTAAATTACATTGACCAAAACCATTTGAAAATTGGTGTCCTAAAACACTTTGTAAGCCATTTTTCAATGGTTAGGATCGTTCCATCACTGTAACTTTTGTCCATGGTCCATTCCACAGTTAACCTCAATGAATGAACGGTCTCAAATCATCATACATATAGCACGTGTACGATTTATTATCATATATTTCTTTTATTTCTTGTAAATGACACCATCTAATTAAACCACTTAAAATTCAAATGTCCACACCAACACCATCTTCCTCACGGTCGTCCAAATTCCATGTTCCATCATTAGATGTTGTATTTTAAATTATTTTAAAATAATTTAGTGTTTCAAAATATCCTACGGATGTGTCTTTTCACTGAAAGGTTATATCCTTTCAATTTTTGTTTTGAAAAGTTGTGTCTTTTCACTGAAAGGTTATATTCTTTCAATTTTTGTTTTGAAAAGTTGTGTCTTTTGGAGCCTAAGGGTCGCACCAATTGGATTTAAATCCAATAGTCACAACCCTTTGTGAAAGGGTGTTTTCACAAAGTCTATAAATAGACTTCTGATTTTAAGTTTTAAATGGATTAGAAAATCAGGTTTCCTCTTAAAAATGTGTACAAGTAATTTCTAGTTCGGGTTAAGACTACAAGTGGTTCGAGCCCGTGTACAGTGAGTGCACCGCTGGGACCGGGTCATAGTCGTTGTATCCTGGAGGTCGATTGCTCTGGAAACCTGTTGCACTTGGGACGCTGTCCAAGGGGAGCAAATTCGATTTCAAGCCGAGTGAATCACGTCACGCCTCGACTTATACAAATTGATAAGTTTTTTTTTTTAACTTTCTTATTTTAAATTTATATAATTTAAATAGTTTTTCAAACTCCAATTTCCAACAATCTTGAAATCGAAATTTGGTTTGGAAAACTATTTAAGAATTACGGTTGCATCTATTTGGTTGGAATAGCCCAAAATGAAACCACACCAACCCGATTTGTGGGTCATGAATCATATAATTTAGAGTTGTCATATCTCACATAATGGTCAAGATCTTGTAGATACTTATTATGTAAGTTCTTTGGACCACATGTACAAAAGTGAACATATGCACCAACTAAGTAGGATATACATTGATCTTAACATCCCTGTACAATAAAGATCAACCCATATAATCTGGAACTCTTATATACCATCTAATAGTTAGGATCTTATACATATTTGGTGTACATATTTTTTGGACCACCTGTGCAAATCATCTAAAAGGCTTAAAGTTATGCACTGATGCTATAGCCTATTGATTGTTTTTATGTTTATGTCATTGACAATGTCAGTCTATCACACACAACAAGATCAAGTCATATGTGGTGCCACACCAAGTAGGTATCCACTAATATTCACCATTTGTGTACAATGAGGATTGATCTGAGATATATATAAAACTACGATATCAGGGTAAGACACAAGTATTAAGAACTTTTTCAATTACCATGCATGCATAAACAAAGAAGAGCCACTTTCATATAGAATCTTTAAAATATAAATGATGGGAACCATGTGAACCAATGATGGTACTAAATACACGAACATTATCTTCATCAAGTGCAACATAAAAAAAAAAAAAAATTCTAACTGATCAAATATCCTCAACATGCACAACTTTCTTGTGAAATTGCATTTGAAAGTTCTTTTCAACCTGTAATTTTAACTCTTTTAGGACATATTATGATCTACGGTATTGTAATATTGATATGTCTTGTTTATAGTGAGAATTGTTAGAAGAATGTTCTGGATAATCATGTTGTGATATGGAAGTTGTTGAATATGATTTACAAGATCTTAATCTGTTGCCCCATTTGCAATTATCTGCTATTTTGAGTACAACGTCTTTTGTCAATCCTAAGATTCTCCAAAAATTCTATACATGGTATGATCCAACGTTCGAGTCAGGTTGTGGTTAATACATTACATCTCTAATTATGAATTCATTTCAATCTCTAATAATAATTGTGAATGTGGGGGGATTTAATGGCTCCAAGGCCCTAAGATTTTAAAGAGAAAATAAAAGATTTTCTCATTTCTATTTTCATCTCCAAGGTTTTGTACGGTTAGGATTATTCTAATGTCTATTCTCTAGTTGTGTCTATTGTTGAACTTTTGCATACACCAAAATTCTTGATGCTTAATATTCGTTACATACATCAAGTGTGTCCTTTGATGTAATGTTATGGGGTCAAAATATCATGTTTGGATATCTGATTACTATATAATAAGAAACGGTTCATGTAATTAATAATATAAAAAAAAAAAGGTTTATCAATCGATGGCTGAGATTATTATCTACTGGCCACCCATAAGAGTCTACTAGATGAACCATCTGGATCACTAGGGTGATGCTCTCATATTTATAATGAAATACCGTCTTGATCAGGTATCGATTCTTGCCGAAACCGTATATTAGGCACAAAGTTTATTAATTGGATGGTTACGATCGTTGGTGCAATTTTGCAAAACTGGCCATTAGATAGTCCAAATCGACTCAATGTATTATAAAAAATTTATCTTAAGAATTTTCAAATAAGCGGTCAAGATCATCTCTTGGTGGGCAGAAGGAGCGAATCCCTTTAAAAACACTATCTCCACAATTGTTGTTATAAACTGCTACAGGAGTACTGTACATCCTGTTTAATTTAGTATAATTTAAGTTATGTTGATGTTAACATGCAGTTGAGTGATGTTACTCATGACTCATCAATTTTCTTTGTTGATTAATTGAGAAATGCAACACTCTCAAACAGGGAAAGATTCTAAAAGTTCTCATATTAGTACGGTGCATATGTGAGAGATCCCGACCATCTACCTAATAGGGCTATAGATAAATAGGCTCTGTGTAAAGGCCAAACATGAACGCTGATAAGAAAGACATTCTCTTACAAGTATATATGATGAGTGGATTGGCCAAATGGGACAGGACATTATCTATCATCAAATGCATATATTACTTAGATCGGATCCCTCACATATGTGTGGCAAGTCATGTGAAGTAGCCATAACACTTCTCATTACTGGAATAGTTTTCTGTCACATGATTTCATGCTTACTTGGAATTATAACTTTAGATCATCTTTATGTTATCTATGGTGCCTACTACATGCATAGAATCCATGATCCAAAATATCAATCTTAATCATGTCATTTATCATATGGTACATGTAAGAGTGAAAATATTATTTAGTGGGTTTTACCTTTAATGGCCTAAATGGAGGGGTATTCATATCGGACACATGACACATGTAGATGATGCATCAATGTTAGTCATTGATGGAAGTAACATCATGTGAAGGTAGAAGGTCAAAAGGTGAATAGTAAAAATAAAAATAAAAATACTCTTATGGTTTTCAACTAAGGGAATTGGTTAGAAAGACCCACAAAATGCATAGTCTGAATTCACCGCTAAATCACAATTGGATTATAGTTATGTACAATTCATTTTAGATGTGACTCATCATTAGTTGTTCTATAAAATGATGGTTCTCACATGCCTTGATTGGAATAACTTCAATGGACATGATTAGATCGATAATTAAGTCAATTAAACCATGAGACTAGTTATAACTGGTAAGATCCAATACTTTTTAAGAAAATATTATTTTCATCCAATCATATGCCAATCTAGAACACATGTGTTAGATCTAGTCAATTCATATGATAGTTCCTATGAAATCCTCAAACTCAAAATTTGGTTAATAGGTTTATCAGGTAGACCATAAATATATCTATCTAAGCTAAATATGAAATTGTGGGGGTGCACTTAAATGCATTTAGATAAACCACCTAACCCATGAATTACAAGTTTAGTCAATGAATATTTGATAAATGGGTTGACATGAAGATTTGTACCAAGAAAGGTATATGATGAATGTTGTAGATCAATATGCACATGTGTTACATTGACATCATATAAGTTTTTTTTTAAAACAAGATATCTAGAATCAAACTGATTACATGTTTTGATGATCTAATTGGTAGCCATCGAATAAATGGTCAGAAAGAAAATTATTAGTGGTTTGAATTCAAAAGATGATTGTTGAATCAATGGAATTTTCAGGCTGTATTTTATTCTCATTGGAGGCTGGATTTGGACATTTGGGATTGGTATTCATATGAGACTATAAGTTCATTTGATGGACTATGTTGTTTTACCAGCAATAAAATTATCTATTGACCAAATTTATGTATCTATGGAGCCCATTGTTCAATCCATCGATTAAAATACTTAATAATGAACTTTAGGGAACATATGATAACATGATTATGTTGCGATATGATTACATGAAAGTTATACTTTATTTTAATTGTCATATGTCTATGCATGACAGATTACTCTAGCCTATTTGTATTGCAGATACAATAAGGTCGATTGACTTTAACACCAGTTAGTTGAATGGTGGGCTAGTGAAGTTGCTTGAATTATAAGAGTACGTTCAAGGCTAAGAAAGTTGGTTGTATTCAGAGCCGGTGATACAACAACTATCATAATAAAAGTGATGCTCAGTATCTGTTACTTGATGGAGTCATAATTGTTGACTCTGTGAAGTTAAAAATGAGTTCAGTATGCTTTGGCTTAAGATATGAATAATCAAAGAGGCTCCAACTGAATGTCAAAGACTTGATTGAGGAGCAAAAGGAGGAATCAGCATAGGCAGAGGCTCATTTATGAGTAGCTAGTTGGTGAGGCAATAACTTGCCTACAATGATCCCTAGCTTATCTGAAAGGATGATTAGCCACAATGGGAACTAAGACGAGTGGAGGTAAAAGGCCTACAGGTCATAAATCCTCTAACTAAGTGACTATCTAAAAGATTAGTCAATGATACATCGAAGGGAATGGGGCTGAGCCTAATATATGAGCTATCAGTGTTGGCAACCCAACCTATACAAGTAGAGATCCTATTAGATAGGTTCAATGGGTAAACAACAAGACACGAGGTAGACGATTGCACTGATGTAAATGAGCCCCTTCTATGGTGTACAGTGCGAGCAGCAACACAGAAGGATGAGTTTTTAGAACTCTTAATGAATCCATAGCCATATATTTGGTGGTGTATACAGTTGCTGTATACACTTGATGGAATTCACCTATATGGGTGTGGAGGTGGAGGCCGCTTCCTATGAGAATCTGGGCGAATTCTCTAGAGCACTCATGAAATCCAGGTAATGGTGCATCGCCGAAACGCACCAAATCGCAGAATCACTTGTAGCGGAAAAGTTGTGTGAGTGGCATGTACTTGCGATCTACATCAAAAGGAATCAAGTTCAAGACTATGGTGTCACCTGATTCCTGTAGACCTGTCATGTTTACTCTAATGTCGATTTAAGTCTATGGTGACACCGGCACCATTGCACAACTCTTCCATCTTAACCTGAAATGTCAAAAATTTTGAAACATGTGGGGGATTGTTGTATTTTAAATTATTTTAAAATAATTTAGTGTTTCAAAATATCCTACGGATGTGTCTTTTCACTGAAAGGTTATATCCTTTCAATTTTTGTTTTGAAAAGTTATGTCTTTTCACTGAAAGGTTATATCCTTTCAATTTTTGTTTTGAAAAGTTGTGTCTTTTGGAGCCTAAGGGTCACACCAATTGGATTTAAATCCAATAGTCACAACCCTTTGTGAAAGGGTGTTTTCACAAAGTCTATAAATAGACTTCTGATTTTAAGTTTTAAATGGATTAGAAAATCAGGTTTCCTCTTAAAAATGTGTACAAGTAATTTCTAGTTCGGGTTAAGACTACAAGTGGTTCGAGCCCGTGTACAGTGAGTGCACCGCTGGGACCGGGTCATAGTCGTTGTATCGTGGAGGTCGATTGCTCTGGAAACCTGTTGCACTTGGGATGCTGTCCAAGGGGAGCAAATTCGATTTCAAGCCGAGTGACTCACGTCACGCCTCGACTTATACAATTGATAAGTTTTTTTTTTAACTTTCTTATTTTAATTTTATATAATTTAAATAGTTTTTCAAACTCCAATTTCCAACAACCAACATTAGCTTGCACCATACCTTTATTTTTTTTCAATCCACCATGAAATGGGCACATGGTACTCATCCTTCAACGCATCTGTCCATCCATTCACAAGCACTACATCACGATTCACTTCAAGTTCAAACACTCCTTTACTCCCTTGTGTCCCTGCAACCCCATGCAAATAAATCTCTAAGTCATGTGGACTGTTGTTTTTAGGTTTCAAGTAGTCTGATTTTTTCGTGTCAATCGATAGTTCCACACCGATATCCACATATTGAATCGGCTCGATTATGTTAACGAAACCTAAAATAGGGACATCAGGGACAGGATCGGGGGCGTTCCTGATACGTAGCAGCCGTAGATCTTTCATCGCAGAGAAGGCGAGCTTGAATTTGGAGTTCCCAACTCGAGGGCTTGCGAAGAGAATGGCAGTGACTGAGCAGGGCTTACTAGGAAGATCATTGGACTTGTTGGCTCCATTAGCGACAATGTCAGCTGCGTTGAGAGTGGCAACTGCTGCACCCATGCTGTGGCCGACCACGGTTATGCTGATTTCTTCGTCTTTGTAAAGTTCCACTAGTCTTCTTACCTCACTGAGGACCTGCCAGAGATGAGAATGACACCTTTAGTTAGGTTTTTACCTTTCTCTTTGTTAATTTTTTCATGCCGTCAACCCTGCAATGAGCTTAGCATGGGCCAAAAATCAGGAATTTTAGTAATCAGATGAACCATGCATGTGTTAAAAGAATGCATGGCTAAGGTCTACATTCATATGTATATGTACGTGTGAGCTGATTTAGTTGTACCCTAGCCGGGTGTATGGATAAAGAGAAGCAATCATCATCTTTTTCTCAAGAGTAGTACTTTGATCCATGATGATAGATAAATCTCTAAAAAGAGAGATAAAATTAATATTATTGTTGAAAGTCTATTTTAGAAAGTCCTTCTATATAATTTATATAAGTTTTAAACTCTAGATTTTTAAATCTTTTAAAATAATAAACTTTTTTAAAATGATAAATTTATTAAAAGTAGTAAATAACTTCTACGCTGACTTTAATTCTCAATTTAAATAAGAATTTTAAACTATTTCAAAACTTTCCAACCTCTAAAATACTCTAAAAATATATTATACATATGAAATAGATAATCAAATTACGAGTAGCTTTGTTTAGCTAGACTTTATATTGAACTTTCGTATGCCTTGTCTTAACTGCCAATGTTAGGGAGTACCAAGTGGGCCTACCTGATGAATCATCAGGATCTTGGATCGAGGCTCCCATGGGAAGAGTAGTTATCCCAGTGGGCTACTTTGCAAAGTTAAGCCAAGTCCAACCGTCCAAATTCAATGGAAAATATATAATCCAGAGTTGAAAGCATTGAATCTTCCCATCTGATTTTTTTGAAGTCAATGCCAGCCACCCTCCACATAAGAATATGAAACCCCACGTTCAGATTCCCTAGCCCAAAAGTCAGACTGGTCCTCTCATGTGGTGGGCTAAATATGTGAAAGCAAATGGAAAGCTGCAAGGAATTGTCCATGGTTGAGATTTAATGTACATCTGTTGCCCACCTGATGAACTGGCCGCCATTATTTTTGGTCTGAATCATTTATATGTTGCCAGCCACCTAATGAGCGGCTTAGATCACACATGCGTACGTGATGTACATCCGCATGCATGGATGTAGACTTCATGAATTATCAAGGTGCGAGAAATGTATTGTCGAGCAGATAATTCATTTGTTTGGTTAGCTAAAAAGAAGGATTAGTGATTTTTAAGTGCTATTGTACCCGGATTCGACTTGCCTGCATGCCAAGGTTAGCACAAGTTCCATGGGACACCCTTGTCATGTTTTTATTATATCCACTCTGTCCATCCACTTTGCTAATTCATTTTAGGACAGCTCAAATATGAGAGAGATTCAAAACTCAAGTGGGCCACCAGCGAAAACATTGGGGATGCAACCACGCACTTCTTTTTCTTTTTTTTTTGAATGCCCACTATTTAAAACATTGCTATGGCCCACATGATGTTTATATGCCATCCAACCCCTTCATAAGGTGATTCCCACCTAGATTAAGGAAAACACACAAATCAGCCTGATACAAAACTTATGAGACCCATAAAATGGCAGGCATTCAATATCCACTATTTCTTCAAGTTTGGCTGACTTGAGTTTTGGATCCCTTGTGTTTGGGCTTATGCTCTAAAATGAGTTCCAAACAAATTAATGGAGTGCATGCAATACAAATATCATGGCGCATCCCATAGAGCTTGGGTTACATGTAAGGTGGCGTTTGGTAAATTAAAAATAAGTTCTTGGAATAAATTTAAGTGCTAAAAACTTAAAGTGTTTGATTTTAATGTCGAAAACCTGTTTGATAATTTGTCTGAAAAAGTTTTTCTGATATCTGAAAATAAGCATTTATATATATATATATATATATATATATATATATATATATATATATATATATATATTATATATAACTTATTTGGTAAACACAAATCATAAATGTCTGAAAATTGGCAATTTATCATATTTGCCCTTGTTATCTCAATTTTTATTTTTATTTTTATAAAGAACAAGATGAAACCCTATTATGCCCATCCCAATTAGCCCATTGACAGTACACCCTAACCAATTTAGTTTTAACCATCTATTTTACAGCCACAAATTGAATTGTTAGATCTCTGGATGACCTTGATTTTGTCTTTGATCCATTTACAACGGGACCCATAACTTGAATGGTCACATAATCTATGCAACGCAGTTTGTATGGTAGACGAGTTGCCACCATTTCAAATATTATTGTGCTAGGCTATCAAAGTCATCTTCAACAAATGTGCATCAAACTACAGCCTGCGGGCCTTGACCGTGGGCCCACTTTGATGCATGTGTTGTATATCCACTGTCGTCCATCAATTTGCCAACTCATTTTAGGGCATGAGCCCAAAAATGATACATATCCAAATCTCAGGTGGACCACACCACAAGAAACGGTGGTGATTGACCATTAAAAACTTTCTGTGAGCCACAAAAGTTTTGGATCAAGCTGCTATTTGTGTTTTCCCTTCATCCAAGATGTTGTGTTTGACCTTATCAACAGGTTGAATGGCATATAAACAGTAGGGTGGACTGTAGGAAATTTTTAATAGGGGGCATTCAATGACCACTGTTTCATAGGTCCACCTGAGATTTGTATCTACTTCAATTTTAGGACCATGCACTAAAAGAAGCTGGAAAATAATGCATACACCAGGTGGGTTCATTGTCAGGGTCGTACCCACCTGGCTGGATTAGGTGATACCCGTTAGTGGGTGATACCCTGATCATGGGGCCCACTTCGATGTATGTATTGTATATCTATGTCATTAATCAGTTTTTACAGCTCATATTAGGTGATGGTCGCAAAAATGAAGCAGATCCAAATCTCATGTTAACCAAACAGTAGGGATTGACTGCCCACCATGAAAATACTTTCATGGGGTACATAAGTTTTGGATCAAGCTAATATTTGTTATTTTACCTCATGATCTGTGTGACATTATCAATAGTTTGGATGGCAAATAAACATGGTGGCCAGCCCTAGAAAGTTTATAGTGGTGGGCATTTAATGACCACTGTTTTCAATGAATGCAGTCCACTTGAAAATTGAATCAGCTTCGTTTATGGAACCATGGCCAAAAGTGAGATGTAGAAATCGACCTACCACGTGAATACAACACATGCTTCAAGGCAGGCCTTAGGGTAGCACCCGCTAACGTGGTACCAGGTTATCCCATAAAATACTCCTTCCATATCCGGTTTTGGCTCCGGTTCCAAAGCATAGAAATTGCTTCCATGTTTACATGGTAAAGTTCTATGAGCCCTACCATGATATATATATATATATATATATATATATATATATATATATATATTATATATATATATATATATATTATTATATATATCCACACCGTCCATCCATTTTTTTCAGATCATTTTAAGGTAGGAACCTAAAACTGATCTAGATCCAAAGCTCAAGTGGACCACTACTGAAAACAGTGGCGATTAAACACTACCATTGAAAACTTCTTAGGGCCGCTGAAGTTTTGGATCAAGATGATATTTATGTTTCCCTTCATCCAGGTCTGTATGACCTCATGAGTAGATTGGATGGAAAATAAACATCATGATGGCCCTAGGAAGGTTTCATTAATGGGCGTCATTGCCCCACTTTCTGTGGTGTGGTCCACCTGAACTTTGGATCTGCCTCGTTTTTTGGATCTTGCCTTAAAATCATTTGGCAAAAAGGATGAACAGTGTGGATATAAAACATACATCTGGGGCCAAAGGTTCTTTGCCATGTTAATGCTTTCAGAAGTCGCCTGAAAAAGGGCAAAGCTGTCATTTAGCAATATTTTTAGGTATATTGTATTCAAAATTAGCAAAAAAAAATTAACTCAAATCACTTCCTGCATTTTGTGTTAAGTGTTAAGTCAAACGAAGGAAGCTTTTAAAAAATCTCATTTTTTATGTAAAAATTCAAATTAAGCACTTAATTTTTTGAATTTACCAAACAACCTAAATGAAGAAAATTCACTGAAAATGGCTCATTTCAATAATTAGTGCTGAAAATAAGCCTAAGTCTCCATTGTAGCCTCAACTCCTTAGCCTCCAAGAAGAATTCTTCTTCCACATCACCTTCATCAAATTCCATGATGTGTGCTGTGTACACATGAACATCTTCACCACACATGTGGCACATGTGTACCATTGATATGTTTGGCTATCATGTCAATGGGCCATAGCCCAAAACAAATGAATATCACCATTATTGTCCATTCATGTTGGTCCAACAGATCAATCATCCAAATCATGCTTGTTGATACATGGTAGTTTTTGCTCTTAATTAGGTTAAGATTACTAAATCATGCTTTGGGTGTAGGTGTTACACACAGAAGAATTACTGTGGTTGCAAACTTACCTGATCTCTAGCACTGGTCTTACTGTAGGAGGATTGTGGATCATTTGAGGTATAGATTGATAAGAAACCCTCATGCACTTTTGGGTCTTTGGCTCCACCTCCAGAAGAAGCATTCCCCAATATTTCAGAAGCTGAAACCATTGAGACAGTGATATCATTTATCCATTCCGAACCCAGCTGCGTTCCCCGCCAAGATATTACTATATCCCTCCTCCCAAGAGCCACCTTCCCTTCATCGGTGGCCACCGCAATGTATCCTATCCAGCTTGAGTTACTAATAAAGAACGGTTCAGGCAGCTTGATCTTAGATGTCGCATAGAAGAACTTGGTCACATTGTATCTGAATGGATTTCCTTTCACTATGCCTACCTTGTCGAACAAGTTCGCCATCGAATACCGGCTAGTGCCATAGTTCTTCGATGCCTTCTCCGCATTGAAAGCAGCAGCAACAGCTATATTCAAGTCACCGTAGTTAAGGATGCTCCGTCGTAGGTCAACGTCGAGAGGATCAAGCAGGTTTTTCCAGTTATCGTTGCCGCTGATCTCCTTCCAACGGTTTGCAATGCTTCCAGCCATTAATGGGAGCTGAATCAAGCGTGTGTAAAAATGAAGAGTGTGGCCTGTGTCCCTCTTTTCTTCCATGCATCTATTTATAGAAAATGATGAAGCCCTAGGTTTGATTATCTATACATGTGTGGAAGATATTTCCATGAAGTGAGTCCGTTGATACATTCTAACAAGAAAATCAGCGTATGTTACACGTTCCCAACTCAGCTCTCACGCTGCAACATTATCTTTGATTAGCATTTTTTTAAAAAAAAACTGACATTTATTGGTACTAAGCTCGTTTATGAGCTTGTAAATGGATTAAAATGAGAAATGGAATTGGAGGTAAATTGTTAAGGGTTAAATATTGTATATTTCCTCCTTGATATGCATTGGTTTTATGAACATAAACGTGCTTAATTGATCTAATTATACATGTTTTCTCTTACGACATAATTTTGAAAGCTAAGAAAAAAATTATGCTTAAAGCATAATTTAATGTTCAAAGAATTATCAAGTAAAGCATTAGATCTATGGAGGTCAAGATTGAAAAATTAAAGAGTTTAAGATCCAAGGAAATAAGTGAAGAGGGAAAAAATCAAAGAGTCAAGTACAAAAAATCGAAAGTGCAGAAATCGATCATTCGATTCCATCGATGATAACTTTGATGCCATCGAAGCCACTTCGATCCCATCGCAAAAATCAAGAAAAATCAAATTTTGTTACTGGACATATTAGTGCATTCTTCGATTCCATTGAATACATGTTCGATGCCATCGAAGCCAGTTCGATCCCATCGAAAGAGGTTCATGACATCGAGAAAATACACATATTCAAAAGTTCGTTATTGGACAATTTTTCAATTTCACCCGGACTCTTCGATGGGAGCTCGATCCATTGAAGTCGCGATAACTGCGTAAAATCAAGTCAGTTTTGAAGTCAGTGTGAATCAAGCCTATATAAATTGATGTTTTAGGAGTTTTAAAACACGAATTAGGGTAAAAGGAGTAGAGCAAGGAGTTGTGTTTGAATGAGTCCTCCCCCCTCTTTAATCCTTTAATTCTACTTAGTTTTTATATTTTTCAGTTTGAGTTTTAGTTCAATCATGTCTATAGTTTGGTCAATCTCTTACCTAGAGCTAAGAAGTAAATCTTGTAGTTCTTTTTAATGTTTAATTTACTTGTTTTAAGTTATTTGGCTTTCATGTTGAATAATTCATTGATTTTTTGTTTGAATTAAGAAGTATTTTCAATTTACTTTGATCCATTGTCGACCCTGAGTACTTTAGATGCTTAGGAACACTATTGACATTATACCACATGTTTTCCAATTGTTTGGTTTGTAAAATTCATTAATTTATCATTGACTCCGGGCATGATTGATGGGTTTTTTTTTTACCCATCTTCGACCGGTCGAGAGCCCTGCTCGACTGGTCGAAGGCTGGTGGTCGACCAGGCGAAGATTCGAGTCATAACTTCGACTCAAAGCCCAGCGAGTTGGTTTGTTGTTTTTTACTGTAGCTACGACTGGTCGAAGGGATGTTTCGACTAGTCGAAGGGGTCCTATGACTAGTCGAAGACTAGGTTCGACTAGTCGAAGGTTACGCAGTTTGTTTCGCGATTTTGCGGAAAACTGCAGATTTGAGTCCTTTCGCAACAGGGATGCAGAAAGGAATTTCCTAAACTATAAAAGGGGTTGCCTAAGGTTTTTCTAGGTACAGCAAGAGGGTTTCCTAAAGCTTTACAAGGGATTTGCTAAAGGGTTTAGGGCTATCAAAGGTGAGAGAGAGGGAGAAAGAGAGAGAGGAAGCTTATAGAAGAGAGGTTCTGCTCATGGAGGTTCTCTACTGTGCAATCTATATCTCAGCGCTTTTAATTATGTCCTCATAATTGGTTAGATCTCTCCGTTTTCTCTATTTCTCTTATTGTTTATATCCACTCCTGCGTGAGTGAAGAAGATTGTAACGTTCTACTTCATAGTATTGTTAATCTGGACGAGGTCTCGTGGTTTTTACCTCTTTGAGGGTTTTCCACGTAAAAATCTCTTGTGTGGTGTGTGATTGATGCTTTGATTTATTTCATTGCTTTATTATCCATAATTCTGGTTTGTTTCTGGAGGCTAAATCCAAAGGTTTGTGCAAGGCATCCCACAAAGTGGTATCAGAGCTAAGTTCATTGAACGGGTAGGATCGGTTTTGAATTATGGAAGGTGGTTCAAGGATGATCAAGCCTCAACGGTTCTAACTGGACCATATGGAAGGCTAAGATGGAGGACTTGCTTTATTGCAAGGACCCTATTTCTCCAATCTTAGGCATATCAGCAAAATCCAAGGATATGACTGATGATGATTGGAAGAAGACGACGAAAGGGGTGGGTTTATTAGACAATGGTTGTGATTCTGTGTTTCACCATGTGTCTACAAGACCTCAGCCGCTAGCCTATGGCTGAAATTACAAGGGCTGTATGAGAGGAAGACAGCCAGTAATAAGATTTTCTAATAAGGCGACTTGTGAATCTCAGTTCAAGGATGGTGGTTCTGTGGCCGAGCACATGAATGAGGTTAGCAATATAGTGAACCAACTCACCTTTATGAAGATGGTTCTGGATGATGAATTGCAGGCTTTTATTATTGCTTAGTTCATTGCCTGACAGTTGGAGACATTGGTGGTGTCTCTAAGTACTCCGCGCTAGACGAAAGATATCCATGGAATAGGTAACCAGTTGTCTCTTCAATGAGAGACAAGGAGGAAGTCTCAGGGGTCTACTCAGCAAGAGGCCCTTGTGACACAGGAACGGAGAGGAAAGAACAGAAAGGGCGGGAACGCCGAGATAAATCAAGAGGCAAGTCGAGTAATAGAAAAGATGTTGAATGCTGGAATTGTGGCAAGAGGGCCACTACAAGTATGAATGTCGTGGTAAGAAAACGACAAAAAGGAAAAGGGAAGGAAGATGAATTAGATTCCACTGCGGTCGCTTCAGATGGCGACATGGTAGTTATTCTTTCTGCAGATCATGATGTATGTCTCACGGCTACGAGTCAGGACACCGACTGGGTGATAGACTCGAGAGCTTCTTTTCATTATCGACTCCACACAGTGACTTCATCACAAGCTACAAGTCAGGTGACTATGAGACTGTGAAGATGAAAAATTCTGGCGTATCAAAAATCGTGAGAGTCGGTGATATTTGTGTGAAAACTGATGTGGGCTACACATTAGTTCTCAGGGATGTGAGGCATATCCCAGACCTTCGCCTCAACTTGATATCGACGGGAAGGTTGGATGATGATGGCTATGAAAGCCGGTTTGCTGGTGGGCGATGGAAGCTCATCAAGGGTTCATTGATCGTGGGCAGAGGAAAGAAGTGTTGCACCCTTTACAAGGCAAGTGTCAGTATGTGCAAGGGTGGGTTGAACGCAGCGAAAGATTCAGCTATTGACATGTGGCACAGGCGTCTAGGCCACACGAGTGAAAAAGGGCTTCAACTACTAGCGAGGAAGCAGCTCCTTCCAGACGTGACAGGTATGCCTCTCAAAACCTGTCTTGATTGTTTATCAGGAAAACAGCATAGAGTTTCATTCATTAAACTGCTTCTCATGTTAATAAAGTACATGCATTAGATTTGGTTTATTCTGATGTTTGTGGTCCTATGAGGACAAAAACCTTGGGTGGGGCATTGTATTTTTGTTACTTTTATAGATGATGCATCTAAGGGGTTTGGGTTTATGCTTTGAATCCAAGGACGAGGTCTTTGGTGTGTTTAAACTGTTTCATGCTATGGTCGAGAGAGAGACAGGTAGACCATTGAAGTGCATCCGCACTGACAATGGTGGTGATACATTGGCGACTTCATGAGTACTCTGCAAGTCCCTGGTATACGGCATGAACAGACGGCTCCCAAGACCCCCCAGCATAATGGTGTAGCTGAGCGAATGAATCGCACCATTGTTGAGACAATCAGATGCATGTTATCCCATGCGAAATTGCCCAAGACGTTCTGAGGAGAAGCAATGCACACGGCGGTGTATTTGATAAACAGGTCTCCATCAGCCCCATTGAATGGAGAAGTACCTGAGAAGATGTGGACTGGACATGATCCATCATACAGTCATCTCAGGGTGTTTGGATGCAGGGCATCCGTTCACGTACCGAAGGACGAGAGGTCCAAGCTCGATATGAAGATCAGGCAGTGTGTGTTCTTGGGGTACGGTGATGAAAAGTTCGGTTATAAATTGTGGGATCCGACTGAGAGAAGCTCGTCAAGAGCAGAGATGTTTTTTCTTTGAAGATCTGTGTAGAAGACATTGGTAAGCCAGAGAAGAACCAGCCTAGTTCAGGTGAGCTAGAGGACATGGATCCGGTTACTCCTCCCTGGTGTCCTGATGATGGGGGAGTACAGCAAGGTGCAGAGGACGAGGGAATTCCTTCAGAAGATGGACCAGGGAGCAGCCCTACTTGATCCACCTGTTGAGCCACAGGTGAGGAGGCCATCTAGGGACAGACAGCCGTCCAAGAGGTACTCACCACATGAGTACATTATGCTGACTGATGGGGGAGAGCCAGAAGATTATTCTGAGGCCCTAGCCGACGAGCATAAAGGGGAGTGGTTGAAAGCTATGCAAGAGGAGATAGAATCCTTGCATAAGAATCACTCCTATGATATGGTGAAACTGCCTAAGGGCAAGAAAGCTTTGAGCAACAAGTGGGTGTTCAGAAAGAAGGTGAGCAGAAGAATTCACAGACGAGGTTCAAGGCCAGACTTGTGGTGAAAGGGTTTGGTCAGAGGAAAGGCATAGACTTCGAGGAAATATTCTCACCAGTGGTGAAAATGACATCCATACGGATGTTGCTTGGATAGGCGGCTAGCATGGATCTGGAGATAGAGCAGTTAGATGTTAAAACTGCCTTTCTCCATGATGACCTAGAAGAAGAGATCTACATGCACCAACCAGAGGGGTTCGAAGTCAAGGGCAAGGAGCATATGGTGTGTAGGCTGAGAAAGAGCTTGTATGGGCTAAAACAAGCTCCACGGCAATGGTACAAGAAGTTCAACTAGTTTATGTTAAAGCATGGATATGACAGAACAGAGTCGGACCACTGTGTGTTCACGCGCAAGTTCTCAGATTGGTGATTTCTTAGTTTTGCTGTTATATGTTGATGACATGCTCATCATGGGAAAAGACATCAAGAAGATTGACAGGCTGAAACAGGAGTTGGGCAAGTCTTTTGCGATGAAAGACTTGGGCCCGGCTAGACAGATCCTAGGAATGGAGATAACCCGTGACAGAAGCAGCAAGAAGCTTTGGCTGTCACAAGAGCGGTATATTGAAAAGTCCTAGAGCGGTTCAATATGAAATGCAGAAGCCGTCAGTACTCCACTGGATGGTTCACTTCAGATTAAGCGACAGGCAGTGTCCCAAGACGAGGCAGAGGTGGAAAAGATTCAGAAGATACCCTACGGCTCAGCTGTAGAAAGTTTTAATATATGTTATGGTGTGTACACGCCCAGACATAGCATATGCGGTTGGTGGTTGTCAGCCGTATCTTCCAATCCTGGCAAAGAGCATTGGGCAGCGGTGAAATGGATACTACGGTATCTAAGAGGCTCATCCAGGTTAAGCTTATGCTATGGTGACGGTAAACCTGTGTTAGAGGGCTACACAGATGCAGATATGGCAGGTGACATAGACTCCAGGAAGTCTACATCGGGGTTCATGTTCACGTTTGCAGGGGGAGCGTTTCCTTGGCAGAGCAAACTACAGAAGGTCGTAGCATTGTCGACGACAAGGGTCGAATACATTGTAGTCACAGAGCATGTAAAGAGATGCTTTGGATGAAAAGGTTCCTACAGGAACTTAGCCTAAAGCAGGAGGGAGCACGTGGTCTATTGCGATAGTCAGAGTGCTATAACACTTGAGTAAGAATCTAAGTCAGCATTCCAAGTCGAGCACATAGAGATTCGTATCACTGGATAAGGGATACTTTGAAACAGAAGGTGTTACAAAGCTTGAGAAGGTCCACACGGACGATAATGGGTCAGACATGATGACCAAGGCTTTGCTCAAGGCAAGTTTGAGGTTTGTAGAAACCTGGCTGGCTTGAAGAAGGTGGATCCCTCCTGGGTCAAAAAGGTGAGATTCGATGGGTTTTTTTTTACCCATCTTCGACCGGTCGAGAGACCTGCTCGACTGGTCAAAGGCTGGTGGTCGACCAGTCGAAGATTCGAGTCGTAACTTCGACTCAAAGTCCAGCGAGTTGGTTTGCTGTTTTTTACTATAGCTACGACTAGTCGAAGGGATGCTTCGACTAGTCGAAGGGGTCCTACGACTAGTCGTGACTAGTCGAAGGTTACACAGTTTGTTCCGCGATTTTGCGGAAAACTGCGGATTTGAGTCCTTTCGCAACAGGGATGCAGAAAGGAGTTTCCTAAACTATAAAAGGGGTTGCCTAGGATTTTTCTAGGTACAAGCAAGAGGGTTTCCTAAAGCTTTACAAGGAATTGCTAAAGGGTTTAGGGCTATCAAAGGTGAGAGAGAGGGAGAAAGAGAGAGAGGAAGCTTATAGAAGGGAGGTTCTGCTCGTGGAGGTTCTCTACTATGCAATCTATATCTCAACGCTTCTATGTCCTCATAATCGGTTAGATCTCTCTGTTTGCTCTATTTCTCTTATTGTTTATCCACTCCTGCTGAGTGAAGAAGATTGTAACGTTCTACTTCA
>JAJHSJ010000018.1:19104750-19177165 GCA_021015155.1 Magnolia officinalis | reverse complement strand
GGGTTTCACCATATCCTTTGGTGTAGCCCACTGAACCTTGGATCAGCCTCATTTTTTGGGCTAATGCCCTAACTTGATATAGAAAAATAAATGGACAGAGTGGATTTTTCATAAACATCGTGAGTGGGGCCCACCGTGTTTTTTTTTAATTTAAATAATTTAAAAAATAACAAAACAAAAGTGACGTGCTTGTGGAGTCACCTAAAAAACCAATCCGCTTCCTCTCCACGACTCCATCTCTCTCCTCTCTCTTCTCTCTCTCTCTCTCTCTCTCTCTATCCTCTCTCTCTTCTCTCTCTCTCTGTTGATATGGGAATAAGCTACTGGTGCCAGCCAAACTCAAGCTACGGGGATCGGCGGCCCATGGGCCAAGGCTCATACTCAGTTTAATATTGGGGCTCTTCATCATCAAGATCCCTTTTGGTTCAACCATCTCCAGATCTTATGTCGACGTGGCATCATCCTCCACGCTTTTCTTTTTCTTCTTTCGACTGAGTCAGATTATCTTCCGAGGTCACGACCTCAGCAATGACTGCAGGTGGGAGATTGATGAGGCTTGTCCGTGAGAGGGCCACCCACGAAAATCGACGGTCCAAATATCAAGTAGGTGATCTTCCCGATTGAAAAGACTACATTAGTGTGTATATTTGATTACATTGATTATTTATTTTGTATTGTTGATTTAAATGATTTGATTTTGATTTTAAATGATGTAGAATGCATTTATTTGATTTCTGATATGTGAAATAAATTCATTTGATCACTGTTAACTGCTTTAAATTGTATTTAAATTATGGGTGCTCTGCCCTAAAAGGATCATTACATTATATTTGTTACGGGTGCTCTGCCCAGGGTCATTCCCGAAAGGATCAGTACGGTACGGGTGCTCTGCCCAGGGTCATACCCGAAAGGATCGTCATGGGTGCTCTGCCCTAGGCAATTCCCTAAAAGAATCAACATATACGGGTGTTCTGCCCTGGGTATTTATCCTAAAAGTTTATTCACCAGGTGATCTGCCGAGGGTCATTCCCTAAAAGGATCAACACTT
The DNA here is from genome assembly GCA_021015155.1 of Magnolia officinalis. Taxonomy (NCBI): domain Eukaryota; kingdom Viridiplantae; phylum Streptophyta; class Magnoliopsida; order Magnoliales; family Magnoliaceae; genus Magnolia; species Magnolia officinalis. Next base: position 19,176,117 of record JAJHSJ010000018.1, on the reverse strand, counting down.
GTGCTCTGCCGAGGGTCATTCCCTAAAAGGATCAACACACACAGGTGCTCTGTCTTGGATTGAACCAAAAATGATTTTAGATAATGGCATTGTCTTATTTTGTTATTACGAAAAATAAATTATTATCGTTGTCATGTACAATGACGATTCAATACTCGTAATTAATCATATTTCTATTATTGAGTTTTATTTATGTTAATGTAAAAATTTTTATTTTGGGAAGGATGTGACCCTACGAGCCGTCGCGCTCACACCCATATAGACTGTTTTACAGGGTTCGTATATGAAGAACCGGTTGGACAAAATTGAAGACTTTTATATTTTTATATTTTTTTAATTTAGAAATTAATTAAAATTCAATATATGTTGTTATTATTATTTTTTTTGTCAATGTAATTAAAGATTTAAGGATTGATTAGTGGACAATATTTAATGACAATGATTAGTATCATTTTAGTTGATCTGATTGCCTTGAAAATGTATGAAATAATGTGGGTTGTAATGTATATTTATTTAAATACAACTCACCGTCCTGAAATTCGAGTTCGGGCCTGGCCAACTCGGGTTCCGAATTTCGGGGCGTGAGAGTTGGTGTGGTATATAACCCTTGAGATGTGTGTTGATAAAGGGTCTTCTTTTTTTCTTTTTCTTTTTTTCCTTTAAGATATCCATCAATATACATTAATTTTTTTCTTTTTACGCACCCACATAGCCACACAGCTTGTTTATCACTAAGCCATGGAATCGACCCAATAGATTGGACGGTTGATATGAGTGACCCAATCAAACTAGGAAAACTAAAATTATATTGCTAGGGGAGTAAGAAGTATTTCTCTAAAATGATTTTTGTCTTTTAAAATTAGGATATTATCGACTAATCAAAATTTTATAATAATATTGTCATGTTTAAGAAAGGTAGGTAGCATTTGTCACATCCAACATTTGTTTTTAAACGGTGGTAGGTGGATGGGGTAGCTGACATTCGTTGTTGTCCAACCTTTAAATAAAATGGTAGAGTGTACAACCGGAGGTGTATGTAAATGTAGGACGCGGATTGCGTCCTACCCCCGCCCCGACTGTAATCCGTCCGAGCAGGGCTCTGTGGGGTCCACTGTGTTGTAAGTGTTTTATCACCACGCCGTTAAATGCTTTTTTTCAATAGTTTTAATATATGAACCAAAAATGAGGCAGGTCCAAGGCTTAAGTGGACCACACCAAAGGAAGCTGCACTTATAATGACACCCACCGTTGAAACCTTTCTAAGGGCCAACATGATGTTTTTTACCATACAACCTATTCATAAGGTCATTTAGACGTGGGATTAAGTGAAAACACAAATATCAGCTTGATCCAATACTTCTCCAGCTCCTGAGAAGTTTTTAATGGTGTACGTTCAATCTCCACTTTGTGGTCCACTTAAGCCTTGAACCTGCTTCATTTTTTGGTTCACATATTAAAATTATTGAAAAAAAAGCATTTAACGGCGTGGATAAAACACTTACAACACGGTGGGCCCCAGAGAGCGCTGCCCGGACGGATTACCGTCGGTCGGGGGTAGGACGCAATCCGCGTCCATGTAAATATACTTAAAAAACATACACTTAAAAGAGCGGAACAAAAGTCTTACCTCTCAGTCGGGAGGGCGGATTAGGTGCGGCCGGCCTCACCCAACACGGTGTGGCCCTTACCATGGGGCCCACCTTGATTTATGTATTCTATATCCACGCCATCCATCTGTTTTTCCATATTAGTTCAGTGCACGAGCCCAAAAATGAAGCAGATCCAATTCTCAGGTTGACCATATCATAGGTTGGATGGCAAATAAACAGTAGGTAAGCATTACAGTAGGCCTTAAGAAGTTTTTAATGATAATGAATTCAATCACCACTGTTTCATATATAATGGTCAACCTAAGATTTGGATCTTCTTCAATTTTTGGGCTCATACCATAAAATGATCTGGAAAATGGATGGACGGTGTGGATATAGAATATACATCAAGGTGGGCCCCACATTATGGGCTGAACCGTCCTAGATGAGGCTGGGGCTACACCTAATCCGCTTCCCTTGTGGAGAGAAGACTAATGATGTGCTTAACAAGAATAACCCAGCTCCATAAAATTGGGCTCACTCACTGAAGCACCTTCTATGAGCACAATTCAATAGAAATGCCCAATCCCATGAATCAGGCCCAATTTAAGAAATATAGTCCATTATTTTCAGCCCAACTGCATTCATAATGCATGGTTTTGAGGCCATATTGCATGCATAGACAAGGAAAGAATTTGAAAATAAAATATATCTTTGAATTATTATATTATCATTATTATTATTACTATTATTTTGCATGATTTTGAAATTATTATTATTTTATTTTTTGGCATGATTTTGAAATTCTTCCCTTCCTTGTGCATGCAACATGACTACAAAGCCATGCATCATGAATACAATTGGGCTAAAAATAATGGGACAGATTTCATGATTTTTTTTAATTCCACAAGGGCACACAATTCCTAGTCTCAGTGTTGAAACAAAAGCCTATCTATCACTGAGCCATGGAACTGGACCCTTCCTGACTTGGGCCTAAGTCATGGGCAGGGTTTTTCTCTTGAACTAGGCTAATGGTGAAAGTGCATCACTCACGTCATTAAGTAAGACTGTTGGTACATGAGGACTGTAATCCTCTCCATCCATCAAGTGTGCTCCTCACTACTAGCCTCCAGCAAAAAAAAAAAAAAAGCATCAGCTTTTTTTTTTTTTTTTGGTTAGCTTGTTAGTACACACCGTGTCAGTATATACTCCACAGTTGCCAACCCCCACTAGGGAATCGATACCAAGACCTGTGTTGAAATCAGGGTATCTTCACTCAGTCAACCACTTAGCTATGGATCAGAGTGTTCCTTTCACCAAAGCTGCTCATCAAGGGTAACTATTCAGGACCAAGAGAAGATTCAAAAATCAGCTTGATCCAAAATTCATTCAGGATATATACATGGTATTGATAATAAGGTTTAATCCAAAATTCATTCAGGCTGCATAGCATTGATAATAGAGGTTTGATCCAAAATTCATTCAGGCTGCAGAGCATTGATAATAGAGGTTTTTTGTGTAATTTTACATTGTCCGTATTAGCACGAAAAAGAGTCTTTTTATCGAGCTGATCACATCCTGTACTTATGGTGACCACAAGGGTGAGAAGATGGATGGAGTGGATTTCACATGGAAGCGGATTGTGTCCTACCCTCGCGTGGACAATAATCCATCCATGCAGGGTTCTATGGGGCCCACCGTGATGTATGGGCTTTTATCCCAACCAAAGAAAATAGTTTGGAGTATGCACTTGCCGTATACACTATTTCTTATTAGTCTGCTGATTTATATACTTTATTTTTCAATCACGCGAGTCTTTGTCATCTAGTTCATTGAATCATTTGAAGCTGAAAACCGAAGACACAAGTAAAGGTATAGTATCAAAGAGCAAATAATAGGTAAATGTGGTGTCTTAGTGACCCTAACACTTGCAATTGACTTAAAATAACATAAAGCTCTAGATGATCTTAACCTAATAATTAAATCTTTTATTAATCATCCCTTAAGCCATAGAAGCCTAAATTAATCATCCTTAATTCGGTGCGACCGAAGAGTAATCATTTCTGCCAATTTTTTTACCGTTGGAACTCGATTTCTTTATATGTGAGATCCGGTCTTTGGTCATTTTACGGGGGGTTTGGTGCAAATAAAGTTTAAGTGAATCCTCAATCATATCCCCACATCCTAAGCTTCTCATATTACATGAGATTTAATTCATCTTCTTAAGGTTTACTAGTATAATGAGGATTCCAACCTCAATGTTAAAGATGAACTCAATCTCCACCATTTTTTAGAGTTTAGACGCAACCTCTATTGGTATATCCTTGTATAAAGCCTTTAGAAGATCCTTCCAAGTGAAACTCCCACACTTTACAACTTTCCATTAGTCATAGGAGATTAACCCTACCTCACATCACCTTGGTCACCACATCGAAGCATTACATACATGATATTTAATCTTAGAGCTGAAGCATTGGCAAAGCATCGATATCATGATCGGGGGAGTAACTAAGAAGTAGATTCAAGTAAGGGTGAACATTGAAGAAGCAACTCAAGAACGGCGCATCGACAGGACTCAATTCGACAAATGTCATTAAGTGAGTACATACTCTCTTTCCTTCTGTAGGATTGAGGATAAGAGCTTATAACCTAAACTTGATAGCTTCTTGTGTAGTACTTAGGCTCTTGTGTAGGGTGGAATTCGCTGAATTTGGGTGTGTACGTGTTAGTTTTTGTGGGAGCCTCCGGGGGAGTAAACATGGATCCTTGGATTAGGACCGGGGTTGTTGGTTAGCCCATTGAAAACCAACTAAAGTCTCTTTCGAGAGCATTCAGCAGGAGTGTACGTTAGTAGGTTCTTGTATAGGACCGAGGATCGTGGTGAGCTTATAAAAAACCACGTAGAGTCTCTCGCGGGGGCTGATCTGTTTGTAGGATTGTATTTCTTTATATGTGAGATCCTATCTTTGGGCATTTTAGGGGGGGTTTGGTGCAAATGAAACTTAAGTGAATCCTCAATCATATCCCCACATCATAAGTGTCATATTCCATGAGATTCAATTCATCTTCTTGAGGTTTACTACTCTAATGAGGATTTCAACCTCAATGTTGAAGATGAACTCAATCTCTACCATTCTCTAGAGTTTAAAACCAACCTCTATTGGTATATCCTTGTTTGAAATCCTCTAGAAGACCGTTCCAAGTAAAACCCCTAGGCTTTACATGTAACAACCTGAAATTTTTTGTGTGAGTTTACCTGTATGTAAGGATGTATGATTACACTTATTCAACTGTAAACTTGTAGATCAATTAATTTTCTTTAGTTTAACCTGTATCTAACCATATGGAGCGCTTTTCAACCATTGATTGATAGGATGACCATCAAATACCATAGTATTCTTACCCGTACATTAAAACTAATCATTAATATAACCTATTACCATCATATGAAGATATATGATCATCCACTTTAAATTTGGACCACTCGATCAAAGTAAACTAATTACTAAATCTTCACATCTACTTGTTCGCACATCAAATTAAAATTTGTATCCGCTCATCTTATTCGCCACTTATAAATATGTTTAACTTACCATTAAAACTATGATCTAAGCATTTTACACCGATGAGCCAATCACTTGAATCTAACGATATACATTTCTAATATAAACTACATACAAAAATCACTTTATAAGTATCCGTTTAGAAAATTAACCGTACAATAAATCGTAAATACGATTAATATCATAACCATTCAATTACTTAAATTTTAGCCATTCATCTAACCATTTATATGTTTGTATCCACCAAACCGACCATCGAAATATCAAAATAAACTATTCATTTGAAAGATCATAGGATATATATTAAAATTACTGGTTAGTTTCACATATAATATTAGTGCAAGTTGTTTTGAATTATACATAATTATAAGCTATTAAAAAGACATATTAGTCATCCCTGTGAGATCGAGGCCCAAACTTAAGCTGTTAATAGGCACGCAAAATGATAGGACATAGTGAAATTTGGGTTTAAATGGACTGTGCAGAAAAAAGTTATGTGTAAATCAAAGTATTCCTTAAAAATTGTAAGATGTGAGACACTCGACTCTGACTCTTATAAGATAAGATACTATATTATATTATAATAATAACAATAATAATAAACAAATAAAGAAACTAGCTACATCTATGGATGTTCAGAGTCGTACATGGGACTTTAGCTAACGGGTGGCCAGTGATCTAGACCATCCGAATTATGTGACCCTAGTTACTATCAATCCAATCCAGCCAACCATCTATCATCACCACACACTCATAGATTGTTTCCTGTTGTGTGGCTCACCTGAATATTAGATCTGTCTCATCCTTTGGGCCATAATCTAACATGATATAATGAAGCAGATGGACAGAGTGGATTTCTCATAAGCAATAAGATGGACCCCACATATCAGTGGGAAACAAATCTCATTGAGAACTCAAGATTTGAAATCATGTTGTAACGCCAACACATGGAGGATTTTCTTCCTTAATACGATTTATTCATAAAACAAACCTACCTGCAATCCGAGAGAGATCATCTCCAACAAAACCATTCTTTCTTTATAATTACAGACGTTTTCTCTAATTATAGAGAGAAAAAAAAAAAAAAAGATAAGAGAGAGATATTAGATAAAGTAAAAAAAAAAACTTGTAATATTTATTTTATTTTTTATTTTATTATATTATTATGCTTTGGGCCTGCATGATGGACAGTGTGGATTTACCATCATGATGGACGGTGTGGATTTATCATGGGCGCAACGCATGTGCACATATATCAACAAGTGCATATATGCATGGTGCACCTTGGAACACCTCACACATGTAAACAAATAAGAAAAACAAACATGTAAAAGGCTTATTTTATTTTTACTTGAATTACATGTTGGGCTTATTAGTGCATGTCGTACTCGATCAATTCGGTCCATTAGATTCCTAAGATTAAAATATGGAAAACCTCCAAAAGTTTAGCCAAATCAACATTTGGGTAGGCCACAATATTCAAAATAGAATTCATGGTACATTCACCATTAGAAGATCTATCAGGGCCGCAAGGACTTTCGATGAAGATACTAATTATTTTAACTATTTAAAAGTAATTGGGTGAACCAATGAACAACTCAAATCTTAGATAGACAGTAAGGTCTGAGATAAGGAATGTATATGTTTTAATAGTGGAAGAATGGTCCGTGTTGTTCATGATAGTACGGTCCACCAGAATCATGAATCTAGTTCATTTTTTACTAGTGTCCTAAAACGATATTGGTAAATTTGTGAAGGGAATAGATTTAATGCACACACATTATGTGTGGACCATCGGGAAAAAATAATATAATAATATAAAATATGTATAAAGACACTAAACGTACAAGAGTGAAATTTACGTAATTACAAAACCGGAATTGATACCGTCTATTGATCTTGTCACTTAATAAGATACACGGGTCGAAAATTTTACTCGAAAGAAAAGTCATGTGGACCACAATGCCTTAAACAATGAAAAATGAATGGTTGCCATTGAGCATTTGTGTGGGCCATAGAAGTGTTATTTCGAGGAGATTTTTTGGGCTCACCCTTTATGTAGGGATTACCCATCACACACATGGCTCAGATTATCATGGGACCCATTCAAAAATTAAATAAATGAATAAATACAAATAAAAAAGTTTGGTTCTAGCATTTGAAACCAAATGCAGTTTCCAATGTTGAAAACCATCTTGGGTAGGGCTGTATACGAGTCAAGCTAGCTCGAAAAGCTCGCTCGACTCGGGTCAACTCAGCTCGGATTGACTCGGCTTGAAAGGCCGACTCAAGGCGAGTCAAGCTTGTTTATTAAAGCTCAAGTTGAGTTCAAGCCAAGTTTGACCATGGTGTATTTCAACTCAACTCGACTCGAACTAGACCCGACTTGAAGCTCGAGCTCGAGCTTGACTTGGCTCGAGTAATATATTTTAATAATATATATTATATATATTATATTAATATTAAATATATATATATATATATAAGTTTTTTTTTTTTTTTTAAAGAAGTTAAAACTTAAAAGTTTTTACTAAAAAATCCTACTCGACCCTACTCGTCCCCATTCCCTCTATTTCTTTCCCTTACCCTACCGAGGTAAAGTCGACTCGACTCGAACCACTAGCTCGACTCGAACTCGACTCGAGAGCTTTGGCAAACAAGCCAAGCTTCAATGTTGAGCTCGAGGGCGAGCTCAAACTCGAACTCGAGTATAACATGGACGAGTCAAGCCGAGCTTGGCCCACCTCGACTCGACTCGGCTTGATGTACAGCCCTAATCTTGGGCCATGACTCATGAGGTTGTGGACCCATAGTGATATATGTATTGTATCTACCAGATCCATTTGATTTGGAAGACTACTTTGGGTTAGGAGTGTAAATTTAGAACATATGCAAAATTTGTGTGGCCCATACAGTAAGAAAACCATTGTGGTTGTACGATAATCTTCTAAGTCATTACGCCTCCACAGATTTCAGATTACATTGAAATTTTTTCCCAAGGATCACTATAGTGGTGGTAATCATGTAATCAGTTCAGATCCTTGTAATAGGACACACATTAAAAAAAATGTGCATTAGATATATATATAATGTAATATATTTATACTATACCTGGATGCATGATAAAGCTTATCTACGCCACATGCGTATTTAAGACAAAACATCCACATGCTAAAATATGTATCATCATATCATGTCATCCATTTAGTAGGTCATCTGATAAGATATCTATCTTGTCCTTTTTAGCTAGGATAGATAAGAAAAACCATATCCATTACGTACATTACCTTGTAAAACATAAACATCACTTCCATTTATAGCTTTAGTAATTAAACAAATTAAGGACTTTATGAACTTGATATTTTTTTCATCCATTCATTTTAATCTTATGGTGTACTACATATGGATTATATGTATTCTTTGATCTACTCCATCAAATTTCTCCCTAAATCATCAAGTGAGTAATTCCAACGTATTTCTTCTCCATATGATTAAAATAAATTATTGTATTCCTATTATTAATTGTATTGAATTAATTATGGACTGATTAGTGCTGAAATATTCTTGGATTATGAACATGTGAAATGCCTCTCATATAAAGAGATATATGTGATTGTTTATATGATTACTGACATATTAAACATTCATGTCATGCATCGTTAATGCTTTTGTATAATTACCTAGGGGATAACCCATTGTACCTATTAGAAGTTTACTATATGTGAAAGCCTACCCAATGGGGGGATGCAGGCCTTACCCATATCTACCAATGGTAGAAGCCTGTCGAGTGCAGATGTGGGCCTTACCCATGCCTATCAATGGTAGAAGCCTGTCGAGTGTAGATGCAGGTTGACGATATCCAACTCAAGCAAGTAGATGGTTTCTATTTATACCCACATACTGCGTCATCAACATTATTCACAGCATTCGCATTAATTACATTATTTGCATTGTATTTCTAATTTTTATTATTTGAATGTTATGCTTTACTTGTATGTATTATTTTAATTGTATTGTACACAAACCATGATGGGTTCACTCATTAGCCTGGCCAGCTAATGTTGTGGATTGACAACCGTATAGGGATGAATGAAACAAGAAATCCAAACCAGGTGCCAAAAAATAAGGACCGATTATCAGATGAATCGCAGGGACTAGTTGCCGTTTTTGCAAAAGATGTTATTATGTTGGTGTTGAGGGTCAAATATTGCATATTAGACCCAGTTACTATCCAGATTTACGAACATGATACTGCTTAACGATCTATTTTAATTTGTTTGTGGTACAAGGTGTAATTACGAGCTTGAACTGAAACAGGGCGCTAAAAGCATGGATTTAACACTCTGGCAACACCAAGGCAAGGGACGGACTTCAGGGGAGCGAGATTAACAAAATTACACACCAGAGATCAAGGGAAATCAAGTCGTTCACCTTAAAGAGGCCTGAAAAGGGCCCTGAATACAAGATCTCAGGGTTTCCACCATCTGTTCAGTTCGAAACTTCATATGTGGTCTGAGGACAATAAATTAACCGTACACGTCAAAAATCAACCATTGGATCTTTGTGGAAGTGGCTCAACAGACAAATCAGTCCCTTAAACCCTTAAGTGGGCCCCACCTGCTGTCCGTATACGCTTCATATTTGGTCCCCACCGTTCAAATGAGATAACAAAATGAATGGACGGATCTGATTTCTCAAAAGGATCAGAGTGGATCCCACATGTACACATGCGTGTACATAGTGCATGTTTACCGGCCGTGTAGGCGGACTCCCATTCAAAAACAAAATCAGAAAGTCCGTTTCGGACTCTACTGCGAACCGAATAGAGAAGCATCGGTTGATGCTGTGGACCCCACCCTTCATCAAAAACGTTGATCTGGACCGTCCATTGGTCTCCTAACATGTTTTTTATGACTGCCTAGATGGCAGAATTTCAGACTATAGCAGAGGATGGTTTTTCAACCGTTCAAACACGGGTTTGACGGCAGCAAGAAAAGCTCTGTGGGCCACACTGAAACTAAAAATAAATCGACCCCTTCCCGACCGAAATTCCGAGGGGAATACGGTGGACGGAGTGGATTTCTCAAAATGATACGGAAAGGGGGCCCCACCATCGTCACTACGTAAAGAATACGCAGCTTCCGTCGCAACCGGACACTGTCCGTGAATTGCGGGCGGTCGTGGACCACGCACATAGTTTTCTTGAACAATCCAGACCGTCTATCATGTGTGGGTCTCAATTTCAAACAACCTCTCAGTTATCTCTCGAAAATCAGAGGCTACTTCGAGGCACAAGTTCGGTTGCAACTTGACCGTGCGCAGAAGGAGTCTTGTTTTAAAACGGAAACTACCGTTCTTGTTAGAGGAGGATGTAGAGGATCTTGCGGCGTAAGTTGTTTCAGCAACTCTTCACCGACAGAGGAGCTCTATAAGAAAGAAAAAAAAGAGAGGTGGAAAGGATCATCTACGGCTGGGGGATCTGACGTGAACAGGGAAGGAGAGAAAAGGAGTTTTGGGATTTTAATTATTTTTTTCTATTTCTATTTCTTTTTCTGTTTTATTTTCAATGGAGTCTATGGAGATTAGCCTACCCATGTTGGGTTAAACCCTTAGCTAGGGCTAAGGGCTGAAGCTTGTGGTGTGATGAGAGGTTTTACTTTGTGCCATTGAATTAATTTTTAATTTATGAACGACCTTGATTATAGTTTGATTAAGGGGAATGTTTTTTAATTTTTAATGGTCTGTTGTGACTGAAATTACAATGGGTCTGCGATGACTTTGAGCATGTTCCTACTCTTTTTATGTGTATGACGTCAGGAAGCCCTGTTGTTCATCATCGTCTCCTGGGCATGGTCGGATGACGGTACCCTTCCTAACCCTCATAACATGTTGATTGGTTGGTAATTAGTTTAATTATGTTGTTTGCTTTGTCTCTTGGGCATGGTTTGGTGATGGAATCCATTCTAATTCATTTTTTTTTAAACTATATCAACGGCAGTTCAGTTAATTTCCATGATTCGTGAAGCAGGCATAAGATTTCCCTGATCTCTACAAGTGGATCCTCTGAATCCCTAGTTTCCCCTCCTCTGAATTTCTTAAGTTTTAGTTAATTATTTCACCCTCATTCATTCAAATATTCCTCAATTTATACTTAATTTAGATTGCATCTTAGTCTAGTTCTAATTCTACGTGGTTTCGGATAACATACAAGTATCAGTCCCTTGGGATTCGACCTCGGTCTTACCGAGTTTATTACTACATCACAACCCTACACTTGGGGAGTGAACAAGTTTTTGGCGCCGTTGCCGGGGATTGACGGCTACATTTCCTGAAGATAACTGGTTTTAGGATTAGTTTAAGATTAGGACCTTTTTGATTCTTAGGTTTTATTTTTAGAATTTCCTAATTCAGGTTTTCCTTTAATTTTTAGAAATTTTATATTTAAAGTAACTTTCTATTTTTAGATGGTTTTCCCTTTTTAAAAACTAACCCAACTTTCTTATTTTGTAGGATTCTGAGATAGGTTTCTAAATTGGTAATTTCTCTCTTCCTTACTATTTCTAGATTAGGATTCCTTTTTATTAAAGTTTCTAATTCTAACTCTTTTAGAATCTAATTTTGTTTCCTATTTTATTCTGTTTAGAAACTAACTTTCCTGTTTTGTAGGCCTTTTAGAAATTTCTAATTCGGTAAGCTCTTTCTAAATTCTACTTTCTATTTTTAGAATTTCTGTTACTAACTTACTTTCTAGTTTAAGAACTTTCCTCTTTTGTTTTAGAAATTTTATACTCTCTTAGGAATTTCTCTTTTTCTAAATTAGAAACTAGTTTACTGCTATTTTTCTTCTTAGGATTTTCTAATTTTAGGTTAGAATTTCTCTACTTTCTATTTTTTAAAACTTTTCTATTTCTAGGCTTTCATTTATTTTAGAAATTCTTTCCTTTTCAGAAACTCACATTACTTTCTATTTTAGGATTAGGATTTCTAATTTAGAACTTTCTAATTCTAGGTTTAGAACCTTCCTCTTTTGTTTTTAGAAACTAGGTTAGTTATTTTCCTTTTTAGATACTCTTTCTAATTTTAGAAACTAACTCATTCTTCCTTTATTTTTAGAAACTTTCTAATTCTAGGTTTAGGAAACTTTCCTTTTCTAGAAACTAACTTTGTTTCCACCTTAGAATTTCTATTTTTAGGAACTAATCTCTTTTTGGTTTCTTTTTACAGGTTCTTAATTTAGGGACTCCAATTTGGTAACTTCCTTCCAACCCTCTCTTTCTTTTTAGATTTTTATTTCCCTTCTTAGGATTAGGTTTAGAATTTGATTGAGGGCTGTGAGTGTTTCATGCCCAAGTGGGCTCGTGACAACACTCAACGTCTCTTGACTGAAGGAGGATTAGTTGAGGGGTTAACTGTCCATCACAGGACTAGACACCGCTCGAATTCCCCAGAGTTAATTGAGGATATGGCTGGAAATCAACCTCGTCTACCCCAACCTAGGGTAGAAGATGTCCAGGATGAGAATGAGGTGCATTAAGCACCCCCGCCTTGTACCTTACGAGATTACTTACAACCGACGGGGGTGAGTACGCCCTCATGCATGGTTTTTCAGGAGAATACAGGGCATATGGATATCAAGCCAGGGGTAATCCAACTCCTTCCTAAATTTCATGGGCTTGAGTCAGAGAATCCATATCTACATCTGAAAGAGTTTGATGAGATCATGACTACCCTATACTTTCCTAACGTGTCTGATGACACGGTCAGGTTAAAACTCTTTCCCTTTTCTTTGAAAGAGAAAGCCAAGACGTGATTACATTCATTACGTCCTCAATCTATTGGCAGATGGAATGACATGACAAGGGAGTTCATTAAAAAGTTTTTTCCATATCATAAGACGAACACCCTTAGGAAGTCGATCATGAACTTCGCCCAAAGGGAAGATGAAACATTCTTCCAATGTTGGGAGCGGTTCAAAGATCTTGTCAGTTCATGCCCACAACATGGTTTTGAAACGTGGCGCATCACGAATTTTTTCTATGATGGACTGACATCTCCCATGCGCCAATTAGTTGAGACAATGTGTAATGGGGAGTTTATGAATAAAGGTGTCGATGAGGTGTGCAACTACTTGATAAACTTGTGAGAACACACAAACATGGGACATCTCCCCTAGACCGAGTACTACGCCTAGGCCGACTCATTCCAAAGAAAAAGGTGGAATGTACCTCCTGAAAGAGGATGATGATATTAACGCCAAGGTAGCCAATCTCACTCGAAAACTCGAGGCCATGGAATTAAAGAAGGATAAGGCCAAGGAAATTGTTTGTAGTATTTGTAGTTGCAACATTCACACTACTGAGAATTGCCCAACTATATCTGTCTTTCAAGAGGTATTGAATGAGCAATCCAATGCTGTAAGCAATTACCAAAGACCTTTTAGTGGGCCCACCTCTAACACATACAATCCTGGCTGGAGAAACCATCCAAACTTCAGTTGGAGGAATGGACAAACCGCTACACCTCAAGGTTTCCTAAATCAAAATTCAACTCAAGAGAAACCTCAAGAGGATTCGGTTCTGAAACATTTTCAAAAGCAAGAGCCTTTCAGTCAAGGTATGCTACAGGCCTTTCAAGACCTTACAAAAGCAATACAAGGACTTAAGGCTGAAAATGCGATTGGAAACAAGGAGAGCTTCCTACCTCAACCTCTTCCCAATCCTAAATTGCAATATGAAGTTAGCGACCCAAACTCTTCAAATCAGATGGAGCAAGCTAAATCCATCACCACTCTTAAGAGTGGAAAAATCATTGACAAGACCATTCCGGTTAGGGCTGAAAAGTCTAAGGACCCGGAAGTGGATAAAGAAGATGGATCTAGCCATGCCCTACCAGAGTTAGAACCGGAACCTCAAGGGAAGCCGGTTGCTCCATTTCCCAACGGTTGGTTGCACCAAAACCTCTCTATAACTCTCAGGATATTCTAGAGGTGTTGAAACAAGTGAAGGTCAACATTCCTCTACTTGATGCCGTGAAACAAATACCTTCCTATGCCAAATTCTTGAAAGACTTATGTACGACCAAAAGACGGCAAAACTATTCAAAAGAAAATCTTCCTGACTGAGAAAGTGAGTGCCATCCTAAAGCAAGATGTGCCGCAAAAATTCAAAGACCCCGGTAGCCCAACCATATCATGTGTAATTGGGGACTATCGAATTGATCACGCACTTCTTGACTTAGGAGCGAGCGTTAATCTTATTCCCTACTGGGTATACAAACAGTTGGGTTTAGGTGAATTAAAACCCACCTTAACAACACTACAACTTGTTGATTGCTCTGTTCGTGTACCAAGAGGAATAATTGAGGATGTGTTGGTCCAGGTTGTTCGATTTTACTACCCAGTAGATTTCATCATCCTAGATACCGAACCCATCAACAATATAAGCACTCAGATTCCCGTCATTCTTGGTCGCCCATTCCTTGCCACTTCAAACGCAATTATCAATTGCAGGAATGGTGTCATGAGTATGTCTTTCGGGAATATGACATTAGAAATGAATATCTTTTTCAACACTGGCAGACGGGTAGAGGAAGATGATGATATCCACGATATTAACATGATCGATACTTTCGTGGAAGATAGGACACCCCTTACCTTATCCTCTAATCCTCTAGAGACGTGCCTGGCCCACTCCCATGAGTTTGATGATGACATAATTAGGGAGACGTGTGTCACTTGATGTGCTGACGGTACCGGTACTTGAAGTTAACCGGTGGAGGCCTCAATTTGAAAAGTTACCTCACACTGATGAAGTGCCTCTACCGTCTAACCTCAAGCCACCGAAGCTTGACCTAAAACCTTTGCCCTCTGATTTAAAATATGCATACTTAGGTCAAGATGAGACATACCCGGTGGTGATTTCTGCCCACATTGAGAAAGAACAAGAGAGTATGCTTATATCTACTCTCCTGGAGCATAAGGGAGCCCTTGGATGGACAATCGCGGACCTCAAGGGAATCGACCCCTCGATTTGTACTCACCGCATATATCTTGAGGATAATGCGAAGACAGCTCGGCAACCACAACGTAGACTAAATCCAAACATGAAGGAAGTGGTTAAGGCCGAGGTTCTTAAACTATTGGATGTGGGTATCATATACCCTATATCTGATAGTCAATGGGTGAGTCCAACTTAGGTGGTTCCTAAGAAGTCCGGGATCACCATCGTAGCCAATGCCAATAATGAACTCGTACCAACTAGAGTCACTACCGGTTGGAGGATGTGCATTGACTACAGGAAATTAAATACCGTCACGAGGAAAGACCACTTTCCTTTGCCCTTTATCGATCAGATCTTGGAAAGGTTAGCTGGTCATTCCTATTACTGTTTTCTTGACGGGTATTCGGGCTACAACCAGATAGAGATCGCCCCTGAAGATCAAGAAAAGACTACGTTTACATGTCCCTACGACACCTTTGCTTACCGAAGGATACCGTTTGGACTATGTAATGCTCCTACCACCTTCCAGCGATGTATGATGAGCATATTTTCTGACATGGTGGGGCAATATTTAGAGGTCTTCATGGACGATTTCTCTGTCTTCGGTCCATCTTTCAGCGAGTGCTTGGAAAGTCTTAAATGTGTGTTAAAAAGATGTGAAGAAAAGAACTTGGTACTTAATTGGGAGAAGTGTCATTTCATGGTTTAGAAGGGAATTGTCCTTGGACACATTATTTCATCCAAAGGAATCGAGGTGGATAAGGCAAAGATCGATCTTATATCTAACCTACCTCCACCCAAGAACATAAGGGACATGCGATCCTTCCTAGGACACGCCGGGTTTTACAGAAGATTCATAAAGGACTGTAGTCTCATCTCTCGTCCTCTATGTAATCTACTTCAAAAGGATACACCATATGAGTGGACTGAACTATGTCAGGAAGCTTTCACTAAGCTTAAGGGCATATTGACTAGTGCACCCATCATACAACCACCTGACTGGAGCATTCCTTTTGAACTTATGTGCGACACGTCTGATTATGCTCTTGGGGCAGTTCTAGGCCAGAGAAAAGATAAGAAACCCTACGTTATTCATTACGTAAGTAAGACCCTAAATCGTGCCCAAGTGAACTACTCGACTACGGAAAAGGAACTCTTAGCCATAGTGTTTGCCTTGGACAAATTTAGGTCCTACTTGATTGAATCCAAGATTATTATTTACACTAATCACGCAGTGCTTAAGTATCTTCTGTTTAAGAATGATGCTAAGCCCCGCCTGATAAGATGGATCCTCCTACTCCAAGAATTTGACCTAGAGATAAAAGAGAAAAAGGGAGTAGAGAACGTAGTGACTGACCATCTTTCTCGCCTTAATCCCTCTGATTCCTTTGAGACGACACAGATTAATGACATGTTCCCTGACGAACAATTGTTCAGAGTCTCCCATTCGCCTTGGTTCGCTGATATCGCTAATTATCTTACCACAGGTTCCATACCGACACATTGGACTGCACAAGATAAGAAGAAATTTTTCACCGAGGTGCGCAAATTCTTTTGGGATGATCCATACTTGTTTAAATATTGCCCAGACCAAATCTTGAGGAGATGTGTGCCAGACAACGAGCATCAGAGTGTCATCTCCTTCTGTCACTCACAGGCCTGTGGTGGTCACTTTTCTGCAAAAAAACCACGGCCAAAATTCTGCAGTGTGGCTTCTATTGGCCCACTATGTTCAGGGACACTCATGAGTTTTACAAAGCTTGTGAGCATTGTCAGAAATTGGGAGCATTGTCCCGTCAAAATATGATGCCCTTGAATCTCATTCTTATCATAGAGGCATTTGATTGTTGGGGCATCGATTTCATGGGGCCATTCCCCCAATCTTTTGGGAATTTATATATTTTACTTACCGTAGACTATGTCACTAAATGGGTCGAAGCGATTCCGTGTCGAACTAATGACCATCGCACGGTCATTAAATTCCTGAAAGAAAACATCCTTTCCGATTCGGAACGCCTGGAGCCATTATTAGTGATGGGGGCTCACACTTTTGTAATAGACCATTTGAGAGTTTAATGAAGAAATACGATATCTCTCATAAGGTGAGCACCCCATACCACCCACAGACAAGTGGGCAAGCTGAGATTTCCAATAGGGAGATCAAACACATTTTGGAGAAAACGGTTAACCGTGACCATAAGGATTGGTTAATTCGATTGACCGATGCCTTATGGGCATACCGTACTACTTTTAAAACCCCTATTGGAATGTCTCCCTTTAGACTCGTCTATGGGAAGGCTTGCCACTTGCCTGTGGAGTTTGAACATAGAGCTTACTGGGCGATCAAAAATCTAAATTTCAATCTGAACAACGCTGGCTCGCTACGCAAACTTCAATTAAATGAACTTGAAGAAATCCAGAACGACGCGTACGAGAACTCGAGAATTTACAAGGACAGGATGAAGGCGTTTCATGACCAAAACATTCTACGAAAATCATTCACGCCAGGTCAGAAAGTCCTTTTGTATAATTCTCGATTACATCTCTTTCCGGGTAAGCTTCGATCTCGTTGGACCGGTCTTTACATTGTCGTTACTGCATATCCTCATGGGGCCGTCGAGATAAGAGACCCCGACAATGGCAAGGAGTTTAAAGTAAATGGACATCGCTTAAAGCCATTTGTCGAGAAATTTGATTTAGAGGACATGTCCATGCCTCTGACTGATCTTGTTTACCAGGAATGATCTCCTAGTCTGATGGAGGTATAGGTAAGTTTATTGCTTTCATAGGATTAGGGTAGTTGCTTTAGTCTGGCTGAAGACATTAAACTTAGCGCTCCTAGGAGGCAACCCAGCTTTTCATTCCATTTCATCAGTTCAATGTTTGTGAGTAACATTACTGCAAACCCTCACGAGACTACAACTCGTCCACTAGGGGCAACCTAGGGGTTTAAAGGCTTGTTACATACGCTAAATGCAATCGAGAGCACCTGCGAAAGTGGTATAGGTAGGAGTTTTTTTTGTTATTTGTGTTTTACTTTCGATTGGTTTCACTCTTGTGCTGACCCGCTCTCATGTTGAGATCTCTACGGAAAAGTCTCTCTCGACTCGTTACCCAGGTACTATCTTCCCATCACGTCTCATTTACTTTCGTTGTCCCATGTACATTGCATGCTTACATCTTTTACATTGAGGACAATGTAGATTTTAAGTTGGGGGTGGGAGATTAGGTTTCCTAATCAGTGTTTTCTTGGTCTTGAGCAAAAATTGTGAAAATTTTAAATTTTTTCTGGACTTTCTGGTGAATTTGAAGTGATCTTAACAGTCATGTAGAGCACTAGAATTTCAGGATATGGAATGTTGGTGATTTACTACTCTTGGATTCAGTTGTCTGTTAGATTTCACAGTTAAGTTTGAATTATTAATCCATGATTAGAAGTTGTAAACATTGATTGAGTCATGATTTCACATGTCACATCTCGCTTACACATTGAGGTTTCAGTTTAATATTGAAGGATTAACTTGGTAATCACTAAACATGGAAGGAACCAGCCTGAAAAAATTGCCCGTCATGGTAAATTGAAGAAAAAGAAAATACAAATGCCTTTGGAAAGGGATGGGCGAATAATCTTCACCATAGGTTTGCTCCCTATAGGTGTAGATTTAATTCCCCATGGATGATATGTGAAAAGGGTTGGGTATACGATCTTCACCATAGGTTTGCTCCCTATAGGTAAGGATTTGATTCCCCTCCTTGACCCTACTTATAATGAAAAAAAAAAAAACTCAAAAGCTGGAAGAATGAAAAGATGATTTGTGAGGCAAGTTTTTCTTTAAGTTTTGGTTATCATGAATTCTCTTGTTGGTTACCAAGGATATCCTGAAATAGAGAAGTGAATCTTAATAATGATAAACTGAGATTACATTATACACCCATGAAACTCAATGTTTAGAATTCTTTCTAATAGATGGATTAATATTTTGAACTCGATTATGAAACTTACCGTGCACTTGAGTGAAGGAGAGAGTATTGCCCAACATTCATGAATCTTAAAATTCTAGGATTTGAATTATTTTTCAAAAATCACTCGAGTTCATAGAAATCATCCTATACTCCTCAATTTATTTTTCGCATACTTTGCTCGGGACTAGCAAAATGCTGGTTGGGGGTTGTGTTGAGGGTCAAATATTGCATATTAGACCCAATTACTATCCAGATTTACGAACATGATACTGTTTAACGATCTATTTTAATTGTGTTTGTGGTACAAGGTGTAATTACGAGCTTGGGCGCTAAAAGCATGGATTTAACGCTCTGGCATCACCAAGGCAAGAGACGGACTTCAGGGGATCGAGATTGACGAAATTACACACCAGAGATCAAGGGAAATCAAGTCGTTCACCTTAAAGAGGCCTGAAAAGGGCCCTGAATACAAGATCTCAGGGTTTCCACCATCCGTTCAGTTCGAAACTTCATATGTGGTCTGAGGACAATAAATTAACCGTACACGTCAAAAATCAACCATTGGATCTTTGTGGAAGTGGCTCAACAGACAAATCAGCCCCTTAAACCCTTAAGTGGGCCCCACCTGCTCTCCGTATACGCTTCATATTTGGTCCCCACCGTTCAAATGAGATAACAAAATGAATGGACAGATCTGATTTCTCAAAAGGATCAGAGTGGATCCCACATGTACACATGCGTGTACATAGTGCATGTTTACCGGCCGTGTAGGCGGACTCCCATTCAAAAACAAAATCAGAAAGTTCGTTTCAGACTCTGCTGCGAACCGAACAGAGAAGCATCGGTTGATGCTGTGGACCCCACCCTTCATCAAAAACGTTGATCTGGACCGTCCATTGGTCTCCTAACATGTTTTTTATGACTGCCTAGATGGCAGAATTTTAGACTATAGCAGAGGATGGTTTTTCAACCATTCAAACACGGGTTTGACGGCAGCAAGAAAAGCTCTGTGGGCCACACTGAAACTAAAAATAAATCGACCCTTCCCGACCGAAATTCCGAGGGAAATACGGTGGACGGAGTGGATTTCTCAAAATGATACGGAAAGGGGGCCCCACCATCGTCACTGCGTAAAGAATACGCAGCTTCCGTCGCAACTGGACACTGTCCGTGAATTACGGGAGGTCGTGGGCCACGCACATAGTTTTCTTGAACAATCCAGACCGTCTATCATGTGTGGGTCTCAATTTCAAACAACCTCTCAATTATCTCTCGAAAATCAGAGGCTACTTCGAGGCACAAGTTCGGCTGCAACCTGACTGTGCGCAGAAGGAGTCTCGTTTTAAAACGGAAACTACCGTTCCTGTTAGAGGAGGATGTGGAGGATCTTGCGGCGTAAGTTGTTTCAGCAACTCTTCACCGACAGAGGAGCTCTATAAGAAAGAAAAAAAGAGAGGTGGAAAGGATCATCTACGGCTGGGGGATCTGACGTGAACAGGGAAGGAGAGAAAGGAGTTTTGGGATTTTAATTATTTTTTCTATTTCTATTTCTTTTTCTGTTTTATTTTCAATGGAGTCTATGGAGATTAGCCTACCCATGTTGGGCTAAACCCCTTAGCTAGGGCTAAGGGGTGAAGCTTGTGGTGTGATGGGAGGTTTTACTTTGTGCCATTGAATTAATTTTTAATTTATGAACGACCTTGATTATAGTTTGATTAAAGGGAATGTTTTTTAGTTTTTAATGGTTTGTTGTGACTGAAATTACAATGGGTCTGCGATGACTTTGAGCATGTTTCTACTCTTTTTATGTGTATGACGTCAGGAAGCCCTGTTGTTCATCATCGTCTCCTGGGCATGGTCGGATGACGGTACCCTTCCTAACCCTCATAACATGTTGATTGGTTGGTAATTAGTTTAATTCTGTTGTTTGTTTTGTCTCTTGGGCATGGTTTGATGATGGAATCCATTCTAATTCATTTTTTTTTAAACTATATCAACGGCAGTTCAGTTAATTTCCATGATTCGTGAAGCAGGCATAAGATCTCCCTGATCTCTACAAGTAGATCCTCTGAATCCCTAGTTTCCCCTCCTCTGAATTTCTTAAGTTTTAGTTAATTATTTCACCCTCATTCATTCAAATATTCCTCAATTTATACTTAATTTAGATTGCATCTTAGTCTAGTTCTAATTCTACGTGGTTTCGGATAACGTACAAGTATCAGTCCCTTGGGATTCGACCTCGGTCTTACCGAGTTTATTACTACATCACAACCCTACACTTGGGGAGTGAACAGTTGGATTAACGAATTATTTATGTGTTTATTATTTAGGAGTTTGATTTCTTTATTGTTTATATTTGTACATAAATATAATTCATCACTGTTTATAAATCTGATCATGGTGAACGATATTTGATTTTCTTTTGTTAAATGAAGTTTCAAATGAGTGGACTCAGATGATTCATGTTCAGATGATGTGGTTTTGAATATATGATTATGGAAATTATAAGAATGTAACACAAACATGGACGAATGGATGTTAAATTTGGATGTGAACTTAGAACTCATATAAATTATGCCTCCAGACAACTGTATGAAGAAGGAATTAAGTACATTCAGTGTACGGGTCATGAGTTGAAACTCAGGTCTGAGGGTGCACACTCTGTATCCAAATTTTGGGGCGTGATTCATCCTACTTGTAGGAGATTCACCCTACATCCTAACACCTTGATCACCACATCAGAGTATCACATGCAAGATGTTTGATCTTGGAACTGAAGCCTTGGCAAAGCATCGACATCATAAGCAACTGAGTGGATTCAAGCACGGGTGAGATTGAAGAAGAAACTCAAGAACGATGCATCAATAGGACTCAATTCGACAAATGTCATTAAGTGAGTACATACTCTCTTTCCTTATATAGGATTGAGGGTAAGAGTTTGTGACCTAAACTCGATAGCTTCTTTTGTAGGACGTAGGACTTGTATATGACTAAATTCACAAGACATGGGTGGGTACGTGTTAGTCTCCATGGGAGCCTCCGACGGAAGTAAATATAGATCCTTGGATTATGATCGAGGTTATTGGTTAGCATATAAAAACTCAATTAAAATCTCTTACAAGAGTCTCCCGTGGGAGTGTACATCAGTAGGTTCTTGTGTAGGACTGAGGTTGGTAGCGAGCCAATAGAAAACCATGTAAAGTCTCTTGCGGGGGCTGGTATATGTGTAGGATTGCAAAGGTTAGAAGTGAACCTGATTTAAAACCTCCGTTAGGAAAATCCAGTACACTTGTGGATTGAGTGCATCCGTTAGAAGTTAAGTAGAGAAATCGAACCAATATAAATGCTTATGTTTAAGATTGTATTTGAGCACTTATTTAGTTATGCTTATGTGATGAATGTTTAATTATATGTATGCATGATTAGATGAATGTCGGGAGTTGATAGGTAGCACATTCCACACACACATGTACACTATCATGTTTATAAACTAGTTGCTTGAATAACATATCATTACTAGTCATTGTGATTGGACCCTCTAATGGCTTTGAAGTCTTAGAGTTAATTGTCTTGCTTAGTTTAAGTTGCATATTAGTTTCAATAGAAAATTGTGTTTAAAAGATGAAAAAATTACTTGATCCTAATCACCCACTTATGGGACATAACCATCATTCCTTAGCTCCTCCAAGCTTTCGCGTATACCCGTGGTATAATATTCCACAAAATTTCATTTCTAATTGTGTGGTCTACCTTAATCATATTTCACATAAACAAAATGTCGATGTCCAGTGTACACCCAAGACAGGGAACCCTCTTCCTAACATTTATTGAAGTTTCTATATATGTTGGTTTGACATCGAACAAGTTAGACTTGACTCTCTCTCTCTCTCTCTCTCTCTCTCTCTCTCTCTCTCTCTCTCTCTCTCTCTCTCTCTCTCTCTCTCTCTCTCTCTACAGATACACACGCATATATATATATATAAGGAAAAGGTACTATGCGCTCGAGCTGATGGGAACGTCCCATGAGGTCGAGCTGTGTGGGCCCCACCGTGATGCGTTTCAAACATCTACCCCATCAGTCAGATGCACCATTCCATCGTGGGCCTAGGTCTCAAAAATCAAGTCAATCTATGACTTGTGTGGGCCACACCACATACAGAAGTTGAGAGGGGCCGTGCACCATTAAAACATTCATAATCATTTTTTGGGCCCACCGAGATGTGGTTTGCAAATCCATCCCATCCATTATGTGTGTCCCACTTGGATGAGGGTTCAAACCAAGTTTCAGCAGCATTCAAAACTTAGGTGGGCCCCACCAAGTGCTTTTATATGTTTTTGGCATGTCTTCACATGTTTTTAGATGGTATGGCCCACCTGAGTTCTGTATATGACTGATTTTTGGGATATCCCATAATTTAAAGGGGACCCATCAAATGCACGGTGTTGATGGTCGACACGCATCACGGTGGGGCCCATACAGCTCGACCTCATGGGACGTTATCATGAGGTCGAGGGCATGGTACCTTTTCCCATATATATATAATGGAAAATGTTCAACCTCATAGAAGATTCCCATGAGGTCGAGCTACATGGACTTCATTGTAATGTGTGTCAGACATCTACACCGTGTGTGTGTGTGTGTGTGTGTGTGTAAGAGGCACTCTCATGTCTAACTGATTGGACTATACCTCAGGCCTAATTAATTTAAATTTTGTTAATTTGAATTAATACTAACAAATATTAAATAGAAAGAAGTATTTCATAACCTGAAAAATAACTTCATATGTGCATACATTTATTCTTACCTTTTTAACACTTTTTTCTCCTATTTATTTATTAATTATAATAACATTTATTAATCACCAGTAACCAAAGTCGTTGCATGGTCCAACTTGTTGGACTTAAGAGCTTCACAAACACACAATGTATGTACACATGGCTTGACACAAAACATTTTTCCCACACACACACACACACACACACACACACACATATATATATGGGAAATGGTTCTGTGCGGTAGAGCTCATGGGAACTTCCCATGAGGTCGAGCTATGTGGCCCCACCATGATGTGCATCAAACATCTACCCCATCAGTCAAATTCACCATTCCATGTTGGGCCTCAAACTTAAAAATCAAGTCAATCGATGACTTTTGTGGGCCACACCATCTACAAAAGTTGAGAGGGGTTACCCTCCCATTACAACATTCATAATCATTTTTTGGGCCCACCAAGGTGTGATTCACAAATCCAGCCCATCCATTATTCGTGTCCCACCTGTATGAGGGGTCAAACCAAGTTTCAGACGCATCCAAATTTTATATGGGCCCCACCAAGTGCTTTCATATGTTTTAGGCATGTATTCACATAATTTTAGATGGTATGGCCCAACTGAGTTCCTTATACAGCTGATTTTTGGGATATCCCATAATTTAAAGGGGACCTGTCAAATGCACGGCGTTGACGTTCAACACGCATCACGGTGGGGCCCACACAGCTTGACTCATGGGAAGTTCCCACGAGCTCAACTACATAGAACCATTTCCATATATATATATATATATATATATATATATATATATATATATATATATATATAAGGTCAACTTAATGGAAACTTCCCATGAGGTCGAGCTCTATGAGCCCTGTCGTGATGTGTGTTGGACATCCACACAGTCAATTAAATGCACCTTTCCATGGTGGGCCATGTGATTCAAAATAGGCCAATCCATTACTTAGGTGGGCTACACCATTGATGACAGTTGAGAGTGGAGTGGACGTCGACCCATTGAAACATTCCTAAAGACGTAGTTCAGACTTCTAACCCATCCATTGTATGTCTCACTTGGATGATGGGTCACACCAAATTCTAGGTCATTCCAAAACTTTCGTAGGCCCTATCAAGTGTTTTTAGATGTTTTAGGCACAATTTTACATGGTTTTAGATTGTGTAGCCTACCCGAGTTTCAATTATGATTGATTTTGGGACATCCCAAACCTAGAGGAGACCCACCAAATGCACAATATGGATGTTCAACACACATCATAGCTTGACCTCATTGTGCGTGTAGAGAGAGATGGTACACAACCAATTGGACGTAAAACTATAATTTAAGGGAGTAATTAATGTTAATAAATGTTATCACGTCATACTTACTAAAGGTCACTATGGAAAAGTGGTGCCACCTCAAGTGGGCCCATCATAGCGTTAATGTTACATCAAGCCTAACCATTAGATGCACCACCCCATGTTAGACCCGAGCCTGAAAAGCAGCCCTATCCGTAGTTCAAGTAGACCACACCATAGGAAACAGTATAAAGGAAAAACCTCACCCTCCAGATGGTTTCCCTTGGCATTAGAGGTGTACACGAGTCGATCCGAGTTGAGCTTTGCCCAGCTTGGCTCCACTCAGCCAGCAAGATACCTTAGTTGAACTCGGCTCGGCTCAGCCATCGAGCCTGGATTGGCAGCTCGGCTTAGCTCGGTCAACAACTCGGTCCAATTCGAGCTGAGTTTGAGCCAAGTTTGAGTTTGAGTTTTCAAGCTGAGTTCGAGTTCGAGTTTTCGAGTGGGGTCTGACTGTCCGATTGGGCCATAGCCACCAGGCCAGTGGTTGGGTGGAGTCCGCTAATCAGACGGACACTGGAGAATAGAGAGATGAGGAGAGGAGTAGGGGAGAGTACCTTCCAGTTGTCGGTCGTCCATGTGGACACTAGAGAATAGAGAGATAGTATAAGAGAGTAATCATCGGTCGTCATTCGGGCGCTGGAGAACGGAGAGAAAGAGAGGAGAGGAGAGTGGTCGCCAATCGCCGTTCAGGCACTGGAGAACGGCGAGAGAGAGAGAGAGAGAGAGAGAGAGAGAGAGAGAGAGAGAGAGAGAGAGAGATGTGAGGAGAGAGATTGATAGGGTCTGGGTCTGGGTCGAGCGCTACCGCTGGATGGCTGGAGTGGGTTAGGGTTTTTAGGGTCGGCCGCTGGAGAAGGGCCAAGACTCAAGTGGGTTAGGGTTTTTTTTTTTTTAAATAATATTTTGAAATATATATACCTGGTCAAAAAATCAAGTTGAGTCAAACTGAGTCAGGTTCGAGCTTAAGACCGAGTAAAGCTCGGTCCAGCTCAGACTCAACTCAAAATTTTCCAAGCTCAATAAAATTGGCTCGACTCAGCTCAAACACAATTTCGATCCAAGTCGAGTCGAGCTTTTCCAAGTCGATTTGAGCAAGCTAACCGAGCTAACTCGGTTCGTGTACAACTCTACTTGGCATAACTCACTTGCTTCTAGTGTGGTATCTAATGGTTGGAGTGGATTTCACACCTTGTAAACAAGGGTGGAAGCATCTCTCCCAACTATTTCCCTTAGTGTGGCCAACCTGTATCATAGGTGGGCATGATTTTTTTGGCTCTAGGCCCAACATAGAATTACACATCTAACAATTAAAGTGGATCTCACATACACATCATGGTGGGCCCCATTACAAATCAAGGACCGACGTCACATAAAATTGCTTTTTTTTTTTTTTTTTTTTTTTTTTTTTTACGAGGTCTCAGGTCCAATCTATAAGTTAAGGTCCAACAAGCAAATACCACCCAACATTTCATGTGTACATTTATAAGGTCTAATAAGCAAATACCTTCCAACATTTCATTTGAACATGTAATGTAACCCGTCTAGTGTGGCTCGTCATGAGCATCACCTTTTGGAGAATTCCGTCATTGAGTGAATTAAAATTGTGTTTTGATATTTACCATATCTGAACTTTTATCCGGTGTGGACCACTAGATGTGCACTTACAACTGATCATTGCACCAGGCAATCCTCATGATGAGGCGAACCTGTTGGAAGGGTTGGATGTCACATGCGCTTTGCAAGTTACCATATGGGTAAACTATTGTGTGTGGTCCCACTAGTTGGACATAAGAACTCGTTTTTTCAGGAATGTATCACCATTTTTTGAACATGTGCCAGACATGCTCCCTTCATTTTTATGGGGCCCACCATGACGTGTATATTGAGATCTACTCCAACCATTAGATGTGTAATCCCAAGACAGGCTTAGAGTCAAAACATAAGACTGACTCATGATTCAGGTGGGCCACACCAAGGGAAACAGTTGGGAGAGCAACATCCACACTTGAATTTTGCGGGGCTCATCATGATGAGTACGTGAAATCTACTGCAACCATTAGATGTCACACCAAAAGATAGACCTTACACTCAAAACTCAGGCCCATACATCATTCAAGTAGACCACACCAAAAGCTAGACGTGATGTCCAAAACTCAAGCCCATATATATATATATATATATATATTGAATAAATATTTTTATTTTTTTACTAGATTTTCCTAATAATAGCTTGAGAAAAATCTCAAAATTTGAAAATCTCCCAAAAACAATCCGGGCGAGACGTTGATGAGAACTTGATTTTCACGATTGAGTAAAAACCCATCAAAATGATTAGACTAATTAATCATGAAATTTCTTGATATTTGGTGTAACCAAACTCAACCTTAATTACTTCAATGCCCAGCTATTTAAATGTTCTTAAATTAAGTTATTTATTTAGTTACAAAAATACAACGTGGAAGTGAAGAGAAGACAGTTGAGCTTCCAAGTTAACTCAACCCAGCCAAACGTGGATTCGAGCTTCCAAGTTTTGAAACACTGTAGAAATGAACCAGTCCAACAAAGAAAAAACACACACACAACACAACATAACAAATTTATATAGTCCAGCGTTGTGCCCTACTCTATGGATGAGTCCTGTAGAAATCACTATCTTTTCAAAAAGGGTTACAGCTTTAAACCTTTTACTACCCAAAATTCAAAAAGAATCTTCCTTGTGTTACCTTAATTCGACTCTCATCGAGAATATTTATACAAAAATATATAAATAAATAAAATACACCATACATAAAAATACTTAAATATCATATTCGGTCACAGCGGGTCTCATGACTTCGCCTGCACTGTCCTGCTGAATACAAAACATCTATAACAATATACTATATCCTGAAAATAAAGATAATAAGGTAAAAACACACCAACAATCCATGTTAAATAAAAATTTCCAAAGATCAAAGGTTAGGATCTTCTAATTTGTTGAGAGTTTTGGGACAGATGGGAGAAAGGAGAAATCAGATCAATGTTTTGGCCACCATATTGTGGGGCCCACATGCCCTTTGATAGCCCAACCCAGTGCTTGCACAGAAGGGTTGGACTAAGTCTATCTCAAGCTCGGGCTTGTTAATCATGGCCCATCATGGTTGTGGTCCATGCTCATGGCTAAGTTTTATTTTGGGATCAGAACACGGACAGATCTTCGTACAGTGTGGCCTACCCGTTGATAGCCCAACCCAGAGCTTGCACAGAATGGGCTGGACTCAGCTCTGCTCAGGCTCAGGCTTGCTTGCTAACCTTGATCCATCAAGGTCCCCACCGGCCATGCTCTAGGCCAAGTTCTATCTTGGGGTCAGGACACAGCCCAAATTAGAAAGGAGGTAAATTTCCAGCAACAGCTATGATAGGGACCCATGCAAGGACAAGCTCTGTAGGTTCCACCATGGTGAGTGTTTGGTGTCCACCCCTCCATCATTTGCAACTGTGGTCATGATCCAAAAAATCCAGCCCCATCCAAAGCTCAAGTGGGCACTCTACCGGAAACAATGGGGATGGAGAAGCCTACCATTAAAACCTTCATAGGCCCCACCATGAGGTTTATATTCTATCCAACCATTCACAAGTCCCATGAGGAAGAATCAGAAAAACTAAGCATTGTGATCAATCTGTCCATTGAGCAAGACATTCAAAAGAGGTTGAGAAGGCCCACCAAAATTCCATCATTAAAGCATAATGAAGGAATTGATTTTTCACAAATTCCACAATTCTCAAGCACAAGATACATTCCTAATATGATCAACAGTAAGAAACCTTACCCTTCCTACCACCCAACAAAATGTGATGACTCTCAAGGGTCTGAACAAGGTCCAAAATATAGCAGTAGGAGCCTCAAGGCGCATTCCCAAGTGTTGCATGGAAAGATTTAATCAAGAATTTCCCAAGGTTTCGGCTGTACAAATCCTGGGTCAGCATCCCTGGCTGTTGGACTATCGAGTACGGGGGCAGAGGGGAAGGGGGCAGCATGTTGGGTTTTTGGGTTTTGACTAAGATGATGCCACATGGCAATCTCAAATCCAAACCATCCAACCCTATTTTACCCCTGAACTTGATAAGAATTGCAAGAAAACTGGGTTTGGAAGCGCTATAAATAACCCCCATATCTTGTCATTTCAAGCATCCACTCCCATTTCAAAGCTTCCTCATCCCTTAGGGATTTAGCCATTTGGTCATCACATCCCGAGGAGGGTGAGAGCAAGAGAAAGAGAATCCAACCCTGGTCTAGTCTATCCTACCCTAGCCAAAGTCTAAGTCTCTTGAGCCACGTAAGTCATAATCCTAGCCACTCGATCTAGCCTTTGTGATACAACCGTTCATTTAACCGTTCAAACATCAATCAATTTCATCTAATTCTGAGCAATAGCATTGTGCAACACTCATTTCCTTCTCCACCCATCTACTCATCAAATACACCACCATTGCATTGCATTACTTTATTTTATCGCATCTAATTGGCTTGGGTGTATGCTTTGTGGCTTGCAGATATAATCGGAGTTTGCCCCCAGAAACCTAACCAATTAGCTTTTGTTTTATCATAAGCATTAATACAACATCAAGCATCACATACATCATAGTTCCATATACATAGCACTTAGCACTCGGTCAATTTGAATGTATGCTCTGCAGCTTCCCGATATAATCGAATCATGCCCATCAAAAATTTAAACTGTTTAGCCATTATCATCATTGCATTCATCTTTTATGTGTGAGAATTAATCATCTCTCTCATAAATTAGTCAGATTCTGTGAAGTAGATACCGTACGCTCGTATGGGTAAAGTGGCTGCCTAACACATTTCCTCTTTGTAACCGTGGTCCCTTACTCGGAATTTTTGGAACGCAAACTCAAGAGTTATCTTAGGGCAAAGAATTTTCGAATTCTCAGTCCTAAGTGTTTCTATAGGGTCTAACCGACTATATATTCGAATTAATTGTTTAGTGGCGACTCTGGTCAAACATAACACGCCCTTAATCACAACCCCCAAAACCAGAGAGAGAGAGAGAGAGAGAGAGAGAGGCAACACACGGAAGCGAGTGGATCCCGTTCGGGATCCAGTGTCCACACTTAGCCAATCTCTATTTTGAAGAACTCGGAAGACCCCCTCCATAATGCCACTGAAACAAGCTCTCTATCAAATCAGGCATCACCCAGCACACCTTCAAAGATCTGAGGGTACCAGACCACACCACTGGAAAATTAACAAAGAAAAGATGGTCCGTTTCAGTTCAGGTCGGACCCCAGCTTCATAATTTCAAGTCATGTTGGAGCCGACCCTGCCATGGCCATTGGCATCTCCAACTATGAGCCTCCAACAAAACCAAGAGCCACACCAGCTACCCATACTCTGTATCTCTGAAGTTTCTTTGAGATTGTGGGATCAATACCAACCATACCACCAGTTCACCTACAAAGCTGAAATATGGTTCATGAAATCATGTTCTCATTGCCCTCTTATGAGAAAAACTTTCATGCTGCAGAGAGCGATGGATTATACGCAGGCACTTAAAAATTGTAAATGTGGAATTAAACCAACCAGATGACAAAAATGGTCGATTACTTGATTTGTAATTGGCGATCAATGTAAAAAAATAACAATACAGCATGAATTTTCAACAACAGAATTTCAAAAAAAAAAAAAAAAAAAAACAGATATTAAAATTATCCACTTCGTACTTGTGACCTTACAAATATCTCACTATGCTAACTTTTAGAATCGATCAAAATCCTTTTTCATGCAATCTGCAGTTTTTGATACTTACACACGCACCCGACACACACCCACGCACACCGTGGTGGGATTTCACCACCTATGGGTATCAAACCCTAGACCTAGTGTTGAAACTCCTCAGAGTCTACCACTGAGGTAAGGACGCAGGTTTTGATACTTAAGTTACAATTTGTCTTTTCCCCCTTTTCGAATAGTTTCTTTTTACTAGGACTTAGCCTATCATCCATTCATAGCATTAATATTTGGTACGAACGTTCTATCACTCTTGAGTTCAGACTGACCATACAGTGTGCACATGCGGATCCAATGGTTCCAGGGAAACCGAGAATCGTCATATCTTATTTGCTTTTGCACTGGCCTCCACCTATAGATATGGAAGATCTCTTAGTGCCTCAAAAAACTAGTGCTCTTTTTTAAGTTTTTTCTGAAAAAAGTTGCCCCACACTGGAGACTGATACTCCGTGGGGGTTTTATTGCAAATGATTTTTATAAATGTGATCCAGCTTGTATGATTATCTCCTCTAGGGATACCTATGGGATTTTCAGCGAACTAGTTTTTATTGAAAACATGCAAAGAACCGATCCGTCTTCCCATGGTCGGGCGGCTGAGTTAGATCTGTTGGGGATGAGAACTAGGATATAACAATTCAATTTGCTTTCCTCTTGTTCCGACCATGATCAAGATCGGTTGGGCAGATGTGATCAAGATTCCGATCTATGGTCAATCGGTTCCATCATCTCATATCGTAGTACGACTGAATAAGTATGTTGTTTACCAAATATATTTATATGCTAAATAAGTAGAAACAAGAAAAGCTACTGAGGTATAAGTAACTTACTATCTAAACGAGCCCCGTTTCAGGCACAACTCCAAAACTGTAAACATCACTCTTCTCCATCAGCTGCCAAAACTGTAAACATCGCTCTTCTCCGTCACCTGCCCGTACAAAGCATGTTCAGGTGCAACATAACCTAGAATCCCTGCCACCCTAGTACTCAGATTAGTCAACCCCTCTGGTGTGAACTTCACAAGGCCAAAATCCACCACCTTGGGCTCAAAGTTCTCATCCAAGAGAGAATATTACTAGCCCTGATATCTCTATGTATTATGGCCAGCCAGCCCACGTGCTGTCCTAACTTCAATCTTTTGACGAATCAGCCAACTTAGCTACTTCTCATCCAACCCCAATAAATGATCGTAAAGACTCCCATTACGCAATAAATCACACACAATTTTCCTCTGTTGACCCTCGAAAGAAGTCATTGTAGTACAATAACCTCCCAATGCAACAAGATGGACATGCCTAACACTAGCAATGACCTCCACCTCATGTGGCTGAGCAGTTCTTGAACCTCTTCAAAGAGGCTTCTGACCAATTCGACAAGGTGTCCCTATAAACACTCCCATACCCGCCCTTCCCAATTATATCCTCTCTCGAGAAATTCCTTCTCGCTGCTTTGATTTGTTCGAACGTGAATCTAACCAGATTTGTACTAGCACCAATGTAATCTAACACAAAAACTGCAGTCATCTCAACCATAACAAGCTTCTTCTTCTTCATTTTTCATTTCCTGCATCATTTTCTCCACAAAAACCAAACCCCAAGAACCTCAGCCAACAACCCAACGATACAGCCCACCAGCTCCAAAAAAAGACACTTTTGGCCTTTCCCCTCTGAAGAAGACAGAAGACCCAAGGAGGAACAAACAGAGTGTGGTCCCACCATCAGTGGGCCTGAATGAGTCGACCAAGCCGGCAGCATAGATGAACAGACACACTGCGCAGTCCAAGACATTCCCGACCTCTGGGCTGGTGAGGTAAGACACCTAGAGCCGAGAGAGGCTCATCGTGCAGGATACGCATGGCGAATTCTTCTCGAGCGATTGTACATCAAGCTCTGAAAATGAAACTAATGATGGTAGCATAGGACTAACACTCTTACAACCCTTGGTCATTGAGTTCTGAAATTCAACAAAAAGATTGAACTAGAAAAAACAAATATTTAAAAGCAAGTCATTGAATGGAAAGAATATATATCCCACATACATGAACCATCTCTTCAGTCCAAAAGAATAAGATATCATTTTACGACAGTGGGATATTTGATTCTTATTTGAGGAAATGGACTATTTAGATTCTAAATCAACAAATGGAAGCATGTTCATACCAGAAGGGGAAGCAAGTGCAGCTGGAGTCGTGTTATCATCCGTTAGATCCCTTATCTAACGACCACTCGGTTATCTTCAGATGCAGTGGCGACCGGTACTTTTATTTAGAATGTGAACTTGGATTGTCATTATCAAAGGTAAATGGCTGGAAACCAGAAGAACTAGATAGATGCCCTGAGCCACAACTGCTCACCGATCTCTCATGTCATCCAGGTTCACTACAAGAGAATAGACCGTTCCGGGATTGATGGGACCGGCAAGTCAGTTTCCAATATCTTCACAATCCAATCCATCGTTGGCCTAGCATGCAACTGCAGATGAGAAGAAAGAACCACAACTAATACATATTTCTCCAAGACTTCTTGGGCCCAACTCCACCATACAATCTTCAATAACATCCAATGCTCTCCCTTTCCGCACAAGGGAACAAGCCCAATCTGTCACAGGCCACTTCTGGCCCTCGCTTATCGAAACAAGTGCCTTCTTCCTGCTCAAAAACTTCAGTAGCACAACCCCAAAACTGTAAATGTCACTCTTCTCCGTCAGCTGCCTGTACAAAGCATATTCAGGCGCAACATAACCCAGAATCCCCACCACCCTAGTACTCAGATGAGTCATCTCATCCAGCATGAACTTGGCAAGGCCAAAATCTGCCACCTTGGGCTCAAAGTTCTCATCCAAGAGAATATTACTAGCCTGGATATCTCTATGTATTATGGCCAGCTGGGCCCTGTAATGCAGGTAGGCCAACCCATGTGCAGTCCCAATTGCAGTCTTCTGACGAATCGATCGACCAACTTAACCTCTTCACATTCGACCCCAATAAATTATCGTAAAGACTTCCATTATGCATCAAATCACAGAATTATCCTCTGATGATCCACGCAAGAAGTCGTTGCAGTACAATAACCTCTCAAATGCAACAAGATTGAAATGTCTAACACTAGCAATGACCTCCATCTCATGTGCAAAGTTTGCATCTTCCGCAGCTGAGCAGTTCTTGAACCTCTTCAAAGGAATTTCCAAACCATTCGCCAAGATGCCCCTATATATAAACATTCCTGTACCTGCCCTTACCAATTATATTATCTCTTGAGAAATTCCTTGTCGCTGCTTTGATTTCTTCAACCGTGAATCTAACCAAAGTCACACTAGCAACAATGGAATCCAACCCATAAGCCAGACTCGTCTCAACGTTAGCAAACTTCTTTTTTCTCATTTTCCATTTCCCGCATTGTTTTCTCCGCAAAAGCAAAATCCCAAGAACCGCCCACAACAACCCAACAACACAGCCCGCCACAACTTGAAAGGCGACCCTTTTTGCCTTTCTCGCCTGAACAAGACCACGAAGTCACGAGGAGGAACAAACACAGCCTGGTCCCGCCATTAGTGGGCCCGAACAAGTTGACAAAGCCGGCAGCATAGATGGACAGATACGCCACAGAGTCCGAGACGTTCCTGACCTCTGGGCTGGTGAGGTATGACACCTGGAGCCGCGACAGGCCCGTCGTGCAGGACATGCATGGCAAATTGTTCTCAAGCGACTGTACGTCAAGCTCTCAAAATGAAACTAATAACTAAAGTATAGGGCTAGCACTCTTACAAGTTACAACCCTTAGTCATCAAGTTCTGAAATTCAACATATAGATTGAACAAGAAAAAAATTAAATTTAAATGCAAGTCTTTGAATGAAAAGAAATACATATACTATATACATGATACATCTCTTTAATCCAAAAGAATAAGATATCACTTTAAAACAGTGGGTCATTTGATTCTTTTTTGAGGAAATGGACAATTTAAATCTAAATCCAAAAATGGAAGCATGTTCCCACCAGAAGGGGAAGCAAGTGCAATTCGAGTCTTACGATCATCCGTTATATCCCTTCATCTAACTTCCACTCGATTATCTTCAGATGTAGTCGCGACCGCTCCTATCTAGAATCTGAACTTGGATTGTTGTTCTCAAAGGTAAATGGCTGGTAACCAGCAGAACTAGATAGATGCCCTGAGCCACAACTGCTCACCGATCTCTCAATGTCATCCAGGTTCGCAACAAGAGAAATGGGCCGTTCTGGGATTGATGGGACTGGCAAGTCAGTTTCCAATATCTTCACAATCTGATCCATCGTTGGCCTAGCATGCAACTGTGGATGAGAAGAAAGAACCGCAACTAATACATACTTCTCCAAGACTTCCCTTGGGCCCAAATCTGCCATACCCTCTTCGATAACATCCAATGCTCTCCCTTTCCGCACAAGCGACCAAGCCCAATCTGTCACAAGCCACGTCTGGCTCTCAGTCATGGAAATGAGCGCCTTCTTCCCACTCAAAATCTCCAGTAGCACAACCCCAAAACTGTAAACATCACTCCTCTCCGTCAGCTGCCCGTACAAAGCATATTCAGGTGCAACATAACCCAGAGTCCCTGCCACCCTCGTACTTAGATGAGTCATTCCCTCCGGTGTGAACTTGGCAAGGCCGAAATCCGCAACCTTGGCCTCAAAGTTCTCATCCAAGAGAATATTACTAGCCTTGATATCTCTATGTATTATGGCCGGCTGCGCCCCATAATGTAAGTAGGCCAACCCACGCGCAGTCCCAATTGCAATCTTCTGACGAATCGGCCAACTTAACTTCTTCTCATCCGACGACCCAAATAAATGATCGTAAAGACTCCCATTACGCATCAAATCACACACAATTATCCTCTGATGACCCTCAAAAGAAGTCGTTGCGGTACAATAACCTCTCAATGCAACAAGATTGACATGCCTAACACTAGCAATAACCTCCACCTCATGTGAAAAGTTTGCATCTCCTGCAGCTGAGCAGTTCTTGAACCTCTTCAAAGCGACTTCCGACCCATTCGACAAGATGCCCCTATAAACATTCCCGTACCCACCCTTCCCAATTATATTATCTCTCGAGAAATTCCTTGTCGCCGCTTTGACTTCTTCAAACGTGAATCTAACCAGGGTCGTACTAGCACCAATGGAATCCAACCCAGAAATCGAACTCATCTCAACCTGAACAGACTTCTTCTTCCTCATTCTCCATTTCCCATATCTTTTTCTCCACAAAAACCAAACCCCAAGAACCGCCACCGACAACCCAACCACACAACCCACCACAACTCCAAAAACAAGACCCTTTTTGCCTTCCCACCCGAAGAAGATGATGAAGACCGAAGGAGGAACAAACACAGCGCAGTACCATCATCGGTGGGCCCAAAAGAGTTGACCACGCCTGCGGCGTAGATGAATGGGTACGCGGCACAGTCCGAGACATTCCCGACATCCGAGCCAATGAGATACGATGCCTTGAGCCGTGACAGGCTCGTCGTACAGGACGCACACGGCGAATTGTTCAAAAGCGACTGATTACAGGCACGACGGACATCCTGCAGTGACGACTCCGGGACCACCGACTCGAATTGCGACCGGGTTGTGATATTCATGCACCCTTGTGCGATCCAAGAAGTCTCAAACCCACAATTAGACCGCACGTCGAAATCAGATATGAACTCTTTAACCAGATCCTGATACGAATCCCAACAAGACTCGGCGGTAGACAGAGGCGGGACGAACAGGCCATCGGTGCGGAGATACTCGGCCTGCACCAGGTGGATGCCTTGGAGCGCGTACTGGCACTCCAAAGAAACGTTCGCGGTGCGGCCATTTTGGGAGGAGTCAAGGATTTTACGGAGGACGCTGAAATTCATGGGGCAGTCCGAGCTCGATGCGAGTCTACGATTACGGAAGCTGCCGACGCCGTTATTGGATTGAAAGAAAGCTAAAACTAGTAATAACAGTGATAAGAAGACGGCGAATGCGAAGAAGACATTAGAGGTGATTTTCGAGAATGACATTTTGGGAGGGTGTTTGGTGGGGAATTAGGGATTTCTGTATTGGGTTTTGTTGGAGATTCTAAAATGAATGTGAAATTGAAGAGTTTTTGTTTGATTTTGATGGAAATTGCTAGAGGTCTGTTTGGTAAGCTTACCTGAGTAAATTCTGGACTGCTGTTTGCAGCTTTAGCAGCCGTTTTGGAGAAAAGGATTTCTAGAAGACTGGGAGGTTCGGAGAAATGGGTAATCTGTGCTGTTTGGATGTGTTTGGGACCTGTTTGGATAGAAGGGTTAGTACTACCAAGATATTTACTCTGTTTTGAAAATGGTGGTGATTCATTATCCACACACGTGGCACTTATTCATGGTGATCAGACCATTCAAGTTGTGGGATACATTGTGGATGGACCATATCTCTAAAATCTCAATTATTGAGTAATCGTGACCATCTAATTGATTGTTATCAAATGGATGGTTTAAATTAAATTTACTGATTGGTCGAAATCAAGGGCTAAATCAGGAAATCGGATTGCGTACTGAGTAAACTCTTTTGGGCCCACCTTGAATCTACATGGTCTTATCCACTCCGTCCATCCACTTTTCTAGCTCATTTTAGGGGTTGATCCCAAAATTAAAGTATATGCAAAGCTCAAATGGACCATACCATATGAAAGAGTGGAAATAATGATTTCCACCGTTGAAACCTTGTTAGGCCCCACAGTGATGTTTATTTGTCATCCAACCTGTTCATAAGTTCTAAAAAAAACAAGGATGAAGGGAAAAAAATATTTAACCCTAATCCAAAACTTCTGTGGTCCCCAAAAATTTTTCAACGGTAGACATTCAATCCACACTGTTTCCTGTCGTGTGATCTGTTTGAGCTTTGGATATACTTCATTTTTTTTTCACGGCTAAAATTATCTGTTAAAATGGATGGAAGGAGTAGATAAAATAAATAAATCACGGTGGACCCCACAGAATTTAACTAGTACGCGTACTGAGTAAATCAGTACGCAATCCTCTTCCCTAAATCAGATGGTCGCTGACAAAGTTAGCTGGCAGCTCGTGAAAGTAACTTTTGTGTTGGGAATTCCAGGAAATTATCTTACGTGGAGCGGATCTCAAGTCCAACGAATTGGATTCTTTTTATTGTCCATATAGTGGATAAATTCTAACCTTTTATGTACATGCGAAATCCAAACCGTCCAGAATGTTGGACCCAAAATGATAATTATATTTTTCATAATTTAACTATAGAACTTTCCAAGTAGACCGAATTTTTATTTTCATATTTATCAATGTGTAGGTACTATTTTCTATGGCATGACCCACTTAATACATATATAGCATTTATTTTTATATTATGATCACCATGATGGTAGAAACAACTTTAAGGGTTGGATTTTATATGAACTTTATATATTTAAATTTATCAGTTGGATGGACCGTAACTAGTGACCCAACCAGTTGGACTCGAGACCTTATCTGTTTTTCTGCAGCTGAAAGTATAAGAGCGAAGGCGAGCCTCCCCGAGCGGATTGGGTGCGGCTTCGGTCACACCTAAGACGGTACGGCCCTTACTGTGGAACCATATTGATGTATTTGTACTAAATCCACCCCGTCCATCCGTTTTTACAGATCATTTTATGGCATGATTCCAAAATTCAAGTAGATTCATATTTCAGGTGGACCATACTATAGGAAACAGTGTGATTGAACGCTCCAACATTAAAAACTCCCTCCTACCCTAATGTTTCCGTAATGTTTATGTGCCATCCAACCTGTTGAAAATGTCACAAAAATTTTAAAATGGAAAAAACAAATATGAGCTTGACCTCAAAATTTTGTGTCCCACAATAAGCTTTTAATGGTTGATCACTAATGTTTTTTATTTTACAGTCCACATGATATTGAATCTATTTCAATTTTGGGCTCATGAAAATAAAATGATCTTGAAAAACATATGGACGTGTGGATATATAATAGATACATCAAGGTGGGCCCTATGTGAAGGGCGGCACCATCTTGGGTGAGGCAGGGCCGCACCTAATCCGCTCCCGGGAGCCTCGCCTTGGTTTGAAAATGGAGGAATGTGATGGATACGTGGCCGATGGCTTTGAATGGTGTACACCTTTTTTAAGTTCTGAAAAATCGGCTCATGGTTCGTATTTGAGACCACTTATCTTATACCCCTCAGTTCAAAAACTATGAAATAAAAAATTATACGGTAGAGAATCCCACCTTCTATTGGCTGCCTCTGGATGGACGGTTCATAACTTAAAGTATCGTAATATTGGTATGTCTAGTTTTTCAGTCTTGAATATTTTTGAGAAATTCTCCTATCTACGGCTGGAATCAACAGGTCAATGTATGGATTTCATATTATAATCTCCATTTGTCAAAATTAAGAACCTAGGTATTACGTGCAAGGATGCGGCCACGTATAAAATGCAGGGAAATGAAGGAGGAACGAGGCTTTTAACAGTATACGCTGGTTTTCATGTTTGATTGGTGGGGCCAGGGTTCAGTAATCCTAACCATTGATCTGTTTCATGCCTATTTGGATGGATCACAAAACAAATTTCTATCATGGATTGGAAGTTTTGGTCACAAATCTTTGGACTCTCTTCATTTGAATCTGGACCATTGATGTATATCTCTTCTTAAAAGTCTGTTTCTTTTTTACACGAATGGAAGGTTGTGATTTTTCCCTCAAGAAAATCTTTTGGGAATGGTCCGATCATCTTGGAAACGAACAGATCAATGGTCTGGATTACTCATTGCCTACAGAGGTACTGTTCAAATCCTCCGTTCGCGTACACTAGATTTATTCGAGATGAGGATTGTTTGACCAACGAGTAACGACGTAAGGCAACGGACAGGCCAGCAGATTTTTTTAGTAACCCGAGAACTTCTGTTCTCTTTCCGCACGATTTTCATACACGTGCCGAATTTTCGCTAGATCCGAACTGTTCATCATGTGGGCCCTACCTTGGATGGGTATTATTGTAATTTAGCAATGGGATATCGTAGAACGTGGATTGCAGGAGAGACGATCTAGGAAAAAAATGGATGGTCCAACGAACTTTGGTTGAATTTTTATGACAATCTAATTTTCTTTCCCCAAAAACTCCAATCCCATGGTTAGGATTTTAAGTGCTTTTTTGGGGCTGTGGCCCATCCAACTTATTGCCCATCAGATGATTAGTTTGGATATCGACGGAATCGGACTGCGCCCTGCCCCTGCTGGACCATAATCCGTCCAGGCAGGGCTTTGTGGGGTCCACCTTGATGCATGAGTTTTATCCACACCGTCCATCCATTTTTCCAGATCATTTTAGCATGTAAAAGCAAAAATGAGGAAAATTCAAGGTTCAAGTGAACCACACAGTGGAGATTGAACGCCCACCACTAGAAACTTCTTAGGAGCCGCCGAAGTTTTCGGCTTGAAAAATGAATGGACGGCGTGGATAAAACCCATAAATCACGGTGGGACCAGAAATGACGCAATCCGATTACGATTCTCTACTGTCTTCACACGTCCTGGAAATGTGAGTCAACTTGT
The DNA here is from genome assembly GCA_021015155.1 of Magnolia officinalis. NCBI lineage: Eukaryota > Viridiplantae > Streptophyta > Magnoliopsida > Magnoliales > Magnoliaceae > Magnolia > Magnolia officinalis. The sequence continues at coordinate 19,135,509 of JAJHSJ010000018.1, read as the reverse complement.
TAAAGTAAACCCCCGGCGATCCGCGCATGAAGTAGCAATTCAGGGTACACGTGCCAATGCTCCAAGTGCAAGCCGAAGATCCGTATCATATCAGGAAGGACCAACTTGAAATTTCTATAGAAACAGAGATCAGATCGTAGGGCCTGTTTGGACGCGGGGATTAGGTTGGAGTAGATTGGAGTAGGTGGGATAGGGTTTGAAAATCTCACCCCGTCCTCCTCGAGTTCTGTTTAGTCGGTGCGGTATCACTGATGGATGAGAGAGATGGTTGGATTCAGAGGACGATCCGGTGGATTGCAAATCCCACAAACTTCATTTCTCGCCTCATCCCTATCACATGCTCCATCCCATCCCTAGCCTGTTCATAGTCCGTACAAGATGGGAGTTTCCATACTTCCGATTTGGCGGGAGAGAGGCTGTGGTAGGTTTCCATATTGGCGCGAAATCAGGTTTATAACAACCACCTGAGGGTCGTTGATGGCCGTCTTCATCGATCGGCTGTCATCACGAGCTGAAGGTGCTCATCCTGAGGTAGGTCTTCTTCCACTGTCGATCTGCATGAGACGTTGTTTTGTATTGTGCATATGTCTTGCATGTTCCAGATATTGATGATTTCTGTAGCATTTGAGAGGGCCAAGAAGGGTTTTCATGCATCTGATGTATATCTGTGGTTTCCAGCGAAATAGGCCCTCCGATATGGAGTTGGCCTGTCTGGCTGGCTGCGATGGATTCTAAACCAGGTCTGATATACATGTGCAGTAGGATTTCTTCTCTGTCCGTCCAATCTGCCCTGTATTTATTCCCTTTTCTCCAATCTTTCTTACATAACTCTATGGGGTGGTCTATTCTGTTGTGTTTTGTCACGCCCCAAACTTGGAAACCGGGCTCACAAAATTTTCGATCGCTGAATCCGGCGTCGACAGCCTCCGTAGTGCCCCATTCTCGGATCCCAGCACTCACATGCCAGATTCCGATCCTATGATCCTACAAGGAGGATTTTCGATATGATTTTTTTTTTTTTTTGTAATGGAGCATAATCATAAGCATAACCAAGTCACAAAACAACATCACCACATATCCACTATATCAAAAACTTTAAGTACAATGCGGAAAGTAGAAATACAGGGTGATCAAAAACTCCAAAATAATCTAGCGTGCGCTCCAATACCACCTGCGCGTAACGGTCGTGCATAAACTTACAAAAGCTTAGAGGGTGGTGTAAGTGTGTGCGCAAGGCAAGTGTCAAGTGTACAATATCAGAGTAATGCGGAAATATGTGGTAAGTCCATGAATACAACCAGCCGTACGAAGGCTATGTGATGCAAGGCATGAATGCTATCGGTCATACCAAGGTCATGCGATGCAAGGCCTATGTAGGCAAATGTCGTATGCGAAATGCAAAGCAAGCATGTCAGTCTTCATCAAGTACACATATCAGTAAAGTTCTTCTTTAGATATCACCAGGGTCTAATATACCTCACACTGATTGCCTCCTCCCTAGATGCACAGTCAAGCAAGTGGAATAGACTACATTATCCGCCTAACCAGTAGTCTGCCAATACCTACCCGGCTCGTCGATAGCGGACTCATTTGCGAGCTAGTCAAACTCAGCCTAGCTTATAGCCCCTCACTCGGGAGGATAAGGTCACACTCCCTTCCAACTAACCACGACACAGTGAGAGACACGGCCTACTAGTATTCGGCACTCGGGCCTCGTGTCTCCACTCGGTCTAGACGTTGGAGCATCTCCGGGTACCAAAAAGGTTCTGAGATTTTCACCCAAGGACATCCTAAGTGCCCACAGTGCTAGAGCCAATATTTTCGGTATCCGATACGACCATCCATGATGTGCCTATGGAGGCAACAACCCTAATGTCGCTAGGGCATGCAGTGATCAAATCACACATATGCGAGATACATGAGTCACACCGTACAATCATGCAGCAATCCTGCACGTACCACGCGATCATGTGAGGCACTCCATCTCATAAGGAGTCCCGTAAATGTTTCAGCCCAATGGCTTATGCTATGGTCAAACATTCCTCATATCAAGCATACATATGATGCGTATGGGCATGAATCATGGAATTATACTAAGTATGTTAAAAGTTGTGAACTATCCTTATAATGCAGATGGGCCTAGACGGCCTACACATAACAAGTATGGGCCTATCAATGGGCCCTAAGGAGAGTTACAATGCGGACATTTAACTAACATTGTGCTCACAACGTGGGCATCAAACCATCATTGTTCCCTAGGCACGGCCCGTCATAAACATCATTACATAAACCATGAAGAAATCGCACATTGCAATGGACCTTAGGTATACCCCGTTAGGCCTTAAATACATCAAACGGGCCATATCACATGGGCCTTATATTCATTAAGTGGGCTACATCAATGGGCCGCACCAATGGGCCTTATGTACATTGTAATGGGACATAACCCATGGACCTTATAATATATCAAAATGGGCCTAATCAAATGGGCCTTACATTCATAGCAAGGTGGGCCTCAACGACGGCCTTACACACATCAAGGTGGGCCTCAACAATCGGCCTTATAAATATCAAGGCGGACCTCAACAACGGGCCACAAATACATTAAGATGGGCCTTATCACCTGGGCCTTATATGTATACCAAGGTGGGCCCACTTGAACTATAGATCTGCCTTATTTTTAGTCTCAAGCCTGTAAGACAAGCTTGCCAAATGGTTGGGACGGTTTAGATGCAACACATGCATCATGGTGATACATCCCATGAAGGCCCACCATCATGTATATATTATATAATATAATATATAATCTATATATAATATATACAATATAATATAATATATATACACACACACACATCAAGTGCAGTCCCACATGTGGGGTGGGTCCCATATAGATGGACGGCATGGATGAAACATATACCTCATGGTGGGGTCCCCCTGCCGTCCAGCAGCTAGCTAAAATGGCTGGACGACATAGATAAAACACATACATTTGGGTGGGGTCCACTAGTCGTCCAGCAGCCCCGCCGAATGGCTGGACAACATTGATAAAATAGACACATCTAGGTGGGTTCCACTGTCCACGGCAGTGGACGGTGTGAATAAAACACGTATATCACTGTGGGTCCCACATGGGACCCACCATAATATTTATAAGTCATCCAATCCGTTCATAAGGTCACGCAGACCTGGATGAAGAGTAAAAACAAATTTCATATTGATTCAAAACTTCTGTGAACCCAAAAAAGGGTTTCAATGGCAGACGGTTCGACCCCACTATTTCCTATGACGTGGGCCACCTGAGCTTTAGATGTGGCTGATTTTTGGAGGGCCCACTGTCCCAAAGGGGACCCAACATATGCACGGCGTGGATGTTTGAAACACACCACGGTGGGGCCCACATGTGGGGTCGTGGTCCTTGGCCTGTCCGCCCATGGCGCAGCAACGCCTGCTGCTCTGTCAGCGGCAGCAGGTGCTGCTACCTATTTTTTTATTTTTTATTTTTTTGAAAAATTAGTTGTTTTGAGGTTTTTCTGTGGTAGGGCCCGCATCAGGGGAATCCATCCCGTCCATTGGCTCCCATGGCTCAAAACAAGCCAAACAAGCCCAATATTTGAGGCATTTTGGCGTATAAAATCATTAGGTGATTTTTCAACGGTAAAAATCACCGTTTGCTATGCTATGGCCCACCAGAAATTTGGATCAACTTCATTTTTTGGCTCAATCATTTTTCGGCTCAATGCCTAAAATGATCTAAGGAATGAAATGGACGGCTTGGATTAAAGACATACATCAAGGTGGGGCCTACATGGATAGCCCTTCCCCAAAGCTTTGAAACAAAGCTAATATTTGTGTTCTCATTTCATGTCCAGGGACATCCCTGGACGCTGGACGGTTCTAGGCAAGACAAATACATTTAAGGTAGGCCCTGCTTAGGTGGGCCACCACATGGCTGGGTGATGTGGAACAACATATATACAAAGCGGGCCCCACTTACAAATGACTTGGATCAAATACATGCTTCATGGTGGGGTCCATCCGAGTGGGCCACTCAACTACATCATCACACAAAAGAAAAAGAGAGAGAGAGAGAGAAAGAAAGACCGAGTGATGGAGGGACCCCAGCACTATGGGCCCTCCCTTCCGTACATACATCATGTGGGTCCTAATACATGTGGGCCCACCAATCAAAATCAATGGTGGAAATCCTTTCCCCACCAAAATGCACGGTCTAAATGACCCTATTTATGCAAGGAAAATAAACATCATGATGGGGTCCAAAAAGAATGGCCCCATCATGGAATGATCATGAGGATCAAGGTAGGCCATCGGCCACATCTTAGGGTCCAAAGTGAGATCCATACCATCGATCGGTAGGCCTCACTTGGCCCATCACAAAAATATGAAACTAGCCTATAGAAGCATCCACTGTTTGATCTTCTTGGTCCGTTGGAAAGCCGGTCTCCTTGTGTCTCAGTTTGATGGAGGGTGATGAGGTTTGAATGGCTAGGATGATGGTTTTTTGGGAGAGGAAAGTGGGCCACACAACTCACTCTTTTCTCACATGGAAGAGCTTAGACATGGGATTTTTCCTTGCTTGGGAATGTGGGTTTGAGAAATGAGAGAGAGAGTGAGAGTTGTAAAGATAGAGAGAGAGAGAGAGAGAGAGATTAGCTTAGGTAGGCCATGATTACTTGTAAGAGAGGTATGAGTGGCTAGCAATAAATACTTGTAAGAAGGGTAAGGGGCAGGGTGGCTAGCCATAAGTGCTTGTAAGAAGGGCTAGGGGTAGGTAGGGTGGCTATAGTTAGGGCAGGGTGGCTATAACTAGGGTAGGGTGGCTATAGATAGGGTGATGTCATCACTCTCATGATTTCCTAAGGATTGGTGCCACATGGAGTAGGTGGGTCCCAAAATATGTGGTCCGCGACCATTATAATGCACGGTCCACATCTTATGATCTAAGCGTCGGATTGGCGCACGAGATGCGGCATTGGAACCGCGGCAACGGTGCGATCACAATGGTTTAAGTCTCGGATTAATCCGACTCAAATTTACGAGATACGACTTAGGGTCGCGTGCAAACGTCGATTATAGGTCGCAGGTTACCGGAATTCGTCGGAAATAATCGCGGGAGTCGACGGAACAGTACGGACTAAGATACGGGTCTTACAGCTCTCCCCACCTAATAAAATTTCATCCTCAAAATTTATACTACCATCGCAATTAACCATAACTCATAAGGGAGTAGGAAGCATAACATCATATATAATCAAAATATAATACAACATACAATCAAACATTGAAAAGATGGGGATAGCGCTTCCGAATCTCAGACTCGCTCTCCCAAGCCGCCTCATCCACACTATGATGGCCCCACTGCACCTTCACCAAGGGAATGACCTTGGTCCGCAGGACCTGCTCCTTCCGATCGAGGATACGAACTAGCTGCTTAACGTAAGAAGCGTCCTCACGAACCTCCAACGACGCCAATCAATAACAGGCACTACGTCCGACGCACACTTCCTCAACATAGAGACATGGAAAACGTTGTGTACACCAGACAACTGAAGTGGCAAGGCAAGACGATAGGCCACATCGTCAACACGTTCGGTGATCTCGAAAGGTCCTATAAATCTCGGGGCAAGGTTGCCCTTCACTCTAAAACGAACCACACCCTTCATGGGTGAGACCTTAAGATACACATGGTCCCCAATGGCAAACTCCAAGGGACGACACCGACAGTCAGCAAAACTCTTCTACCGGATCTGAGTTGTGAGCATCCTCTGTCTGATGATGTCAATAGCCTCTGACGTCTGTTGCACAAGCTTGGGACCTAAGAGACGCCGCTCTCCAACCTCGGTCCAACAACTCAAAGATCTGCACGGTCTACCATATAATGTCTCGAAAGGAGCCATGTCAATGGTCGTCGTTGTACGCGAACTCAGCCAATCGTAGGTGCTCGTCCCAACTACTTGAGAAATCAATCGCGCAGGCCCGAAGCATATCCTCAAGGATCTGGTTGACCCTCTTGGTCTGGCCATCGGTCTACGGATGATACGCGGTGTTGAGCTGCAAATCAATGCCTATCGCTCTCTAGAAGCTCCTCCAAAACTGAGACGTGAACCTCGGGTCTCGGTCTGAAACGATCGAGACAGGAACACCGTGCAGTCTCACGATCTTATAAACAAACATCTTAGCGAGTTAGTCCGTATGCCAAGTCTCACGAATTGTAAGAAAATGTGCCAACTTTGTTAGACGGTCCACGATAACCCAGATGACATCATGACCGCGCTATGACCTCGGCAAACTCACGACAAAAATCGGTAGATATGTGCTCCCACTTCCACATCGGGACACTCAACGGCTACAATAGACCAGGGCATCTCTGATGATCGGCCTTAACATGCTGGCATGTGTTACACTCAGCCACAAAACTGGCTATCTGGCGCTTCATCCCTACCAAAAAATATTGACGCCTCATATCGCAATACATCTTCATCGAGCCAGGGTGGATAGAGAACCACGATCGATGTACCTCGGTCATAAGATCTCGGTGCAACTCAAGAACATCCGGGACACATAATCAGCCTATGAAGTGAAGTCCACCATCAGAACTAATCTGTCTGACTCTCAGATGCTACCTCTGCTCGGTAATCCTGTAGTGACTCGTCTATTTGCTGAGCCTCGATCACCCTCGCAATGAGAGAGGGTTAGATCGACAGGCTCGATAGCTGAACGATAGAAGACTACAAACCAAACTCGAAGTCGTACTCTACTATATCCCCGGTCATCCTCCACTCCTGAATCATCATGTGCACCACCGGGCCTCGTGGCTAACAATTGAGGGCATCCGCCACCACGTTCGCCTTGCCCGGGTGATACTGGAGATCAAAATCATAATCCTTCAGGAGCTCCATCCAACGTCTCTGCCTCATGTTCAGCTCGGACTGAGAGAACAGATACTTCAAGATCTTATGGTCGGAGAAGAGCTCAAACCTCACCCCATAAAAATAGTGCCTCCACACCTTCAAGGCGAAGACAACCGCTGCCAGCTCCAAATCATGCATGGGGTAGTTCAGATCATGAACCTTGAGTTGACGAGACGCATAAGTCATCGGCTTCTCGTGCTGCATCAGGACAACACCTAAACCAACTCGTGAGGCATCGGTGAATACAACAAATCCATCACTCCTAGAGAGAAGAGTGAGGACAGGAGCAGACATGAGACGGTCCTTCAGCTTCATAAATGCCTGCTCACAAGCGTCGCTCCACACGAACTCAGCACCCTTCCGGGTCAACCTGGTCAACGGGGCTGCAATACAGAGAATCCCTCAATAAAACGTCGGTAGTAGCCCGCTAAACCAAGAAAACTGCGGATCTTGAATGCGTTCGTGGGTTGGCCCCACTGACGCACGGTATCAATCTTCGAAGGGTCCAATGCGACACCCTACCTCATCACCACATGACCAAGGAATTTCACCTCCTCCTGCCAGAAATCGCACTTCTCCAGCTTCGCATAAAACTGTTATGCACGGAGGGTCTGCAAAGTAATCTCCAGATGCTGCTCATGCTCCTCATGAGTCCTCAAATATATCAGAATGTCGTCAATGAACACCACAACAAACTGATCGAGATACGGACGGAAGACCTCATTCATCAACTGCATAAACATTGCAGGCGCATTGGTCAATCCGAAGGACATGACCTGGAACTCAAAATGACCATAGCGCGTCCTGAAAGCTGTCTTCGAGATATCCTCATCTCGGATCCGAACCTGATGATAACCGGACCGCAAGTCTATCTTCGAAAAGAATTGCGCCTCTTACAACTGATTAAACAAGTCATCGATCCTCGGAAGTAGGTACTTGTTCTTGATCGTGACCTTGTTGAGCTCGTGGTAATCTATGCAAAGCCTCAACGAGCCATCCTTCTTCTTCACGAAGAGTACCGGTGCTCCTCACGGCGAACTGCTCGGATAGATAAAGCCTAACTCTTGCAACTCGTCCAACTACTTTTACAGTTCCCGTAACTCCAATGGTGCCATACGATATGGGGCCTTTGAAATAGGCGTGATACCGGGCGTGATATCAATCTGGAACTCAGTGTGCCGACGAGGTGGTAACCCCAGAATCTCCTGGAACACATCGGGAAAGCCACAAACGACCGACAGCTGGTCGATACTCAAAGCAGCTGACTCCTCAACGGCACATGACAACCAGCAAGAAAACTGCTCTCCTTTGGGCTCGACAACAAACTGGAACTCTGGCACGCCGGGTATACAGAACGTGACTGTCCTCGCGGAGCAGTCTAATATGACGTGGTACTCGGCGAGCCAATCTATGCCCAAGATGATATCAAGCTCGGACATTAACAATACGAACAGGTCGACAGGCAAAAGGATATCCCCAATCAGAACGGGACAAGACGAGCAAAATCGGTTTAATACTGCAGTCTTCACCAAGGGCTTCGATACTGACAAACCCTCGCGGGTAGACTTCATCGGCAAACTAGTCAATCGACATAAATCATCGGCCGCAAAGGAATGTGATGCACCAAGTCAAACAATACACGTGCAATGCATGCAGAAACAAGGAGAGTACCCACGACGACTCCTCCTGATGACTGAGGATCTTGCCATGTGGCATAAAATCTACCCTGGGCCTGCTGGGGAGGTACAGGTCCCCTCTGAGGTCTCTGCTGATGTTGCTGCCACTGTGGCGGCCTGATCTGCTGCTGTGGGGGAGGCCCTAGAGGCTGGTGTTATGGTTGCCGCTGATGCTATGGTGGCTGTCGTGGAGGCTGATGCGGAGTCCTCAGCTGCGGCCGCTGGGGATGGAGACATACTATAATGACTCGAAATTTTCCGTACAATGGCTCGAGTACCACCTCGACCAGAAATCACTTAGGATTAAATCCTTTAGAAATTTGACAAAGTTACTAAGTGCTAAACTAGATTAGCCATGAAATCCGTTGGAATCGCTTTAAATACGATCTGCATGACCCAAAACTTGCAGAATCATTGACGCTAGGTTACCCTAAAATCTAGGATCAAACTCATTACCCGACTCCTCTCGGGAACACATTGAAACTCCGTATCAGGTCTAGACCGCACATCGCGAGTCCGAATAATACGAGGTTAAGGACTTAGGACCGCCTCGCTGGGCTTGACAACCATCTTGGAAATCAAATCCAGACAGTGTCCCACGGCCGTTCGCTCGAGTCCGGAGCGAGAGAGTGTGAAAACCCTTATTTTCTTTACAAAATAAATATCATGAATAGTGATCTGGCACGTGTCGCTTGCGTACATTTTGTAAGCAACCAGACCGTCAGAATCTGACCCAAATACACCCTCGGATCAGGGAAAATTTCATAAACATTTACATGTACTTGGAATTTCGGATCGAAACCCGCTGACCGTTGAACTGAAACTGGTCCGCCACGCGTGATCTGGGAATCCGACTGAAACGAAAACTTAACTTTACCTGGATCCATGGTCTGTGAGCTTAAGTCCGACTTTTGGCTCAAGGAAGTCCGCCAGAAATCCTCCGTTGAGCTGAAACAATGCCGCTTTGGTTATAACCTAAGTATACCTTGACCTTAAGTTTATTTCAGAGAGTTTTTAGGCTATATAAGGACCTTAGAACACCCTCTCTCACAGCCATACGAATTTGGGAAAAACCCTAAGTAAGAAGAGAGAAAAAGAGAGAGAAAGCTAAAGAGTTGTGGGAGAATCTCCTTGCTACTGTTTCCTGCCACTACACGAGCTGCACCACCCCTTTCTTGTCGCTTTTCCGGTAATACCGACTTCGTTTTAAGGTAAGAAACCCTAACCCAAAATCTATTTTGGGGTGTGAAGGTTGTAGGTTATGAAATAGCTAACCTATTTCATTCTTTAGGCTACTAAACTGTCGAATAAGGAAGCTTAACAAACCTAGCTGATCCGTTGCGATTCTATGGTGTAAGGTGAGGACTTTAGGTGTATAGGTTACGGTTTTCAACGCTTTCAATGTCAGATAATGATAGATTCATGATCTGCATGCAATTGCACATGTACAAAGTGCTGTTTGTTTTCCATTTCGATTAAAGATGTAGAATATGAAATTTTACATACTCTAGGTATTCATAGAAATACCGTATACGTATAAATTTTAAAAATGTGTTTGCCATGATTATTTGTTGTATGAATATATGGTATATGGATAAAATACTTATTTGGCGAAAGGATTCGCCATAATACATGTTTGCTAATATACACTACGTATGTAGAAATAATGTATTGTAGAAAGTACCGTATATGTATATATTTTGGAGTTGTGTTTGCCATGACTATTTACTGTATGAATATGTTATATATGCGTAAAATACTTGCTTGGTGAAAGGATTCACCCTAACACATGTTTTACTAACATACACTATGTATGTTGAAATAGTGTATCCTAAGTGTTTGTGAAAATGCTTGTGAGAGTAAGTGCTTGGATAATGGTGCCTTAGATAGGTGTTGAGATGGGATTCTCAACTACCTTAGAGACCTGTATGATTTCCTCCATGTGGTTGTTTACTTTAAGCGCTTACTTATGAAACACATGTGTTTGTATTCTTGTTTACATAGTATTTTACAATATGCTTTATAACATGATTTATGATATGTTTGTTAACATGCTTGATTTACTTTGTCTATTATGTTTTACTCTACATGTTCTAAATAAGGATTGATTGAGGTTGGGACTATGTCTATAGTCCAGACATTCGGTACCAGACTTGAGATCGTGGTTGAGATTCATTTCGCCATGTGAGATGTGTTTGACGAACTCGAGTCGTACTTCGGTTGGCGAAGTGGTTTGCCACACGAAGTGCTTCTGCGCTTCATATCGTTCAACTTGTTGTGCGCTCGAGCTAGCCGAGCACGTCAAGTAACCCGTTATGTCTTATGTATGTTCACCATGTTTGGACGCTACTGTTTGAACCTAGGGTACCAAACTTACCAGTGGAATCCCATCAACCATGGTACCTCGATCCGCTAAGACTCATGAGCCGGGCATGGTGGTATGGGACACCGTGGTCGAGCTGTCGGCCTACGCTGGGGCCACGTGCCTCCCCGTAGTGACCAGTGAGCAACCAGACTCGTGAGCCAATTATGGTGGTATGAGACACTATATTCGTGTTGTCGGCCTACAGTGATAAGGTGATGGGGGAGCAGTGTAACCTTTGTGCGTAACAGCCCTGGCAGCCTTTTGTAGTGACCTTGAGCATACTCTGAATTACGGTGAGGCGACGAGTGTTGCCGCAGTGTATAGAGTATGAAACTAGGCCTGTATCTGTATAGTGATGAATCGTTAAAAAGGTGATGGGGGAGTGGTGTAACCTTTGTGCGTAACAGCCCTGACAGCCTTTGCAGCGACCTACAAAATACACCATCGTCTGAGATTAACTAGGACTGACGACCCTAGAATGGATCATGTTTGGAAATGATACAAGGGAGGTACCTTAGTTTCCCAATCCTGCTGTTTGAAATGGATTAATAACAACTCGGTAATCATGCTCATCATGCATTGCATGTGCCTGGAAGATGTGGAGCACTGAGGAATGCAAGCATGCCGCGAACGTAAGATGGTGTCGCACGAGGGAGTGTGTGGTGAGGGCATACATCATGACTGCATTCATACTTGCATTAATAAAAGTAGTTAGGAGTGCTTGATTATACTGCTTTATCATTACTGCTTAACTGAGTCGATAACATGTTAACCTATGCTTTATTGTTCCACTGAGCTAGCTACTCACTCCCACGTTACGGGACGGTGTTGTACACACCAACCAGACTCTGTCTCAGGTTTAGATGAGCTGGCGACTCAGGAGGCTGAGCCGGACTATGGTGAGGACCAGGACGAGTTCTCCTTTATGCAGTATTCTGTCGGCTTCGACTAGACTGTCGGATCGACGGGATTTGCTGGGATTACATCCTTAGATGTATTTTTGACTTTTTGAACATAAAATAGACATATGTATATGGTGACTCAGATGGGTTCATACTCTGAAAAATGAAATGATTTTGTATCTTTTACATACATGTATATACAATTTCAGTCTTCCGCTTGCCTTTATACAATTGATCTGGAGTATGAATTACTGTTTTGGTATAATCTCACTCATGTTTATTGCTCTAACACAGACAACATTAATCATCATTATCTATGTTGCATAAGTGATGCGTTGGAACTCGGGAGTTGAGTTCATACTCGACCCCCGATTTTCAGGGCGTTACAAGTTGGTATCAGAGCATGATTTTGATTAAACCAGACCTGAGTTATGTTCCCACGACGTACGCTGACGCATTACAACTTAGGAGGGTGCGAGAAAAATATAGAAACAGTCCTAGGTTTTCCCGATTTCGTCATTTGGCAAAGTTCATCGAAAATGGGCGTTTTGATTGAGTTCGTACTCGATCCTGATCGCACGAGTCGATCCCAAATCACTTCTAAACCGTCTATTGACGTGTCTAGATCACAATACACCTTATCCCAGCAGTTGAAAATCAGTAAAAGTTAGTCTAGATCAAAAATTTCTTGAAAACTCCCGATCTGGAATGGAAAGGAGTCGTGGGCCTTCGCACTTAAAACTATAGGGACCCAGGATAGAACCGAGGCGCATTTGCCACTTTGGGATGGCGGGGAACACAACCCCACCGCGGTGGCTCGGCGCCGGGCAAGGCAGACCGCGGCAGGATCGCGGTCGCCGCGGTGGACCGCGGTCGGGTGGACCCACTCAGGTTGGGCCGGGCCTGGTCATGGTCGGCCCGACCCCTACACACGTGTGGTGTGTGCGAAATGTGTAGGGGATCCCTATTTTAGGTCTGTAGCAACCCCTCTCTCTCACATTTTCCCTTCCAAGCTCCCTTCCCTTCCACTTTCAATTTTTTCTCTCAAATCCTTCCTCTAATCTGTCAATCCTTCATTTTCGACCATAATCCACCCACTTCCATCGATCACAGCAACCCTACCTTCCTACCCTTCCCATTTCTTTCACATTTGAGCTCACACACCTCCCATTTGAAGCTCAAATCGTGTAACCTCCTAACCCATCCCATTTCTCCCTTGTTCCTTCTTCATTCCCTGTCTTTTAGGCCTCTTCAACACCTGTTGGGATAGTTGTTCGTGGAGAACCAAAGAAGTCAGCCCCTTCTCTCTCCTTCCTTCATTTCCATGGCCCTTTTCGAGTTGATTACGGCCATTTTCTCCATTTCCTCCATCCTCTCTCTCATGGGAAAGAGGAAAATTGCTGCAGATGACGCTGGCCCAAGCAGCCTAGTCCATTCTAGAAGAAGGGCTGACGATGAAGCCGGTACTAACACCGTTCGGGAGTTTAGGTCGAAGCGACACCTGCATCCTCAACATCCGGTCAGAAATGCCTTTCTGATAGGTATCGAATATGGTCATTTTGCTGGCCGTAAGATCGTGTTTGAAGCTCACGTGGATGAGAGAATGTTTGGGCTACATCCGATGATGGACCACTTGGTGGACATTGGATGGAATTTTATACTTGAAGGTGAGTCTCCTGCTTGTGAGAACACGGTTCATGCCTTCTATGCCCATATCATAGACCCATCATTGGAGCCTCTTCAGTTCACTGTCTCTGTGAGGGGTATAATTCGCATAATTATTGTGGATGAGGTGGCTCGGATCATGAAGATCCCACTTGGTCAAGTGCTTCCTAGTGATGACTTCTCCAGGAGTGCGCGAGAAAGGGATCGTCGTACGCGATACCTATGCAGTCGATGGGTGTGTTGGATGCGAGGAAACTGTCTTGCGGTGACAAAGTTGGCTGAGGACTTCCGTTTGCTCCATCACATTTTCACATATAATGTATATCCACGGTCGGGTAACCGCACGGAGTGTACTCGGTTGATGGTGGACTTTCTATACAGGATGGGATAAGGGGACAACTTATGCCTGCCCACGTTCGTCCTATTTCCAATAGTTTAGGTCGTTCGATCTGTCAGGAACGACCTTTCGCTCCCATTTGGCCTCCTGTATGCAAGATGGCTCGTAATGTCGGATATAGGTTGAACATGGAGGACCTTGCAGCAGTCCGAGTCATAAACGAGGCGACACTTAACAATATGAAGATCGGCCCTTGACAGCGGCAAGCCCGACTCGACGAGTCTGGAGATGAGTCGGATAGCACCGGTGAGGAGAGTGTTGACCTCGAGGCAGGAAGCGAAGAAGGGGGCGGCGACGATGTACAGGAAGAGGAAGAGGAGGCCCAGGACACAGAGGAGAGTTCACCTCCTACGGCTCAGGAGCAGGGCCTCGATCAGGCTGCCATAGATGCGTGTTTAGCCCGTCTTGAGGAGGGCCAAGCCTCCCTGCAACAGAAAGTCGGGCGGGTCCGAACCAAGCTCAGCAAGGTGCCTTGCACCTTGAAGGCTATCCTGTGCTGTCTACAGGACAAGAATGCTTCTCCTCCATCGCCTGATTCGGATGCCTAGTCATCCAAGTTGTTGTTTGTGGTTGTTTTTGGTTACCGCATTAGGCGGTTTATGTTTTCATGTTGATGATCTAGTAGTTAGTAATATGTTTTAAGTGTTTGATGTTGTGGATGTAATTGGCTTGCATGTAATTTCTGTCATGATTCATGTATCTTTGTATTCCATGTATTATGACAATTTTGGGTAAATGAAAAGCATGCAGCCTCTTTTGCTATGAGATGTGTGGAATGCTTTAAGTGCTTGTATAATGTATTGTTATGCTTTATCTCACGTACATTGCACCCTATGTTGTATAGGGCATGCCACGGAGATCTACGAGGAGTACGACACCGCTTTTGCTCACTAACTCTATGGACCAGACTCCTTCTCGCAGGGGTGGTCCTACGGGCCAGGGTTCTGGCTTTGATCAGTCTCCTGCTGGTCCTACTGGTGGACTACCACCTTATACACCCCCGGTTCGCGAGCAACACCAGGCATCCTCATCTACACAGCATGACCCACAGGCTGCTCCACCTCCTGATAGGTTTGAGCAGATGATGATGCTGATGCAGCAGCAGCATCAGCAGCTTCTTACGGTCTTATCAGCCCAGGGTGGGAGTGCGACTCCACCTTCGCCATCTACACTTCCTGCTGAGCCTACAGAGCCTCCTGCTCAGGCTGAGGCTATACCTCCCCCTGCGCCTTATGTACCCCCTACTGGAGATGTTGGTACTCGTGGTCTACTCGAGCGATTCCAGCGCTTGAGGCCTCCCACATTCATGGGTTCTCACAGACCCAAGGAGGCTGAGTTTTGGTTGGACCGCATCTCTAAGATGCTAAGGATGCTGCACTGTATTGAGGCAGAGCAGGTCGAGTTGGCCACTTTCATGTTCAAGAGGGAGGCCAGTCTGTGGTGGGACAGCGTATTGCGGTCTGTCGCAGCGGACTACGTGTGGACTTAGGAAGCATTTGAGTTCCGGTTCCATGAGAAGTATTACCCGCAGACCTACAGACATGAGCAGGAGGATGAGTTTTTACGCCTCAGACAGGGAGGCATGACAGTCACAGAATACGAGCATCGCTTCACCGAGTTGGGTCGCTTTGTCCCGACCATCCTTGTTGACGAGCATATGTGGATGCGCCGTTTTTCTGGGGGTTTGCAACCTGATATACAGTCGAAGATGTGTTGTATCAGTATACCTTCTTATGCGGCGCTGGTTCACATGTCTATGATGACCGAGTAGGATGTTGATCGGCTGACACGTTCTCGTGGTACTATGGTTACGAGACCACGATCAGAGATGCAGGGCAGGCCTTTCCTAGGCAAGAGGCCTCGTGCTGACTCGCCTCCCAGGATCGCAGCACCAGTGGCTCCGATGAGGCGCCCCATTGTGACCTGTACATATTGTGGGAAACAAGGTCATCCTGTTGGGAGTTATTTTGCACGGATGAAGGATAGCGGGTTCTCTCCGCCGCAGTTGATTGGTCGTTCTCGCCCACAGGCTATATCGACTCCACCACTCCGGATGGCACCTGCGCATCCGTCTTTCAGACCACCTACACCTCATTTCAGGCTGCCTCAACGGCCCATGGTACCTCAGCCTAACCGATCTTAGCAGGCGCGTGTTCATGCGCTTACAGTAGAGGGACCAGAGACGGCACTTGTGGCCTTCGAGGTCACTACGCATGTTTAAGGTACTCCTGTCTTTTTTATTGGTGGACACTGGGTCCACTACTTCCATCATTTTATATGTGACGGTTAAGCGTCTAGCTTTACATACTACTCCCACGAAGGGAATGAGACTCACTACGGCTACTGGGACTTTTTCGGATGTCACACGGGTATGTGAGGGTTGCTCCGTGGATTTGGGTAGCAGAACAGTACTCGTCGACCTCATTGTTGCTCCACTGTGGCACTACGACATTATCCTGGGTATGAACTGGCTCACTGAGATGAGGGCAGAGATAGATTGTGATACTCGGGTCGTGACGGCTTATGGATCTGACAGCACAGCTTTCACGTTTCCAATGCAGGTCAGTTGGCCCTGCCGTGTTGAGTGTTATACTGCTTTGTTAGTGTCGATTGATGGTCCGACATTAGAAGATACGCTGGTGGTTCGGAAGTTTACAGATGTGTTTAAGACGATTCCTGGTTTGCCACCTCGGCGCGAGATCGACTTCACCATTGATCTTACGCCTAGTGCGACACCTATCTCTTTGCCGACTTATCGTATGCCTCCATGTGAGATGGAGGAACTGCGGAGATAGATTGACGAGCTAGTAGAGAAGGGTTTCATACGACCTAGTGTGTCTCCTTGGGGAGCACCTGTACTATTTGTGAAGAAGAAGGACGAGTCACTACGGTTATGTATTGATTACCGTAGGTTGAACCAGGTCACGGTGAGGAACAAGTATCCTTTGCCCAGGATAGATGATCTGTTTGATCAGTTGAGGGGGGCGAAGTATTTTTTGAAGATCGATCTGCAGTCAGGGTACCACCAGTTGCGCGTCAGAGATGAGGACGTGCAGAAGACGGCTTTCAGGACGTGCTTTGGGCACTACGAGTTTCTAGTGATGTCGTTCGGTCTTACGAACGCACCGGCCGTGTTCATGGACCTGATGAACCGGGTATTTCGGCCATGCCTATACCGATTCGTCATCGTCATTATTGATGACATTCTGATATACTCTACGAGTCGGGAGGAGCACGAGGAGCTCCTGAGAGCGGTGTTGGATACGTTGAAGAAGAACCAGTTGTTCAAGCAGTATAAGAAGTGCGACTTCTGGCAGGAGGAAGTCAAGTTCCTCGGACATGTGGTGTCTAAAGATGGGATAGTAGTGGACCTTGCTAAGGTAGCTGCGGTTCAGGATTGGCAGCAGCCTGGCTCGGTTACCGAGGTGAGAAGTTTCCTTGGTCTGGCAGGGTATTATAGGCGCTTCATTCGGGATTTCTCGAAGATTGTCAGGTCGTTGTCTCAGTTGACACGGAAGGACCTGAAGTTCGCTTGGAATGAGAAGGCAGAAGCAGCTTTCAAGGACCTGAAGGACAGGTTGACGTCCGCCCCTGTGCTAGTATTGCCAGAGTAAGGGGTTAAGTACACGATATACACTGACGCGTCTCACGTTGGTTTGGGTTGTGTCCTTATGCAGAAGGACAGGGTGATTTCGTATGCCTCGAGACAATTAAGGAAGCACGAGGAGAATTACCCTACACACGACCTTGAGTTGGCAGCTGTCATCTTTGCATTGAAGCTCTGGAGACATTACCTCTACGGAGAGGAGTTCGAGCTTTTCTACGACCACAAGAGCCTGAAGTATATATTCACGCAGTGAGACTTGAATATGAGACAACGCCGATGGATGAAGACCTTGAAGGACTTCAAGTTCGAGGTTTCCTACCATCCTGGTAAGGTGAACCTTGTGGCAGACGCGTTGAGCCGCAAGAAGGCTATAGCATTTGCGGCTCCGTTGATGATAGCGGAGTGGGACATGGTTAAGTTCGTGCGGGACTTCGAGCAGAGACTCACCTTGGAGGAGCCATTTGAGTGTGTTGCGCATATTCGGATACGACCACTTATTGATAATAGGATCATTGAGGCCCAGAAGGGTGATGAGTGGTTGTCTGAGCTTCGAGAGCAAGCTAGCGATGCCGAGGACTCTGAGTGGAGAGTTGGTTCTGATGGGGGTCTATGATTCAGTGGCCGCCTATGTGTTCCTGATATTCCTGACTTGAGACAGGAGCTTCTCGAGTCTGCTCATAACTCGAAGCTTGCGATGCATCCCGGTAGCACGAAGATGTACCAGGATATGAGACGGTCTTATTGGTGGGACGACATGAAGACCCACATTGTAGAGTATGTTTCTCGTTGTCTGACATGCCAGCAGGTCAAGGCAGAGCATCGCCGACCTCCTGGACTGCTTCAGCCCATGCCCATAGCTGAATAGAAGTGGGACTTCATTTCCATGGATTTCATATCGGGGCTGCCAAAGACGAGGAAGGGGCATGATTCCATTTGGGTGATTGTGGACTGGTTGACCAAATCGGACCATTTCCTCCCTATCAGAGTCACGAACTCTGCAGACGAGCTGGCTAGACTGTACATCAGAGAGATCGTCCGTCTGCATGGGGTTCCTTTAGAGATCGTGTCGGACAGAGACACTCGGTTCACATCTATCTTCTGGACTCGTATCCAGGAAGCGATGGGTGTGAAGTTGAAGTTCAGTACGGCGTTTCATCCTCAGACTGACGGGCAGACAGAGCGGGTGAATCAGATTCTGGAGGACATGTTGCGAGTATGTGTGTTGGACTTCAAGGACAGTTGGGATGATTGTCTTCCTTATGCAGAGTTCGCCTACAACAACAGCTTCCAGGCGAGTATTGGTATGGCGCCATATGAGACCCTGTATGGTCGTCCTTGCAGAGCACCGTATTGTTGGACTGAAGTTGGCGAGCGTAGTCTGATTGGCCCGGAGTTGGTACAGGCGACCAAAGAGAAGGTCGACATTATCAGGCGTCGACTTCTTACAGCGCAGAGCAGGCAGAAGAGCTACGCCGATACGATGCGGCGACCACTTGAGTTCGAGGTTGGGGATCATGTATTCCTCCGAGTTTCCCCTATGAAGGGAGTTCTTCAGTTTGGGAAGAAGGGGAAGCTCACACCGAGGTTTATCGGTCCGTTTCAGATACTGGATCGAGTGGGTGTTGTGGCATATCGTCTCGCTTTGTCTACACCACTTGCAGCTGTACACAACGTATTTCATGTATCTATGCTGAAGAAGTACGTTCCTGATCCTTCACATATCATCAGATGGGAGCAGGTACAGCTGAGCGAAGATGCTACGTATGAACTGCGTTCGACGCGTATCCTTAACAGGAAGGAGCAGGTACTGCGTAACAAAGTGATTCCACTCGTAAAGGTATTGTGGACACATCATATAGAGGAGGAAGCTATGTGGGAAATCGAGGCCGAGGTCAAAAAGAACTACCCTCAAATTCTCGATGAGTACGAAAAGGTACAAATTTTGAGGATGAAATTTTTGTTTAAGGGGGGTAGATTGTAATGACTCAAAATTTTTCGTACAATGGCTCGAGTACCACCTCGACCAGAAATCACTTAGGATTAAATCCTTTAGAAATTTGACAAAGTTAACTAAGTGTTAAACTAAATTAGCCATGAAATCCATTGGAATCGCTTCAAATACGATCTGCAAGACCTAAAACTTGCAGAATCATTGACGCTAGGTTACCCTAAAGTCTAGGATCAAACTCATTACCCGACTGCTCTCGGGAACACATTGAAACTTCGTATCAGGTCTAGACCGCACATCGCGAGTCTGAATAATACGAGGTTAAGGACTTAGGACCGCCTTGCTGGGCTTGACAACCATCTCGAAAATCAAATCCAGACAATGTCCCACGACCGTTCGCTCGAGTCCGGAGCGAGAGAGTGTGAAAACCCTTATTTTCTTTACAAAATAAATATCCTGAATAGTGATCTGGCACGTGTCGCTTGCGGACATTTTGTAAGCAACCAGACCGTCAGAATCTGACCCAAATACACCCTCAGATCAGGGAAAATTTCACAAACATTTACATGTACTTGAAATTTCGGATCGAGACCCGCTGACCGTTGAACTGAAACTGGTCCGCCACGCGTGATCTGGGAATCCGACAGAAACGAAAACTTTACTTTACCTGGATCCATGGTCTGTGAGCTTAAGTCTGACTTTTGGCTCAAGGAGGCCCGCCAGAAATCCTCCGTTGAGCTGAAACAATGCCACTTTAGTTATAACCTAAGTATACCTTGACCTTAAGTCTATTTCAGAGAGTTTTTAGGCTATATAAGGACCTTAAAACACCCTCTCTCATAGCCAAACGAATTTGAGAAAAACCCTAAGTAAGAAAGAGAAAAAGAGAGAGAAAGCTAGAGAGTTGTTGGAGAATATCCCTGCTACTGTTTCCTGCCACTACACGAACTGCACCACCCCTTTTTTGTCGCTTTTTCGGCGATACCGACTTCGTTTTAAGGTAAGAAACCCTAACCCTAAATCTGCTTTGGGGTGTGAAGGTTGTAGGTTATGAAATAGCTAACATATTTCATTCTTTAGGCTACTAAACTGCCGAATACGGAAGCTTAGCAAACCTAGCTGATCCATTGCGATTCTACGGTGTAAGGTGAGGACTTTAGGTGTATAGGTTACGGTTTTCAATGCTTTCAATGTCAGATAATGATAGATTCATGATCTGCATGCAATTGCACATGTACAAAGTGCTGTTTGTTTTCCATTTCGATTAAAGATGTAGAATATGAAATTTTATATACTCTAGGTATTCGTAGAAATACCGCATACGTATAAATTTTGGAAATGTGTTTGCCATGATTATTTGTTGTATGAATATATGGTATATGGATAAAATACTTATTTGGCGAAAGAATTCGCCATAATACATGTTTGCTAATATACATTACGTATGTAGAAATAATGTATTGTAGAAAGTACCGTATATGTATATATTTTGGAGTTGTGTTTGCCATGACTATTTGTTGTATGAACATGTTATATATGCGTAAAATACTTGCTTTGTGAAAGGATTCGCCCTAACACATGTTTTACTAACATACACTATGTATGTTGAAATAGTGTATCCTAAGTGTTTGTGAAAATGCTTGTGAGAGTAAGTGCTTGGATAATGGTGCTTTAGATAGGTGTTGAGATGGGATTCTCAACTACCTTAGAGACCTGTATGATTTCCTCCATGTGGTTGTTTACTTTAAGCGCTTACTTATGAAACACATGTGTTTGTATTCTTGTTTACATAATGTTTTACAATATGCTTTATGATATGTTTGTTAACATACTTGATTTACTTTGTCTATTATGCTTTACTCTACATGTTCTAAATAAGGATTGATTGAGGTTGGGACTATGTCTATAGTCCAGACATTCGGTACCAGACTTGAGATCGTGGTTGAGATTCATTTCGCCACGCGAGATGTGTTCGACGAACTCGAGTCGTACTTCGGTTGGCGATAGTGGTTGGCCACATGAAGTGCTTCTGCGCTTCATATCGTTCAACTTGTACGCTCGAGATGGCTGAGCATGTCAAGTAACCCGTTATGTCTTATGTATGTTCACCATGTTTGGACGTTACTGTTTGAACTTAGGGTACCAAACTTACCAGTGGAATCCCGTCAACCATGGTACCTCGATCCGCTAAGACTCATGAGCCGGGCATGGTGGTATGGGACACCGTGGTCGATCTGTCGGCCTACGCTGGGGCCACGTGTCTCCCCGTAGTGACCAGTGAGCAACCAGACTCGTGAACCGATTATGGTGGTATGGGACACTATATTCGTACTGTCGGCCTATAGTGATAAGGTGATGGGGGAGCGGTGTAACCTTTGTGCGTAACAGCCCTGACAGCCCTTTGTAGTGACCTCGAGCATACTCTGAATTGCGGTGAAGCGACGAGTGTTGCCGCAGTGTATAGAGTATGAAACTAGGCCTGTCTCTGTATAGTGATGAATCGTTAAAAAGGTGATGGGGCAGTGGTGTAACCTTTGTGCGTAACAGCCCTAGCAGCCTTTGCAGCGACCTAGAAAACACACCATCGTCTGAGATTAACTAGGACTGACGACCCTAGAATGGATCATGTTTGGTAATGATACAAGGGAGGTACCTTAGTTTCCCAATCCTGTGTTTGAAATGGACTAATAACAACTCGGTAATCATGCTCATCATGCATTGCATGTGCTTGGAAGATGTGGAGCACTGAGGAATGCAAGCATGCCGCGAACGTAAGATGGTGTCGTACGAGGGAGTGTGTGGTGAGGGCATACATCATGACTGCATTCATACTTGCATTAATAAAAGTAGTTAGGAGTGTTTGATTATACTGCTTTATCATTACTGCTTGACTGAGTCGATAACATGTTAACCTATGCTTTATTGTTCCACTGAGCTAGCTACTCACTCCCACGTTACGGGATAGTGTTGTACACACCAACCAGACTGTCTTAGGTTTAGATGAGCTGGCGACTCAGGAGGCTGAGCCGGACTATGGTGAGGACCAGGACGAGTTCTCGTTTATGCAGTATTCTGGCGGCTTCGACTAGACTGCCGGATCGACGGGATTTGCTAGGATTACATCCTTAGATGTATTTTTGACTTTTTGAACATAAAATAGAGATATGTATATGGTGACTTAGATGGGTTCATACTCTGGAAAATGAAATGATTTTGTATCTTTTACATACATGTATATACAGTTTCAGTCTTCCGCTTGCCTTTATACAATTGATCTGGAGTATGAATTACTGTTTTGGTATAATCTCACTCATGTTTATTGCTCTAGCACAGACAACATTAATCTTCATTATCTATGTTGCATAAGTGATGCGTTGGAACTCGGGAGTTGAGTTCATACTCGACCCCCGATTTTCAGGGCGTTACACATACGTGCACACGATGTCCTGTCTTACCGCATCCAAAACAGGTACCTGTGAACGGTCCCAAAGGTGGTGCTGGGGGTGCTACTGGTGCTCAGAATGCTGGACGGGTCGTACGTCGCTGCTGTGAACGATGCTGCTGCTTCTGGTGGAAACTAACAGAGGATGCCTTCCTCTTCTGATTCCCCCTCTGGTCACGGGCTCTCTGCAAACCGACCTAATCTGACTTGTAGATCTGGGCCCTCTGCCCCTCTTTATAATCTACTCAAACGTTGGAAGCATGTGTCCGATCACACGACTCCTAAGGGTAGGTCGTAAACTGTTTTCAAAACAGCGGGCCTTCCACCCCTCATCATCAATAAGGTATGTCGTGAATCTCGACAGCGCGACGAAACATGCCTCATACAGGGACACCGTCATGTTTCCTTGGACCAGAGTCTCAAACTCTAGTGCGCGCTGCTGTCGCACATGCTCAGGAAAGAACTTTCGGTCAAACCAGTCTATAAAGTCCTCCCAGGTCCATACGAAATCGGCTACTACCGATCGGGCGACAGATGTCCACCAATGCTGAGCTTCACCTTGGAGAAGAAATACGACTAATGGGACTCGTGTTTGGTCTACATTTTATGGTGTCAAATATCTTCTCCACCTCGGAGCACCATATCTCTGCTGCAGTAAGGTCTATCTCACCCCGGAAACGCGGAGGATCATGCTGTCGGAAGTCCTTGAGAATAGCACTCGCACGATCCTACTCTGCTTCGGCTGGTGTAACAGTGGGACGCCTGCTCTGCCCTTGAAGAATAACGGTCATCGCCTGTAGCATCTGCTGTAGCTGGGTAACACTCACGGGTACGGTCGGATCCGCACCGGTCTTATTTAGGGGAGTGGCATCCTCAGGCTGAAAAGAAGGAATATCCAGTGGTGAAGCGGGAGTCGCAGGTGGTGGAGCGGGATTCGCTCGAGTTGCTCTTCTAGCCATTACGTCCTCAGGAAGGAACAAGTGCCTATCAGCCTTGAGAATTCTCAAAGGCATAAATGTTAAGGGTCTATGTCGAAAAATTGATAAGCTATTCGGGCTCGGAACCTAGTCATTCTAAGTTCATAGAAGATATGTGATGTGATCCTTAGGTATTCCCGAGTTATGCTCTGATACCAACTTCTGTCACGCCCCAAACTTGGAAACTGGGCATTACGAAATTCTCAATCGCCGAATCCGGCGCCAACAGCCTCCGTAGTGTCCCATTGTCGGATCTCGGCACTAACATGCCAAATTCCGATCCTGGGATCCTATAAGGAGGATTTTCAGTATGAATTTTTTTTTTTTTGAAAAATTAGTTTTCTTGAGGTTTTTCTATGGTAGGGCCCGTATTAGGGGAATCCACCTTGTCCATTAGCTCCCATGGCTCAAAACAAGCCAAACAAGCCCAATATTCGAGGCGTTTTGGTGTATAAAATCATCAGGTGATTTTTCAACGGTAAAAATTACCGTTTGCTATGCTATGGCCCACCAAAAATTCGGATCAACTTCATTTTTGGTTCAACACCTAAAATGATCTAAGGAATGAAATGGACGGCTTGGATTAAAGACATACATCAAGGTGGGGCCTACATGGACAGCCCTTCTCCAAAGCTTTGAAACAAAGCTAATATTTGTGTTCTCATTTCATGTCCAGGGACGTCCCTGGACGCTGGACGGTTCTGGGTAAGACAAATACATTTAAGGTGGGGCCTGTTTAGGTGGACCACCACATGGCTGGGTGGTGTGGAACAATATATATACAAAGTGGGCCCCACCGACAAATGACTTGGATCAAATACATGCTTTATGGTGGGGTCCATCCGAGTGGGCCACTTAACTACATCATCACACAAAAGAAAAAGAGAGAGAGAGAGAGAGAGAGAGAGAAAAGAAGAAAGAAAGATCAAGTGATGGAGGGACCCCGGCAATATGGGCCCTCCCTTCCGTATATACATCATGTGGGTCCCAATACATGTGGGACCACCGATCAAAATCAACGGTGGAAATCCTTTCCCCACCAAAATGCACGGTCTAGATGACCCTATTTATGCAAGAAAAATAAACATCATGATGGGGTCCATAGAGAATGACCCCATCATGGAATAATCATAAGGATTAAGGTGGGCCATCGACCACATCTTAGGGTCCAAAGTGAGATCCATACCATAGATCGGTAGGCCTCACTTGGCCTATCACAAAAACATGAAAACTAGCCTATAGAAGCACCCACCGTTTGATCTTCTCGGTCCGTTGGAACGCCGGTCTCCTTGTGTCTCACTTTAATGGAGGGTGATGAGGTTTGAATGGCTAGGATGATGATTTTTTTGGGAGAGGAAAGTGGGCCACACAACTCACTCTTTTCTCACATGGAAGAGCTTGGACGTGGGATTTCTCCTTGCTTGGGAATGTGGGTTTGAGAAATGAAAGAGAGAGAGTGAGAGTTGTAGAGAGAGAGAGAGAGAGAGAGAGAGAGAGAGAGAGTAGCCTAGGTAGGCCATGATTACTTGTAAGAGAGGTATGGGTGGCTAGCAATAAATGCTTGTAAGAAGGGCTAGGGGTAGGGTGGCTAGCCATAAGTGCTTGTAAGAAGGGCTAGGGTAGGTAGGGTGGCTATAGTTAGGGTAGGGTGGTTATAGCTAGGGTAGGGTGGATATAGATAGAGTGATGTCATCACTCTCATGATTTCCTAGGGATTGGTGCCACATGGAGTAGGTGGGTCCCGCAATATGTGGTCCACGACCATTATAATGCATGGTCTACATCTTTGATCTAAGCGTCGGATTGGCGCACAAGACGCGGCGTTGGAACCGCGGCAACGGTGTGCGATCGCAATGGTTTAAGTCTCGGATTAAGCCGACTCAAATCTACGGGATACGACTTAAGGTCGCACGCAAATGTCGATTATAGATTACCGGAATTCGTCGAAAATGATCGCGGGAGTCGACGGAATAGTACGTACTAGGATACGGGTCGTACATGTTCCGCCTGACCGATTTGCAATGCATTGTTTGTTTGTTGTTTTTTTTTTTTTTTTGGAAGATTGGCTAGGTCTCCACTACAATGTCCTGACGGTCTGCTCCACCATCTCTACGGCCAAATCTCTGGCCCCCTTGAATACCTGTAACACATTCTCAGTTAATCTCTGATAGACTTGAGTCTCAAAATTTCTTGGGCAATGCTATTTGACTGTACCGATGGGCATTTGAAAGTGGCACCAACATCTACCTAGAGGCTTGTGCAGTTATTTGTACTTACTATTGTAGTGGGGCTTTTAGATCATAGGCTAGCCCAGCTTGGTCTGAGTTTGATTCCTCAGCACTTGGTTTGAACCCCGACCAAAGAGTTACTCTGGCCCATTTCTCAGCCAGCAATGGTCTTTAGTTAATACATTCTAGTTTGTAGCTTACAGGGACTATTTCGATTCAAATGCGTGTGGACTGGAGCAGCCAAGGTTAGTTGTGTCGGCAAACCATGGACATATTAAAGTGGTTGGTTGTTTCATTCCTTATTCTATATGTCACATAATAAAATAATGAGTTAATATGGATTGTGGTTCATATTAGATATTTAAGCGATGAAATTGGCTACAGACGTTAGCCATGTGTGGATGAACAGTGTGGATTCTTCACACCACTATGTGTTTGAATAGCAATGCTATCTTGATGTCATACAAAAAATGCTCTGAATCACGCTTCACCACAAGTGCATGTCTTCGACTCTATATATACCATGCTATCTGTAATATGAAAACTGATATTTTTTTGTGAAACCTGATCAACTTTCAGTTTTTGTTATAGTTGTGCATATAACAAGGCTGTCGATTTATCATATACATGCAGTAGGTTGTTGTCTTTCTACACTGTTTTTAGGAAAAATTATCAGATGTTAAAGTGTTTACTTATCAAGCAGTATCTGCCCACACATGGCAGAGATGTAATTGATTTGAGACTGGTCATATGTTGGGCCCTACCATTGCTTGTCTATACACTGAAATTTGAATGGTTTTATACTGCTTGCCACCAGTTGGGTCTTTTTCTCCATTGAGACCTAACCATTGGTTGGGCTTCTTTCCTACGTACCTATTTCTGTTTCTTCCATACTGCATATGATTTTGGGTTTTCTAGTTACTATTTTCTATTTTAATGCATTTTTCGATCTATGTCATAATTGTCTGTGATACGAGTTTCGATTTTGTTTTCTGCTGTAATGTCATGTAGGTTCTTATTTTTATTTGTTATGTTTTTATTTGTTATAGGTTCTTATTTTTGTTTGTCATGTTTTTCTTTGTTATAGGTTCTTATTTTTATTTGTTATGTCATTATTTGTTATAGGTTCTTATTTTTATTTGTTATGTAAAGAAAAAAAAAACAGCGGATTCAATTTCCCTACTTTCCCCCCTACTGCTGCATTAGTTCGAAGACTTAAAAAGTGAGTTTTGCTATCTGAAATGTCCTCGAAAGTAGCTCTATTTCTAAGAAAGAAATATTGTCAAGCACTTTTCAATGTTGAGGGTGTATTTGGATGAACTACAAAATTGAGTTGCAATTTATCTAATTGTAGAAGAGACCAAATCATGATTCCCTTAGCATTCATTTGAGGGTCAACACTGTAGATTTCCATAGCTTTGCTTTGAAGTTGGGTTTGGAAGGAATAGCACTGCAATTTGAGGGCTACTTTCTCTTTCATAATACTGGGTACCATCACTGTGTTTTGTCATTTCCTTTTGCATTAAACTAAATGTTCAATATCAATTTGTATTCTATGCATCGAATGAAATCAAAACCATAATATATTGGTAGGCAAGGTCAAATTCAATGTCGGCTTCAGTTTTGTTCTCACCAACTGTGAAATGATATGAAAAAGAAAGAAATGAATAAGGAAACCAATCGACTGTTGGTTTTCTTTTCCTTTCTGTTTTTATTTGTTATGTTTTTATCTGTGATACGAGTTTTGATTCTGTTTGCTTCTGTAATGCCATGTAGGTTCTGTTATGTTTTTATTTGTCCCAAAGTGCCTACAATATAATATATTCTTAGGTGCTACTGAAAAACTACCTTCACTTACATGGAGTTTGAGTTACATAAATCCACCTTTGAAGAAAAGAAAATTAAATTCCTTGGTTAACTTGTTTTAAAGCATATGCCAGACATCTAACATTTTTCACATGAACTAATTCACTGTAGAACTCGTTGATTTGATGCAAGTTGGTTGAATTTTGAGTAAAGTAACATTTTGGTTTCAGTCATTTTCTAAACTCCATTTATTTGTGTTAAATGGAGGAAAAAAAATTAAAAATTCTAGATTGTAATGATATACGCATTTTGTGCTTATGTAGTTTGTAATACAATATCTAATTAAGCATTACTTCTCCGTTTTCATATCCGTTTATTAGTGCTTGAACTTTGTACACATAATACTTTAATATCATTAAAATACCCATCCCCAACAGTGTTTGAGTAGACCTAACATGGCCGATTCAATGCTCAAATTTGGCCTTGGGAAGTCGGTGAATCGTACTTTCAAAGTACTTGATGTACTAGAAGAGGTCTAGGGCCTGACCAACTCAGAGTTTTTTTAGGTTGGTCAGCTCTTGAGCAAGGACAAGGAGCTGGCGTCGTTCTTTGTGAGTTTGCGACCTGAGCGCCGCATTGACTGGTTGAAAAAAACTCTCCATGACCACTTTGGGGATCGAGGTGTCGGATCCATCTGAGGATTTAATATCCGCGGTTATCTTCTCTTGCTTGTTAGGTGTTGGCATGTAATAACTTTGATTTACTTGATATGGTGTTTGGATTTTTTGTTATTGAGGATTTATTTTTCTGGACTGACAGACATGGTGGTATATCCGTAGTATATACAAATATGACTTGTGCTGATGCGACAACTTTTCTCTAGTTTAGTTCATTTATATGCTTTCACATGAACTAAATTGGTAAGTTTATTTTCTTAAGATAGATAAGACCATACAATCCGCTAGCTTGGAAGGGTACGTACTGACAACTATATAGTTTTTTCATTTCCTAGTCTCTTTGTACTTTACGATGCTACTCGATAGGACAGTACTGCATGTAAACTTCGATTGCGATTTCTATTCGAAGACACCATCTAGTGTCAATTACGTCAATGTCATTGCAGATGGGAAAGGAGAAGTATTACGTTGTCTTGGTGGGACGTAGGCCTGGAATATACATGTGTTGGGACGACGCGAGGTTGGAGGTGGAAGGATATAGTGGAGCGATACACCGCGCATTCAGGAACTGGAAAGAGTCAGTTGCATTCTGGGACGGTAACTCCAATAAGGCATGTGCATTATCGAGACCTCGCACGGATTCTCATGCGGTTTAGTTTGCTGCATTTTTTGATGATCTGGACATCCGCTACTCATTGTCATCATCCATCCGACAATGGTATAAGAGGCATAAGCGACACCGACCATGGTTTCTAGGGCCGTGTCGACTGATGATCTTCCCCCATCAGACAGAGAGATATTCTGTGCCCTTCTAGTTGGTCTTTATGTCATTTTTCTTGCCTTCCTTGTTATTTTCAAATTTTAGCCTAACACAGATGGCTGTATGCATCTGTAATATGTCACTTGTTTCTTTTCCTCTCAATTCGCCATGCAACCATTGTTTTGACATGTCGTTGTACTTTTCATGTATTCATATATCTCTATTTTCGACTGTCATACATCTGTTGGGATCTATCTGTATCACACCACTGTCACGTGATGTGGTCCATGTGGATACACGGCAATGTTCCATGGCGATAGTGATATTCATTGAATAAACTAGGTATTAAAGGCGATGATGGGTCTATATCTTAATGTGGTGTGGTCGACTTGAGATAAATCGCGCCTTCAATTTTTGGGACAACGGTGTAGGGAAATATGTCGAAGTGGATGGACAGCATGGATGAAACATTTACATCGGTGAGTGGTGCAGAGAGCACAGACAATCAGCCACGTCATAGGTCGTAGCTTTTGTAATGCCATGCAATCCGTCCGTTGATGTGAATGGGACGCGGATGGGTAGCCCCCCCCCCCCCCCCCCCCCCCCCCCCCACCGAGGATTTGCCAATGGCTGCTGGTCGATGACCTCTGGGCCCCAAAATAACTTATGTGTTTCATCCATGCGGACCATCTATTTTTACGGATGATTTTATGGTATGAGACCAAAAATGATGTATATATCATATTCAGTTGGAGCACATTATAGGAAACAGTGTTGAATGAGCCTTGACCAATTAAAAATCTTTTGGGGCCTTCCGTGTTTTGGATGAAGCTGATATATTTTTTTTCCATTTATCAGTCAGTGTATGACCTACTTGACAAATTGGATGTCAAATAAACAGTACAATGGGCCGTAGGATGATTTCCATGGTGGATATCCAAACGCTATTGTTTTCGTCTGGTGTGGTCCACCGGGATATATCCCCCTTAATTTTTGTGTCAGGCCCTAAAATGATCTTTAAAAATGGATGAGTGGAATGGATGAAACACATGGATATGGCGGGTGCCACATATCACCAACCACCAAACACGGGACTGGTGGCAGGCCATCCCTCTGTCCAAGTGATTCAATCCCTTACAATCCATGCCCATCCAAACGTACTAGGCTAATGAAATGCAATCCCGTTCGCCAGTGGGATTACATGTAATCCACTGTCAAACTCATTTATGACATTGGATCTGGTGCAATCCACCCTAATACACTCCTACCTAATTCCTGCGTCCAAACAGGCCCGTGCCATTCAGTCATAGATAAAGGAATGATCTTGAAGGGCCTCATCTGAGCAATGGAACCGATCTTATACGTATGTCCTGAGTT